>OZ022508.1:33027986-33627986 GCA_963989385.1 Ctena decussata | reverse complement strand
GAAAAAGAACTGATTAGATTTTGGTGACCTTGACCCTACTTTCAAGGTCACGGGAGGTCAGAAATGTTGAAAATGGCTTGTCTGAACCATATCTCCTGAATGGATGGACGGATTTTAACCAAACTTGCATTAACTTTTCACTGGGAGATGCGAAAGAAACTGATAAGATTTTGGTAACCTAGACCTCATTTTCGAGGTCACAGGAGGTTGTAGCGTGTTGAAATATGGCTTGTCTGCATGAAAACTCCTAACGCGATTGATGGATTATGACGAAACATACCGTTAGATAAGTTTATATTCGGGAGGTGGAAAAGTACTGATTAGATGGTGCTGACCTGGACCCAAATTTCAAGATTTACAAGAGATCCTTACTTTGCAATATTAGGGAAAATGATACAGCTGAGAAAGTATAGGAGGGGGTTCATCTGTTTTTGTAAAAGAAACATTTCTAGTTTATTTTATTTATCACGTAGTAACCATGGCAACCAATACTCTATCACAAGACTGTTTTTGTTGGAAACGAATATTTAAAATGGATGGATGGATGACTTGCGATTTTACGTCCTTTTCAACAGTATTTCAGTCATATCAGAACGATGGGACGGTGATAATGAAAGGCTGTGTGCAATGGAACCCCGTTTACGGTAGGAAAAATTCTCACCTCAAGCGGGTTTCGAACCTGGTCCGCTACTTCAGTTGGCCAGCGCTTAAACCACTGAGCTACCGGGGCTCCTGGATATTTAAAAACATTCAAATTTAGTTGAAAAGTGTTGATTTGTGATTTTCTATCTATGTATTCACTTTCTATTTTCGAAATAAGTCTCATCTTGGACAATAATTCGGTATATTTTAGTTGCTATGGATACAATCAGATGTTCCATCAAAACAGCAATTGACAATCTGAGTGCATCTGGTAGCAAGCAAATAAAGTACATAAAATGAACAGAAATACATTTAGATATTTCATAATGGAGAAGAAAATTTGCTTATATATTTATCATATTGATAAACATATTTATGTCCCCACCCCCTCCAACATTAGGAGGTGGTGGGGGGAGGAGGAAAGGGAAGGCGGGTATGTTGTTTTGATGCAGATCCCGTCTGCATTGGTGTCGGTGTCTTAGTGTCAGTATAACTTCATGTCTGCACTCTATCTCCTGAAGGGTTAAATGTATTTTCACCAAACTTGCAGAGATACCTCTTTGGGTGGGGAAAAAGAGCTGATTAGATTTTGGTGACATTGACCCCATTTCAAGGTCATAGGAGGTATCTGAATGGCTTGTTGGCGCCATATGTCCTGAACAGGTGGATAGATTTAGATCAAACTTGCACAAATATATCACAGGGAAGTGGAAAAGAACTGAAAAAGTTGGTGACCTTGACCATGTTTTCAGGTCACAGGCGGTAAAAAATAGTGAAAATGGGTTGTATGCACCATATCTTCTGAAGGAATTTATGAATTTTGATCAAACTTGCACAAGTATATCATAAGGAGGTGGGGAAACACTGTTAGACTTTGGTGACATTGACCTTATATTCAAGGTCACATGAGGACTTACAGTGTTACAAATGGTTTGCTTGCACCATATCTCCGGAATGAACAGATCGAGTGTGACCAAACTTGCAAAGACACACCATTGAAACATGGGAAAGAATTTATTAGATGGTTGTCCAGGGACAACTTGTCGAGCCCACTGTTTGCTATAAGGACCTATTAGTATGTCAAGACTAAATACTTCATTTACTTATTAGAAAGAAGTCAAACAAGTATATATCATGATACAGCATATTTCTTTTCTTTTTTTTTTCTTATGAAGGAAAACAAGTGGAACTATGGCCATGACAAGCACACATTATGACCATTTTATTATTTGACCTTGAAGTGTGACCTTGACCTTGGACCAACCTGAACAAACATTTCTACTTGTCAAGGAGAACAATTGTGCCAAATTATTTTGAAATTTATGCATAACTGTATAAATTATATGGCACGGACAAGCTCAGTTTATGACATTTTTTATCATTTGACCTTCATGTGTGACCTTGACCTTGGACCTACCATAATAAATTCCACATGCCACTTCTAATTATCAAGGAGAACACTTGTGCCGAATTATTTTGAAATTCATGCATAACTGTATAAATAACATGGCACGGACAAGCTCAGTTTATGACATTTTTTATCATTTGACTTTCAAGTGTGACCTTGACCTTAGACCTGCCATAATGAGTTCCACATACCACTTCTACTCATCAAGGAGAACAATTGTGCCAAACTGTTTTGAAATTCATCCATAAATGTAGAAGTAATGGCCAGGACAAGCCCTATTTATGACTATTTATATCATTATATCATTTGACCTTCAAGTGTAACCTTGACCTAGGATATACCTGCAGATGTTTCAAATGGTACTTGAACTCATCAAGGAGAACAATTGTGCCGTTTTTTAATCCATGCATAAATGTAGCTGTGATGGCCCGGACATGCTCAATTTATGACAATTTTTATCATTTGACCTTTGAATGTGATCTTGACCTTGGCCCTACCTGACCAAATGTTCCAAAAAGGAGAACAATTGTGCCAAAATATTTTGAAATCCATCTATAAATGTAGAAGTAATGGCTCGGACAAGCTCAATATATGACCATTTTACCATCTGCCCTTAAGTGTGACCTTGACCTTGGACCTACCTGAACGAATGCTTCAAATGGCATTTCTGCTCATCAAGGAGAACAACTGTGCACAATTATTTTGAAATCTATCCATAAATATAGAAGTTTTAAAGGTCCCAGGAAGTCATAGAAAGCCGCTAA
The DNA here is from genome assembly GCA_963989385.1 of Ctena decussata. Taxonomy (NCBI): domain Eukaryota; kingdom Metazoa; phylum Mollusca; class Bivalvia; order Lucinida; family Lucinidae; genus Ctena; species Ctena decussata. The sequence goes on along the minus strand of OZ022508.1, from coordinate 33,625,172 downwards.
ATGGATTGTTTGACCTTTGTTCTGTTTTGGAGGTCAGAGGTGGTCTTAAAATGGTTAAAAAATGGCTTATCTATACCCTATTTTACGAAGCATTTGTTGGAATTATGCTAAACTAGCCCTAAATCATCATTTGGAGAAGATTCATAACTGATTATTAGGGCCTTGCCAGACGAAGGAATTTGTAATTTTGTAATTGTTTGGTACAGTAATCGTGTCCACTCCATACTTTCATGAAACTTGGTACAAATGTAAAACAGAATCAGACAATACATGTATGCAGGGAGAAAGAACCACAACTCCACCTACATTGTTTACTGAAATATGCCCCTTTGTAATTTTTTGGTATGGAAAGCGTGTCCGCTCCATAACTTTGAAACTGTTTGAGATATTTTCACAAAACTTGGTACAAATGTAAAGCGTTATCAGACAATGTGCAGAGAAAAAGAAGAGTAACTCTTTCTACATTTTTCACTGAATTATGCCCCTTTGTAATTTCAGTACGGAAATTGTGTCTGCTCCATAGCTCTAAAACCGTTTTAGATATTTTCACAAAACTTGGTACGAAAGTAAAACATCATCAGACTATTTGCAGACAACAAAAACCATAACTCTACCTATGTTTTTTACTGAATGATACCCCTTTGTAATTTTCAGTACAGAAATCTTGTCCGCTCTATAACTTTAAAACTCTCAAAGATATTTTCATGAAACCATGTACAAATACAAAACATTGTTAGACAATGTGCAGAGAATAAGAACCACAACTCCATCTACTTTTGTACTGAATTATTTTCTTTTGTAATTTAAAGTATAGAAATTTTATCTGCTATCAGCTTTTAAACCATCAAATATATTTTCTTGGAATTATTTACAAATATAAAGCATTATCAGACAATGTGCAGAGAATTAAAACTGTAATTTCATCTACATTTTCTACAGAATTATGCCAGTTTGTAATTTTCAGTATAGAAATCATTCCACTCTCTAACTTTAAAACTGTAGAAGATATTTTCTTATAAATTGATACAAATGTAAAAGCATCATCAAACAATTTGTAGAGAAAAAGAACTATAACTGCACCTTCATTTATGTTAAACAGAATTATATCCCTTTGTAATTTTGGGTATTGAGACCTTATCCAAATTATAATTTTAAGCCTTTGAAGATATTTTCACAAAACTTGGTACAAATATAAAGCATCATCAGAATATCTGAGGGTGTTCAGAGCACAAGAATGATATCTCCAGTTTCCTGCTTTACAGAGTTGTTGCCTTTGTTTTAATCAGTCATGATTTTGTTTTTTGCCCGTATCTTAATTATTCTACCAGAGGCTTAATTCCAAACAACATGAAGCAACAACATGGTAACAGAAAGCTGTTATTGTATTTTCTGGTCGGGGACATACAACTTAAATTCTACCAACAGTCTCATAAAGGCGGGGCCCTGTTAGTTACCATGTTTCTAGTTAGGTTTTGGTGACTTTGACCCTATTTTTAAGGGTCATTTGTTAATTTGACATGAAAAACGAAGATGTATCTTGAACCATTAGATTCATTTTTACCAAACTTGCAAAGATCAACCTTTCAGGCAAGACAAAGACTTAGAATTTGGCACCCTTGATGCCATTTTCAAAGTCACAGGAGTATTTTGTCGAACCCGTTTGCCGTAAGCGAGGCAGTCGACAAAACTTCAGTTTGGTATATATGCATGCGTGCCTCTATCCAGAACTTTTACAAAAACAAAGTACAGTAGACAAGAAAGCTTATGCAGACCAGACATGTGATGAGCAACTTTAAAACAAGTGTACCAGGTGCTATTTCATCATCAAAACTCATAGTATGTAACTTATGAATTTGTTGTATAACTAAATGAGGTGGGTGGGGTAACTCACCCCCTAGATATACAGATTAAACATATTAATGAATGATAAAATATAAACATTGTATGTGTGGTTTATTTCTTCTCCAATGCATGTATCTATCTCTATTTATGCTCAGTTGCTGTTCTTTCTCAACATCGTACTACATACACTCAGATTGCCTAATTTCTTTGTGGAAGGAATGAGTGGTTTTTGTCATAGCAACTATAAAAATACTGATTTATCGTATATATTATTAACAAAATCAACACTTAGAATGCGTATGCATATGTAAAAAGTAAATAACAAGGAATATGTTTCATCAGCATTGAAACGATTTTCTGTAAATATCCGTGTAAATGGACACTGACCCATAATAGAATAACAGTTACCATGGTTACCAAATGATAAACAATGTAAAAACAATGACAGCAAACATGTGGTGATCTTTTAAAAATGTTTCAGTTTACTCACAATTATGGAAAACTTGAGATATATTATCCATGGCATGTAACTTTTGCATTCATTTCATATTCAGTGGAAGTGGGTGGGGTAATTGCACCCCAAACTGTAAATTTTAAAGATACTTCTGAATGAGAAAAGTATTTATGTAACTTCTTTCTGCTGTATTTCATGTATATATTTGTATTTCTGCTCATATTTGCTTATCATTCTCCAGATACTATCTCTTATAACAGATTTTCTGCCATGACAGATTTTTCTGATTTTCCTGATGGTGACTAAATTCAAAGAAAATTATTTTCAATTTAAAAAATATACCATCTCCAAATTTTTGATATATTGACAGCTAGGTGTTAAACTCTCTGTACCAAGAGAATGAAAAAAATCTATAGCCGCATTTTTTAACAAAATGGTTTTAAAATTAGCAATTTTTTGGTGTTTTTAAAGAGACGCTTTACTAGATAGAGGTCAAGGTCACTAACTCATTGACCGTAGCAATATAAAGAAAAATTTCTCTATCCGTGCACAGCACTTACATGGGTCTCTTAAAAGATATGAGTGTCAATAACATTTGCTGAGAAATACTGTCTGTACAACTGATGTCAAATCTGGCATTTTTTATATGAAAAATCACCAAATTAGGCCAAAAAACAGAAAATCCTGGTTGCCATGGAAACGGACAGTTTGATTTTAGAAAAAAATGTATTTTTGTTAATCACTTGACATAAGCAAAAAAGACACTAAGTTTCATGAAAATCTGAGATATGTCATTTTCACCCCCTATTGCAATTTTTTGGTGCTTACAGAGAATTACTCTTAAGTAATGGAACACCTAAAACCATTAATTTTCCATTGGTCCCAAATGGAAAATAAATGTTTTTAGGTGTCCCAATATTTAACTGTGAAATGTCCATTATCTGCTTCTTCCTAGAGGGTTTGTCCTGGCCTGCCAGGGTTACCATAGTGACCCTTAATTTGGGACAGACATTCCGAAGCATACATTATAGACCAAGATCAGACTAAAGGTGCTGTCTGATCAGTGTATGCACTGTTTGTCATTCCATCAGCCTTTGATCAGTGTATGCACTGTTTGTCATTCCATCCGCCTTTGATCAGTGTATGCACTGTTTGTCATTCCATCAGCCTTTTTATCCCCCGACCGAAAGGTTCGGGGGATATAGCTTATCCCCCGACCGAAAGGTTCAGGGGATATAGCGATGAGCCTGGCGTCCGTCCGTCTGTCCATCCGTAAACATTTTCTTGTCCGCTCCATATCTTGAATACCGTTTGGAATATTTTCATGATACTTCACAGTTATGTAGAACAGGTCATGGTGATGTGTCGCGTGCAAGAATGATAACTCTTGCTTTTGTAATTTTTGAGTTATTTCCCCTTTGGTGAATTTTTGGCAGATTCGTGTCCGCTCTGTAACTTGAATACCCTTTAGAATATTTTCATGATACTTCACAGATATGTAGAGCAGGTCATGACGATGTGTCGCGAACTAGAAGGACAACTCTTGCTTTCTTACTTTTTGAGTTATTTCCCCTTGATGGTTTTAGGTGTGATTTCGTGTCCGCTCCATAACTTGAATACCCTTTGGAGTATTTTCATGATACTTCACAGATATGTAGAGCAGGTCATGACGATGTGTCGCGAACAAAAATGACAACTCTTGCTTTCTATTTTTTTTAGTTATTTCCCCTTGATGGTTTTAGGTGTGATTTAGTGTCCGCTCCACAACTTGAATACCCTTCGAAATATTTTTATGATACTTCAAAGATATGGAGATCAGATCATGACAGTTTGTCTCATACAAGAATGACAACTCTTCAACTCTTGCTTTAATACTTCCCCCCCCCCCCCCCCCCCCCGCCCGATTTTTTTTTTTTTTTTTTCAAGATTCGGATTCCTTGTCCAAATTCACTCACTAGAGAGCTCAAAATTAGATTTGTAGGGCTTATACTTTAGAAGTTATTCACACATTTGGAAATGTTCAATGTATCATATGCAATACATTGTCTACATGGTTGCTATTTGAGATTTTACCTCTTTTAAGCAATCTGGCATACTGTTTTGGTCTGAGTGTTAGATAATCATGCATCTATTAAACAGATAATGTCAATAAGGAGCATAAAAGAATGACAGTATACTATTTATATGCATTTTGAAGTGCACCCTGTTTACCAGGTCACAGGGGGCCTTTGGTCGGGGGATTTGCCATCTCCTCTGATGGCTATTTTTTTCATAGGCCACCAAAGACATTGTCACAGTACTATAATTAACTTTCTGAAAATTTTGGTACCATAAAAATTCTAAATATTTGGACAGAGAGGTCTGAGCACACAGTGCAAACCCAGATCAGACTGTTCCTTCAGCCTGATTTGAGTATACACTGTTTGTCATTCCATCTGTATCTTGTAAATTTATGCATATCACTGCACTGAAAAAACAAATTGTTTAATTTTTAGTACAGTTACATTAATTTTTTGTCGCACCTGCTTTAGCAAGGTGCGATATAGGCGTCCGGTTTTCCGTCCGTCCGTCCGTTCACATTTATGTCAACCCTAAATTTTAAGACCATTCAAATCACTTTTTCTCTGAAACCACTGCACCCATGGTTCTCAAATTTCACATGCTGCATGACCAGACTGCAGAGCTTCTGAATGACAAAATTCAGCTTGGTCCAGGATCCAAGATGGCCGCTGTTACTAAAAATAGCAAAAACAATAAAATCATGTTTTTCTCCAGAACCACTTGGTATATTTGGCTGAAATTTTACATGGAGCATTAATGGGACCTTGGTTTTAAAAATTATCAAAATGCAAAAAATCTGTAGCGGAATTAGGCCACTGTGACCTACTTTTTGTTTACGAGTCCGAGTTTGCAAAAACGCAATTATCTAAAAAAACTTGAACAGATTTAGGCCAGATTTAGTCTGGATGGTCCTTAAATGGAGTTCTTTGAAATTTAAGCGAATGGAGACCATCCAAGATGGGCGCCAGCCACCGTTACTAAAAATAGCGAAAACCTGAAAACGATAATATCTCATAAACTACTGAATGGATTTCGAAGAAATATGTTTCAAAATGACTTTAATCAAGTTCTTAAAGTGAAGGTGCAAAGCAGGTGCGACATAGCATTCCGCGGAATTCTTGTTTGGGTGTCCCGATTTTTATAAGTTTCATGGTAATTACTGTAGCGTAATGACCCTAAATGTTCGGACAGACAAGACTGAGCAAATATTGTAGACCCAGATCAAATTGTGATCAGGGTCCACAACATTTGACATGAATTCACTTCCACTTTCTAAGAATTTTGGTCAAAGAATTTTGGAACAATAATTATCGACTTTAGGGTGGCCGAAATTTTAGGGTCATTAAGGTAGTTGGTCTAACTGTCTCAGTACTTTGCGTAATTGTGGCATTGTTTGTTCAGCTAACCACTGTTCAATGGAATGTTTTTAAGAGTTGTTTAAGTGTAAAATTATTGTCATAATGTATTTGAAATAGTGTCGTTTTTGTACAACATTTCTATTCTACATGTCTTTTATAATGTTTTATCGAACATAGACATAAGCTCACATTTGTGTTGGAATAAATTTAAGCAAGCTTTCGATTTTGTCAGTCACACAAAATCATGTGTTGTAGGAACTCAGTATAATTGGCTAACTCGGACAGTTTTTACAAGGGGCCTCAATGCCACACATTTTCATGAAACCTCAAGAAATCCTTGGCACCTTGGCATGCATTACTTGTTGCTTGTGTTTAAATTCTTCAGTGTCTTGGAATTTTAAGTAACATGTTGCTCAAAAGAAAATGTGGATATACTATAGCCCGGTCGCGATAAGTTGGCAATGTTATTGTTTTGTGTTTATTTTGATTTGGTGACTGACTGGCTATATAGCAGAGTTCGGCTTATCCAACTCACAGGAATGAAAGAATAAATTTGAATAATTTTGTTACTATCAATTTTGTTATCAATGATATTCTTAAAATAGAGACAGTTCCTGTCTTTAAGCTTTCAAAAAGTGTCATTTAGATAAATTAGAACTGCAAGTTAACCGTAATGTGCCATTATGACCACAGGTCAAGAAGGTACATGAACTGCACCGTAATGATAGTACAGGTACTGTTGACATTAAAAATGTAAACAAAACATTGCCACTATAGCGCGACCGACCTATAGAATGTTGTTTAGTTGGGACTTAGCCCATTGAGGATTAGTTAAGGAATGGATTTCATTTTTCTGAGGTTTATCGAAGTGTAAACTACATCGGGTCATGTGCAAATGGAATGAACCCCGAAGGGGTTCATGTAAACTTTGCTAGTGACCCAATGTAGTTAACACTTCGATGAACCTCAGAAAAATTAAGTTCATTACTTATATTTACTTTCGTTTCAATCAAAACCTTGATCAAAAAGCTTATATAAGCACTAAAAGTGAAACAGTAAAACATGTACATGCAGTTTTTCTGCTAAGAGCGGAATAGCGTAAATGACGTCATGGTGTCGCGACGTCCAATTAGATTGTGGAAAGCCATTGTTTATTTTGACGTCATTGACGTCGCGTGACTCAGTGTAATTATTGGAATGTAAACTACATTGGGTTCCAATGGTTTACTATAGGGCTTTTCAGTAAATGCACCAAGAATGTAAATATTTAACAATAAACCCATAACCAGTGTGATCGTTTATAATCTACTTTTGGACCTTTTTTGTTCACCAGTACCTTCCATCTTTCTGAGTGCTTTTTAGTAGGATAAATAGGGTAGCTTTTGTGCAAATTAACTTTCCTTTGAAGACTTAAGGTGGGATTACACAGCAACACATGTTGCATGTCATGCAACATGTGTTGCTGTGTAGGCGCCCAAAAAAGGTTTCTTGACAAATCTGTTGTATGCAAAGTGTCTAATTGTCTTAGCATAACCTAAATCGTTGCATGGCACATGAATTTTGCAATGTGTGCCGCCGTGATGGTGGATCAGGGCCTGAAAGGACAAAACATTGTCATTCTGTTTACTAAAGTATTTTATTGAGTCATTAGTGTCACTTGTATAGTGACCAATAATGTAATAAATACATGGAGGCGTATGACTTTATATGTCTAGATTATGACTGTATAGTGAACAGATTGACAAATGGTACTTTAAAATGGCAATACAAAATATATGAGCCGCAACATGAGAAAACCAACAAAGTGGCAAGTGCGCCCAGCAAAGACTCAGAGCAGCCTGGGCATCCGCCCAGTCTGATCAAAGTCTTTGCTGTGCGCTTAAAGGGTAGCTTAGGGTCTAGGCTAGCTCCTTGCAGACAGCAAAGACTCTGAAGAGACTGGTTAGGTGCCCAGGTTGATCTGAATCTTCTCTGGGTGCACATGCCACTTTGTTGGTTTTGTCATGTCCCGGCTCATATATATTAGCTAAGCACCAGTTTGCCGCTCATGATGATTTTCATACTGAGCCAGTTTAAAAGTACATTGTGCTGTGAACATATAATTTGAAACAAAATTAACACTCTAAGCACCAGTGAAGAAAATAGCATAATTTGCAAACAGTGTAGATCCTGATGAAGGGGCTCATACTCAGCCGCCTCATGTAGATCTACACTGTTTGCCCTCTAGTCTTTGAATTCTTAATATGAAAGGTCTTGGACAATGCTTTTTTTTTAGATTTTTTGCAGACGTAATTTTTTTCGTATGCTTTTTTTGGTGCTTAAAAGTTAAAACAGAGCTCCAGACAGTATGGGGTTTTGAGGATAATTCAGAAATACTATTTTCTTAGTTTTCAACATAAACACATGTTATATCCCCTCATAAGAGCCATATTGGTTAGACGATTCTTTCAATGAGGAGTCTAAACATGGGTGTTCACGGAAAAATATTGAAAGTTATGCCTAAATTATCCTTGTGAATACTTCTTAAGAGAAGATTAAAATGGAAATATCCATTATGTCCGCTTTATTTTCTGTGAAGTATATTATATACTTTTATACCATATGCCATCATGTAAATAGGTACCTTATTGCTTTGTGCAAATAAGCAAGACCTAGATCAGCATGCACACTGACATAGTCTGATCAGAATCTTCCCTTTTGCATCAACAACCTGTAAATTCTGTCAAATTTGATCACACTGTGCAGATGCGCAAACTGGTTTGAATATACAGTTTCCACATGGAGTAAGGTCCTTATCATAGATACAGTATATCGAAGAAGAAAACAAACCAAAAAAAAAAAAGACAAAAAGTGTCAGTAGACAGATATTTGATATGGACATGTTCGACTTCGAGCTTGCACTCTGCGAGTTACTGTTTCATTTCTGAGAAAAGATACTTGTGAGACTTTAAGTTTGGTTCAAAAGGATCTGTTGTCATAATTGACAGTTGGACAGAGATTCAGATCTTTTGTTTGATATTGCGGCATTCTGCAGAAGTTCTTTTTGAAAAATTGCCAGTACCGGTATGCTTCACCTGTGCCCAGTTATGACATATAAAGTTATGAAATTCAAAACGTATTTTGGGAAGTTCTTCTAAATAATGAGGAGTAGTGTTTTTGGAGACTTTGAATGGAAATATGAAGTTGCCACCTGGTGTGACAACCATTAGTTATGGAGCCTGGTTAAAATTAGTTGATTGTAAGTACTAAGATAGATAGATTATTTGATTCAACATTAAGATAGATGGATAGATGGATGACTTTCAATTTTTCATCCTTTTCACCAGTATTTCAGTCATATCAGGGCTAGAGAGTGGGTGACAATGATTTAAAGGCTTGCTGTGCAGCGGAAATCTCGTTTATGACTGATTCCTGCCTATAGTGGGACTCAAACCTGGGACTGCTAGATCAGCAGGCCAGCTCTTAACCTACTGAGCTACTGGGGCTCCTGCTTCAATAAAAAGCTTAATTTACTTGGGATAATTAAGGAAAATAATTTCATATATCTCAAACATATTTTGTGACCACACTTTAGAACGGTCTTCACGAGATGGTTCTAACAAGATGTCACAACATTTGTAATTGTGACTAAGACATTATTGTGCAGCTTTATCAATTATTTAAAACAAAGGGTAATTACACATACTATGTTCTTGAGAAATACTTTAGATTTGAAGAGTCCACTTTATGTGCTCAAATCTCATTAATACAGTACTTCAGTACATGTAACGCAATAATATGTGACAATTGTTCAGCTTCATTGTTACATGACATGTATTATACTAGGTGGCTCAGCGAAAGACAGGTCGCCTTCAAGGGCTTAGACCCTGTTTACCCTGGTGTTAACTAAGTTGGTGCAGTGGCAGATAGGGCTGGGACGAGTACCCCTGTTCAGGTCGGGTAGAGTAATTACCCGGGTACATATTTACTACCCATTACCCGAATGCTTATTGGGTCTATTATAGAATGTATAATTATTCTAATTTAATGGAATTTCAAGCAACTAGAGCAACGTTTAGAATGACTGCATGTCTTGTATAAATTCAATTACATATTGCCGCATGTCTTGTATAAATTCAATTACATATTGCCAAACCATTTTCGCGTATTATAACATGGAGATTTCTACATTTTCATATCCTTACCATGCACACATGTACACATGACAAAAACCTTAGTTATTATTTGATCCAAAAATAAATTTTCCAGCTGTGAACATGCTCACTATGCTACATGATAACGATACCTGGGTACCGGCTGACAATAGGGATTCGGGTACCCGGTACAAAATCTCTACCCGTCCTAGCCCTAGTGGCACTCTGAGACGCAATACGATGTTTGGTGTTTCACAATATTTATTAGTTTGCCATTATGGGTGTGAATGGGTATTCTGTCAGGGGAAGCAACTCTACTATTTTAATTTTTGCCTCCTTTCTGAATGGGGTCACTGGAGCAAATTCTTTTCTTTAAGAATTGACTGTATCTTGGAAAGGCTTCAGTGCCCAGGGAGGCAAATCAAGTCAATAAAGTTGTTCCCCCTTGTAAAAATAGCAGAAAAACATTGAATTTTGCAGCTATAGGTGTTTTGCGGAATGGAACGAAACCGCTACTAGCCACTATCCTCCTACTTACCCACCCACTCTCCTGCATTCTCACACTTAAATGATTATTGATTACATGTATTATATTAAGATTGGTTGCTAAATTTGCATATTTTTTAACGGAATAAAGTGCAGTGATAACTCCCTTGTCAGTCTTGTAAATTAACAGTGTGTTTTATTCTGTAAAAACTTTGTTCCGTTCCGTAAAATACCAATAGCCAGTTTTTGCCCATCACCTTAAGAGTGATGACCACATAAGTAAGTTTGTAGTTTAGATTATAGAAATATAAAGGAAGAAATTTTAAAGTTCAAGAAATGTTGTTCTAAAATTGACATAAATACTTGTAAATTATTAGAATATATGATCAGGGGCCTGGTTCACAACGAATCGTACGATTGAAATTCGTCGTAAGATGATCGTACGAGAATCTTACGACCAAAAATCGCTTTCATGAAAAAAATCTCGGTTTCACTATTGTCCTCATAGAACTCAATTTACGATCAAATCTACGATACCTAAAGGGCAGTCGTAAATTTCACTTTTTCTCCTCTTTCATCGCACAACATACTCATACTCAACTTTTGAATAGATTACATTTATCTACTATCTTTCTGAAAAGCATATACCAAGTTTTGAGCAAATCAGCCAATTAACAAAATTCCAAATTTATGATAAATCACCTAAGGGTGATTTTGAGTGAAGTTTTTCCTGTACTATTATCGTACGATTGTCGTGCGATTCTTGCGGGATAATTTACCTGCAATGTATTAGAGACTATTCTCAAAATCATTACGGCAGCATTTGTTCTTATAGCGAGAAATCATCTTACAAGAAAATGGGAGGTTTTAGGACTGTTTGAACCTCTAATTAGGTGATCTCTGATCTGAGGAGACTGCATGTTTGTGTTCAACGGTATGGCACGCCAAATGCACAATAAATCTTTAAACTAGGTTTAAGAAATTTTACCCTAAGTTGAGCTTCAAACCTTGGTTTCAGTTCAGTCATAGGTTTCAAATCTGATTTCAATACCCGGATTTGTAAAAACGATTATAGAAAATTTCAATTTTCAAAAATTAGTTTTGAAGTTAAAACAAAGGATTGAAAACTTAACACCTAAAATTGAGAATGCGAAATTTGGCTTGCTATACTATACAAGCGAATTATTGCGCTGACCACAAGGTTCTGCAGTGCAAGTCTGAAAGAGCTGATACAATCACAGACAGCATTTGGCAAAATAAAAAGACCCGAGTTTAATTCCTCGGAACTTCTTTCTCAAAACTGTATTTCGAAAATCGAGGAAGGGCATGGCAAGCCAATGCACAATGAATTTCAAGACCCTGAGTTTCAGCCTTGTTTTTAGAGGTTCAGTCCTAGGTTTTGGATCTCCAATCCCCACTTTTGTAAAATGAATTTATATAGGAATTTTGTTTTCATATCTTAGAATTAAAGGGTGTCACTATGTAGTGACACCCTTTACTACTTATCTTGGTTTTGAAGATCTGCAACTAAGGATAAAAAACTTTAAACCTTGGACTGAAAACTTCCCAGGTGCGATCCTTCGTGTCTTTGGCTAGGAGTCGTCCATGTTTACTTAGAAGCCACCGGTAGCTCAGTGGTTTAAGCGCTGGCCTGCTGATCAAGCGGTCCTGAGGTCGTTTCCGGAGGCGGAAATCGTTTCAATCGTAAACAGGGTTCCATTGCACATAACCTTTCATTATCACCCTTCCACCGTCCTGATACGACTGAAATACTGTTGAAACGGACGTAAAATCGCAAGGCATCCATCCATCCATCTTCCTTACTTCAGTGAGAAGGGCTTTAACCTCATTGGAGGTCCTGTTGACCCTTTTCTTTGACATGATTGCGTTGTATTACAAATCGCTACTTTTTGTGTTTATAAAACCCAATACACATCTGTCAAAGCTAATACACATCACGTCTGCGATCCATCGTATAACTAAAATCCTACGATAATCGTACTATCTGTCGTACGATGTTTTTATGAAACGATCGTGCGAGAATCGTGCGATTCTCGTACGACCAAACGTACGATTATCGCACGATTCATCGTACGGTAAATTTTTGTGAAACAGGCCCCAGGTGAGAGATATCAGGCCCATTTGAATCTCCTGTTAAAGTGTGTATGTCTGCATAAGAAAATGTCTCTAAGTCTTAATTGACATTGAAACAAATTCAGAGCTTCAGATAATTTAAGTCTTTGATAATCCAAGCTCCAGATAAGAGGGGGTATTGAGGATAATTTAAGGATAATTTTCCTTATTTTTCAATTAAAACATATATTGTGACCCCTCATTAGAACCGTCTCGGTGAGACGGTTTTTATGAGGGGTCACAAGATATGTTTGTAAGGAGAAAATATGGAAAATAATCCCTAAATTATCCCTGTTTTCCCTTCTTATCTGGAGCTATGTTGATAATTATTAATTCTGTGACAATTCTTCGCAGTCATGCTCCAGGAGAAAAAAATACACAGACTTGAATTAATTGTACAGGCATCGCAAAAGGATGCAAAAGCAATTAAGCTCAATGTATGTTGGTGACCAGCACCATTTCCAGTGACAGTTTAACTTTTGTTTTTCTGCTTTAACGAAACAGCAGTGTCACAGGAATATATACTTGATTGACTCATCAAAATATGAACTTGTCTCTACTGTCTATCATACCATTCTGATCAGAATTTTCGCTGTCCTAAGTTACTTTCAAATCTGAAAATTGAAGATAACAAATAGACTAGATTAATTGTGGACTCAGGGCAAATTTTGTTGTTATTATGCAATGTTATTTCACGCTTTTTCCCCACAATGCAGCTTAAAATTGTTTGTTCTGTCAACAATAACTACATTAGCAAGGGACGGAGGACTGCATAAGGTGTTTGAAACATACTATATTAACCTCAAAATATTGCAGCAAAAGAAATGTACCTAAATTATCTTAAATTTTGAAACATTTGATTTTTGTCAGAATTTCTGGTAGACTGGCAACCAGCAGTGTCTATTCTAGAGAGGGGGATGGGGGGATTCACCCATATTTCTGACAATTCCCCCCTAATTCTTAGCAGAAAGGGGGGATTAATGTCTTAATTTTATTCATAAAAATAGATTTAAATGATTCCTAAAAGCATTGTGTGTACCCACTGATACTTAATTATAGCTAAAATACTAGGTACAATTGTTTTTATATAGTTTAAGCCAAATTTCAGCGTTACAAGTGTGAGTGACACCTTTTCTCTGTCGAAAATCCCCCCTATTTTTTCAATCCTAGAATAGACACTGAACCAGTGCAGACTCTGAACAGACTGCTCCTAAGGAGCAGTCTGATCTGAGTCTACACTGGTTGCAAAAGACGTGCACTTTGAACCAATTTTTTGGATGATTACGGTTATAAGGTATGGATCGTTTGGTCAATAGCTTTAGGTCTCTGGAGTCAAGCTTGAAAATAAAATTAACAGTTGTAATGTTTCAGTGTTAATTTTGTTCTGTTTTAAAGGAATAATGGTCTCCAGGCTCAAAATCAGAGGTAATGTAGACATTTTCAGGCAATTTAAGGCATTTTTAGATTTCAGTGTGCATGTCGTGCAGTCCTCATAAAAATTTCTTCCAATTTTTACAGCTTTTTATGCAAGAAAGAAACTAAATATCTAGGTTTATTTCATTCAAAATTGTCTAACTGGTATAATGATGGGAATCAGCTTCCAGAATTCACATTGAAATTTTGTCTCAGTGAGATTTGGCTTACCATATTAATCCTATTAAACGCCCCAGGGCATAACATTTAGCAAGGGGGGTGGGGGTGATATTTAGCGCCTAAATTGTAGAATTAGCAATGTAAAAGGTGATGGTGACTCTGCTGTTTTTTCTCCCTTCTCAGTAGGGATCAACTCTTAAAGGAAAGACTTTGCTTCTCAAGGAACAAATTCTTTCTTTTAAGAGTAGACCCCATTTCAAAGAGCTACTTTATCTAGAGAAGCAAACAGGAATCCATGCAAATTAATATAACATTATTTGGAAAAAGAGGCTGGGGGCGTGTACTAGAGCAGGGGCATTTATCAGGATTAATATGGTATGTGGTATTTATCAGTACATGGCTGGAAGTTCTGCCAGGCTGGTTTTCTAGCACCTGGTCTTGGTCTACATCAGGCACTTGTCATTTATTTATTTATATGACAGTGTTTTCTCTATCCTACAATCCCAAAAATCTAGATCTGTCTTACATGACTTCCGAAACAACCTAAAAAGTCTAGATCCATCATATAAGTTGACAGATCTAGACCTTTGGGGTTGTTCTGGAAGAGTAATTTAACCCCTCTAAAAGCTGGATTTCACATGAATGATAGAAAATGGGGTCATTTTGGAGAAAGAACCCTCTCTGCACACATACTCTCCCTCTCCCCACCCACACCCACACCCCACCCTCATCTGATTTAGCCAAAATTATAATAAATACACTATAGGTAAATCATAGTTTTTGTATTTGTATTTCAGTGGACAATGTGCTTAAAGACCTTAGTAAGGGAACCAGGATGAACAAGGTGAAAGGAGGAGGAATACTCTATACTAGGGACTTCTTTCTCGATACTGATTCCATGAAGTTGTTGTACACTGGCTCTCAGAAGAGGTTCCGGAAGAAAAACACATCATGTAGGTACACTGTAGTCTGTATTATTGATGACCTCAATAGACCTTTCTGAGCCACACCTAGAAATCCAGGGCGTAGCTACGTATACGGCAAATACGCAAGTGCGTATTGAAATTTTGTCAAAATTGACAAAATTTCAAAACGCACCTGCATATTTGCATGCTGAAATTTTATAAATTAGACAAGATTTCAATACCAATTACCAAAGTGGCTGAAATACTAGCTTCCTTTTCAAGAAGTAGAGCATAAAACATGGTTGTGCGTATCATGAAATTGCCCCTAGTTACGCCCCTGAACACCTAGAAATGTCACTCAAAAGTAACCTGATATATAGAGAATACCATGTAAGTGTCTTTTGATATCAAGTTTATCAGGCGAGACCAGAAACAGCGTAGGAATGACGAGGCTTGCCGAGCCAGTCAGATGTGTTTCTGGTCGAGCCTGATAAACTTGATATCAAAAGACACTTACGTGGTTTTCTATTTATCATGCATCATGAAGATTTTACGACGTAAAGAGAGACAAGCAAGTGATAAGCAAACACAATTTTATTCGAACTTGCTGACGTTGCGAATGCGTTATGACGTAATTCTGTGACATCAGTTAACCAATCGAACACTGATATCACGGCCAATGTCAGTGTGTAGCCAATCGTCTTCAGAGATCGCTCCTAAAGACATCGCCTGATAACATTCGCGCAAGTGCAGTGGTACAGTGACATGATATCACATCATGTTATCATACCCCTGTTATCAGGTGTATTTTGTAGCAGATGCATGATAAATAAAGTATATAACTGACCAATGCAGTGACAACTTAGCATGTGACATAGTTCCACAAACAAAATTGCACGTGTTCAGTGTCCCACAAACTCCGCGATTTACCTTACAGTTAATGAAGAGAGGCATACCTGTTTAAAGCAGGCGTGGCAGTTTGGATAGGTGAAGGGTCGCCAAATGAAAATGCTGATCTCGAGCAAAGGCGTAGCTACCTATACGGCAAATACGCAAGTGCGTATTGAAATTTTGTCAAAATAGACAAAATTTCAAAACGCACCTGCATATTTGCATGCTGAATATTTATAAATTAGACAAGATTTCAATACCAGTTACCAAAGTGGCTGAAATACTAGCTTTCCCTTCACGAAGTAGAGAATAAAACAAGGTTGTGCGTATTATGAAATTGCCCCTAGTTACGCCCCTGTCGAGTTTCTTTCCCTGAAAGTGTATGCATTACCTTGATAAAATTTTTGCATTTTGCATTTAATGCATCTGAATCAGGGAACCAACACTTAGGTCATAAGGAGATGGAACTTAAGATTAAATTCTCATCTGAAAGACCCAAGAACACAGGGTATAATCGATTCGGCTAATTTTCGCTTCCTGCAGAGACTGTACATCATATTTGGCTTCCACCGAGACTGTCCGCGATCTTTTGCTTCCTGCCAAGGTTTCTGTACATGATAAATGGCTTCCTGCCGAGACTGTCCGCATGATTCTGCTTCCTGCCGAGGCTCTCGGCAGGAATCAGAGTCACGCGGACAGTCTCGGCAGGAAGCCATTTTTCGAGGATAGTAGTCTCTGCAGGAAGCAAGAGTTCGCCGACAGTCTCGGCAGAAGCCAAATATGATGTACAGTCTCTGCAGGAAGCGAAAATTGGGGGAATCGGTTATACCCTGTGAAGAACCAGGGGAATTAACCTGCAATCTCTGGATTGGTAATCCAGCATGTTATCCACTACACTACCCCTTCTCTACTTAATGTACTGGTAATGGGAGTGTGAGAGTGAACTCCAGTTTTATGTCCCACCAACACATACGGTAGGTCATATGGAGACAGGATCTTGGTTTAAATTCTCACCCAACAGCCAGATAAGGTGGGGATCAAACATGCGACCCCTAGATCAGTGATACAGGGGGTGACATCAACAGTTTGTCAAAATACCGAGGCCAAGCACAGGTTTTTATGCCCCCGTGACGATAGTCAGGGGGCATTAAGATTTGCCCCTGTCTGTCTGTCCGTCTGTCTGTCCGTCCGTCCGTCTGTCTGTTCGTCACGCTTTATGGTATAGAGTTTGTGTAATCAACTCCTCCCACAGTTTTCAATGGATCTGTTTCAAACTTTGCATACATGTTGGGGACATATTGAAGATGTGCATGTGGATTTTTGTTGGACCTAGAATTAATTTTGACAGAATTACGGCCTTTTAAACTTAGTCATTTTAGGCAAATTTTTGCATTGTAGGGTATAGAGTTTGTGGAATCAACTTCTCCCACAGTTTTCAACGGATCTTTTTCAAACCTTGCATACATGTTATGGACATATTGAAGATGTGCATGTGGATTTTTGTTGGACCTAAAATTAATTTTGACAGAATTACGGCCTTTTGAACTTAGTCATTTTAGGCAAATTTTTGCATTGTAGGGTATAGAGTTTGTGTAATCAACTCCTCCCACAGTTTTCAATGGATCTTTTTCAAACCTTGCATACATGTTGTGGACATATTGAAGATGTGCATGTGGATTTTTGTTGGACGTAGAATTAACTTTGATAGAATTACGGCCTTTTGAACTTAGTCATTTTAGGCAAATTTTTGCATTGTAGGGTATAGAGTTCGTGTAATCAACTCCTCTCACAGTTTTCAATGGATCTTTTTCAAACTTTGCATACATTCTGTGAATGTATTGAAGATGTGCATGTGGGTTTTTGATGGCACTAGAATTAATTTTGACAGAATTATGGCCTTTTGAACTTAGTCATTCTAGGGAAATTTTGCATTGTAGGGTATGGATTTTGTGTTATCAACTTGCTCCACAGCTTTCAATGGATCTTTTTCAAACCTTGTCTACATATGGTGGACATATTTGAAGATATGATGAGGCATATTGATAGGTCTAGAATTAATTTTGACAGAATCACAGCCTTTTTAACTTAGTCATTTTGGGCAGTTTTTTTCATGGCAGGTTATGTTTTCAATGGATTCTTTGTAGGTGCTTTATGGATATATACATATCATGTGACAGGCGCTGCACGGGGGCATCATTAGTGTCTTACAGACACAATTTTCTAGTTTTTTTGTGAATCATGGCAGTATTGGAAATACCCTCAAACTACTGTACTCAAGATTTTATTTCATTGACACACCTGGCTCACTCATAATGTTTCCAAGGCTGTTACGAAAAAAAAAAGAGTTTGTTGTTGTTGTTGATGTTGTGTTATTGTTTTACGTCCACTGTAAACAGCCTTGGTTATGTTGGGAGGGTCAGTTAACCTAACCACACTATTCCAGGGCAGGCTTAGACCTCCTAAGTGGGGTTAGCCAGTACTAAGTGCACTTATTTCGCCAGTAACTGACTATTGTCCTTCTTGAATCAGCGGAAGGGGAAAAGAAATTGAGTGGCTGGACTGGGTATTGAACCCTGTGACCTCTGCATGGCTCTTGAGTCAAACATGATACAGACTGTGCTACATGGCCCGGCGAAAAAGAGCTGTTACGAAACGAAAAACAGTCTTAGTTCCAAAACTACTTGGTCATCGTGGCTAAACAAATTTGTTTAGCCACGATTACCAGCTTGTTTGGGAACTAGGACTCTTTTTAGCTCGCCTGAACGAAAGTTCAGGAAGAGCTATTGTTGTCACCACGGCGTCGGCGTCCGCGTCCACGTCAGCGTCGGCGTCCGGATTGGATGTTTTGGTTAAAGTTTTTTAAAGACCTGTATCTCCTTAACCCATGGATGGATTCTTTTGATACTTACTCTGTAGTTAGATATTGGTCCAAAGTTTAACAGGGTACCACCCCTGCCCCACTCCGTGACCTTGATGTCAAGGTCATGGACTTAGAAAATTGGGAGTTTTTTTGGACTGGATGTTTTGGTTAAAGTTTTATAAAGCCCAATATCTCCCTAACCCATGGATGGATTTCTTTGATACTTGCACTGTAGTTAGATATTGGTCCAAAGTTTTCCAAGGTACTACCCCCACCCCCCTCAGTGACCTTGATGTCAAGGTCATGAACTTAGAAAATTGTCTTTTAATTGATTGGATGTTTTGGTTAAAGTTTTTTAAAGACACATGTCTCCTGAATTCACAGATGAATTCTTTTTAGCTCGCCTGAACGAAAGTTCAGGAAGAGCTATTGTTGTCACCACGGCGTCCGCGTCCGCGTTCGAATTGGATGTTTTGGTTAAAGTTTTTTAAAGACCTATATCTCCTTAACCCATGGATGGATTCTTTTGATACTTGCACTGTAGCTAGATATTGGTCTAAGGTTTAACAGGGTACCACCCCCACCCCACTCTGTGACCTTGAAGTCAAGGTCATGGACTTAGAAAATTGGTGTTTTTTTTGGACTGGATGTTTTGGTTAAAGTTTTATAAAGCCCAATATCTCCTGAACCCATGGATGGATTCCTTTGATACTTGCACTAAAGTTAGATATTGGTCTAAAGTTTTTGAAGGTACTACCCCCATCCCCCTCTGTGACCTTGATGTCAAGGTCATGGACTTAGAATATTGTCTTTTTATTGATTGGATGTTTTGGTTAAAGTTTTTTAAAGACACATATCTCCTGAACCCAGAGATGAATTCTTTTTATATTTGCACTGTAGTTAGATCTACAGAGTACTACCCCAACCCCACTCAGTGATCTTGATGTCAAGGTCAGGGACTTAGGAAATTTTTGTCTTTTTTAAAGTTTTGTAATTGCATACTGATTCATAATGCTTTGCAGAGATTTAGTTTATACTTGAACTGATGTTAGACTCTTTTTTGAGTTTTACAAAACATCTTATACTTACCCCACTGGGTGACCTTGAAGTCAAGGTCATCGACTTAGAATTTTGTTTTAAAGATTTTGGTTAAAGTTTTATATTTATGAAAAGACATAATTTCACAGTGCCACGATGATGGACTCAGTTGATACTAATACTTGGGCTGATGTTAGATAATGGTTCAGGGTTTTGATACATACTAGCCCCCCCCCCCCCCCTCTCCCCCCTACCCGTCAGTTTTTTTACCTCAAGCTCATGCACTTTGAAATTTCATTTCATTTTTTTTATTTTAATTTTATTTTAAGACTTATTTCTGAGATAGCTTTTGTGTTTTCATTATGGACATGCTTGCATGAAGTTTTATGCATAGCAGTCCACATAGCCCCCCCACCCCCCCCACCCCCACCCCCCACCCGTCAGTTTTTTTTTTACCTCAAGCTCATGGACTTTGAAATTTCATTTCAGTTTTTTTTAAGACTTAATTCTGAGATAGCTTTTGTTTATAAATGTGTTTTCATTATGGACATGCTTGCATGAAGTTTTATGCATAGCAGTCCACACCACCATAGCGGCTTTGTGATGGGCAAGCACCAATTCAGGCGAGCTATGCTGTCAGGCGACAGCTCTTGTTATATTTGCACTGTAGTTAGATATTAGTCCAAAGTTTTACATAGTACTTCCCCGACCCCCGCTCAGTGACCTTGATGTCAACATCTGGGACTTAGGGAATTTAGTCTTTATTAAAGTTTTCTAATTGCGTTCTGTTTCATAATGCTTGGCAGACATTTAATTTACACTTGAACTGATGTTAGACACTGTTTTGAGTTTTTACAAAACACCATATACTTACCCCACTGAATGACATTGAAGTCAAGGTCATCAACTTTGAATTTTGTCTTAAAGATTTGATAAAGTTTTATATTTATGGAGACATAATTTCACAGTGCCACGATGGACTCAGTTGATACTATTACTTGGACTGATGTTAGATAATGGTTTAAGGTTTTCATACATCCTAGCCCCTGCATCCCCCCACCCCTTAGTTCTTTGACCTCAAGCTCATGGACTTTGACATTTCATGTGGATTTTTTATTTTAATTTTATTTTAAGACTTATTTCTGAGATAGATTTTGTTTATAAATGTGTTGTCATTATGGACATGCTTGTCTGAAGTTTTATGCTTAGTAGTCCACACCACCATAGCAACTGCGTGATGGGCAAGCACCTATTCAGGCAAGCTATGCTGTCAGGCGACAGCTCTTGTTTGTTTGGTAACATCCCTTGTATATACATAGTTAACTAGGGGTGATTGAGACAGAACTGAAATTCTATGTTTTTTAGGATGTAAGGAACACAAATTATCACTTCTCTTCCATTTTTTGTCTTGTTTTCACAGTTATGTCTTTCTTCTGATAATTAGTCTTAAGGTGAATGTGTACACTCAAGAGAGGCAACACTGCCTTTTTCATTTTTGCCTCCCACTCTAAAAGGGAGAGGGATGGGCTCCGCCTTTCATATGCTGTTCCCAAAAAATAGTGCGCCTCTAACCCCCACTGTCCCTATGGCTTACTAGGCTATAGGAAACCTTTACCTAAACTGGAAGAATTTACTCTTCTACACGCTATAGGACCCTGACCTTATGCAATGTATTTTTCGAGCAAACATGGCGGACACTGTCAACACGTCGGGAGTGGCCTCTCCGAACGAAGGTAAATTTAAAAGCTTTTATGCCTTATTTAGATAGTCATACTCTTTTAGGTTTTAAGAAAAAAGTTATTTGTCCTATCTGACGTCTTGATTTAACAAATACTGGCTAGATTGTTGCATTTTAGTTTCGAGTTGCATAGACATGTGCTTTGCTCACCATTTTTATCGACGGCATATTTTATGAAAAACATAAAAACAGCGAACTAAAAATATTGATCAGGTTGTTCATTGCATGGGCTAATAAGATATTCAAGACAAAAGATGTTTTCCTTAAATTTGATCGAAAAGAGATGTTTACTGACGAGAAAAACAACATTTTAGTCCACTGTACACAATCAAAATGTTCCCCAGCCCTGGTCAGTAATTTCGAGCATGGCCACATTCCATTGAATGGGTACTCTGAGTAATAAAGGAGTGATTTTATGATGAAAATTTTGAATGGGTATTCTGAGCGAGGGCAATCGGAGAGTGCACATTCTTTTAGCAAAAAAAATGAAACCATTACTATGCGAAACTATATCGGGAGCTAACTCACAAGAAACGTGTTCTACCCAAACCTGTAAAATATAAGATAAATTGCTAATCGCAACCCCTGTTGGCAACTTCTGCTGTAGGACGCGTCAGCTCACTGGCCGGTCAAAATAACATTTTAGAATATGTGCTTTGTTATTATCTTGTTTGTTTGGGTTGAGGCTTTACGTCCCAGTAAACAATTTTTCAGTCATGTCGGGACGTATTCCTTGGTTGAACAAATAGCCTACTAAGCAATGAGGGTGAAGTGACTTGCTCAAGGACACAACACCGTCGCCCCTGGTGAGAATCAAACCCGCGACCTTGCGATCAAGAGTCCGGCACTCTACCAACTGAGTTAACGGTGCTCCCTTGTTATATAATCTGGGCCATTGTGAAAACTGTATGAGTACGGAGGCATTAATGTACTGGTCTCGATTTTCTTGGTCTAGTTAAAGGGAAGCGCAAACAAACATCGACAGACACTTCAAAAGAAAGGTCTTTGAGAGCTGAACATTTTGCAACAGTTAATTTCAAGAAAATCGGTCTAGCAGTTTAAGAGATATGGTCTTCTGAACAGTTCAAAATGAACATTTCAAAATGGTTACCTATGGCGGCCGCAATTTTGAAAGCATGGTCATGTGACCAAATTCGGAAAATGCTTATTTGCAGTAGTAGGTCGAGTTTTTCCACTCAATTTAGGTAAATTTTTATTATATTTAATACAAAGATCAAATATTTTCCATTTACTGGCGACTTTTTGCACCAGAACTGTGGTTATTTTATATATTTAATTGTGAGTTTATGACGTCATTTACTCACAGCCCCGTTCTGAACTCAGACGATCAAAATTTTATAGCTTCTGTAACTTTCTTATAAACTAGTCGATTTTCATGAAATTTGTTGCAAATAGTTCAGCTCTCATAGGACCTTGTTTTAAAGAGAATGTAGGTGTTTGTGTGTATTTTCCTTTAACACTTTAAAAATTGCAGTTGTTGCCATATTACTTCAAGTGAAAGCATTATATAAGACGCTTCGAATATTGTACACTAAATCGAACAAATGGCAAAGTATGCGCTTATATAGGAATTCGTGTCCAAACCATGGTGGGTTTAGGGCATGCAGGACTTGGTCAAACGTGATTTGTTTGGTAGTATTTTGAAATTCTTGTTGCAAAACAAGGGGTACAACGCAGGATGGTTTTAGTGGTAAATTTTTTGTTGCACACAACAATAGAAATTAAATGCCCAGCATATACTATAAGTGTATGCATTCAAATATTCCGATAAATCATTTATAACATTAATACAATCTTTCGATACTCGGAATACCTGTACATTATTTGACTCACAATACCCGCTCGATGCAAATTATGCGCTCAAAATACCCGTCCAGTACTGCTCGAAAAAACTGAGCTGTTTTGCACGCGGTTTTGGAACTTTAAGTATGTGTACAGTGAACAAAATCAGTGATTATTTCACATCTTCTTCAAGGTATCATTTACTTCTTTTTCATTTTACTAAGTAAAATCAAATAGACGTTTATTGACAAAGACTACATGCGAAATTTAACTTTTGAAGACGTTTTTTTGCTCTTTAAAGATGACCAAGTAAATGCAGAATATGTGAGCAGAGCCACTTGATCACCTTTCTGGGTTAATTATGTTGCACATACCAGTCGACTGAACGAAAATTGCATGCGCTTACAAGGTCTAGACACAGACTGAGCTTAAAATGCATTTTACTTGGTCCTACGTGAGAATAAACGCAACTTACATCGGTAGAATCTCCATTGTCATCATCTGTTATCTTCGCGTCAACCATTTTGTTTGCTCGAAAAATACATTGCATCAGGTCAGGGTCCTATAGCGTGTTCTAGGAGTACCCTAATGTGCTTAAATATTGGGACACCTGAAAACCATTTATTTTCCATTTGGGACAAATGGAAAATTAATGGTTTAAGGTGTACCAATACTGAACCACTTTAGGGAAGACGTCATTTTAAAAGGGTTTTGTCATGTACGGAAACAAAAATGAAGTAACAAAAGATGTTTCCCTTTCAAAAATAGTAGAAACATGTACAGTTGTACCCATACATCTTAAGGTGGCACAGGGAGACAAGCAAAGGTCTTTATAAAGAGCACCCAGTAATAAGTGCAACCTCTTATTCCTGTATACCATGCTCTGATAACAATGACGTCACAGATCTATAACAATAGCATCTGTGGAAATCCCAACTGTTGTACTTAGTAGATGGGCAGAATGGCATCTCTATGACATCACTTTAACATCAATATGAAGTCATAGTTGCTATGGTAACAGATTTATGACATCATTGGTATCAGAGCATACAGTGTATGCCATATGCTTCGCTAATAGTTCAGTGACATTACAAACTGAAATTCTTTAAACAGAACTTCAGGTTTCTCTCCAACAAATAATCATTTAATTCAATGTTTAATATGGAATTCTGTATTTTTGTATATCACAGGGTCACTGTCATCCATAGAAGAAGTGAGAGAGGGAGAAAAAGATTACGCAAAGCGTCTAGATCGTCATGATGTAAGTTTGGTGTTGTGAGGCACATTCTTAAATATCATCATAATATAATGCAAATAAATGATGTGTGATATACCATTCATACAATTAAAACTTTCATATTTTGTGGGCAGTTGATGGCAGACAGCCATAAGGCATGCGCCGTACTGTCCTGTAATCAAATCATGATTGTCACTTTGCAGTTAGTGAAGGACTCAAAAACTACTGTGAAACAAATATAATTAAGCTTCACAGAAGGGTGGAAGAGTAACTACAATAAGAATGTATGCCATGAGCAATACTTGTAATTACCCAAGGTCACAATCAAGGGTCAGTTGTGTGTTTACTAATTAATCAAATAAGCCAGTCTATTGGTCTGAAATTAAAAAAAAAAGAAAGAAAGAAGAAGATACCCTGATCATGAAGGTTAATCACAGCTAATAACAAAATAATGAAGTGAAATTCATTTTACGAAACGCTGGGCTAAAATTTCTGAACAGTATGTTTGATGAACTAGTGGTAGTTGTCATTACCGCCACTTCACATCGTAGGATAGTGGGTTTGAGCCCCTCTGTCCAAACCTAAACGTCACTTTATTACTCAGAGCCTGTCATAATTATAATCCCATCATCCTGATATGACTGAAATATTGAAAAGGATGTAAAACTATGTAGTCATCATATTTTTGACTAATTATGGGAAATAGGGTACACCTTGAAATAATGGTTGCAAACTACAGGTAAAAGGCCTAATAATTGGCTCCAAATGGCTAATATTGGCTTCTTACCCAGATATAACTTGAGACTTCATAATCCGCATTACACAAGGGTAACAAGTAACACTGTCAGTTCTGTGAACGTGGACTCACCTTGATACACATTTACAGCTATTGAATAAGACGAAGCAAGTGTATTTCAGTTGACATAAATTTTGAGTTTTACAGTCTGACCTGTGTGAAAGACCACCTCTGAACAGAGACCACCTGTGCACTAGGACCGGAGGACATGTGCTGTCAAAATCCTACCCAAATGCACATTTTTACCCTGTACAAAGGCCACTTTTCTTTCGAAAGGTGTTGGACAAATAATTGTTTGTTGACATCAGTAAATGAGCCTAATTAAAATTTGGAGTGATTCATTGTTTGAACCTTTTACAAAATGTGGCATTTGGGGTATTTTATCAGGTAACTATTGATTTGCAATTAGGATGAAACAATAATTATCTCAGTAAATGCTGTAAAAGAACTCTTGTCACCTTGAATTAATGCAGTGGATGTATAACTCTAACTGACCCTCTGAATAAAGACCACCTTTGAACAAAGGCCACCTCTGAACAAAGACCATTTTCTCTCCTTCCCATGACTGGTCTTTGTAGACAGGTTTGACTGTACATGTAAATTGATATTGACAAACTTATACTCTTTCAGCTGGAACAGATTACTGCAAAATGATTTTTTATCACTTCCTGATATTTTATACCCCACATCATATAATGCCAGGGGCATATTGTAATTTGGTCATGCGTAGTTGTGTAAGTTATTACATTTGTACGTACATAGTACCAACATCAGTATGTATGCTGTGCGTACGTGATCTGTTAAGATTTTTGTAAGAGGTAGATTTCAGGATTCCTATTATTGTACATGTAGCAACTTGAAATTTTGTATGAGGATATATATCAATAAGAACAACAGGAATACACAAGAGTTAGGGTATGATGATCCAGATGTCATGGTCCACTGACTTTGGAATTTGGCTAATTTGGCAAGGTTTAGATTTTTTAAGAGGCAGATTTTAGGGTCCCTATTATTGTAGCAACTTGAAATTTTGTATGAGGATTTATATCTATAAGTACAACAGGAATACACAAGAATTAGGGTATGATGATCCATATGTCATGGTCCACTGACTTTTGAATTTGGCTAATTTGGCAAGGTTAAGATTTTTGTAAGAGGTTGATTTTAGGGTCTCTATTATTGTAGCAACTTTGAATTTTGTATGAGGATTTATATCTATAAGTACAACAGGAATACACAAGAATTAGGGTATGATGATCCATATGTCATGGTCCACTGACTTTGGAATTTGGCTAATTTTGCAAGGTTTAGATTTTTGTAAGAGGTAGATTTTAGGGTCCCTATTATTGTAGCAACTTGAAATTTTGTATGAGGATTTATATCTGTAAGTACAACAGGAATACACAAGAATTAGGGTATGATGATCCATATGTCATGGTCCACTGACTTTGGAATTTGGCTAATTTTGCAAGGTTAAGATTTTTGTATGAGGTAGATTTTAGGGTCCTTGTTATTGTAGCAACTTGAAATTTTGTATGAGGATTTATGTCTATAAGTACAACAGGAGTTTACAAGAATCAGGTCTTGATGACCCATATATTATGGTCCACTGACTGTTTCTAACCAGGTTCTGTAATACTAAATATTATATATCTATTTTGGCCATACACTGACTCTGAGACTGTATAAAGGGCTGCAGTTTGTGTCACATTTCAAATGTTGGGCAACACTTTGCCTTTGGCCTTTTATATTATACAAGTCTGCATTTGCCAGTATCTTAATCAAGGCACCATCTTGCTCAAGGCACTGGGCAGGGGCATCCGTGCACTATGGACACATTTCTAAAGTTTCTTTATATTAGCAGTTTCAGTTTCAGACTCTTGGGAAAATGATGACATACATTCTGTAAACCCATAAAGAGACATCCTGCATCGTTTTTTTTTTTTTTTTTTTTGGTCCCATTAAAAATAAGGTAAAGGTTTCCCATACATAGCCTCATGTCCATAAGGCAGACCCACCGTGTCTTGGGCTCAGCATATGAATAGCGGAGCCCATCCCTCTTGGTCCCATATATATATATACATGAAAGTTTTTAACAGGTACGTACATAAAAGTACACAGAAATTTCAATTTTCATTTACCGGTATGCTAAAAATATCAGCTGAACTTTAGTATAGAAAATTTTCTAAATTGAATGAAAACTGGGCATGGTTGTATGACTACAGAAATCTAGATATTATATTTGATGAAAGTTTACTTGTTGAACTGCACAACACATATTTTTACCCTACGTATAAACCCTATAAACATTTGAACATCTCAGTCTTCTGCCATCTACAGATTTGGACAATTTGACATGTCCCTTGTGGATTTTCTTTAGAAGCTGCGGCAAACAGTGCAGACCCAGATCAGACTGCTCCTTAGGAGCAGTCTGATCTGGGTTTACACTGTTTGCTGATCGTAGCATCGGTGTCTGAATGTTCAGATTAAATACAGTATATATACATTTGAATTAGCAAAATACAAATTTTTGTTGATAGATTGGTACAGGTTGGTGTCATACTGATATTGTCCCTTTAATCACTTATGTACCAGCTGATCAAGCTGTGCCAGAGAATATGACAGAATGGCAAACAGCACAGACCCCTTACCATATACCCACATAAAGCCATACCAGCCTATTAAAGACCTTTTACCAAAGGGGTAAAAAAAGAACTTTTTCGTTACATCCTAGCCCCAGTGAGTGAACTCAGATTTAACATCCAGCCAACACATAGGAGTTTGGACTCAGTTTAAAGACTCATCCAAACAGACAGGAGGAGTGAAAGATCAAACCTGCAACCCCTTGGATTGGTAGTTCAGAGCCTAAACCATAACAATACCCCCACTCCTATTTGAGCCCAGAATCCATCCTACAGAATATACTTCTAAAGATTAGGAGCTGTGTGATCTTGGTTAATACTTTGCTCAGTCATTTTGTCCAATATTAGGAGCCCTGGCGGGTCAGTGGGTTAAGTGCTGGCCTGCTGAGGTAGCAGTCAGGGTTTGATTCAAGCTGATGGCAGAAATCTTTTCAACCAAAAACTGGGTAACATTGCCCACAGCCTTTCATTATTACCCTCCCATTGTCCTGATCTGATTGAATCAGAATCAGAATTAATACTGGTGGATTTGTCTAAAGATAATCATTCACCAGGGGTCGTATTTAAAAAACGACTTATGTGGTTGCTATGCTGTTGATCATATGCACATTGAGTTCATGACAATGCTGCTATGGCAAAGCCTGCATGCTCATATGAGCCGTGACATGAGAAACCCAACAAAGTGGCATGTGTGCCCAGCGAAGACTCAGACCAGCCTGGGCACCCGCCCAGTCCGATTAGAATCTTTGCTGTACACTTAAAGGGAAGCTAAGGGCCTAAACTAGCTCCATGTGGACAGCAAGCAGACTCTGAGCAGACTTGGCGGATGCCCAGGCTGATCTGAGTCTTCGCTGGTCGCACATGCCACTTTCTTGATTTTGTTGTGTCGTGGCTCATACATCATTGGCAATAAATTGAGAGGGCTTGATTCATGCAATGGTGTAACTGACTGGGTAGGGCCTGAATTAAAGAAATTTTGGATAATTTTTCACGATAAAAACTTAACCTTGTGGCCCCTCAAAGCTTAATCTTCTAGCGCCTGGCCTGTGGTTATATTTAGTATCCTAGACCTGTTGCACAGTTAATCAAGATATGCATCAGAGATTGCCAAGTCTTGTCGATTAAAATTAGGTTATTTTGCAACACCACATCGCCCATGGCAGTTACATTGAAGTGTTTACGGTATTATCACCTGTCATGTAATGTTTACATCTGTTTGTCAGGGGAATGATAAAAGAAAATAAATTGGTTATATATTTGTAGTTGCAGCCATAAAATGAGACATTTTATATGAACAGTATTTCTCTCCACATAAACACACTGGGTAGGATGGCCTTCACTTCATGATAACCTTAGCATTAGTCCTGCTACAATCCGTTCTCTACAAAGCCCCGCTACATACACCACATTCCACTACAGAGTACTGCCAGTTTGGCATGAAATTATTCCCCTCCCCCTTCGCCCACATCCACTCAGCACTATGGAAACAATGAATAGTTAAATTCCATATATTTTGCCCACTGAGCCCCGCTCACCTGTGTGCTGGCGGAGGTGGACTTATTCACAGATGACTGTGCATGATCAACTTTCATCATGTTATTTTTTCTTATCAAGGATGCTTCATAAAAGAATATTTCAGTGTGGATCCTGATGGGACATGTTGCCCCTGTTTGACAGCTTATAACAGGGATACAGACTAACTCATTTTTCATAGGAGCAGGCTGGGCCCCTAAAAGCTGAAAACTAGTCGCCCAGCCAGAAATTTAGGGGCCCACATTTAAAACGTGAGAATCTTTTATACAGAATCTGCGCGAGAATGGCACCGTTTCCGTAGGCTTTGTAGTAAACCCTCCTTTCTTCAGGGTTTTGCTTCCTTTGAGCAATCAGGTGTGAAACACTAGCTATGTATCGCCACATTACGCTCAAAAAATGCATAAACGGCTAAGATTTTGAGCTGCCAAATGTATCTGTCTGTCTATCCTACATTACGGGGAGGCGGCCATGTTGTTTTTCTCGATAGTGAGTAAAATCCAACACACAAGTATGACGGAACACCGAATATTCTTAGCAGATATCGGCGCGGAAGTTAGCAATACCCCTTGAAGTGACGGATTTTACTCCAAGTTGAAAACATGCCAGACACTCGCCGACAGCTCACGATCGCAAACTGGGCGACTGTCATTTTAATTTTAGGCGCCCAGCCGATTTTTTACTCGCAGTGGGCGAGTGGGCGACCGCTAGTCTGTATCCCTGTTATAAGGCTTTTCTGTCCGAATGACTTCTATAGGTTTTCATAGTAACTAAGCCAAGTGAGACTACATTATTAATGTCATTGTAAATTGATGTCTTTTTATTCATCCAAGTGTGTGACAATTTGTGACAATTGAAGACACTTCACTTTAAGTATGGAGCTTTTAGAGGAAAAATATGCACAATATGACGATCACGGATGTCCTTTTAAGGTCTCATTGATAACTTCAGAAGCGTTCTTTTGCATCATTGACGGTGTTGTTAAAATAATTACCCTAAATATTTGAACACTTTACTACCTCAGTGTATTAAGTGCTGGCCTGCTGATCTAGCGGACTGGGTTCGAGCCCTGCTCGAAGAGAATCTTTCCTACCGTAAATGAGGGTTCCATAGCACACAGCCTTTCACCATCACCGTCCCATCATTGTGATATGACTGAAATACTGTTGTAAAGGATGTAACATTACAAGTCATCCATCCATTGAACACTTTACCATAAAAAAAGTAAAATTTGAACACCAAAAATAATAACTGAAATTGGCCTAAAAATGAATTTGGGTTCTACAATGCAGTTGGAATAACAAACAGTGTAGACCCTGATGAAACTGCTCCTTTAGGGCAGTTTCATCTGGGTCTGCACTTTTTGCTCAGACCTGTCTGTCCCAAAACTTAGAATTTTTACAGTTACTTATTATTGTTACCATCTTAATTACTCTCCAGCAATAGGTCCTATGAAGATGCAGATTGGATGGCAGACAGTGCAGACCCTGATCAAGAGCAGTCTGATCTGGGTCTAAACTGTTTGCTCAGGCATTACTGTCCCAATATATAGGATCATTGTGACATTTTATTATCCAGGATCTGTGGTATTTTATTATCTAGGATCTGTGGTGTTTTATTATCCGGGATCTGTTTTATTTTTCAGGATATGTGTTCATCAATATATCTGGGAGTTACTGTATTTATTGTCTCACCTGCCACAAGCAAAAGCGAGAGATAGATATACTTTGCAGTGGGGGCATTGGCGTTGGCTTAAACTTCCCTAAAGTTTCTGGTTTAGCTCTGTTTCTGACATTGGGTAGACAGCTAGATGAGACTAGCATTCCTTGGAATTCTACTTTGGTTATAAGATGGAGATTTTCCCTTCTCAAAACTGTCTCACGATAATTTAAAACCAAGAAATATTATGACCCACACTGCAAACTGCCTTTTCCAATGTCACAATCACATGCAGAAATCAGGAAAACACTTTTACACAATCACATGACGTTCAAAGTAGAAATCAACATTTTGTATTGGCACTAACGGAAACGGATAATTTGCATTTTAATTTTGATTCATCTTTATTGAAAAACCCTGACATTTTCTCAACTTAACCTTCTGATAAAGATTTTGAAAATCTATAACTGAACATTAGGCAGTATGAGGATACATACAGTAATCCCCTTATATGGCTTAACTCTTTAAGCCCCAGTGACGCATTTAGCAAAATTTGCAAACAGCGTAGATCCTGATGAGGCGGGTCATAATGAGCCGTCTCATCTAGATATCTAGATCTACACTGTTTGCCCTCTAGTCTTTGAATTCTCAATATGAAAAGTCTTGGACAAGGCATTTTTTTAATTTTTGCAGACGTAAATTTTGTTGTCTGCTGTTTGGTAATGAAAGAGTTAATATTGCTACAGGGGAGTTTGATGGTCACTAAACACCTAATATCTGTGTAATAAACACCGATATCACAGTCATAATATTGATAGAAGAGTTCAGTGCCTTGGTGAACCCTACAGAAACGTGTCCAAACTAAATGATCATTTTGGGCAGCCTGTAAAAGGTGCATTAGGGTAGTGGAACCAATGAATACTCCGACAGTCGTATGATGAACCTAGGGCTTCTCCCAACACAGCTTTAAAGTTTCAAACTTTAAAGCTGTGTTGGGAGAAGCCCTAGGTTCATCATACTTTTGGAGTTCTAGAACTCAGAAAAAGTATACATGTATATAGCTAGTGGAGAATTAATGCTGGAAGCCACCCAGGCATAATTGTGATACTATTAATATAAGATCTTATAAGGATCCTTTTGGTGGTAACATGTCCAAATGCCCAGACTAATGTAAGCAATAAAGTATTGCAATACATCATGACAACAAATATTGTTGCTCATATTTAAAGTTTCATTACATGTTAACCCTATTGCACTCAGAACAGCCAAAACTCCATTGGCCGTTCTGAGTGCAATAGGGTTAACTTGTAAAACTTTTTTTTAAAAAACGTACCTTTTCAGTATACAATCAACTGATGGTAATATGCACAATCCGTGGTGAATGTAGAATAATCAGTTTCTGGTGCCAGAAGGAATGTATGGAAATGAAATTGGTCATTTCTTGTAGAATGATGCATATTTTTATCAAACTACACCATGTGGTTAAGAGTTATGAGCAATTTCACTCACTGACTACAGCCGAAGGACAAACAGACTGATGGACTTGCACAGCGATTAAAGTGCACACCTGTGGGTTGTGCAATACTATTTAGATTTTCGACACCGTTTTGCATGCCGGTGGCTGGACAATGTTAAATTACATAAGTATACAAAATTTGAACCATATATACCACGGGGTTCAAGAGTTATGAGCATTTTCACTACTTGACCGTAAATTTTCAACTTGTGCTCAGCAAAGCCTCGTCCATCAAAAAAGACAGCTATGCATGCGAGTCCTTAGATAATGTTGACATGTATAATTAAGTATGCAAAATTTTATCTAAATATAGAAGGTGGTTCAAGAGTTATAAGCATTTTCGATAACTGATAACGGACGGACTGACTCTCATAGTGATTATAGTGCAAACCTACAGGTTGTGCAATAAGAAGTTTTGCATACCAGTGGCTGGACAATGTTAAATTACATAAGTATACAAAATTTGAAGCAAATATACCAAGCAGTCCAAGAGTTATGAGCATTTTCAATAAAAGAGCTCAACCGGCCAAATTGATGCTCGGTGAAGCCTCGTCACTGTTTTGCATACCAGTGGCTGGGCAATGTTAAATTACATAAGTATACAAAATTTGAAGCAAATATACCAAGCGGTCCAAGAGTTATGAGCATTTTCAATAAAAGAGCTCGACTGGCCAAATTGATGCTCGGTGAAGCCTCGTCACTGTTTTGCATGCCGGTTGCTGGACTATGTTAAAATACATAAGCATACAAAATTTGAACCATATTTACCACGGTGTTCAAGAGTTATGAGCATTTTCAGTAGTTGGCCGTAAATTTTCAACTTGTGCTCAGCAAAGCCTCGTCCATCAAATAAGGTTGTTATGCATGTGAGTCGTTAGACAATGTTGACATGTATAAGTATGCAAAATTTTGTCAAAATATCCCATGCGGTTCAAGAGTTAGAAGCGTTTTCGCTAACTGATAACGGTTTTCGCTAACTGATAACAGACGGACAGACTCACATTGTGATTATAGTGCAAACCTGCGGGTTGTGCAATTATACTGTATTGTAATCTAATGGCTTCAGTACTGAAAAAAAAAAACACACACAAAAAAAACAATAAACTATTTGTCAATGTCACGCTCAGGCCGGGGATCAAACCGGGGAGGCTTCGATCTATAGGTGCAGACCACCACATGGCCCATAAAATCCAGCTTGTACCTCAAGGCAGTACAATTGGATAGACACTTGGCGCCAAGTGCGTGCAACTGTGGTTACCTACCGCTGAGCCACTTGGGGAAAGTTGATAGGAGAATTGAACTGAACTGAACTGAAGGCAGTGCAAGTTTATGATATACCTAACCTGTACCCTGTGACAGTTACCTTTTATCTGTCCGTACCCATGCATGTAATATGTACGACTCAGTTGACAGACACACAGAGAGAGCTTTTCAATTAGTGGCTCAGTAATATTTGAACCCAAGACCTTCTGGATTCTCTACCAGACCAACCCAGCAGTCTAACTTTATACTAGTCGAGACTAGGCTACCTTTCAGCAGATGAGTAGAGTAGACATGTTCCAAGTTGACCTTTTTCAAGGTGACAAGGTGTCAAACTTTACTTTGCAACTACATAATTTTATTATGTACCTCCAATTGGCCTATTTTGCAATCTTATTTAAATTGCCTATGTGTGAAAGTACGAAAATTGTTTTATTGCCCTCAGGTGAGGTAGTTAGCTTTACAGTTGATGTTCCAAATATCATACTATCACATTTATTTTGAAGGATGGCAGCTTGATTATTGAACCACATTTCTTCTAATAAATGCATCCTCCCTAATAAACACCCTTCTTATTTTTTTCCTGTGAAAAAGTAGCCAAAATTCACTAAGCTTAAGGATTTAGAGCACCAAATTATGTTTTTTATATTGTCCAGACTTTGTGCCAAGATTGCCATTTTAGGACTTGTGAATTGCAATGCCCACAGGCCCATTGGGCACATAGCATTGACTCCACCTTGATTCAACATCATAATGTTGAATCAAGGTTGATTCAAGGTTGATTCAACGTTGTGTGCCTGCTGGGGGGTGGGGAGGGGTTAATATGCACAGTAACTGTTGTGCAAAATGGCTGTGCTTGATAATGAGTTAATTGGAAGCTGCAAATACTGTAGACTCTGATTAACCCACTCAAAGGGATTTAATGTTCGAAGTAAGAACCATCAGCAGCACCACCAATTGAGCAGGGCTGCAAAAACTGAAAATGGCAGAATTGCTTGCCCTGAAAGTGTATCTGTCCACCTTAAGTTGAATGGGTACACTGCGAGGGGCAGTAACTCTTCCAGTATCATTTTTGCCTCCCTTTCAAAATTTGGTCTGCTCTTAAAGGAAAGAATTTGCTCCAGTAGGAGCAAATTCTTTCCTTTAAGAGTAGACCCCATTGTGGAAGGGTTTCATTTTCCAGGGAAGCAAACAGGAAGTCACAAAAGTTGTTTCCCTTTGTGAAAATGGTGGGAAAACATGGGCGTGTACCCTTAAATCATAAAAATTGTATACTTAAACACTGCTTAGGCCATGCTTAAAAAATATTTGGTTTGCAGCTTCCTACTAGGAGGTTTTAGAGTTGAGTAGGTAGGGAGCATTTTTTTTTTTTAGCATAATTATGCATAATGCTAATGAACAAGTTATATTGGATACCCAGATTACAAGCTTTTTCTAATAGTTTTTAGTCAAATAGTGTCAGAAAAAGATGCAGAAATCATCATTTATACAAGAGTTAGAGATGAAACGTAAAATATAGGCATTTTGCTCAGTAGGCAGAAATGAAAAGCAAAAAAAAAAAAAAATTCTAATTCTGAGGCCATAAAATTTTTTTGGGTAGGGGGTAAATTGCTGGGTAGGTAGGAAACGGCAAACAAACATTTTTTTAATTTAGGCCTTATACTTCTTTTTCAGAGACACAAGATATTCTGTGTGGTTTTTGGGGCCAACCATGAAGTGCTGTACCTTCAGTGCCATGACTACGATATGAGGGACAAGTGGATCAAGGGGCTCAGATATGCCCTTCAGCTGGACCAGTACCTTAAACAGAAGGAGAATTCTAATGTGTATCCTTTCAGTGTATTGTTAGCTAGCATAATCAAAGTACATGTACAGGATTGGTTGGTTGTTTTGGGTTTAACAGCCCTTTGAGACAGTATTTCAGTCTATATTGGGCCGTCTCCCAGAGAACGGGAGAAAGAAGAGAGAAGTGATAGATGAGAGAAAAAATGTCCAAACAACCCACACCCACTGCAAGCACAGTAGGCCCTTGCCCTACTACTATTCAAATCAGTAGGACACCCCGGAACTGGAAGTTACACACAGCACCATTGCACCTCCCGACCACCCCGCAAAGTACAGGAAGAATTGTAGCTTAACCAGCATTGGTGTTATGTTTGTAATTGTTGTACATCAGAGCCATTCATGTGATGGAGAAACTGAAGCTCAGGATCTGCTGTTCTTTCAGGAGCAGCCTGGTCGGGTCTACATTAGTTTGCATTTATATAGAGAAATATCATGTTTCTTTTGATATGTTGATCTGGCTAGATAGAAAATGCAAAGGCAGTGATTTTTTTACAAATCTCCTTCTTTGAGTCCCAGGACTCACAAGACCTAAAATCTTTGCATCCCAAGCTCAAGGGTTTGCATCTTTACTGGGATGCAAATGCAATATTTTCTCTGCATCCCAAACTTAAAGGGCTTCAAAGGACAAGCCCTATAAGTAAAAAATAACCAACGTCAAGCTCCTGTGGTCACAGGTATAAAATAAATCACCTGTTGTCTCATTGTCAGACAGCGTATTGGATTTGGAGACATCCGTTGTCATTTCGGATTCGAAGTTTGATCGGTCGCATCATGATCTGCAACATCTGGCCTTGCGTGTTTGTCTTGCCCAAGAAGACCAAATAATGTTTGCTGCTTTGAATCAAGTTTGATCTTTTTCTTGTTTTTCGGAGGCATGATTACTTATTGACCCGGTGTATTAATAAAAGTTTGCACTTAGGTAAAAGACATCACCGTGGTCGATAATACTATGTTCCTCCGGTACTGGACAACTACTATTGATTATTGGTATTACAGGTAGACTTCGGTATTTAGCAGGAGTAGGAAAGACTATGGTACTGTTTTTTACCAGTAATATAACAATCTGCTAATGCACTGTTGCTATATTCTTAAAACGAAAGTAGCTTTGTAAACGAAGCCGAAATCGGAAGTTGGACTACCGATCGGCTATTTTTATGCGTCCCGGAACGCAGCCAAGGAAATATTTTGCGTCCTCTGGGAAAATTATGCGTCTAAGACGCAGGACGCAGGGGTAAAAAAATCACTGCTGAAAGGAATGGCGAGGCTTGCCAAGCCATTCTGTTTTTGTGGGTCTAGCCTGATAAACATGGTATCGAAATAAACTACTGATAACATGGTTTTCTATTTATCATGTATCGTTTTAGCTGGTAGATTGAGAAATACACAAAAATTCAAAGGGTATTCTGATCAAATTTTACACTAAGGTTTAATGTGGTGATGGATGTCATATAGCCAATCAAACACCGAGGTTGTTTCAAGTGTCAACCATCTAGTTAGTTGGGCACTAAGAGCAGTAAAAAATGCTATGCATGTTCACATTGCTGCAATGAACGTTAGATCTCCCCTATTCACATTTTACAGTAGTTGCATAATAAATCAGATTATTTTGGGTAATTGTTACTGTACTGTACTACATTATTTGCAAATTGTAGGGTCAAGTCGGGTAAATTTGGACAGCAGGTAAATTCAGACAGTGACATTGTTTCCTTTTATGTGGGTTGTTTGGAATTAAAACAAAAATTAATGGGCAAACAGTGAAAATCATTGTTTGCAATGGTATGTCTGAATTTACACGCTGTCCGAACTTACCTGACTTGACCCTACAGACTGTCAGTAGACATTTCTTTCAGTTGCTTAAATTATTATTGTCTGGTAAAAATTATGACACCTGAACAGTAGTTCAGTTGGGTACATGTCTTTTTTTAAAGTATGAATAAAATGAAGCAGATTCTGAAGACTTGAAATACCTTTCCAGGAAAGTTTCCTTAAGTTTTCCTAGATGGATTCGACAAGCTTTTGAGGTAGCGGACAAGGACAATAATCGTCGGCTGGACTTTGAAGAGATTATGAAGCTGCTGAAAACATTAAATGCTGACATGGATAAGACTTATGTCAAAGAAATGTTTAATGTAAGTAGATTTGCCAAAGAGATTATTCTAGGAGGGAAAAACCCCTGTTTTTTAACAGATGAAGTATTTTATTGTCCCCCGCCTTTTCGAAGAAAAGCGGAGGGACATAGTTTTCGGCTTTCCGTCCTTCCGTGCGTCCGTCCGTCTGTCCGTCCTTTCGTCCTTCCGTCTTTCCGTCCCCCTAAAGTAGTAGGTACCTTGTGTGCGCAACTCCTCCTACAATTTTATGCCTATTCTTTCGAAACTTTACAGATGTTTTTGTCATGGTCTGAAGATACACATGTGGTTTGGATGTAATCCTGAGATTATTTTTTGTCACTTTTTTCACAAGTTGAACTTAGTCATTTTTTAGGCGTTTTTTCTATCATAGTGATTAGATAGTGGGTACCTTGTGTGCGCAACTCCTCCTACAGTTTTATGCCGATTCCTTTGAAACTTCACAGGTATTTTGGTCATGGTCTGAAGATATGCATGTGGTTTGGATATAATCCTCACATTATTTTTTATTACTTTTTTCGCAAATTGAACTTAGCCATTCTTTACATACATTTTTACTGTCAAAGTGAATAGATAGTGGGTACCTTGTGTGTTCAACTTATGCCCATTCCTTTGAAACTTCACAGGTAGTGGGTACCTTGTGTGTTCAACTCCTCCTACAGTTTTATGCCCATTCCTTTGAAACTTCACAGGTGTTTTGATCATGGTTTTAAGATATGCATGTGGTTTGGATATAATCCTCACATTATTTTTTATTACTTTTTTCGCAAATTGAACTTAGCCATTCTTTACATACATTTTTACTGTCAAAGTGAATAGATAGTGGGTACCTTGTGTGTTCAACTTATGCCCATTCCTTTGAAACTTCACAGGTAGTGGGTACCTTGTGTGTTCAACTCCTCCTACAGTTTTATGCCCATTCCTTTGAAACTTCACAGGTGTTTTGATCATGGTTTTAAGATATGCATGTGGTTTGGATATAATCCTCACATTATTTTTTATTACTTTTTTCGCAAATTGAACTTAGCCATTCTTTACATACATTTTTACTGTCAAAGTGAATAGATAGTGGGTACCTTGTGTGTTCAACTTATGCCCATTCCTTTGAAACTTCACAGGTAGTGGGTACCTTGTGTGTTCAACTCCTCCTACAGTTTTATGCCCATTCCTTTGAAACTTCACAGGTGTTTTGATCATGGTTTTAAGATATGCATGTGGTTTGGATATAATCCTCACATTATTTTTTATTACTTTTTTCGCAAATTGAACTTAGCCATTCTTTACATACATTTTTACTGTCAAAGTGAATAGATAGTGGGTACCTTGTGTGTTCAACTCCTCCTACAGTTTTATGCCCATTCCTTTGAAACTTAACAGGTGTTTTGATCATGGTCTGAAGATATGCATGTGGTTTGGATATAATCCTCACATTATTTTTATTATGCCCCCGAAGGGACTTCGGGTGGCATATTAAAATCGCACCGTCCGTCAGTCCGTCCGTGCGTCCGTCCGTAACAAATCGTGTCTCAGCCATAACTTAAAAACTACTTAAGCAAATTTGATGAAACTTCACAGAAAGATAGAGCACATTGAGAAGGTGTGTCGCGCACAAGAGTTTGGTTCCTACGCCCAAGGTCAAGGTCACAATTGGGTCAAAGGTCAAATCATGTCTTAAATTGTGTCTCAGCTAGAACTTATAAACTACCGAAGCAAATTTGATGAAACTTCACAGATAGATAGAGCACAGTGAGAGGGTGTGTCGTGCACAAGAGTTTGGTTCCCGCGCCCAAGGTCAAGGTCACTGTCGGGGGTTAGAGGTCAAATAGTGTCTCTGCCATTGCTTTAAAACTACATAACTGAATTTCATCAAATTTCCCAGAAATGTAAAGAGTAATGAGAAGAGTTGTCACATATAATATCCATTTTCCCAAACCCAAGGTCAAGGTCACTGTCAGGTCTTAGAGATTAAATAGTGTCTCTGCAGAACTACATAACTGAATTTCATCAAATTTCACGGAAATACAAAGCATAATGAGAAGGTTTGTCACACATAATATTTATATTTTCGAACCCAAGGTCAAGGTCACAGTCTGGGGTCAGATGTCAAATCATGTCTCAACAATTGCTCATAAATGTACCAAAGCAAATTTCCTTAAACATCACAGAAAGATGAAGCTTATTGAGAAGGTAAGACACATGCAAGATATAGGCTTTCACACCCAAATTCAAGGTCACAGTCTGAGGTCAAAGGTCATTTCTCCCCAATTACTTAAAAGACTTCTTAAGCAAACTGTATTAAACTTCTTGAAATGGTAATACATAATAAGATGGTATGTCACAAACAAAATTTAGGTTCCTGTTCCAAAGGTCAGGGTCATAATCAGGGCACATAGGTCAGATCATATCTCCAAACTGAACAGGAGACTGCTGAAGTGAATTTCATCAAACTTCACAGAAAGGTAAAGCATGATAAAAAGGCATCTCACTTGCAAGATTTGGGCTGCCTTGCCCAAGTTCAAGGTCACAATCAGGGTCAAAGGTCAGTTTAAGGGGCCTTCGGGGGCATCTGTTACATACTGTAACATTTCTTGTTTTTATTACTTTTTTCACATTTTTAACTTAGCCGCTTTTCCAGCTCAAACGCTTAGTGTATATACAGTGGAGACATAGTTTCCAAGGCGGGGGACATAAATTCGTTGAATTTGCTTGTTCACTGGTCACCCAAAGGAAACACAAAATGTGGCTGCTAAAGGCAGGTGAGCCCATAAGGCAATTTCCTCACTGTATTTTTATTTCAAATGAGTCTTTAGGTGGCTAGCTATGTTCGCATATTTTCCAATATTTTTATACGCCCATTTTGAAAAAAAAAAACAGACATATTATGGCATGGCGCTGTCTGTCAGTCTGTCTGTTTGTCCGTCAACATTCTTGGGCGCACCATATCTGAGTAACCGTTTGAGATCTCTTCATGAAGTTTTGAGGGCATATATATTAGGATGGGGCAAAGTGTCGCATACAATAATGTTTGCTCCCTCTTTCTTAGTTTCCAGGTTATGCCCCTTTGATTATTTTTACCCTACTAATATTGTGTGCGCCATAACTAGATAACTGTTTGGAATATCTTGATTAAACTTCATAGCAATGTGTATGAGGGTCCGACAATGTGTCGCGTATAACTATGGCTGCTCTCCCTTCCTTTGTTTTGGAGTTGCATCCCTTCGATTAGATTTTTTAAGCTATTTTTGTGTATTCTAATCTTGTGCAATCAATAACTTAGTTAGGGAATGTTTTCTGACCAAGAATGGTACTCTAGTTTACTGAGTTGTATGAATTATCTCCCTTGTTTGACTTTGGCATTTCTCAACTTATAAGCTGCTTCACCCTGGAAGCTAATTTTTGGTATACTAATAGTATTTGATGTGTTTAAATGTTTTAATAACATTGCAGTTATTAATTACAGAGTTGTATTATGTGCCACTTGCGAAGCTCTTGTTCCCAAAAGGAAAGCAGCTTCTGTGACTTCCTGTTTGTTTCCCTTGGCAAGAAAACCCTTCAAATAACTAAATAAGGGGTCTAGTCTGAAAGGAAAAAAACTGCTCCAGTAAGAGCAAATTCTTTTCTATAAGAGTTGACCCCAATTGAAAAGGGAGGCAAGAATAAAAATGGTAGATTTCCCAGCAGGCACATGACGTCAAAATGACGTCATATTGACGTCGATGAAATGACGTCGCATTGACGTCAATAAGACTTCATTTCAACGTCACGTGCCTGCTGGGTTGTTTCCCTAATAATCGGTTAAGCGCTGACCTGCTGATCTAGTGGTTCTGGGTTTTAGTTCCGCTAAGGGCAGAAATCTTTCCAATCATAAATGAGGTTCCATTGCACACAGTCTTTAATTATCACCCAATTGTCTTTCTGATATGACTTAGATACTGTCAAAATGGACTTAAAATTGCAAGTCATCCGTTCATCTAAAGTTAGATATACTGTCTGGTTTGGGTTTTGCTTTTTGCCCATATGTAAACTTGTTTTCTCCAATCTGACCCTTATTCATTTATTGCTGGTTCCAGGCTGCTGATACAAGAAGAGAGCAGGGAAAAAAGCCAACACTAGACACAGAAGAATTCGTCCAATTTTATAATATGCTTACAGAAAGACCCGAGATTGAGGAACTCTTCTTAAAGTAAGTGACTGTCTTCATCTTCCAAAAGAAATCTTCACTCTTAAAGTGCTAAAAAATAGACAACAAAATTGACATCTTCAGAATTTCAAAATGTGTGTATTTCAATTCTCATATCGACATTCCCCCCGCACCTCAGCGGAACGGAGCCATAGCCGCAGTAACAGGGTGCCTATGGTCCGTCCATTCAAAATTTCAAAACCTGTTTTGTCCAAGTTATATCATATTGAAAATTCAAAAAGACTAGAGAGCAAACTTTGTGTAGATCCTGATGAGATGGCTCATTATGAGCCACCTCATCTGGATCTAGGCTTTTTGCAAATTCAATTATTTTCATTTTCAGTGCTATAAAGTTTAACATTTTACCTTTAGGCCCACAGGTATAGGGAAGAATTGTAGAATATTGTAAAGTTGGCACGCTTGCACACTTTTAGATGAAGAAAGCAAGGGAGAGAAGCCATTATCAGTATAAGAAGGGTTGACAAATTTTATAGCATGCTCTTGTCATGGAGGTGACTGTTTAATGCATTGTTAAGGTGAATTGTTACACTTACAGGGTAAACAACTCTGCTATTTTCATTTTTGCATCCCCTTTCAATGTAAGTCAACTCTTAAAGGAAAGAATTTGCTCCCTTTGGGGGAAATTCTTTCCTTTTAGAGCAGACTCCATTTTGAAAGGGCTTTATGGTCAAGGGAAGCAAACAGGCTTTATAAAAAAAAATGTTTCATTTTGTAAAAATGGCAGAAAAACATGACGATGTATCCATACACCAAAATATGCACAGAGTTTCTGACCAGGATATTATTTGGAAAATCTGTTTGCTCAGGATTTTCTTGGTATATCAAAGATAAAATATGTTCAAAAAGTGTCATGCTTCTCTTTTATATTAGAAATTCAGTTGCAATAGAATAGATGTTTGTAACTGAGCTAATTCAGTGTCTGTTTTACAACAGAGTTATTCCCCTGTGAATAGTAAACCAGTCTGAATTAATCACTCTATACCTTTTATCTTGTAGACTGGTTATAAATTATTAATCTAACATCAAATGTGCCCCAGATAAGAGGAAATTTTGGTGAGAACTATGGGATATGTTTTGTAATTCCTGCTGAGAAACATAGTTTGTGGCTCCTCAGCAGAACTGCCTCATTGAGGCAGTTCTGCTGAGGGGCCACCAAGTATGTTACGATGGAGAATAAACAAAAAATAACTCAGAAATGTCTT
The DNA here is from genome assembly GCA_963989385.1 of Ctena decussata. Classification (NCBI taxonomy): domain Eukaryota; kingdom Metazoa; phylum Mollusca; class Bivalvia; order Lucinida; family Lucinidae; genus Ctena; species Ctena decussata. The sequence goes on along the minus strand of OZ022508.1, from coordinate 33,581,863 downwards.
CGAAATTTTATGTTATCTGAAGCTCTTAACATGTGAAGAAAATTGTTGCCTGTCAGATCCTTAAATGTACAAAACCACAGGATGCAAAATTCTTGTATGTAATGATCAAGATCAGTCTGCACATTTTTTCAAACCTGAAATTGATTTTTTTTTACTACTGATTACATTTATTTGGAGTTGGGGTGCTCATTTATGAGTTATTAAGTATATAAACACTGTTTGAGAACAACAATAATTTGACCAAATTGTGTTGCCACAGACAGGTCTTGGTTATTTGCTGGTTTGGTATTGACATAAGTTTATCTCAGGACTTAGTTACATTTATATTGATTGGTATCCTCTAGAGGTCCGCCCTGTCCTGTTGAGTGGTTTTGTACAGTGTCCCTACAAATTTGGCTAACAAATTATCTTTGTATTCCTCTATTGAATAAACACTTATTAATGTTTCCGTCTGACGGCCTCTGTACATCTGTAAGCATTCTTTTACACTTGATTTTCTATTGAGTGATTTGAAATGTTTTAATGAAAATTAACAATAATGTGTATCATTTTGAAGCAGTATGGCAAGAATGGCAACTCAAGAATATTTGTTTCAGACTTAACTGCCCTTTCATTTTTATAGCATAGAAATTTTCATTCATGCTACAAGGAATATTTTAACAAAAAATTACAGACATGTGAACCGTTCCAAAGAACTGAGGCACATAAAGATTGTTAACAGTTACTAATTTACCTACTTAGTCTCAGAATTATCTGCTCTTGTTGATTTTATGACTGCCTCTTGTCTGTCTCTGTATTGTTTGCCATGCCACCAACACATTTTGACTTGATCACTTCTAGTTAGTAAAATAGAATTTTTTTTTTTTTTTCAATTTCATAATAGTTATTGTGATTGATTAGTATGTCCCATTGGAAATTTTATTCTATTTCAGATTTTTAGTACCATATCATTCTCTTTACAGGTATGCTAAAACTACAGGTCACCTGACAGCATTAGATTTACACATGTTCCTGATTCACGATCAACAGGTACTGTCTTTCAGTTTGCTTATTAACCCATTGCATTCTGGGTATATTTTGTCGTCTGCTGAAATTGTTGTCTGCATCAAAAATCAAGAAAATTCTGACAATATTGGTCTAACTAATCTTTGCAGAAATGATGTCTCAAGCAATAAACAGTTTGGACCTCAGATCAGGCCCCGCATTTGTGGGGCCTGATCTTATCCAAAGTGTTTGCCCAGATACCCCTAAATGGGTATCCCGAATGGAATGGATTAAACTCAAATATCTTGACGTAATGAAATTCACTTGAGCATCTTTATGATGGATTTCTGCCAATAGATTCGAATGTAAAACATCAGATCAATATTTTTTTGTCCAGTTCGTATATGAATATTTCTCAGGAGGCCCATATACCAGTCATTAGACAATTTAAATCAGTCCATTTTAAAACTAGTCTTTTTTACACCCAATGCCAGTCCAATGATGGGACGGGCATTTAGAGTACAAACGGTTGCTCTTAAAAATGATGGAACTGGCTCTTACAATTGAAAGGCATAAGCTGCATCCTGACAGGTGAGGATTGGATATGTTTGTTTGCTTGGATATGAAGCAGTTTAAAAAGACACAGTATTGATCATGGCACAGGTATCCATAGACCTCAGATGTTCATTTTCAATTTCTGTTGCAATATAACACTGCTTTTTACCAAGCAGGGAAATTCTTTCCTAAGAGTATACCATATTTTTATGAGTTTTGTCTCTGAGGAAAGCAAGCAGAAGCCACAATAGTTTGTTTCCCCTGTAAAAATGGCTAAAAAGCATAGAGTGTACCAGAGCTCCAGATAAGAGAGGGTATTGAGGATAATTCAAAGATAATTTTTCTTATTTCTCAACGAAAACATATGTTGTGACCCCTCATTAGAACCGTCTCGATGAGACGGTTCTAATGATGGGTCTCAATATATGTTTCTGTGGAGAAATATGGATAATTATCCCAAAATTATCTCTGTTACCCCTTCTTATCTGGAGCACTGGTGTACCCATACATCATAGTAAGTAGAGGATCTTACATGAGTGTTCATTTTAAACAAGTTTGGGAAAAAGATAAAATATGAGGCTATGCTGAGCATCCTATTTGTTTTCCCCAATAAGTTTAATAAATTCAATAATACAGGAGCATAAATGCAAGATTTAGTTTATCATATGACACTAAAATTGCATTTTATTAGCAAATTTTGCACCAAAACATCAAGATTTCACCATTAGAAAATGTGACATTCTTATGAATGTCAATGCATAATGTTACAACCTAATTCGCATATTTAATCCACTAGTTGATTATTGTTTTTATTGCATGGCTTTATTGCACTTTCAGATGTGACGTAATATGATAAAAGTAGTTATGTTTAGAGCAGGAACAAAAACTACCCAGTCGGAGTGATCAAAGAGTGTAACTATTTACCTGGACATTTTTCTTTCTATTTCAGGAGATTTATATCACTGAAGAAAATTGTCGGGAACTAATTGCTGTTTATGAACCCCAACCTCAAATGAAGAAACAGGAAAAAATGAGTCTCATTGGTAAGTTACTACCACATGACCTTCAGATATCTCCAAACTTTCATCCTAGGTCCTAAGCCTGCTGGAATCTTGTGCTCAGTTTTAATATCTTTTTATCAGGCAAATTACTGTTAAACAGGAAACATTCATAAGAGTTTTAGTTTTCTCAAATTTTCATTAGTGTCCACACTTATGCATTGAAAAACTTACATAACAATATGACCCGCAACACGAGAAAACCAACGAAGCAGTTGTGCGCCCAACACATACTCAAATCAGCCTGGGCATCCGCCCAGTCTGATCAGAGAAGCTGTCGGCAAGGAGGTAGCTTAGGGTCTAACCTATAAACACTTTGCAAAGAGTCTGATTAGATTGGGTAATGCCCAGGCTGATCTGAGTCTGCGCTGGGCGCACAACCACTTTGTTGGTTTTCTCATGTCGCTGCTCAATTATCATTCTTAATCAATGTGAGGGACTGACATAAGTCTCACAAATTTATTCAGAAATAATTTTGTGGTTGAGACATGGAGATGCATCCATTTGTTATAACTGTTTTTGCCTGTAGAATGCCTGTCTGATCAGTTTGTGGTTGTGGGGATATGTAGCATATTCTGATTGTTGGCTGTTCCCATAGGTCTGAGGACAGGTATGTCATGGCTCATTTATATATGACCCACGACACAACAAAACCAAAAAGTGGTATGTGCCCCCAGCAAAGACTCAGATCAGCCTGGGCATCTGATCAGAGTCTTTGCTGTTGGCATGGAGGTAGCTTAGACCCTTAGCTACCCTTGTAGTGCACAGCGAAGACTCTGATCAGACTGGGCGGATGCCCAGGCTGATCTGAGTCTTAACTGTACGCATATGCCACTGTGTTGGTTTTGCCATGTCCTGGTCATATGTCAAAGCTGAGTTAGCTGTAGATGTGGTTTATCTGTTTCAGGTTTCCGAAGTTTCATTTGCTCACAGCCCCAGCATTTATTTAATCGAGCTCATCGGCGGGTGTATCAAGACATGACTCAGCCAATGACCAACTATTTCATCAATTCATCACACAATACGTAAGAGTTTCTACACATTTTCAGGGCCTTACACGCTGTGTTTAACATCTCATTCAGCATTTTCTGCCTTATTATGGCTGCATTTAACTGTTGAAAAGGAGAAAATGGTTGCGACTCACTTGGACAAAAATGTGTGTCAGAGACCTCGCAAATCTGCTAAAAAGTATTTGTGAAAACACTTTTAAAGAAAAACATTGTTTCCAAACAAACTATATAATGCATATATGATGTCAGTCTGTCTAAATCTACATTTCCAGTGGATATGTTACTTTCTGTATTTTATTTAGATTTCTGCTCTTTACATGTATGCCAATTTATGAAGACTTGTAAAATATCAATGGTGAAATTATATGCATTAAAGAAGATGCAGACTTCAAAATTACTTGGAATTGTCCAGTAGTTTGCATCAGAAGAGTTTGATTTTTTTATATAATTATGTAAATTATGTGTTATGGGGAAGTACTTATGCCATGACCAGACTATTCACACCTCCTGTAAGATAGACTTTGTAACATTTCAGTTGATGTATCTTTGAATTGGCTGCTTTTGTTTTAATGTGACAATCATTTTGATATTTCAGATATCTAGCAGAAGACCAGTTACGAGGACCTAGTCGAGTAGAATGTTACATATCAGCATTAAAGAAAGGTTGTCGCTGTGTGGAATGTAAGTTCTATTCAATAAACTTGCCATAAATACAGTAAATACGAGGGGGAAAATTACTCATACGTTGCTGTCCAGTAACATTGCGCACTTAAGACATTTGATGAAAAAAAAATGTTTTTAGAAAACAATACACAAATAAAACTTTCATTCATATATTAGCTATGACTCAACCATTCACACATAAAGTAATCAAACGGCTCAATTTCTTAGCCCATTTCTCGGAAGCTGAGCTAAAAGTTTGACACCCTAGTGAAAAATGAAGATCAAATTTGTCGCCTAACATTGCGCAGACATATTAGAATCACATATTTTATCCCTTTGCAGATGTTTATTGACACAATAATAATTGTGTCAACAACTTTACATCCCCTCGTGCCTAAATGCGCGTCTTAAATCTGCCACTAGCAAGTCACGTGCAATGGCAAGGAAGCGTCATTGGCTTGGTTAATTCTTTTAAGAATTTCAATCTACAAAATATTATACAGCTGAATATAAACTTCTTTAATCTTAAATAAATTTAAGATAAACACCAAGAAATGAGTTTACATAATTCTGAGATTATTATTTGCTGCCAAGACAAAATCATTTTGTGGGTGATACATTTTCCCGCCAAAATTATGATGTCATTTGTGGAAACGTTCGTCTGCAAGCAGTTTAAAAAATGCAAGTATTGCAACAAAATAACGGCAAAACAAGGTTGAATTATGGATCTTGTATACAAAGTTAGTAGAAAAATCCGTAACTGGTGTGAAGCAAGCATTTCTGGCTAATTCCCCTCAGCTGCCTGGACCTGTGACTATGTTTACCTGAATATTTGTTTGTAAATACAGACATGTGCTGGCAGGCTTGGAATTCATGTTTTTGGATATCTTTGTCACACTGATGGATGGGAAGCTTCTCAAATGTTGAAAAGAAATGTTGTCTACAAAAAATAGCGAAAATGACATCGGAAATGGCATAATCTTTGATCTGCCGTTCATGCTAATAGTGCGCAATGTTAGCGGCTGCGCTATGTTACCGGACTTGACTGTGTATATATTGTGACAGCAGTGTCTGAACAAACATTATAGACCCTGATCAGACTGCTCCTAGGAGCAGTCTGATCAGGGTCTTCACTATTTTTCATTCCACTATGCTTTTTGACACATTACCATACAGTAAAATCGATTTGGTCAATTTTTGCCTTCCTTTTCTATGGAGGATCAGCTCTTAAAGGAAAGAATTTGCTCCACTGGGAGCAATTTCTTGCCTGTAAGTGTTGACCCCCTTTTTGTTGCACCTGCTTTAGCAAGGTGCGATACAGGAGTTCACTTTTCCGTCCGTTAGTCATTCCGTCTGTACGTCATCAGTTACATCGATCCTAACGTTTAAGTCAATTTCTCACAAACTATGATACCTACAATTATCAAACCTGGTATAAAGTTTCTTCTTAGAATGTTATCGAGGGCTGTTGCACTTATTTTTTACCATTGACCTATATTTTACACTCTACTTAGTAAAATTTTACATCAAAATTACGTCGACCCTAGCATTGACCCTAGCGTTTAAGTTAATTTCTCACAAACTATGATACCTACAGTCATCATACCTGTTGTAAAGTTTCTTCTTAGAATGTTCTTCAGGGCTGTTGCACTTATTTTTACCCTTGAACTATGTTTTAGGCTCTGCTGACTTAGTAAAATTTTACATCAAAATTACGTTGACTGTAGCATTTAAGTAAATTTCTCACAAACTATGATACGTACAATCGTCAAACCTGTTGAGGGCTGTTGCAGTTATTTTTACCCTTGACCGATATTTTACGCTCAAATGGTCTTGAGGGCTGTTGCACTTATCTATACCCTTGACCTATATTTTAAGCTCTGCTGATTTTGTAATATTTCACATCCAGATTGGCATCTTCCATAGCATTTTAGTCCATTTCTCGCAAATTATGATACCTACAATCATCAAACCTGGCATGAAGTTTGCTTTTAAAATGTTCTCAAGGGAAACTTCCTAGCTTGTAAGCCCAAAGTAGCTAAAAATTTTCTACATAAATACATCAAAATTAGCATACACTTCTTTTAACTATGATCTCCACTACTGTGTATGGGCAATGCAGGTGAGAAGTAAAATTCTGCGGAATTCTTGTTGGAAGGGCTTTGTCCATGGGAGCAAACAGGAAAGCAAGAAAGTTGTTCCCAATGGAGGTGTATCCATTTACTTTAAATGTTAAAAGTCCCCATAGCCCTACTGGTAGTAAAAAATGGTTCAAACACAAATCATTTCAAAAATCAAATCTATGTTCATGCTAAATGAAATGAGTAATCTGTTCTATTCTATTCTATCCCATACCTTACTAGGTCGTTGGGGCACCACAGATGACTTCGAAACAATCCCTTTCCACCTTGTCCTGTCTTCAGCTGCCATAGTTGAGCTGGCAAAATCCATCCCTGTCCACACAGGGATGGATTTTGCCAGTACAACTAGGGCAGCTGAAGACAGGACAAGGTGGAAAGGGAGAGTAATGGAGCCTTTAAATACAGATATCCTAATCTCTAGCATGAGATACCTGATTACATGCAAGGTCTGTAGTGGGTATTGTGGTACAAATGAGATAGAACATGGTTTGTCGGCCTGTATGGTCGATAATCCCCTCAATAATACACTTTGGCAGTACATTTGTATATTTATTTGTATTTAAAATGAATTTTGGTATGTATGTGTTACCATGGATATGTATATGTTACAGTGGACTGTTGGGATGGCAGTGATGGAGAGCCTGTAATATATCATGGTTATACTCTAACATCAAAGATTCTGTTTAGAGATGTCATACAAGCTGTCAGAGATTATGCATTTAAAACATCACCGTAAGTACCATGTAAAATCCTAAAAATTGACACCAGAAATGTGTAACATTCCTCTCCAAAACTAGAACAGTTTGGTTTTACATAGAGGATCTTATATGAGAGCTCATGTATTACTGACTTCATTGAATGAGTTGGGGAAAAGGATAACATGGGAGGCTATGCAGAGCATCTTATTGATTGTCCCCAATGAGTTTAATAAATTCAATAATTCAAGAGCATAAATGCAAGATTCTATTTATCATTAGAAACTATAATCACTTTTAATTAGCAAATTTTGTTCTAAACGTCATGATTTTGCCATTAGAAAATGCGACACTTTTATGGATGTCAATGCACAACGTTATGACGTAATTTGCATGTTTAATCCACTAGTTGATTATTTTGTGTAATGCATGGCTTTATTACACTCTCAGATGTGACGTCATATGATAAAATGTAGTAATGCATAAAAAATATGCAGATGGAATGGCAAACAGTGTAGAACTGAATAAGACAGCTCCTAGAAAAGACTGCTACTGATTAGGTTGTCGTGGCCTTGACTTCATTTTCAACTGCACAGGGCTTAAAATGTTATATTTTCCACAAAGCTATAAAAACTTAAAACTTTCATGATTATATAATTTATAATGGGACAAGTTCAAAGGGCTGAAGATGTTGTTGTGACATTGACCTTAACTTCAAGGTCACAGTAGGACTAAGAATATTAACATTTCCATTAAAATAACCTATTTACTCCATATCTGTCAAATTGTTTGGTGGATTTTCACCATACTTAAGTGAACACATCTTTAGGACAAGGCAAAGGCCTGAATATATTTTGATAACCTTGATTTTATTTTGAAGGTCACCAGAGAACTTAGAATATGACACATTATAATAGGCATGATATACTGTTAACCAGTATATGGCTTTTTACCAAGCTAGCCAAATATATCATAGGGACAAAACAAAGAGCTGACTAGGTTTTGCTGACATTTATCCATTTTAGTAGGGGCAGTCACTGACTTGGTAATATCTAAGCAACCTTGATGACCTCATTCAAGGTAGACATGTCAGCATAGCAGGTCATTAAAAAATGACACTGTAGGAAATTGGCTAGTGGGGGACTATTTAATTCTAGTTGAAGTATCAACTTTTAACCCATAATTTATATGAGCCACGACACGACTAAACAAAAAAACCAACAAAGTGCCATGTGCGCCCAGCAAAGACTCAGATCAGCCCGGGCATCCGCCCAGTCTGACCAGAGTTTTTACTGTGCGCTTGAAAGGTAGCTAAGGGTCTAAGCTTGCTTCATGCGGAAGGGGAAGACTCTGAGTCTTCCGTGGGCGCACATGCCACTTTGTTGGTTTTATCGTGTTGTGGCTCATATGTAGTTTTCACTATTCAGGTACCCTGTAACATTATCTATAGAGAACCACTGTTCTGTAGAGCAACAAACAGTCATGGCCAACTGTATGAAGCAGTATCTTGGAGGTAAGTTCGCCAGCGTATTATCGTGGCATAACGAATAGAAAAAAATATTGAATCAAAAATTATTGTTTGGGCATAAATTAACCTAATAGGCAAGTTCCTGCAGTAAACAAGCAATATTTTCATCTCATTGTAATGCTAGATCATACGGGTTTGGATGTATAATGTTTGATGCATTTGATTTATACAGGTATAAAATTCTGTGTGATAAAAATCTATAAAAGCTGTATGATCGTCTCAGAAAAGAAAAAGGACAATGACAAGCATGCTTTCAGTTATTAAACCCTGTTTATAACAACTTCCATAACAGCAAAATTCTTAGAACACTGGTTTTGATAGGCACTATTGTTTTTTCTTCTTTTTTAGTAATAACTCCTAAGTAGCAAGTTCAAAATCACAATACAGCAAAACCTTTGAGAACAAATGCTGTGACTTAAAGATGGTTCACTGAACAAGAAAATGAATATAGTGTTCATTGTCTATATACGTAGAGAATCTTACACAAGTGGTTACTGTAATGACCCTAAATTTTCGGACACGTGAAAGTTGGACAATTATTGTTCAAAAATTCTTAGAAAGTGGATTTCACACAGGTTAATGCATCCAAATGATGCCAAGTGAATGGCAAACATTGTAGACCCAGATGAAACTGCTCCTGAAGGAGCAGTTTGATCTTGGTCGACAACGTTTGCTCAAATCTGTCTGTCCGAATATTTAGGGTCATTACGGTAATTCACATGAAATTTATGAAAAGTGCCTCAGTAAGTTTTATAAGTTTCTAATCGAATGACCACAAAAGTAAGATCCTGTTTGTCATATGAATGTTTTAAATGGGATTTCATCACCTTAAAATTAACATTATTTCAATAGAAAATGGGGGCGCACCAGTAATGAATTATGTAATGCGGTCATGCAGTATTTATGACATGACATTAGCAACTGAATAATGCAGCATGATCTGATAAAATGAAATATTCATTTGTCATTTCAGATATGTTGTATGCCCCCACACAGTGGCCAAGTGAACCACCATCACCTCATGAGCTGAAGAACAAAATTATTGTCAAGGTAGGGGGAAGAGCCTGCTATATTGGTGATAGCATTACAAACCACTCAGTTGTCAGCTGCTAAATGTAATGGCAAGATGTGCTTAAAGTGTTTTATGTATCATAATTATGATATTGTATGTCCAGTGCTTAAGACTCAGTGCTCCAGGTAAGAAGGGGTAACTAGGATAATTTAGGGATAATTTTTAATACTTCTGCATTAAACATATTGTGACCTCTCATTAAAACCGTCTCACTGAGACGGTTCTAATAAGAGGTCACAACATATGTTTTCATTGAGAAATAAGAAAAATTATCTCTGAATTATCCCTGTTAGCCCGTCTTATCTGGAGCTCTGTAAGACTTTAAGCCAATGAATCTTTTTCACATTTTCACAGTTTAAAGAAAAATTTTGTTCATATCTACAAAGATGATGATGGATGCTCATGGGTTTATGCCCATTTCATCAGTATTTCAGGCATATCAGGACAATGGGAGGATGATTATGAAAGGCTATGTGCAATGCAGCACGATTTAGGTTTGGACAGAATCTCACCTCTTCCAAGACTTGCATCTGGGACCCAATGGTCGGAAGTCGGGAGTGCTAACCACTGGACCATGGGGATGCTTCAATCGACAAAGAAGTTGGTAACCATTTTTTTCTGATCTAAATACTAGACATTTTCTTTATTTAAAGAAAAGAAAGAAAAAAATATATTGCAAAGCTCTAGACAGGAGGGAGTATTTAGGGATAATTTTTGTTAATTCTGCATAAAAACATATGTTGTGACCCCTCATCTGAACCGTCTAGACAAGACGGTTCAGATGAGGGGTCATACAACATATGGTTTCAGTAAGAAATAAGAAAAATTATCCTTCAGTTATCATCAAATACTCCTTCTTATCTGGTGCTCTATAATTGAAATCTATCTGTTATTTAGGGGAAGAGATTACCAACACTATCAGGTCAGGGTGACACTGACCAGGCTGCGGAGGTCTCAGATGAGGATGAATCGGCCGAAGCTAACGATACTGTACAGCAAGAAAAACAAAAGAAGGGGAGCAAACTCAAATTGTCGGCACTGTTGTCCACCATAACAGGCATGAAGAGTGTACATTTTAAAAGCACCAGTGAAATTCCAAAAGGTAAGTACAGTAACAGTTCTAAAATGGGACGTTTAGCATATGTATTATAATTGTCCTTAAAATGGAAAGGTTTGTTTTTAGCTCTCCTGAGGCATAGGCTCAGGGTATGGCTCAGGGTGAGCTATTGTGATCACACTGTGTCCGTTGTCTGTTGTGCATTGTGCGTCGTCCATTGTGCATCATCAACAATTTTTTTTTTTTTAATGACGTCACAACCCCTAGGCCTAGGGCTTTGATATTTGGTATGAAGCATTGTCTAGTGGACATCTACAAAGTTTGTTCAAATAATAGCCATGGGGTCCAAAATGGCCCTGCAGCACAGGGTCTTGGGTTCGAAAATAAACTATACTTAAAAATCTTCTTCTGCAGAACTGCTTGGCTCAGATGCTTGAAATTTGGTATGTAGCATGGTCTAGTGGTTGTTTTCCAAGTTTGTTCAAATGGTGGCTCCAGGGTTTCAGATGGTGGCCCCAGGGTCCAAAATGGCCGTGCGGGAAGGGCAGGGAGTCCTGGGTTCAAACCATAGAAATACATAGAAAAATATTCAAAAATCTATGTTTCACAATCATGATGCCATTTTATTGTATTTGCAGGGGAGAATTTCAGTGTTGTGTCACTAGCAGAGAAGAAGATTAGTAAGCTCCTAGACACAGAGATGGAGGGTGTGTGTCGATACACCCGCAATATGTTAATACGCACATATCCGGCAGGGACCAGAACTGACTCCAGCAACTATAACCCAGTACCAATGTGGTGTGGGGGGTGCCAAGTTGGTAAGAATACCATGTTTCTTTGGTTATAAGATAGAGGTTTTCCTGTCCAACACATCCTAAAATCTAGATCCATCTTAAAAACAGATCTAGATGTTTTGGAAGAGAAAAACCTTTGTAACAGCCATATTACGCACAACCAATGTACATATTTGGGGTACTTTATGGAGAGTGAAAACCCATCTTATAGCCGAATAATTAAGGTATGTTAGAAACAAAATTGCAAAATTTCAAAGTGGTGTCAATGCAAACAAATACATGGAAAGATGGATGCAGCTCTTTCAACATTATTTCAGTCATATCAGTCCAATGGAAGGGTGATAATGAATAGCAGCATGCATTGGAACCCTGATTCTGGTTGAAAATAATTCTGCCTGCAACAGGACTCAAACCTAGACTGCTGGCTTACTGTGAAACATAGAATTATTACAAATCAAATATCTACTGTAACCAACGTCCTTCTTAAGGCGATGGAAATTTGTAACGGTCAGCTGTCAGATAAAATATTCTGCCGAAAAACTGATTTCTTTTGATTCAATTATAACTGTATTAATACCGCTCAGTTAAAGTCGCGGTAACCAGATTTGTGATGTCAGAGCCTCGCTGTACTCTGTAAACCTTGCGCTAACAAAGTGACAGCTGCGGAAGTTGTTAATAATGTAGCTGATAGGTACCATTAAAGATAAATTTTGTGACTAGGATCAACTGAGCCAACGTCTATGAAGAAATGACTTTGATCGTCTGTCTTTTAATTATTTTGAGATAAAGGAACGTTTCTGAATCTGCTCCAACAACGACAAGTTGCAGTAAAGGATTGACGCGTAGTAACTGAAGTACCATAAAATCCTAAATATTGAGACAGATAGGCTTGAGCAAACAGTGCAGGCCCAGATCAGACTACTCCTAAAGGAGCTACACTGTTTGCCAGTTCATCTATATCTTTTGGAGGCATAGCTGCATTTTAAAACCAAACTGTTTTTAGGACAATTAAGGTCATTATTTTAGGTGTTCCAATTGTTAGCACAAATACAATTTCAGAATAACTTAGGGATTATATATGTTTGTTCTTTCAGTGGCCTTGAACTTCCAGACTGGGGGTGAGGAGATGCAGTTATTACATGGAAGGTTTCTGGATAATGGAAACAGTGGTTATGTTCTCAAACCCAAATGTTTCAACTTTGGTAAGACGTCTTTTGTTATTTGGAAACTTATTTTGTTTTTGTTAGTATTAGTGTAAAAGTATGCTTGTGTATTTACTCTTAAAGTACCAGAAAAAAGGGAAAAAAATATGTCTGCAAAATTTCAAAAATGCTATGTCAATGCTTTATTCTAATGAGAAATCAAAGACATAGTTAGAATTCAAATACATATTAAGAATTCAAAGACTTGAGGGCAACCAATGGAAGTCTGGATGAGCCTCATTTAGATCTAGATTGTTTACAAATTCAGTTTTCAGTTTTGGCTTTTTAAATATTGAAAGGTAACAAAATGTCATCAATAGCCAATGCAGGCTAGACTGCTCTGGGTCCATGCTAAAAGCATATAGTAGGAGCAGGATTTTGGTACCTACTGCCCCGCAACCATAAGATGGAAAATTTTCATCCTGATTATTTGTGATATTATAAAACTAGCATTTTTCATCCTTTACTTTAAGACACGGTTATTTTGAGTTTTCAATATGTTATAGGGAAAGAATAGATATTAAGCATTTCAAACTGCTTGGAAAAAGCTATTTGCAAACTCTGTAGACCCAGATCAAGGTCTACATTGCTTGCTGATGCAATTTGATCCCAATCAACAATGTTTTACAATCTCTTGTACTCTATGTTTAACAAGGCTGTTGTCTTTATCAGATGAAGACTATTTAGCTGTTGTGAACAGAAAAGAGTCAAAAACAAGAAAACAACTGCAAGTGAAGGTAAGTCTCACTTTCCTTATATGTAACCTGCAAAGTGTCATCATTAACAAATAAGCTATATGAGTGGATTCTCTCTTGGGGAAATTTCACTGAAAACTATATCAAAAGAGGGGAGATCTTAGAATAGAGCCTGATCTCATGCAATTTGCACATATGTAGGCTAAAATTAAAAGGCTTTTATTAAAGTTGTTTTTTGCTAAGCAGTTGACCTCTGAGAGAAAGTGAAGGTTAGAGTCCGGCGAAGTTCTGTCCGAACCTAATCGGAGCTTCATTACACAGAGCCCTTCATAATCAGCCTCCATCATCCTGATATGACTGAAATAATGTTAAGTAGGACATAAAGCCACCAAGTCCTCCATCCATCAAGTTATACTTATATGTTAGCCTTGCTAACGGTTCATAAGTGCAGATGCTAATGGTATATACAGCCTTGTGTAAGCAGAAGCCACATGCACATATGGATGATCCCTTAGGAATCTGTAGGTAAGCAGTGAATTCAGTCAAGCTGCATTGATGCAAAAACAGGTCTGGAGTCTTTGCTGTGCCCATATGCCCATAACGGCTCTAGTACAATATTGCATTTCTTCCAGGTAATATCAGGTTTCCAGCTGCCCAAACCTAAAGACTCTAAAAAGGGGGAGATAATTGATCCTTTCATCAAGCTAGAGATTCATGGAGTTGCCAGAGATAAACAGGACCAGAAATCATCAGTGATAAAAAATAATGGTAAGTATATAGTAGCTTCTGTTTATACTTCAGAATAGGTTTGTGCAGACACATCATGAAACAGAGACTTTTTAAAAAGTTCTGTATTAATTTGGCTACAAGACAGGGCTTTGTCTCTCAAAAAGTACCTGAAAATATGTAAATTAGTTATGTGTGATTTGGCTATTACATAGGTTTTTTTTTCTCTTCCAAAACATCCTATGGACTGTTTTGAAGGGAAAAACTTCAATCTTATAACTGCATTTATCATATGGCGTCGCTGTTATTCAGTGGATAGCGTCGTGCCATAAAAATCATATAACCACATGTGTAATAACATTTTGATGTGTACATGTAACGTCATTGACTACGACTGCAATGTGTTTCCTTATTGGGATAGTATTCATTTTGAAAGCAATAAATTCCCATTTTAAAAGGTCATATAATAAACAGAATCTTACACTCCTGGTCATTTCATATGAAATTTATGAAACTCGCAAAAGGCTTGTTTTATAAATTTTATATAAATGACCACTCGTGTAAAGTCCTCTATACCTACAGTATTTTAAGTGGATGGATACCTGCTTTCTTGAGTTTCAGTTCTTAGCAAGCTGGACATGCATTATTTCTTCTACAGGTCTTCATATGGCTGACAGGACAGGATGAATAATAATAAAGATGTAATGTTTTATTGTAGTAAAGAGAACAACCTGATTTGTGAATAAACAAAGTTTAAAGATAAAGAAGAGCTGAGTCTGCTTTGTGAATAATATTTGAGCCGCGACACGACAAAACCAACAATGTGGTTGTGCACCCAGCGCAGACTCAGATCAGCCTGGGCATCCACTCAGGCTGATCAGACTCTTCGCTAAGCGCTTAAAGGGTAGCTAAGGGTCCAAGCTACCTTCATGCGGACAGCGAAGACTCTAATTAGATAATTAGACTGGGCGGATGCCCAGGCTGATCAGAGTCTGCGCTGGGCGCATAACCACATTATTGGTTTTGTCGTGTCGCAGCTCATTTATAGAAAAAAATAGGTAGGTGAGCTATGTGACCATCCAAACATAGGGAAGACTGATCACATTGTATGTATAGCTTGAGCTTTCAATTTATTCGTGCTGATTCCTCAGGGCAGGGATCTCACATAGTGTTTGCCAGCAGAAAAGGCTCTAATCAGTAGGCCAGTCTGAACCTTTGCTGTTTGCATAATGCTTTAAGCACCCTTTTCCTGTGTTGTGGATAATAAATGCCTTCCATTTGCAGGTTTTAATCCAGTTTGGAATGAAGAATTCGTCTTCAATGTTGACGTACCAGAACTTGCACTGGTACGATTTGTTGTATATGACAGTGACAGATATGTGGATGATTTCATTGGTTATTATGTTGTGCCATTTAACAGCCTCATGCAAGGTAAGTTTTGAAATTTTGATTTGTAGATTATCAGAAGTGAGGCCCCACTTGATAAAGTTAGTGAGTACCCTATATCCTTAACCCTTTAAGCGCCAAAAAACAGACGACAAAATTTACGTCTGCAAAAATTTCAAAATGTGTTTCATCTAAGCTATATCATATTGAATATTCAAAAACTAGAGGGCAAACAGTGTAGATCTAAATGAGGCGGCTCATCAGGATCTACACTATTTGTGAATTCTGCTATTTTCGTCACTGGCACTTTAAGTGTTAAAACTGAAGTTGCTTTATTTTTGTGGGGACACAAGGTCTCAGTGTAAAGTTTTTGAACAAGTTCACACATATTAATTTTTGCTGCTTTGTTGATTTTTCCCAATCATTCCTTTGCAAAAACTTTTTATGGGGATAGAAATTTGGGCAAATGTGTGGAGCATGAAAACCGTGAACATTAATACACTTCAAACATTTGTACAGCTTCAGTATTGGGACTCCATAACCATTTCTGTAATTAGACTAAAAGCCAAATAAGATGATTTTAGTATATGGTGAACTGTCGAAAAATTGCAGACAGGGTAGTTAACAGTTTTGAGCTTGATCAGTCTGCTCTTCAAGGAACAGCCTGAGGTGTCAACCCTGATCAGACTGCTCCTTTTTCCAACGTACCTCATTTGATTGGCTATAAAACAGGGTTTTTATGACCCCAAATATTCTGCTATAAGATGGGACTTTTTCCTTTGCAAAGCAATCCCAAAATGAAGATCCATCTTATAAGATGGATCTAGTTTTGTACTTGTTTTCTGCATCGTTTTGGAGGGGTTTTCCCCATTTTATATCCAAAGGTATTCAGTATATCCACTGATCTTAAACATATGATAATTTTAATTTTCAGGCTACCGCCATTTCCCATTATTTGACAAGAATGGAGAACAGTTTGAACAGGGTGTCATGTTTATTCATCTCAGGATAGTTGATCCACCTCAATGACTAGACTATAGGCCAACAGGGTTATCCCCCTTGGCAAGGAAGATTACTGGGCAGCTACAGATTGGCTGATTGATGACTGAGTTTCAAGATCTTACATAGGGAGCTGAGCTTCAGATGTAAAGAGGATTTGATTGGTGTTGCCTAGAAAGGGACCTTATGATGTGCAAAAAGTGAAGACTCAGATCAGACTGCACGGATGTGCAGTCTGATCAGAGTATTCCCTTTTCACATTTTCAATCTATTAATCTTTGTGAATGTGAAAAGTGAAGACTTTGTTCCGTCTGAGCTCATGTGCAAACTGATTTTAGTCTTTACAGTGTGCATGTGGCATAAGGTCCTTTTTCACATGCTGACAATCCTTTGATGATAATCAGTGGACATTCTGTCTTAGACAGGTCTCTGAAGGAAGGAAAGTACAGCATATTTGCCAACTTTGGAAACTGCTGATGAATTTCTTTAGAAGTCAGATATTTCCATATGATGATTTTGACGAAAGAAAGGCTGTGATGATTTTAATGGAAGAATTTTTTTTCCTTGACCTTTATTTTGTCTTTCCTATGACTAAAAGCAGAAAGAGATAGACATTATTGCTTTTCCACCAAACTGGCGGGAAGGGCCGTAACTAATGTTGTTAGAGGTGTTGCCCAACCCATTTGCTTGTATTTGACTTTATGAGCAATAAAATATGTTTAAAGTGTATTGGCATAAACTGTTATCAAGTTTTTATCATTTAGTTATGTTGAAAATATAGGAGAAACTTTGCAACTGTGCCAGGACAGGCAAGGCTCGGCATTCCACTGAATTCTTATTTCCATTAGACAGTGATAAATGTAAACAGGGATATACCTCATTTCCATAAACAGCTCTGAAAAATGTATATCCATGGAACAGTTTTGATACATGCAAAATACTTCATACCCATGGTGATACTGGTAAAAGGTTGTCTTGATGGTTAGTGAATGATTGTTTTGCTCAGACTGAATTTAAGTTTGATAGTATGGTCTGTATTTTGTTCCCAATTTGATTTATGTCCACACTTGGCTAACTATGCTTTCAAGGATGTTAGGAAACGAAAAAAGAGCTGTTACGAAACCAAAAAGAGTCATAATTACCAAATGAACTTGTCATCAGGTCGTTTGATAACTATGACTCTTTTTCATTTCATAACAGCCCTTTTTCATTTTGTAACAGCCCTTGTATATACAGTCAACTCTCGGTGTCTCAGTCAAAGTTTATACCAAACTACTCAAAGTAAATTTTCTGGTCCCAGTAGTTTGAGATAACAGTACTTTAAAGGTATATCAAATATGAAATTTGTTTGAAACTGTATTATTTGATATGAGAAGAAACTTTGAGATATCAGTATTCAAGAGTTGACTGTACATATTTAACCAGGGGTGATGTCAGTCATTATTGTTGATGACATCTTAATGCAAAGGAAAGAAAAGGGAGTACACATTTTTCATCGGGAAAGAAACATATTTCAGTACCAGAAAATAAAATGTAAAATTTACTGCATAATATACCAAACAAAAAAAGAAACGCTTACCGTAATTTTTGGCATTTTCTTGGAAATTAAAAACAATTTATAAAGATAAATTATACAGTGTTAGAGGTAGACAATCGGACAGTTCAACCCAAAAATTTCATTTAATTATGTCGATTCAGTACTTTGTGACACATCTCTGAACAATGCAGGGGTCAGTTTTCAATGTCACAGTTTTCAATAAGGGGCCATTGTCAACGATTTCATTAATGCGTATTTTTCATGCATATGGAAGGTCAAGATACTCAGTTACGCCATGATAAAGTTTAAGCAAGATTTGATCAGAAATATGAATTTGTAGACATTTTCTAATCATGCTATAAAAGGTAAATTAAACGGGAAAATCTTACTATGTGCATTTCATTTTTTGTTTGATATATACTCACCAATTCAATTGAAATAATGGAAAAACACCACTTTCCATGTGAAAACATAACTATAGCAGTATATGAAGTGAAAGGTCTGTGTACTGTAATTTGTTGCCTAAATCAGGGCTTCCACTAACTTTCAAAATTTGGAAGTCCAGACTTCCATGGTGTCAGATTTGGACGTATTGAGAGACTCTTTTGGAAGTCCGAAGTTTTTAGGAATGACTTATGCATGGTTACTTTTACCTCCACCCCTGCCTCCTCCTCCCCCCCCCCCCCCTTACACGCCCCTCTCTCTCCCCCATACTGTTGTGAACTTTTTGTTCTTCGAAAGGAAGCCTGAGCATATGCGCAGTCTAATCAGAGTCATTCCTGTTGTTTGTGAACAATACGCAAGTCCTCTGAAGACTCGCCGTTGCACTGTCTGCTATTGCATAATATTCCCTTTCATTGCCGCCAAATGGGCCGCGTCGGCAATACGGTGACTTAGGAACGTATAATGACACGCTTCCACCGAAGAACTCGGTTGTCGCTAGGTCGATGTTCATTATTATTCATGTTAGATGCGAACAAGAAAGACCGGTCTGACTGCTTAGTTGCGCTGGCTGATACGATTGTTAGTTATCGGTATGTGTACTGAGGTACCTGTCTCACGGTATGACACTGCGAACGGCACGCGTATATACTCGCAGCGGCGTCTTTGATCTTTACATCAAAGAGAAAACGTGCTTGACCCACAAACCTGCAGGTAATTGTATATCAACGCTATCGTATATATAATCGCGTAGACCTTGATCAGAATGCGCTATTTCTGTGCACACTGTACGGCATTATTTTTGCACTTTGGTTCATGACGATATGACGATACAACTAGAAAATCGGCGAAATGGACGTTTCAGTATTCATATTTTTATAGTACCATTAAACAAAACAATGTATTGTACCAGAGCGTACAACCGTAACACGTCGGAAATAGCGACTAATAATATTAACAGTGTATCTTCGCTTTGAATCAACACTTTTCGCGGAAGAGGTTCGTATTCCTAAAAACTCCATTGACGACAGTATGGATCATGACAAGACCTTCGTTGTAAGGGCAAGCGTTAATATGAATGCTATGTCCTTAAAAACTTTGGATAGGGTTTGTCAATACATGCTTCAGTATTCGTGTGTTATGCTTTTGAAGTCGGAATACGCCCTACATGCACATACAGGTCAGTTCCATTCTCGCGATCGTAAAAATAGATGGACAAGTTTCATCCAAAATCTTAGTCATCGTGATTTGATAAGTTGTTTTGCAGACTGCCGTAAGAGGTTGAATCTACGAGTGGGCGTTATTTTGATAATCGTTTTTAACAGGTAGGCGGTCCGACATATATGTTACCTGGTTCAGTGCTCCATACGGACAATCTCGATTGGCCCGTAGGCGGTCTTTTCGTCTGGCTGACACCTGCGTTAATCCGATTAATTATGACACGTGCTAGAATTTTAAAGACATTGGCGATATTTTATACGTCGGGACAAGATCAAACGGCCGTATGTGACAATTATCGGGCGTATGCCAGACGCCAGAGGTCCCATTTCTCGACGTACGGGAACAAATCCTGGGCGTAATATACGGCCATACGCCCGTTAACGGAAGCCCTGCCTAAATACTGCTTAATTTAGGTAAAAACAAATGGGACATTAAATATGTCAGTGGAATTAATGTACAGGATAGAATGTTTAATTTTCTGCTTAAAAGCTGGCCTTGTTTGTTAGTTTCTTGATCTTCTTGTAGTTGTGGCTATAAATTGTTTCGCAATCAAACTAAGTGTAGACACATCACCTTTATTCCCAGATTTAGAATTTTAGGTTCCTTTGGAGCTAGGAGCCCAGATAACATAGGGGGTTAAGCACTGGCCTGCTAAGCTGGCAGTTCAGGTTCCATTCTACCTGGAGGTTCCATTATGCACAGCTTTTATCACCTATCCATCGTTTGGATGTGACGTTGCTATTTTGTGCTCATAGAGTACTCTTCTACAGTGTAAAACTATGGGACCAAAATTATATGGGTCACCTCAAGCAAAAAGGTTTATAGCCTGTATAAACAGCAGCAACTCAAATTAGCACATAATCATACAGTCTAAACAGGGTCTCCACCTTTGCATGCACCAGGTCTCATCTTTGTAGAAATTATACAGCGACCAGCAGAAACCCTGGTCAGACTGCACATGCAGTGACTTGGATGAGCCTACAGAAGATCAGTCTATGAGCTCAATCTAAAAACAGTCAACTCTCGATATCTCAAAGTCAATGTTCATCTTAAACTACTATTATCTCAAAGTAAATTTTCTGGTCCCAGAAAACTTACTTTGAAATGTCAGTAGTTTGGGATAAGTGAAGTTTTTTGAGATAAGAGATGAAATGTCAATAAAGATAGCAAATTAGTCCAAATTATAATACATGACACATTATGGTACTTTAACCCTATTGCACACCGAACAGCCAAAACTCCATAGAGTTTTGGCTTTCTGAGTGCAATAGGATTAAGACATCAGTGTTTGAGATATTGAGAGTTGACCGTAATTTTCATATGGTGAATGAGTACACTTTAAGGGAAACAACTCTTCCATTTTCAATTCTGCTTCCCTTTTAATGGGGGTCAACTCTTAAAGAAAAGAATCTGCTCCAGTAGGAGCAAATTCTTTCCTATAAGAGTAGACCTTTAAAGGAGCAAATTCTTTTGTAGAAGAGTAGGCCCATTTTGGAAGCACTTTGTTGTCCAGGGAAGCAAATAGGAAGTCTTGAAAGTTGTTCCCCTTTGTAAAAATGGTGGAAAACTTTGTAAATGTACCAGTACACCTTATTAAATTAGATAGCAAAGACCATGATTAGACTTACAGATGCCTAGACTGATCTGGGTCTTAGCTGTTGTCATAGGCAATAAACACATTTTTGATTGGCATGATGTAAATGGTTTTTGTCACTCTGTAAAGAATTTCTATATGAGTAAATCACATTTTGACTTGTGAAATGCTGAATTGGAGTTAAGATTATTAAATGAGCTGTGACATGAGAAAACCAACATGGTTATGCGTCCAGTGCATACTCAGATCAGCCTAGGCATCCGCCCAGTCTGATCATAGTCTTAGCTGTCCGCATGAAGGTAGTTTAGTCCCCTGGCTACCCTTCAAGTGCTTAGCAAAGAGTCTGATCATACTGGGTGGATACCCAGGCTGATCTGAGTCTATGATGGGCGCACAACCACTTTGTTGGCTTTATCATGTTGCGGCTCAAATGTTGAACAAATTTTTATATACTGTTTGCTTGCTCAAAATTTCCCACTTTTTGTATGTTTATAAATGTGCACATTAAATTTATTTATTTGGGAGATTTAGAATTACTTAGATTGCTTAAACTTTATTTGGCTGTTATTGCATATTTTCATTTTTAGAAAAAAGAGCAATATTTCATATTTTGTGCACTTTATTTTGGAGATTTAGAATTACTTAAAAATTATATAGAATGTATATGTTGTGATAAATGAAATTCATTTTATTATTAAATGAAATACCATATTTGTTTGAAAGAAGCAATATTATATATTGTCTGCTCTTTATGCGGCAGATACAGGAGGTTTTAGAAAATTACTTAACTTTATTCACTGTGATACATAGATTCATTGTTTTAAAAAAGTGCACTATTTTGCATTGTTTGGGCTAAATACTACTTAAACTTTATTTGCTGTGAATGAATGGAACATTCCAAATCCAAAAGCTGGAGAATCCAGAATAGAAAGTTGGCAAACAGAGGGTTAAATCATATTCGTACACACTAAACATTGTTTAGAATGTATACCCAAAAAGCTTGTGCAGAAATGTATGTTGCCAGGGCAGATTTTCTTGTTAAAACATCCTGTGTATGGATACAAATTTTAGGTGAAGCAACTATGCCGTTTCATTTTAGTCTCCCTTCTAAATAGGAGTTATGTCTTAAAGGAAAGAACTTGCTCCTCAAAGGAGCAAATATTTACATTTAAGAGAAGGCTCTCTTTTAGAAGGGGTTTGTCCTGCAGGGAAGCGAATAGGAAGTCACAAAAGTTGTTCCTGATTGTGAAAATTGCAGAAAAATATCTACATGTATCCATTTACCTTAGCCCTCTAACAGTGGTCCTATTTTGCCTTGTGTTGAATAAAATTGCAAAGAACCAGTCAGGTGCTCTAATTTTCACGTGGATTCTTCACTATTGCACCTGACTGACAGGGAACTTGAATTAAACACATTTTATTCAAATTTTTCAATATGTATATATACATTGTTACAATACAAATAATAGGATTGGAACGAAAGCACAGGTACTTATAAAGTTCCTCTCCTTAACTATATCAAACATGCAAATATCATGGCGATAGATGACAGGGAACTTCACTTTGGTAATCATGTTATATCTACATCTGAGAGAGACATAAAAGAAAACTAAAATAATTTCATAGAATAAGAACATTTTAAAATGTTCAAAACCAATCTAAAATATGTTAGAATAACATTCAACTCGTTTTTCACAGTGCTCAATGTTTGTTGTGGTCCCCGTTGATGTTAATGACCTCTGCTTTGCGTCATCAGAAGCATCGACTGTGGCCTACGAAAAATGTTAAACCGCAGAGCTCTAGATAAGAGGGAGTATTTGGTGATAATTAGGGATAATTTTTGTTAATTTTGCATAAAAACATATGTTGTGACCCCTCATCTGAACCGTCTCGTCGAGACGGTTCAGATGAGGTGTCACATCATATGGTTTCGATGAGAAATAAAAAAAATTATCCTTAATTATCATCAAATACTCCCTCTTATCTAGAGCTCTGATTGACCCCTCAAACTTACGGTTGTCTCTTATTGTGAGGTTGTAGAATTGCTGTAAATTTTTAGATAATATTAGTATTTTCTACATGGACTACTTTCTTATGATTAGTTGATTCACTGTGTTAACAGTATAAGAATGAAAAATTAGAGGATAAATTTTGCTTATTTACTTAAAATTTACTGAATCTCAGACATTTACGGCTTAGAGTATGCCATAAAAACTCTAAATATTAGGACAAATAAGTGTGAGCAAACAGTGCAGACCCAGGTCAGACTGCTGATCAGGGTCGTCACTGTTTTCCATTCTATCTGTTCTGTTCTGTTCAATTCTCGTATCGACGTTACCCAAAGGGCTCAACGGTACGTAACCATAGTTGCTTTCCATTCTATCTGCATCTTTTTGAAGCATTATTGCATTGTAAAATTAAAACTTTTCCATTTTTAAGACAATTATGGTAATTTTTCAGGTGTCACAATTTTTAGAATTTTTATGATATAGCCTTTGCTGGGATGATTGTGAATTTGTTTCTTTAATGAATTTATGAGTTTATAAATTTATACTGACACATACATTATTTTTTTTGTCTTAAGTTTTGTTAGCTTATTGATTATTTTTAAGCCATGATAGTCAAGATATTATTTCTATTAATAATTTCTATTAAAGTATGTTATTTTTGTACCTTTTATATATTGTAAATATGTAAATATTTCTGTTGATAAACAACCCAAAGCATAAAAAGAAGTGGCAAGACTGTTTTTGTTATTGTAATTCTCATAGCGATGTTGGTCTATGGAACGTAGGTACAAAATGGCAGCCGCACTTAGGGCACCGCATCCGTCCATGGCCCCATCAATAAAACACCACTGGAATGACAGGCAAAATCACCAAGGCCCTTCTTCCTGAACAAACCTTTTTGGGGCCACACCACCTGAGAGTATTCACTGCCACGTGGCTGGCTTGCCACATGGCAGCCGCTCTTCTGCTCTTGCACCGCGTCAAGGTCTTTCCAGTCCAAGTTCTGCAAGAGATGGCAGGATCCAGCACTCCTTATAAAAGGAGTACCATACGTGTATTTCTTTGGATATAAGACAGGTTTTTTCCCCCTTCCATAACAATACCAAAAATCTAGATCCATCTTGTAAGATGGATCTAGATTTTTTGGATTGTTTAAGATAGAAAAACCCGATCTCATTGCAGAATTTCATAAAAACAGAAGATGGATCTAGATTTTTTGGATTGTGTAAGATGGAAAAGCCCTATCTCATTGCAGAATTTCATAAAGACAGAATAAACTCTTTGGTGTGGTTTTGGTTAGCCATATGGCAGTTCTGTACAGGTGATGAATGCCTAGTTCATGATACAGGATATACGTAGAGGATCTTACATGAGTGCTCATGTATTACTGACTTTATTAAACGAGTTGGGGGGAAAGATAAGATGCGAGGCAATGCCGAGCATCTTATCGGTTTTCTCCAACAAGTTTAATAAATTCAGTAATACAGGAGCACAAATGCAAGATTCTGTTTATCATATGACACTAAAATCGCATTTTATTAGCAAAATTTGCACTAAAACTTCAACTTCATGATTTCGGCATTAGAAAACGCGACGTTTTTATGGACGTCAACGCATCACATTCCAACGTAATTTGCATATTAAATCTAGTGGATTATTGCATGGCTTTATTACACTCTGAGATGCAATGCATGATAAAATATTGCAAA
Organism: Ctena decussata; assembly: GCA_963989385.1. NCBI lineage: Eukaryota > Metazoa > Mollusca > Bivalvia > Lucinida > Lucinidae > Ctena > Ctena decussata. The sequence goes on along the minus strand of OZ022508.1, from coordinate 33,556,787 downwards.
CTAAGTTTAGTATGTAGTACACTTAAATTCTAGTGTGCTGATATTGTTTGCTGAAAAAATGTGAGCTTTTGCAATGCAAATTTAAGCTCCTGTTGTTTTCAGCAAAAATAGCAATTTTTATGGGTATAATTAATTGAAAAAGTGTTATCTCTTTAGCTAACAAGAGCATTGGTTTTGAACAAATGAGCCATGACACAACAAAACCAACAAAGTGGTATGTGCATTCAGCCAAGACTGATCAGCCTGGGCAACTGCCCAGTCTGAACAGATTCTTTGCTGTAGACTTGAAATGGTGACTGCAAAGACTCTTAATCAGACTGGATGGATGCCCTGGCTTATCTGATTCTTTGCTGGCGCACATGCCACTTTGTTTGTTTTGTCATGCTGTGGCTCAAATGTGCCCTGAGCTCTAGGTAAAGAGAGATTGGTGTTTCTTCTAGTAAATGCCCCAGGGGCATTGCAGTTTTCAAGTCCTAAAAATGGCAATATACACTTGTTAAGGGGAAGCAACTCTGCCATTTTCTATTTTGCTTCCCGCAAATTCTTTTTTTTGAGAGTAGATCTTTTGACAGGGCTTCATTGTGCCTGAAAGCCACAAAGATGTCAAGTTACCTCCCTTACTAGAAGTTGCATACCCATTCATTGTGCAAGTAGTCATCAAATCAGCCTCTTATTTGGCAGTCAGCTCATGCTGTAAAGATGCTGGCTTTTATATAATATTTCATTGTAGTATACACATACCACCATTATTTTGCACATTTTATAATAAATGCTATTTATATACATTGTAAAGCAATAAATCAGCTACATTTTGTACTGCAAGCAACGAAAATATAAATGGTAAATGTTAACCCAATCCATTCGGGATGCCCCTTTAGGGGTATCTGGGCAAACAGTTTGGATCCAGATCAGGCCCCACGAACGTGGGGCCTGATCTGAGATCCAAACTGTTTGCTGTCTAGACATCATTTCTACAAGAGTTAGTTAGACCAATATTGTCAAAATATTCTTGAATTTTGATGTAGACGACAATTTCAGCAGATGACAAAAATACCCAGAATGCAATGGGTTAAAGGATCTCCTCTGGATGTTCCAATTTTAATCAGTTGGAAGAAAGGGGGTTTTCCCTTCCAAAACAATTCCAAAAATCTAGATTCATCTTGTAAGATGGATCAAGAGCTTTGGGATTTTTTTTGGGAGAGTTGGTTGATTTAGGTGTAATGGCCCATTGGGGCAGTAATTCAGTCTATATCGGGCCGTCTCCGAGAGAGAGGGAGACAGAAAAGGAAATGATAGATGAGGGAAAAAATATCCAAACCATCTCCGCCTGCACCTACTGCAAGCACTGTAGGCCCTGGCCCTACTTTCATCCAAATAATTAAGAAGCCCCGGCACTTGAAGTTATAACCAGCACCATCATAAGACCACTACCATCAGTTTGGGAGAAAAAAAAAACAACATTTTATAGCTGTATTACACAAGACTGATTTACATATTTGCGTATTTGCGGTGATTTTGGAAGGATAAAATCCTGTCTTAAAACAAAACAAATACAGTACTGACTGAGACGGTTCGGATCAGCTACCATATTTGCATATTGTGAGCATAGTCTTCCCTGTTCACATAGTCTGTGAGTCTTTGGGAAATGTGTAAGATGAAAAGTTAGAACTCTGATCATTTTGTTGATTATATTAACGGCTGTTATTAAAAGACATAAGGTCCCTTTTTAGCTCGCCTGAACGAAAGTTCAGGAAGAGCTATTGTTGTCACAACGGCGTCGGCGTCAGCGTCGGCATTCGAATTGGATGTTTTGGTTAAAGTTTTTTAAAGACCTATATCTCCTTAACCCATGGATGGATTCTTTTGATACTTGCACTGTAGCTAGATGTTGGTCTAAGGTTTAACAGGGTACCACCCCCACCCCACTCTGTGACCTTGATGTCAAGGTCATGGACTTAGAAAATTGGTGTTTTTTTTGGACTGGATGTTTTGGTTAAAGTTTTATAAAGACCTATATCTCCTTAACCCATGGATGGATTCCTTTGATACTTGCACTAAAGTTAGATATTGGTCTAAAGTTTTCGAAGGTACTACCCCCACCCCCCCTCTGTGACCTTGATGTCAAGGTCATGGACTTAGAATATTGTCTTTTTATTGATTGGATGTTTTGGTTAAAGTTTTTTAAAGACACATATCTCCTGAACCCAGAGATGAATTCTTTTTATATTTGCACTGTAGTTAGATCTACAGAGTACTACCCCAACCCCGCTCAGTGATCTTGATGTCAAGGTCAGGGACTTAGGAAATTTTTGTCTTTTTTAAAGTTTTGTAATTGCATACTGATTCATAATGCTTTGCAGAGATTTAGTTTATACTTGAACTGATGTTAGACTCTTTTTTGAGTTTTTACAAAACACCTTATACTTACCCCACTGGGTGACCTTGAAGTCAAGGTCATTGACCTAGAATTTTGTTTTAAAGATTTTGGTTAAAGTTTTATATTTATGAAGACAAAATTTCACAGTGCCACGATGATGGACTCAGTTGATACTAACTCTTTGATTGATTTTAGATAATGGTTCAGGGTTTTGATACATCCTAGCCCCCCCCCCCCCCCCTCCTCCCTAACCGTCAGTTTCTTTTACCTCAAGCTCATGGACTTTGAAATTTCATTTCATTTTTTTTTATTTTAATTTCATTTTAAGACTTATTTCTGAGATAGCTTTTGTGTTTTCATTATGGACATGCTTGCATGAAGTTTTATGCATAGCAGTCCACATAGCCCCCCCCCCCCCCCCCCACCCGTCAGTTTTTTTTTTTACCTCAAGCTCATGGACTTTGAAATTTCATTTCATTTTTTTATTTTAAGACTTATTTCTGAGATAGCTTTTGTTTATAAATGTGTTTTCATTATGGACATGCTTGCATGAAGTTTTATGCATAGCAGTCCACATCACCATAGGGGCTGAGTGATGGGCAAGCACCAATTCAGGCGAGCTATGCTGTCAGGCGACAGCTCTTGTTGCACCATCCTGTCGGGCACACAGCGTTAAATCAACATTGAAACAATGTTGATTCAACATCATGATGTTGAATCAACATTGTTTCAGTGTTGATTTAACATGTGCCTGAAGGGATACTTCTCATTCAGATGAAGGCATGCAGTTTTAAGCTCCATTCACACCGACAAAGTTTCTTTGACAAAGTGAGTTTGTTAAAGAAAAATATGTTCGTCTGAATAAAAATATGTCACATTTTCATTGCAAAATTTATATGGTAACAGGAAGTCACAAAAATTGTTTCCCTGGCAAAGATGGCTAACACACAGAGACATATGAGCCTCAACATGATAAAACCAACAAAGTGGCATGTGCACCCAGCAAAGACTCAGATCAGCCTGGGCATGTGCCCAGTCTGATCTGAGTCTTTGCTGTCCGCATGGAGCTGGCTTAGACCCTTAGCTACCCTTTAAGTGCAAAGCAAAGACTGTATATAGACTAGGCAGCTGCTTAGGCTGATCTGAGTCTCCACATGGTGTGCATGCCACTTCGTTGGTTTTGTTGTGTCACGGCTCATATACCCATATGCTTAGGGGACGTCCAGAGGATGAAGAGTCTTCACAGGTCAAATGTCCTGTCTTGCTTTGTTGCCAGCCATTTTGTTATAGGCCTATTGTATGAGTATGTTATGATTTACATGTACCATGATAATAAAACACTACATCAAAATGAGTTGTTTTTCTGTATATCCATGCAACTACCATAAGGCAGCCCCAGAAAATTATATTATATCTAGGCTTAAAAAGTTTTTGTGAAATCTACTGTTTAAGCATTTTCTCAGATGAAACTCGCGCATAACATTTTAAAGTTGACCTTGCCATAAATTAGATCAAGGTCAAAAACAAACTTTGTAGGGCTCAAGTCTCCAATGCTACATACAAAATTTCAAGGTAATTAGCTTTTCGGTTCTGGAGAAGATTTTAAAAGGATTTTACCATATATGGACATGGTGCCTAAGACCATTGGAACAAATTTTCCTTCCCCTGACCAAGAAAGGCCCCATGTGAAATATGGCTTCAATCTGCCTTTAAGTGGCTTCAGAGGAGATACTTGAAAATAATGAAGGTTGACAGAATCTCAGTGACCTTGAGCAAAGCTGAAAGAATGACCTCTGCCTCTGGCAAAATTATATCTTCGTCTGCTCCGTTGGTTGACTATTTATATAATATACCAAATATTATACCTTACAGTGGCGTAGGAAGAGGGGGGGGGTATTGCCCCCCCCCCCCCCCCCCCCCCCCCCAATATTTCACACCTTCCTACGCCTATGCCAGCCGGGGGGTATAAATAGTTGGAGGCTTTCGCTTGAGCAGGTGGTGAAACCCCGAACGAACGAACGAACATATCTTTTATTACTCTCTGATCTGTATACAGATATAAGAGGAAATAATACAATTCATTTACATGGACATGGTAGCAGTCAACAGCATATATTTAAAGGATCTTACTACAACATAAATACCCCAGCATATACATAACGTCGAAACGACGTGGTACCGACGTGCATGTGACGTCAATACGTCCCATAGTCGCCGGCACGGCGCTATTTCGACGCCATGTGCCCGCCGAGGCCATACTTATAACTTGTCGCACTTTTTTACCGTAATGTAAACGGTAATAGAACAGCTGACAAAATCGAAACATTGTAGTACAATATGGTATGGTATGGGGGTGAGGTATCTTGTGTAGCAAGTTCCATAAATGTACGCACCATAAGTAGATTAAATATTAATGTATAAAACAGTTTTCATTTTCCAACCACCAAAGAGATGTACCTTCCCGATGTTCCAACCTCTACTTGCCAAAATTCGGGCGAACTCTTGGCGTGGCTAGCCCGGTTAAATGCCAACTAAACTATCCACGCCCAGAGTTCGCACTAGCACGAACAACATAGAGGTCAGGGCAGGTGACTACGGGAAGATACCTCACCTTCGAGAAAAGTATAGTAAACTGAAGCAGTCTGATAATTATGATAATTAACATCAATAAACATGTAGTAGAAATTTCGTATTAAAATAGAAAATCTAACTGGACAAATTTTCAAATATAACTTTAACATGTTTTAATTTTAATACAATTACATGTATTTGAGACACATTGCGCGAGGTCTTGTGTCAGTGAATAGACCCGTACAGTCCAGTGCCGTCATTTTGGGTCCGCAGATCCCTGGGTCCATACAATGTGCATGCGAACAACAAACAAATACTCCGACAAGACTGTTCTAATACACAGGCTGGTCAGAGTCCTTGTTTGTCACTTATATGTTATTCCTCATTTTCACGACTCAGCATTAGATGAAGTAAGCTCTCTCTCTCTCTCATTTGTATTGGCTAGGTAAATATTTACATGTAGACCTGTCATACATAACTGTTACCAATTACCTCCGAGATTCACGTGCATTGGGTTACTAGGCCATGCGGTCTAGACTTAACTAATATAGTGAGGTTGAAATCAGAATTTGGATTATACTTCGAGATGTAAGTAGGAATTATATTTATTTACTAAACTGAAGTTATGGCTTTCGACTCTCGCTCATCGGGTGATGAGGCTAGTGCCGGCAAAGCTTCAGCTATGACCACCTGCCTCATCACTCGATGGCGGCGAGCACCGAAAATCAGATTTTCAGTTTTGTATTTACACTATATATTTCAACTGTATGTATTTTATACAGCAACTGAGACGTCTGAAAAGAAGTTTGCAAAGTTAACAGTACCACATGTTTAACTTCCGTGTTTTGATTTAGCAACCGAAACAACCATAACCATAGCTTAAAGAGCTTGATCGAAACTTGAACGTTTATATTCGATCGTCAGATTAACGTCGGACACGCGTTCAGATTAAGGGAAATCTGTTATCGGGTGCCCGGCACCCACCCCCAATGTTGGGACACCGCAACAATTACGACCACGTAGATATGGTTGTCGTATTGACAAACATTGCAGCATGTTCTGATCAGACTGCACTATTTGCTCCTTTATGTAAAGTCCCAACACTAAGGCCCATATTCACAAACTAAACTCAAACTCCACCTCGACTCAAACTCCAATGAGGTCGGTTGAAGTGACGCTCGAGGGCGCCTCGAGTGAGTGAAGTTCAAGTAAAGATTTGGTATTCACGTTCTCCACTCCACCTCGACTTCGTCGAGGAGACTCCAGCTACACTCCAGTTAGACTCACACGATATAAAATACATCGTAGACCCAGATCAGACCTTCTAAAACGTATAAACTGTAATTATGTCTAATTTGAGACATGGTTGACTTAATAGACAGTGTAGAACTAGATCGTACTAACTGTATAATTTGTAAAATTATTATAATTAAATATACCGCAGGAACAACGATTTTCCGCTTGACGTCTGAGCGTCCGTCCGGTTTACGTTCCTGTGTTTGCGGAAGCGACGTGGTGTAGCGATTAAGCTACCTGCATGTTAAACATCGGTCAGGGGTTCGATCCCGTCCTTTCCCAGTATTTTGCTGAAACTTTAATCGAATTCCTATTCTCGTATCACGTATTTATTCTTTTGACCCAACCTCCTGGCAGTACTACGTAGTTTATTATTTGGGTATTCTGCGTAGACTCGGCTGCCCCCTCCACCCCCTTTCCCACGCCCCACCACCCATTGCTTTCACACGTTGTGTACGCTTCCTAAGCTTTTTTTCTATTACGGATTTTATCCAAACTTGGCATATATAGTGACAAGGGGACGACGTTTTTGCTCGTAATGGACAGACTTCGACAATACAACAAATACAATGTAATTGTAAAGGGCGTTTTCATTATTCGTAGTTTCTATATTATTTTACCCCCAATATATGATGTATGCTATGGGGGTGAATAGTTTTCGGTTGGTCTGTCTGTTCATTCGTTTGTCCGTCTGTCAGTCCGTCTTTACACCACAAGTCTTTGGTTCTGTCCATGGAACTTTCGGATAACATATTTTCATCGAAGGCTTTTAATTGCTCGAATTTCGGTAACCATAAGTGAAATTCTTCTAGTATTAGGTGTACGACCGATGGATGGATGACTTGCGATTTTACGTCCTTTTCAACAGTATTGCAGTTACATCAGGACGATGGGACGGTGATAGTGAAAGGACCTGTGCAATGGAACCCCATTTACGGTAGGAAAGATTCTCGCCGCAAGCGGGGCTCGAATCCGGTCCGCTAGATCAGTAGACCAGCGCTTAACCCACTGAGCTACCGGGGCTTCTATTAGATGTATGATACTTGCATACAATTACCTTTGATCCTGAGAGGACTAGAGATAAAATAAAAATAAAATAAAAAATAGAACGTAGCCATTTTAAGAAAGTTATTTTTGTACTAAAATGTTTTCTTCTTCTTCTTCTGTGTGTTTCATATCAGAGTTTTGTTATTAAAAATTATATTGAAGGATATCAATTATTTTTGACATGTTTGGAGGAAGTTGCATCAGTTTTTTTTTCGGGGGGGGGGGGGGGGGGGAAGAGTTGGGGGGGGGGGGGTAACGTATATTCAAGACAGTATTTCAGTATATATCGAGCTCGGCCTCCCAGAGAGAGGGAGAAGGAAAGGAAGATAGGACAGAAACAAGTAAAAAAGAACTTATCCCACTATCCCATAGCTGCTGCAAGCACAGCCGGCCCATGTCCTATTATTATCCAAAGGACCTCTGACAGTATCAATGCATATTTGCCTATTTTTCGACAAATCATTGCACCTTCCTCGGGCAGCAAAAGTTGAAATATTTGGCATTAATATGTAGACGCGTGTATTATAAAGACTTTTTAACAGTAATTTTGAATTTTTCAGTCTCTGGAAATAAGTCTATTTTTTCGGTTTTCTAATATAATATCGAAATTTTAATTGATGACTATGTAAAAACTGAAGTACACACTACTGTTAGTGATATCATGCAATATTTTTTTCAATAATAAGGACTTTCGCCTATTTTTAGATATAAAGGGTGTAAGTACCCCAACCACTTTTTCAGTTTTTCAGCTGTAGACTATCTCCCCCCCCCCCCGCCCCCGTGCCTCAGCAAGCCACTCACATATAATGTGTATTATGATAGTTCACACATACATGCAAAGTGGCTAGCTGAGGCACGGGGGGAAAGTATCTTTAAAATACTTTTCCTGTTTCCATTACGTTTTATTATAAAATTTAGCTTTTTCCACCGAAAATTGAAGTCTATGTGCTAAAATATCAGAAATTTAATTCATAGCCAGTTTGGGGGAGTTGAGAGCAACAAATTTCAAGAAAAATTCTTGGGTATATCAAAAATTTAATTTTGACTAATTATATAGGCAAATTAACATTACAACCGTCAGAGGTCCTTTATAAAATGATCCTCAGATCCCCAATCTTTAGCATGAGATACCCAGTATTGTGCAATGCCTACATTGGGCGTCGTGCCATAAGTGAGACAGAACAAGGTTTGTCCGACTGTACATGTTTAATATGACACTCGCTAAAGTTCGTGAATTATCTTTCCGTACAGGCGGACGAATCATGCTCTTGCTAACTCTTGTTGGACGCGCCGACACTGAAAGTTACCAAGCACCCTCACCCGACCCGACCCGACCCCGTGTGTGTGTTGGAGGGGGGGAGGGTTCTCTCTCTCTCTCATGGAGACGTCTCAGTATAGACTTGATATTTTCTTAACATTAATGGCTGTCAGGAGATTCAAATTACATATGACATAAGCCAAAACCCTATCTGTCTGTGAAACGCAGCACCCTTACTGGTAAGTATGAATTTGTCACAAACAAACAAAAAAAAAAAAAAAAAAAGAGAAAAAAATATGTTGATAGATAGACAGAAGTCATCTGGCCTATAACAACATTTTAGGTAGTCGTGCTGCTTCGAATTGTCAGAGCATAGCCATGAAAACGCTGAAATATTAACAAATCTTAACTCGAGTCGCCGTCGAGGGAGCTTCACCGTTCCTCGACCAAACCTTACTTATTGGAGGTGACTCCAGCTACACTCATGTCTGTGAATACGACTCGACCTCACCTCGAGATAATCTTGGACCGTTAGGTAATTATAGCTACTTATCCGGTAAGTTCGAGTCGAGGTGGAGTTTGAGTTTAGTTTGTGAATATAGGCCTAAGGGTTATTATGTAAAAGACAATAACGTATTGTATATCAGTACACCCTTACTTATAACAAGATGTATGAATACACCTTTAGGGGAAGCAACCCTGCCACTACCATTTTCCACTCTCATCGATGGTCCGCTCCCAGAGGAGAGAATTTGCTCCTTTGGGAGCAGATTCCCTGTCTCTAGGAGCGGACCCACCTTAGAAGGGCATTATCGTGTAGTGGAACGAACATGGAGTCACATTAGTAGATCCCCTTTGTAAAGAGTGCAGAAACCCCGGAAGGCGCATCCATACACATCAACCGGTATATCTGTAGAAATGGCGAATTTCGGGACAGAAGGATAATGCCGTCCTCAATGCAGATTGACTTTACATACTAGTCTTAATTTCAACATATTTTACATATACATAATAACATACTGATTGATGTCTAATAAATAGCTAGATTTTAAACTCAAACATATATACACATGTATAACACCACAGTTTTCTTTCGTCTGGAACGTTCATATCAACCAAATAACAGAGAAAATGGGGACTCATGCGACAGCACACTGAGCCCTTCTAGATGACTAGTCTACCGTTTTGAACATACAAGAAACCAACTATACAAGAAACAGCTATACAAACAACACAGAGACTAATCATATGCTTAGCCTGAAAGCCGACATACATAGAAATGTTCTAAGATTTCGACATTTTTGCCATGCACCACTCACATCGGGATATTGTAATGAAGTACTATCGTGGCTTGGAATGACAGGGACATGTGGCGGACCGATGTCCAGGCAGGCATGTCCCTGTCCTTAATTTTATTCGTTATGGAGCGCCTCCGGTACCGGAGACACCGGGACGTGTGGCAGAGCTAAACCTACACGTTCCTGTCTTCGGCATCGGAAGCACCCCACCACGGATGCGACGGTGCATAACCGATAAGAGGAGATTTTTTTTTTCTTTTTTCTTTCTTTTGCCTCCTTTTTTGTCGTATTTTATTTGAGATTCATTGACATATCCCTTTTCAGCTTCACCCTTGCCGAAACTAAACACAAGGGTGAAATAAAGGGATAGTTTCATCATAAATCTGAAAATAATGCCTAACATGTCCAAGACTTGATTTCGGATTACCGGGCCGAGTCCGGGAAGCCGGAGAATATACGGTAAGGCCAGAACGTAAACACATAATCAGGAGAGCGCAACAAGGCAGGGCATTCGATATACGATTCAAGATCAACTTATGAATATAACTTTTATAATAACTCTACAAACTCATATTAAATTATTGGATTGCTAGTACATAGTCTGTTATCATATACAGTTTTCATAGTCAGTGCTACAGTGTCGCTTTTGTTATGACAGTAACTTTTTGTTTACGTACATTTTATACACTATCGTATTTACTATAATTTTCTAAATTCCATACCTTAATTTTGCTATATTTTTGTACGGTATTGACTTGCGATTTTACGTCCTTTTCAACAGTATTTCAGTCATATCAGAACGATGGGACTGTGATAATGAAAAGCTGTGTGCAAAGAGATCCCGTTTACGGTAGGACAGAGTCTCGCCTCAAGCGGGGCCCAATCCCGGTCCGCTAGAGCAGTGGTTCAGCGCCTAACTCACTGAGCTACCGGTGTGTATGATATGTAAATTATTACATTATTTGAATGCACCTAGGATGATATCTATAAATTTGCATAACTTGATTAATAATGATTTATTTTCGCTTTTAAATAGTTCACCGAATTTTAGCATATTTGGGCGGGTGAAATAGTAGGGTTTCATATACGTTTTTCTTTCTGATTCAAAGTAAGGGCATTTGCATATGTAGTGAAATTCATCTCCGATATCGTTTAGGGGGCATAATAAACATTTTCGATCTCTGATATCAGTACCATCCCATCTGCCAGTTTCTATCGGTAATTTATGGTTCCCAGTTCTGAATTTGAAAAGAGAGATACATTGTTTGATAGTCAATGATACAAAGTATTTTTCTAAAAGTATATTCTGTTTAAAGCTAAAATATATCATTGCTTTCGACGATTGTGAATCTTTGGTAAGCCAACTTTGTCTGAACTGGTCTGTAATTATTTTCTTTGTTATATAACTTAAGGGCTTTATATGAATATTTTGTTGTAGCATCCATATATCTGGTCGACCAATCTGGACCAAAATGCGTTCAATATGACCGAGCCATTTAGACGAAGTGTCTGGAGAGTGGATTAGACATTGGTATATCAGGAAAGAAAGCTTTGTCTCTTTACTGTGAACCAGTCTATTCCAGTATCCGATCATTCTAGATTTAACGGTTATTTCTAGAGGGAAACGTCCCAATTCACCATAAATCATATATAGTGGGGTACTTTTTTTGGCATGAGTAATTTTTCGAAGAAATTCGTTATGGATTTTTTCAATCAGATCTAAGTTTTCGTGTCCCCATATTTCACATGCGTAAGTCAATATAGGTAAGACTGTGTGGTCAAACAATTTCAGCTGTAAATCAATGGGAATGTCTAAATTATTTATTCTTGTAAATAAAAGAAACATGGCTTTTTTTGCTTGTTGTACAATATGCTTTCTGGCATTAAGGAAACTTCCAGATTGTGAAAAAAATACGCCCAAATATTTATATTTATCGATAATTTCAATTATTTCGCTATCGATTTTAAATGTAAAATTTGATCTTTTCCTTGCCCCGAAAATCAGCATTTTAGTTTTATCTTTATTAATTGTTAATTTCCACTCTTTGCAGTATGTGGCGAAAGTGTTTAGGCACTGTTGCATATCATTCGGACTTTCAGCCATTAAGACGGTGTCATCGGCGTACAAGAGAGTAAACAGTTTCATGTAGATCATTATATCATTATCATTTATATCAATAGTTACTCCAGAAAGGCCCTTGTGCAATAAGACAGATTCAAGATCATTCAGGTATATTGAAAATAAGAGGGGTGACAAGTTTTCCCCTTGCCTGACACCACACTCGCATGCGAAGAATGACGAGTTTTCACCATTTATAGAGACACTAGATTTAATACCATCATACATATTATGCACAACACGGAGAAATTTACCATTTATATGACTATTCAGTAGTTTTTCCCATAGACCAATACGCCATACTGAATCGAATGCTTTCGAAAAATCGATAAACGCACAGAAGAGTTTTTTCTTTTGAGACCTAAAAAGTTCTATTAGGGCATTTAGAGTAAATATATGATCTGTGGTGGAATATCCAGTACGAAACCCGGCCTGATTTTCATTGAGCGCGTCATATATATCGAGAAATCGTTTTAATCTATTATTAAGGATGGCAGTGAATAGTTTTCCCAAGCAGCTTAGAACTGTAATTGGACGGTAATTTTCAGGACTTAAATGATCGCCCTTATTTTTATAGATCGGTCTTATTTTCCCTTGTAGCCAGGCTTCAGGTAAAATACTATACAAGCAACCGTCCGTTATGTAGTCCTTACAGTTTAACTGATCAAGTTTAAATGATCAAATCCTGCGTACAGACAGATCCAACGTGCATATTTAAATCGTATTTAAACATTTAGATAACAAGAGCTGTCGCCTGACAGCATAGCTCGCCTGAATTAGTGCTTGCCGATCACTCAGCCGCTATGGTGGTGTGGACTGCTATGCATAAAACTTCATGCAAGCATGTCCATAATGAAAACACATTTATAAACAAAAGCTATCTCAGAAATATGTCTTAAAATAAAATTAGAATAAAAAAATGAAATGAAATTTCAAAGTCTATGAGCTTGAGGTAAAAAAAAACTGACGGGGGGGGGGGGGGGGGGGGGCTATGTGGACTGCTATGCCAAAAGGGGGGGGGGGGGGCTATGTGGACTGCTATGCATAAAACTTCATGCAAGCATGTCCATAATGAAAACACAAAAGCTATCTCAGAAATAAGTCTTAAAATAAACGCTCCTAACAATCGATTAACGCGGATCAAAAAACGTTGTCGCCAATTTGCAATCGAAAACGCTGTTTCTAACGGTTTTTGATCCGCGTTCGTCGATTGCACGAGCGTTTTCGACAGCGCCTACCCGGTGCGATTCTGCCTAAGTTAGTGCTAGGGGACGTGGCTGGTGTTTCATATTTCATTACTGGTCATAACTGGTCATGAACAGACTCAATTAAGCTGAGTCTGATATTTTCATTTGTTTGGTGTATTTCTTGATTCCAAAGGCTCTAGCTATTCGGAACATATTTTAGGGCTCGAGTTTTCGATGCCACATACAGTTTCATGGTCAGTGGCCTTTTGGTTCTGGAGAAGATTTTCAAGGGCTTTTACCATATATGGATATGGAAGCTATCATGGTCATGTGACCCTTAAGTAAGATACAAGCTCTTTATTACGAATTTTCGGCCCTCATAGGAGCACACATAGTGGTACAGAATGAGCAACCAAACAAATCAAGGGAAGAATTCCAAATGACAGAATGTGAGCAAAATAAGAGATACAAGATCATAAAGCATATCTCCCAACAGATGATACAAGTACCATATACATGATGCAATTAGGATAAACACATACTAGCCCTAAAGCAGTCTCAGTGATATGATATATCAACTATATTAACAATTCTCCAAGATGAAGATCACTGCCAAACAAACTGAACAAACTTTCGTTCTCCCGATCCAGGGAGGCTCCACATGAACTATGGCTTCAATCTGCCCAGTGATATCAGAGGAGATGTTTGAAAATGCTGACAGCGGATGCCTGGATATATTATAAGCTCACCTATGAGCCTTAAGGTTCAGGTGAGCTTTTTAAAATCTGTAGTTTTAAAACAACAATAGATCTTACTATTTCATTTGCCTGTCCAACTCCCTTCATTTCTAGTGGTTATGACCACTAGGCGAGCGTTCTTACCCGGTAGAGTCGTGTCTGGTAACTTCGGACAGCGGGTAAATTCGGACATACCATTGCAAACAGTGAAAATCCGGATGAGACGGCTCATAATGAGCCGTCTCATCAGGATTTTCACTGTTTGCCCAGTTTTTTTTGTTTTGTTTTTTATTCCAAACAACTGACGCATAAAGGAAAAAATGTCACTGTCCGAATTTACCCGCTGTCCGAAGTTACCCGACTTTCCTATAGTAGCTTTTGTTACATCTCGGAGATAGTCACAGGAGACTAAGTAAATCAATAAAAAATACTATAGACTGATTTAAAAAAATACCTACATCTCCATCAGTTCTGGCTGGCTTAACATCATCGACCTTAATTTTATCAGAAGCAGGTATCAGTGTTTCGTGACACGATTAGCGAAGACTCAGATCAGCCTCCGCATTCGCGAAGTCTAATTAGCCTTTTTGCTGTAGCTTTCGCTATTATACACAGAGTGAAGGAGCGCACAGGGCAAGGTTCTGGCCCGATTGCACGCATGCGCAGTCTTATCTAAGTCTGTGCATCTTATCTAAGTCTGTGCATTTTGCATAAGATGTGTTTTTTCTTGCCGACGATCAAATGATCTGTTAATGATGTATTACAAAGTTGTTCAGTCATCAAGTGCTCACTGATATGGAAAACGGTAAGTTATATATAAATATTTTTTCTGAATTTTATTTGTTACAGATCACATAAAAATATTGCATCAACAGAAATTTGCTATATGCATGTGTCGACTTCGAAGCTATTTAATGATTACCATGCCTAAGCTCTCCAGGTCCTCTCAGAAAATAATTGCACAAAATACCTGATACTGGTACGGAACATGGGATCCGCACTCATGGAACCCCGGCCTAATGCATGCATAATGCATACTTGTATGCTCTCCGAAATTGATTTTCAACCCGCGCATCGGTTGTTAAAAGTATACTCTAGCGAAAAGAAGGGAAACAAGTTTTTTTTTTGTTTTGTTTTGTTTTTTATATATATAATCTGGCCTCTTGAGCAATGAATCACAAACAGAAGCAAGTCTAAGAAAGGGATTCTTTTTTTCTTGCACATTGTATTTTTATCATTACACGTATTTACAAAAGTCAATTTGGTTGCCATCTAGTTCTGGAATGAACCAAATTATTCTACAGCGCCTCTGAGAAATATTTTTTCCTTGCATTATTAATTACTATAGTACCGTTGCAAGTAAATATGAGCCGCGACACGAGAAAACCAACAAAATGGTTTTGCGCCCAGCGCAGACTCAGATCAGCCTGACATCCGCCCAGACTGAAAAGACTCTTCGCTAAAACTTAAAGGGTAGCTAAGGGTCTAAGCTATCTTCTTGCGGACAGGGAAGACACTGATCAGACTGGGTGGATGCCCAGGCTCATCTGAGTCTGCGCTGGGCACACAACCACTTTGTTGGTTTTGTTGTGTCGCGGCTCATATATCTTGCACTGAGCTCTACTGCACAATCTGCTCAGTATGATCAGAGTATTTCCAGCTCGCATCAATATACTATTAGCCTAAATATCAAAGAGTCTGAACTTGTTCAGTACAGCAATTGGTTATGGTCTCCAATTAAGGAAAATGGGTACACTGCCATGTCTGTCCACCGTTTTTACAAAGGGAAACAACTTGTGTGACTTCCTGTTTGCTTCACTGGATAACAAAGCTGTCCCAAATTCGGGTCTACTCATAAAGAAATGATTAGGGGAGCAAATTCATTTCTTTTAGAGTAGACCCCGATTATAAGGCAAGCAAAACTAAAAATAAAAGCAGAGTTGTCTTCCCTGAAAGTGTGAAAGTGGAGTCATTCTCCTTAATGTATTTATAGCATCCTCATTCCAGAGCTAATGTATTTCATTATCCCTTCATTTTCACAACATTCATATAAGTTGTGTTAATTTACATCGCTGAAGTATTTTCTTTTGTTCTTGTCTGTTTTTTTTTATGTGAAAAAGATCTACAAAGTATACTTTTTGATGTCAGTAATGTGTATATATTTAGCCAGTTTGTGGGTTCGAATCTGGTTAGGTCATAATTTTTTCATTCGGACTTGCATTAGGGACGAGTCATTTATTATCAGGTGTGTGGTCGGGGGGGGGGGGGGGGGGGGAGAGGGGGGGGTACAACATTTAGGGGGATTGGAATCATTTTTGGCGATGTACTGGGGGGGGGGGGGTCGGAAATCAATAAGCCTTGGAGCAAGGGGGACATATATTTTATTAGGCATATTGGGGTCAGAATTCTCCTTCAGTCTTCATTTTTTAAAAGATGTCTAGATAACATTGTGTGTGTGTGTGAAGGGTAGCTGGGATGGGGGATGAGAGTGGGGGGGGGGGGGGGGCGGGGGGAGGGGAGGGGAATCATATATTTTTGGTCACCTATCTCAGAGAGGGGGGGGGGCGAAAACAAATTCTGGTGAGACTAGGGGGTGGGGGTCAGAAAAATTTTTGGTGAATCATACGAAAATGTACCCGACCTACCCTATCCCCAATATGTGATATCACAATCGATTTAGTGATACCACATGATAAGTGATATCACAAAACCGGTTTTGTGATATCACATTCGAAATAGTGATATCACAAAATCGATATATTTATATCTCAAATTCGATTTTTCGATATCACAAAAAGGCCACCTCATAGTGTTGATCATATCAAAACTGGCTCGAATCTTTAGATACCAATTTATATGCTAAATTGAAGTCTTTTAAGATTCTAAAAGCGAAATGCGCTGTCATTCAAATACTGTGACCATTATGCACATTGGTGCAGGATGATCCTAGCATGCTCATTTCGCAGATTTCTTAAATTTTCTCATAGCAGACTCAGTAGCAATTATGATTTAACTGAATAGGATAAACATGCATTTTGACTTTTTCAGAGTGCTAAGAGTATGAACTGCATATCCAAATACTTAAATCGTGCATTTGTCATTTTGTTTTAGATGAGTATGTAAGTACGTTAAAAGGGGCGTGGCTACAGAAATCACGTGACGAACTAAATGAAGATGACGTGGAGCGATTAGGGTCCGTGCAAGCTCTACGGGAATGGACAGTACAACAGAAATGGCTCAGGACTCCAACGGGTGAGCATAAGTACATTATTTTCAAAACCATGCGTTATCCTAACACGTCAACAGTGGCCATGAAACAGACCAAGCCAGTCCAATTTCAGAACTAACAGAGCATCGGGGCCAAGGACTACAATCGTTCTTTAAGGTGGGGATTTGCGCATGCAAAATTCTGAATAAAATCATAAAAACTCTAATATATCTCCCTGAAAGTTAGCCGAGACTTCTTATATTTTTGTTGTTCTCTACAAGAAGGAGAAATAAAGAGCGACATGCTGTGTAAACTAGATGGTTGTCGAGTCTGGTGTTTGCTTAAGCGACCTTATAACGAGTATATCAAGGCTACAATACTGCTTCACTCACTTATTAGAAAAAAGCCAAATACGTGTAACACCATGCTTAGACATCATATTTCTTTTTTAATTTTTTATGAACCACAAATTTCAATTTATGATATTTACACTAGTCACTGTTTTTCTTTAAATAAACCTTTACAGAGCAACCAACTTCATTTCCCGATGAATGACAGTTGGTGAAGTGACGTCAAAGCTGACGTCCATTTATTGAGATTTGATTGAACATCAAAAGGACGTCCGGCTGTGGTTGCGGCTGCTTAGCGTTAAGATAAAACATGACGGTTAAGTCATCATTGTTGTTATCTTTTCTATGCATTTTAAGCTAACTGACCGTAGTGACACTTCTACTCATTAACGAATAAATGGGCCCCGAAAGAGTAACCCCTCCCCGCACCCCCCTCCATCCTCCACACACACATGCACCCTTCAGATGTTCCCAGTCACCTTAACGCATTTTTTTTTCAGACACACAATTTCTCCTCCGGTTTCTTCGTGTTCGCAAGTTCAGCCAGCTGGCAGCCCGTACCACTCTTGAGAACTACTGGCGGGCGCGGACAAAACATTCGGAATGGTTTGCTAAAGTTAGCCCTGATGACCCCGCCATAATAGAAATACTTCGTTCAGGGTAAGTCTGAATGGATGAAAGGTATTACCGTATACATTCTAAACATTGGGACACCTAAAATAATTACAGTAACTGTCCTAAAGATGGAACAGATTGGGGTGGGGGGGTTTTTGGAAAGAATAAGATGTTGTTTTTTTTTTTTTTTTTTTTTTTTTTTTTTGACATCTACAAACTTTTCTTAAATGTATAGTGTTTCTTTTGCCAGTCATTGAATGATTTCTTGTTTTGTTGCAGATTTTATCTCTTTACTCCTGGAGAAGACAAGTATGGGCGACGTCTAATCATAGAACGGCCAGGTATAAAGGCGGATTACACGGCGACAAGTGGCATGCAGCGATTAGACGTGTTGCTTGCAACAGATTTGTGTCATTAAAAATATGTTTATAGGTGTTTATACGGTATTAACACGGTGACAAACGTTGCATGGCACACGTGTCATGCAACGTGTCGCCATGTAACCTCACCGTAACACGAACAGAGAAGTTCTGTACACGTCCTATCACGCCACTGCGTAGTGATGCACAAGGAAAATATATGTAACCAGACTTACATTGAACATTAAGTCATGCAACCAAATATCACTACTAATTTAATTGTCAATAGTTTCCAAGGTTTCTTTTTCTTGGTGCCTTTTTTATTCGGATAAATCAGAAAGAATTCCTATCAGCGTTATGGGAATACCGCCTCGTTTTTCTGCCATTTTTTTTTTCTCAAAATTAGGCAACTTTTGTGACTTCCTGTATGCTTTCATGAGCAACAGAAAGCCGCTCCAAACTGGGGTCCACTCAATGTTTAGTCTTAAAAGAAAGAGAAATGAAAATAACGGAGTTGTACTCCCTGAATGTATCTCCATAGTCCTATCTGTGGTAAAAAAAACTCTAAATGAACCGCGGCACGAGAAAACTAACAAAGTGGTTGTGCGCCCAGCGCAGACTCAGTTCGGCCTGGGCATCTGCCCAGTCCGAGCAGAGTCTTCGCTTTCCGCCTGGAGGTAGCTTAGACCCTTAGCTACCATTTAAGCGCTTAGCGAAGAGTTTGATCAGACTGGGCGGATGCCCAGGCTGATCGGAGTCTGCGCTGGGCGCACAACCACTTTGTTGGTTTTCTCGTGTCGCGGCTCAGATACAAACCGTTAGAAAAAGCGTTTCAACCCTCAAGTTTCATGAAAAAAAGAAACAGCATATATTGGTCCATATTCCTAGCAAAAAAAAAAAAAAAACCAACTCGGCGTGCACTGGTGCAACTCACATTTTATAGGCGTGCACGGGTGGACACAGTGGAAACGGGGTTTTGAATAATATATGGATGGATGGATGACTTGCGATTTTACGTCCTTTATCAACAGTATTTCAGTTATACCAGGACAATGGGACGGTGATAATGAAAGGCTGTGTGCTATGGAACCCCGTTTACGGTAGGAAAGATTCTCGCATCAAGCGGGGCTCGGACCCGGTCCCACTGAGCTACCGGGGCTCCTTTTTTTGAATAACGACAAAACAAATTTTCTTTTCTGGTTCTTCGTTGAGCGATGCAAAAAAAGCCGGTAATGAATGGAGCCCCACATAGGTGAAATATTCTTAAAAGGGCCGTAAAAACACAATAAAAACATGCTTCCTATCTGTTGTATAGGAGCACTGAATATGGAAGAGACCAAGAAGAAGTATGGTATAGACAAGGTATTCCAAGCTTTGATGTGTGTCTGGGATGTTCTTGCACTAGACGAGAGGATACAAGTCAATGGTTTCGTCTTGTTACATGATGGGTCCATGTCAAACTCAGACACAGCCATAGCCTACAATATGACCAACATGAGGAAATGTTTTCACATATTTCAGGCAAGTATTGAGATCTGTAGAGGAGGAATGGATAGACGGATGGACATCTTGCAATTTTATGTCCGGGACCACTGGATCAGTATATAGGGCAGCACTTAAACTACTAGTTTACCGGGACTCCGTTTAAGGGGAAAATGCCTCTAAATATTTTACGCCTAAAGCAACGCTATTTATTTCATGTGTGTATTTGCGTATGCCGCAGCGGGGTGGAGTGTGTGTGTGTGTGTGTGGGGGGGGGGGGGGGGGTGATTCCAGATGAGTATTTATATTTGTAGCAAAGAAAAATGAGTTCATATATATATGTGGGCATTTACTGAGATCTGTAGAAAGGGCAATTTCTTTCGGTATTTTCAAAAAAAAGTAAAAAAAAGCAAGTAACACCCCTGATAAACGTGCATTTGCATTCCGACCAGGAAAAAAAAATAAAATTCATCAAATTGTTAGCCGAAAAAATAGCACCGCTGTATGATTCGCGTGGTTGTAAAGCACGTTTACGCATTATTTCCTTTGAGGTTCAAGAAATGGTAGAGTTATCACAAAACTTCTGAAAGTGGTCTGGCCGAAATTTGAAGTCTTTCAGTTTTTTTTTTTTTTTATATTTTTTACGAAGCTGAAATTTGTACCATCATGCTTTGCATAATAATATTTATTATGGCGAACGTCAGCAACTTTCAACGCCACGTGGAGCAACGTGTGAGTTCTATGCGGCCAGCATGGAAAATAAGGGTGCTGATCGAAAATGTAAAACTGACCGCACTGTTTTTATTCCTGTTTCAATAAGAAATTTATCAACGAAATGCTGAATAATTGTATTTTTTAGAATGACCATGGAAAATGGTCAATTTTGGAAAAAAAAAGAAATATTTGGGCAAAAACTTTGATCAACGCAGAACAAAAGTCATGATTTACTATACATTTTGAGGGTAGTCAACTTAAACTAAAAATGACCGCGGTATTTCTAATGCGATCTTTCCAAAAAATATATCAGGCTGTTCGAAATCTGTTGCGGTTTTCAAAAGGAACACGGAAAAATGAATTTGAATATAACGAAAACTGAAATTAGAAGGAAAAGATGACTTGTCCTTATCTCGTAGTGTATTTCATTACCTGTTCAACTCGCGAAGAGTGGCGTGAAACATTGTTAAATGTTGACTAGTTTTCCAGGTGGGGACGGAATTACATGTTTAGGCGTGAAGTAACATCTTCTTTTATGGTATTTTACAGAAAGCATACCCTACTCGTATCAAGGGCCTACACCCCTACCGTATGCCAGTGCTGTTCGAAGCCCTCCTGAGATTCTGCAAGAGCCTTCTCAGCGACAAACTGTCTAACAGAGTAGGTAGAAATTTATTTGAGCTGTGCAAAGTGTAAACGTACCTTGTAACATTTTCGAACAGCAAAGACACTGATCAGGCTGCGCATCTGCGCAGTCTGATAAGAGTCTTCGCTGTTCGCATCAGCAGTATAAGTTCTCTCTGAAATCTATGCTCCGATCTAAAATTCAAACATGCCCACGATGGGCTCATTTTTGAAATTCAGGTTTTGAATGGCTGATTGTTCACTTGAAACAAAACGCTACCAGTAATTCTTTTCTTTATACCATGAGATAGTTCTTTCACAGTTGAGTGAAAATGATAAACTTGTTCGAAAGCTGCTGTACCGATTTTTCTAGCAGACTGAGTCCGATACTGTCTTTCGGCTACGTCCTGTCAAAGTAAAACATATTGGCGTATGCGTAGATGGATGGATGAATGACTTGAAGTTTTACGTCCTTTTTTAAACTATTTCAGTCATGTCACGACGATGGGCGGATGATAACGAAATGTTATGTGCAATGAAGCCCCGTTTGTGGCTGGAAAGGCTTCCGCCTCCAGTTAGTCTCGAACCCAGGACCGCTAAATCAATAGGCCGGCGCTTAGCCTACTGGGACAGCGGCAATAATCTATTGGTCTGCGCAGAAACGCAGGCTGAAGTGAGTCCTTGTCACAAGAGAGTTTGCTCAAATAACGAAGTTGCAAACAACAGTTGGTTGGTTGGTTGATTTGATGCTTAACGTCCACGGTAAACAACTAAGGTCATGTCGGGACGGTCAGTTAACCTAACCACACTATTCCTGGGCAGGCTTAGACCTCCTAAGCGGTTAACAAGTACTAAGTGCACATACTTTCGCCAGTAACTGACAACTGCCCCTCTTGAATCAGCGGAAGGAGAAACGAAAGTATGTGGCCAGACCGGGATTCGAACCCAGGACCTCTGACTTACGAGTCAGGTGCCCTACCGATTGCGCTACCCGGCCCGACAGTACTCTGATTTAAAATTAAGTACAAATTACACGTCTGTGAGAAATTGACGGACCCCATCCCTATATCCACTCCTTCATCTTCTCTTCGGTCACACCCGACTGCAATTCAGATGCTAATCCGACACTTAACCCGGCAGGCACACAAAGTTGTATCAATATTGAATCAACCTTGATTCAACGTCATATGCACACAAAGTTGAATCAGTAATGAATCAGCCTTGATTCAACGTCATGTGACGTTGAATCAAGGTTGATTCAGTATTGATTCAACTTTGTGTGCCCAGTGGGAATTTCCAGCTGATCTTTTTTATATTGATATTAAGCTTTTTTTTCGGCTTTCGCCGTATAACCTTAGTATTGACCTATATTTTAAGTATTTCATTGGCCAATATAAATACACACGGGATTTTGATGTAAGTAGCTTGATTTCTCTTTCTACTTTCAGTTTGCATATGACTGTTGGCCTATGAACCGTGTCGTGATGAATCTATTTCGGTCCAAATCGCTTTTTGCCGAAGAAAATTTCGCCTGTTTTGGCGCTCATGTAAAATATAAATCCAACAACATAACTTGACACAGAAATCGAAGACGAAATTAAATAATTTTTGCTGGCTTAGTTGTTGATGTTGTGTTGGAACTGCAACACTGGTAAGGTTATATGTGTGGCGGCCAGCCAACCAGTCCTCATTGTGACAGACCCCAATCAAAATTCAACAGCATTTTCCGAAATCGAAACCCCAACAACAACAGCAAATATGCCTATCAACATTCGCATCCACACAATCTGACCAGCACATTCGATATCTAACATGTACCTGACTAATGCATATTACAATACACATTTCTATTTCTTGTTTCTTTTTTTCCAGCTAATTGTACATGGTAAAAGTATGGTATCCGTGTATGAATATATAGACCAGACACAGCTACCTCGAGAATATTTGCCGGACAAGTATTCGGGCGAATGTGCAGGGACAATCCAGGAGGTTGTTGGTATGATACTCTCTCTCTCTCTCTCTCTCTCTCTCTCTCTCTCCTCTCTCTCTCTCTCTCTCACACACACACACATACACACCACCACCACCACCACCACCATCCACCACCACTGTCCGGTACCACACACACACACACACACACGCACACACCACGACCACCACCACTACTGCACCTAACCTTGATACCATAGTTTAGAGATCCAGATTTCAACGATTCTACTTATTTGCCTACGGCTGGGTTGCCAGGCTACACCACACATACAAAAATTCTAGTTTTTTTTCTTGGGTACCATATTCTAGATGAAGCAAAGCAACAGTTCACTAAACCGGGATCATATTAGGGGAGTCTGGTATTGTTTTTTAACTCCTTTCTGTAGAAATTGCTGTGATTTTATGCAAAAACTGTAGATCCTGATCAGAAGCCGCGTTCTGCACTGTTTACATTGTCCTTGGGACGCTAGGCAAAATATGCTAAGTATGCTTCTGGACCACTTCATGCTTTTTCACCATAATATTGAGCCACGACACGAGAAAACCAACAAAGTGGTTGTGCGCATTGCGCAGACTCAGATCGACCTGGACATCCGTTTAGTCTGATCAGGCTTTTCCCTAAGAGCGTAATGGGTAGCTAAGTGTCTAAGCTACCTCCATGCGGACAGCGAAAACTCTGGTCAGACTGGGCGGAAGCCCAGGCTGATCTGAGTTTGCACCGTGGGCACACAACCACTTTGTTGGTTTTCTCACGTCGCGGCTCAATTATTATAAAACTGTAAAAATGACTCCCTGTTCCGTGAACGTAGAGACCAAAACATGTAATCTCAGTATGTTTCAGACGACGTGGAAATTGGGAATACTGATCATATTGTATATATACGGTTCACAAAAAGTAGGGGATATTCAGGTTTGAAAAATTGTAGCATATACAACTAATGTGATATCCATATGAAATGCATAGTATCGATAAGATAAACATCCGTTAAGACACTTTTTATGAAAGTTTGGACGATATTTCCTGTCACGTGATCTGCATACAGTTAGTTTCAGACAAGGGGTCAGGACAAAAATGTGGTAAATTCGAACAAAAATTTATTCAAATTTTTCAACTAGGCTAACTTTTCAATGCACTTTTAAGTTTTGTATGCTAAAAGATTGTTTTTCTTCTTCAAAACGGTCATTTTGGGAAGAAAACCAGAAAACAAAAATCGTACAGGTACATCGAGTCACCGAAAAATTAACACGTTTATGGCTTGCACTCTTTATTTTTATGAAACAGCGCGTAAAAGCAATTTTCAGCTTGTTAAATGAATCAAAACGAGTGTTTTGTGTTAATTTTGTAATCTGAAAGGGATTTGTTTTTGTGGCAGATTCGTGTGAAAATTGGGTGTCGACCCCCTGTCTAAAACGAATTACACGCAGATCACATGACAGGATATATCATCAAAATTGTAATGCAAAATGTTTAATCGAATATTTTTCTGATTGACACTTGCCGTTTCAGATGGATTTGATATGTTTTCTAATTTATACAATTTTTAATATCTTAATATTCCCTACTTTTTGTGAACCCTATATTACTGTTTCAGACAATATGCTGAAAGAATTCACTAAACCTGAAGTTGTTGCCCACGTGAAATGCTTAAACTGCGGCAGGTACGGCGTGGATAAAGAAGCCAGGGCGCAGTTAGAAGTTCCGCAGACCTCTTATAGAAAACTCAGTCTTTGACAGGTAGTTAAAAGCTGGCAAATGACGTACGTTGTGCCTGCATGCAGGCTACATCAAATCAAAAGACAAATCATTTATGCCGGCAGGTTTTTATTTACCGATTTATGGAAATACCTACCTAGAATTTAAGTCTCTCTGGAAAAATAGAATTACATGTTTGATATTTTTGTCTCGACTCACCACATTTTGGGGTCAAATTTATTTATTTCACCTGTAATTTTGATCGAAAATTATTTTTATTTTATCGACCCAAGTTGTTTCATCTTTCTTTCGTCCCCTAACTGAAAAGGTTTAAAAATTTCCTTAAATCAATCAACTAGAGCTCATCTGAGCGTGGCAATATAAACCCGTTGGGGTTTTAAGAAGGAATGGAAACAAGAGCCGACAGGACTTTGTCAGTAACTGAAATCTTTAATAGTGAGGCAGGTATGAAATCACAATAAAAATTATACAAAGAGTCAAATTCTGCACTGAAAACTTCAAGAAGAGTCTGATAATGCCATATTATTTGTACAAAATAAATCAAATTGTTATATAGTGTAAAAGTTAGGGTGCAGACATGAAATCACTGCAAGAAATATACAAAGGGGAATGCTTCTATCAATTCTGAAACTGGTTGGTTGGTTGGTTGGTTGTTTTGGGTTTAACGGCCCTTTGAGACAGTATTTAAATCTATACCGGCCGTCTCACAGAGTGAGAGAAAGAAAAATGATGGAAGAGAAAAAAATCCAAACAACCCCCGCCCGCACCCACTGCAAGCACAATAGGCCCTTGCCCTACTTTTATCCAAAATAAGTAAGACGCTCCGGCACTGGAAGCTATAACCAGCACCATCGCCCGACCACCACCCCATAAAATAAGGGTTATGGTTTCTTTTCTCTACACATTGTGTCCCAGCAGGCACATGACGTCAAAATGGCGTCATACTGACGTCGATGCGACGTCATTACGTCGCATCGACGTCAGTATGACGTCATTTTAACGTCACGTACCTGCTGGGGTGGTAGTGTTTTATACTTGTGCAAACTCTCATGAACCGCTCTTAAATGGTTTAAAAGATATGGAGCGGCCATGAAGGTAATACAAAATTACTATACGCTAAATACAATGGGGCATAATTCCATTAAAACTGAAAGTAGAGTTATGGCTTTTTTCTCTGCACATCGTCTGATGGTGTTTTATATATGTACAAACTTTCATCGAGAAATCTTAAACGGCTTTCGAGAGAAATATTATCTTTTAAACTTCAACCTCTAAGTGTGACCTTGGCCTTTGCCAGACACTGTTGAAATATAAGTTCTGCACATTGTCTTGTTAAGGCAAACATTCTACCAAGGTTTCAAGAAAATCTGTCGAGGAATTATGTAGATATGGAGTGGACACAAAGCTAATATAAATTTACTGTACGAAAAAAATCAGTGGGGCATAATTCCGTTAAAACTGAAAGGGGGTTAGGGTTGTTTTTCTTTGCATATTATCTGATATTGATTTATATTTGTGCATATTTTTGTGAAGAAATCTCAAACGGTCTAAAAGATATATAGCACACACGAAGCTAATGTGAAGTTGCTGTACGAAAAACACAAAGGAGCACAGTTCCGTTAAAACTGAAACTAGGATTATTGTTCTTTTTCTTTGCACATCGTCTGACTTATATTTGTACAAATTTTCATCAAGAAATCCTAAACGGTTTTTGAGATATGGAGTGGGCATAAAATGTTACCTTTTAAACTTCGACCTCTAAGTGTGACCTTGACCTTTGTCGGACATAGTTGAAACATTAGTTCTGCACATCCTCTCGATAAGGTGAACATTTGACCCAAGTTTCAAAAAATCTTTCAAAAGGTTAAAGAGATTTGGAGCGGACATAAAAGGTTAATGGACTGCGACAGACAGACAGGCAGACGAAAGTGCGGCATAATACGACCCGTCTTCGAAAAATGCTGGCCCAACAAGTATTCACATAACTTATAAAATCATATTTAGTGAATGTGTGTCACCCCGCAAAATGTTATAAAAACGCAAAATGTTATAAAACTTATAGCAACGCAAATTGTTATAACTTTATAACATGTTGCGTCGAATCTCTAAACTAATTCAACCATAAAATGTTATAAACTTCTTCATCCACCCACATCCCCTCCCCACCCCCTTAAAATGTTATAACCTTATAAGAACGCATAATGTTATAATAATTATAGGAAAGCAAAATGTTATAACTTTATAACATTTTGCGTCAAACCTCAATGCTATTAAAACGCAAAATGTTATAAATTTCTTCACCCCGCAAAATGTAATAACAACGAAAAATGTTATAACAATTATAGGAACGCAAAATGTTATAACTTTAGAACATTTTGCGTCGAATTCGACGCAAAATGTTATAAAGTTATAACAGTTTGCGTTGTTATAAATTTTATAACATGTTGTGCTTTTATAACATCTTGCGGGGTGACAAACGTTCTTTATTCCTGTAACATATTTTCATATGCACATTATGTAACCCAGCCAGAACAGAAGTGTACAGTTATAGTGACTGCATAGCACTTGTGACTTTGTATAGGGGTGAATCAGTCATCGTTGCGGTACATGTGCGGTACATGTACCAAGATTCCTGATTTTGTTTTACTATTAGCCCAATACGGGCATCAGAGCTGACTTGATCTGCATGCATGCGTGTAAATAGAAACACAGTATGACAGCGAAGAGAAAAAGAAGAGGAAAGACTTTTGACTCAAGAGCCAGAGGTCCAGGGTTTCATACCTGGTCCGATCACTTGCTTTCGTTTCCCCTTTCACTGGTTCAAGAAGGTCAGATACTGGCGAAAGTAAGTGCACTTGGTACTGGTTAACCACTGAAGAAGACCAAGCCTGCCCAGGAATAGTGTGGTTGGGTAAATTGACAGTCCCGACATGACCATAGCTGTTTACAGTGGACGTAAAACAATAACACAACAACAACCAGATGTTTCGCAAAGGGGGATAATTTTTGCGAAATTGTACTCGCTTCTCGAGTAGATACACGCTATCCCAGAAAGGGGCTTTTCTTAAAGGAAAGAATTTGCTCTCTCTAGAGAGCAAATTCTGTCCTTTAAGAAAAGCCCCTGTTAGGAGGGAGACAAAATAAGTTCAAACTAATTATCCATTTAGAAGCAACAACATATCTTATATATCCGTAAATCGCGAATGTTTTCATCTTCTCATCTTTGGCCAGGTTTAATTTAACGATCAGTAGCATCTAAAGTCCAAACTAAGACTCTGATTGTAGCATGAAATTGTCAGAAAAAAAACTGGGACGCTGTAGGAAAACAAACATTGACCCAAACTTAGTTGTGCAAAAAAAAAAAATAGTTTTGCAACAATTCACAGCTTGGACAAACTGATGATGAAAATCTCAAGAAAATACTAAAAGGCAGTTAGGCTATAACTGCAGTGACAAGATATAGAATCTAAATAATCATCACACAAGAAAAATCTTTAAAATAAGATAATCGGCGCAGATTAAATGGAAGTGTGTTTTGTTATATGTCTCTAGTTGAAGATTTGACAATAACTTTCATGAATAAGTAAGCTCTGTCGGTAAGCACCCACAATCGTAATTTTGACACTGGGTAGCGACAATAACCTATCTCAAAATAGTGCTGTCGAATTTGGAATTCCAAAATGGACCGCGTTCTGAAGACTAGCACATGTGACTCCAATCTTCAAGAAAGGCGATCGTAGTAGTCCAGCTAACTACAGACCGATCTCCCTGACCAGTATGCAGCAAGGTGATGGAACACATTTTGCACAGTCAAATATAAATGAAGCACCTCGAGGCTCATGGCACCTTGTCTGATCAACAGCATGGATTTCGCAAGAGACGGGCTTATCCTTACACTCCAAGATCTTGCAGCAGACGTGCGTGTGAAGAAGCCAGTGGTCGTCGCTAAAATTTTACAAGAAGCGCTTCGCGCTTCATGGAATTTTAGCTCCGTCCACTGGCTTCATCACACGATGAACGCTGAAAATCAAATTTCAATTCTTAATTGAAGACGAGTAAGCCAAGATAAAACGGCGAATAGATAATGTTTCAGTCACCGGTTTGACTTTAAAACGGGACGTTTATATTGACCGTGTTTGGACAAAATATTTCAAGTTATGGCTACATCCAGTGCTGGGGAAGACTCACAAAAGTGTCCCATCTGTTTTGAACAGTTTGTTGAGCCGAGGAAACTTCCTGCTTGTAGACATGTATTTTGTGAAAACTGTATTTTAAATTATTTGTCCAAACAGAACACCGAAATCGAAAGTGAAAGTAGATTTCAGTGCCCCGTTTGCCGCGTTGAAAACCCGTACAATCGAAACAACCAGGACTTGCTAGAATGGATTCAGTCGCTGGATTCAGGCTGTGTTGCTGTTTCAGATGAAAAGACGGATGACAAACATGAAAACATGGATCTTTGTTTTCTATGTAAGGAATCGAAACAATCTAGTATAGCCGTAAACTACTGTTTCGATTGTCAGGGGGTATTCTGTGAAGCTTGCTGTAAATTGTTTCATTCTGTAAGAGCTGTACAAGACCACAGTTTCATCGAAATAAATCAAGATGACAAAGACAAAACTGAATGCAGTTTTACTCGGATGATGGCTGAATATCTAGCATGCCCAGAGCACCCAGGCAAAACTGTGACTTGGATATGTGAGGATGAAAAGAAACTGTGCTGTCCAACTTGTGCCTTTGTGAATCACAGAACATGCAAGAAAGTGGCTGAGCTTAAAAATCAACCCTCCTCCAAGGAAGATAATGATGGACACTGTAGGAAGCTAAAAGAAGATATAAATGGGTTAATTGCTTACGGTGAGACGATCATTGAAACATTAAGAAAAGGTAAAACTGAGAATAAGCCCGACACTGAAAGTATTGTTCTAAAGATAAGGGACATGAGAGCAAACGTTAACCAATTGTTTGACGCGCTGGAGGAAACTATAACTCAGGATTGTAGAGCATTAACCAAGAAACATTCTTTGGTGGTAGAATCAGACGTTCAGAGAGTGCAAGAAGTTATTGATAAGTTGCTCGCTTTCAGCTCGTTGTTAGAGAAGATGAATCAGAAGAGCTCAGGTTTACATACAGGCACTTTTGTGGAAGCAGTTATCTGCAAAGTACGAGAAGACTTCACTAAATATGAAAGAATGCTACTTGACACTACATGTATTCATGAGTTTAAATGCCATGGATTTGACCTTAAAGTTGGAAGCCTGTTAAGTAAGTTTGCAAAGCTACGTATCAATAAAACTGAGGAAATGGCCACCATACAAGAAACTGAGAGTGAACTGGCGATTCCCAAATATACTGGAAGGCAACTACTAAGATTCTGTAACAATACAAAAACTGGTCGTGAAATAAGAAACTTGCCTATACTGGGAGAAAGACGTTTATATTCCAATGTGCTGTGTCTTCCAAGAGGCCTTTTGCTCATTGATGAAATAAATGGGCTTTGTTATCTTGTCAACGATGCCTACATGGAAACAGCATCATTAGAATTCATGACTTACAACACTAAACAGAAGGATCAGACAAGAAAACCATGTAGCGCTGCTTACGTTAAAGACGGCATTGTGGCCGTAAGTGTACCTGAGCAGAAGAAACTATACCTTGTGGCTGTAACTCAAAATTTGAAAATTATAGGAGAATTGAGTACTACTTACACTCCAAAGGCATTGTACGGATTCAATAATGGTGATATAGCTGTATCCTGGACAGATCCTGTGGCATTTGGTGTCATATCACCTAGTTCTTATTGTCAGGAAATGAGAGTATATTTCGATCGCGATAAATCCGGACGTGTCCTGAAGACATTCGATCACATGGCTATAGACGAGAAGAGGTCACATGTCATACAACCGTGTACCACAGATAAGGCAGTGTACTGTTTTGATTTCAAAGGCAATCCAAAGTTTGTATACAAGCATGATGAGCTTCAACAGCCTACAGGGGTAGGGGTAGATGGGGATGGGAATATTTATGTCTGTGACATGAGCAGGAATTGTATACATATTATGTCTGATACTGGTCTGCCTATTCGTGTTGTCAAAGACGGCTGTCCAGAAAGGCCAAAAGCGTTAAGCTTTAATGATAATGGAACTTCTTTTGTAATTATTCATAAAAATAAAGATTATTTTTGGAGTGATCGAGCAGTGAGCCGGTTTAGTCTAACGTAGTGGATTAAGCATGTCATTCCGCATTGGGTCTGTGCATCCTTGTCATCATCATCATCATCATCAGTGAATGATTGTAGCCTTTTTTCATGCACTATTTGGTGATAATCTGAGATATTTTGAAGTTAATGAATAAGTTACCATCTTCAACTGAACTACCTTGTCAAGGCAGTTTTGATGAAATGAACTGAAACCATCTCAGTCATATACCATCGCAATCGACTTTAGCTGGTATTACATTGTCAAAATCTTGAGTTACCATAATTTTTTGTTGAAAATTTTTCTAAATATTGGAGTACATATACATCTGAGCAACAGTGCAGACCCAGATCAGACTGCTCCTGAGCAGTCTGATCAGGGTCTATACTGTTTGCAATTCCATCTGCATCTTTTAGATGAGATGCTTTACTGGATTGAAAAACTAAACTGCTAAACTTTCGTGATTGTTATGGGCATTATTTTATGTGTCCCAATTTTTTAAAATTTTTATACAGTACCTATCATGATATAACTTCCTGTTTCATTGAGCACATTGGCGCACAACGTATGCTGTGTTAAACTAATATAAAATATCACATAGATATAACCACTGGGGTAATGCCGATTTGCCTATCTGTACTTTCGACAAAGTCTGTACTATACAAAAGTGCTTGCAACCTAAAATACGATCGTAAGCATTACCAATATAAACGGTACATGCTGCTATTGTTAATGGCTGTTCTGTTGATTGTCTTGGTCGACAGCCACTTTTGCATGTATGGTAATTGGTTTAAACAATATTTTATTCAAAGATTTTATACATACATATAAATAATAGAGTGAAGCAATACAGGATCTGACAGTAAGCGTAACGCTTATATGTAAGTCATCTCCTGATGGTAATGACTGACGTATGGTAATTGACTGACTCGGTCAAAAGCGCAGGTAGGCAAATTGGTATTGCCCCTGTATAACCATCACAAGCAAAGTAAAAATAGTCATCATCAGAGATGGCAAATCCCCCGACCGAAGACCCCCATGGGCCTTGGTGAAAAGGGTGCACTTCAAAACACATATTAGTAATATATTATCATTCATCATCATGACCTGTTCTACATATCTGTGAAGTATCATGAAAATATTCCAAAAGGTATTCAAGTTATAGTGCATACATGAAATCACACCTAAAACCATCAAGGGGAAATAACTCAAAAAGAAAGCAAGAGTTGTCATTCTTGTTCACGACACATCTTCATGACCTGTTCCACATTTCTGTGAAGTATCATGAAAATATTCCAAAGGGTATTCAAGTTACTGAGCAGACACGAATCTGCCAAAAAATCACCAAAGGGGAGATTACTCAAAAAGTACAACAGCAAGAGTTACCATTCTTGTACGCGACACATCGTCATGACCTGTTCTACATAACTGTGAAGTATCATGAAAATATTCCACAGGGTATTCAAGATATATAGCGGACAAGAAAATGTTTACGGACGGACGGATGGACTGCAGGCTCATCGCTACATCCCCCGAACCTTTCGGTCGGGGGATAAAAAGGAACAAAGATTTGATTTGACGTTTGAAATTTTATGATTTTACAGGGCTGATTTTCAGCTTGTGTGACCCTACTCCCTCTAAACCCTTGGTCTATTCAAGATTAGGTAGATGACCGAACGCAGTACAGACAAGAAGAGATTATCAAAGGACCTTGTATGATATGGGCCATTTTTGCTCACGAGTCTGCTGTTCTTGCAGTAGGTGTAGGATGAGAATGTTTTCTTTTTTTTTTTTTTTCTTGGCTATAGTATCATTCTCTTACTTCTCTCTCTTTGGGACAGCTTGATAGACTGAAATACTGTTTCAAGAGCTAATATTGTGTATGGATGCACCACCTAGGGAGGACATTCTAAAGTAGAATTTGCCTTCATTGTCACAAGAGGCTACTCTTAAAGGAAAGAATTTGCTCTCTACAGAGCAAATTCTTTCTTTTAAGGGTAGCCTCCAGAGAAGGGATTTTACACAAAAAAAAAAGTGAGGAAAATACCAACCAGTTAAAGTTGTCACAAATTTCAACAATGGCAACCAAACCATAGCTGGGAAGTTATACACCTTCAGACTTTACCTTAAACCATCTTAGCAAGCCAAGGGCACTATGTCCACTTTGTTCCTTATGTAAGTAAGGAACAGAGTGGACTTAGTACCCTTGTCTTGTGAAGAGCATGTAAGGAACACAGTGGAATTTGTACCCTTGGCTTGTGAAAATGACCTTAAACCCACTTCCCAGCAGAGTATCTGTATCAGGTGTAGGAGGTTGCAGAGTGACCCTAAGGGTGCCACCACAAGCACCAGCTGTGCATTGTGCAATACAAATGGGGCTAGAAAATGGTATAAGCAGCTCCCTTGCTGACATGGGCATAGTGGTATAGAACAGAACAGAAAGGGTAGTGCTAGGATGATAAACTTTACATGTACAATATACTTTATGTCAGTGCGTATTTCAATGAAATTTGTTATGTTGCAGTTAAATAAGTAATAGCTCTCCACTGAGTGCTGGTGATTCTGTTTCTAATAAACACTGTTAATAAAGCTTCTTCAACTTTTTTTATTTTTGATTTTATTTTTGGTTGTCTTTAATCAGTGAATCAATCATGGCATCGGAAACAGTACCTTTTGGCACATGTGAACAGAAAAGGCTCAAATTAACTTACAAATCTGCACAATCTGATCAATCTTCTATGTAAGCAACAAAATCCTTGTAGACCCTGAAAAAACTGTTCCATAAACTCTGGGACAGATAGGTCTGAGCAAACAGTAAGGAGCAGTCTGATCAGGGTCTACACTATTTTGCCATTCCATCTGCATCTTTTGGACGCATTACTGCATTGTAAAACCAAACTCTTCCATTTTTTAAGACAACAATGGTAGTTATCTTGGGTCACCCAGGGTGTCCCAGTTTTTAGTAGTCATGCGACTCCTGACGTTGCGTTCCGCTTCACTACACTACTGTGAAGTAGCGTCAGTGTAACGGTAGCAGATTCTAGGGCCCTATTTTGTAGGTCTAAGATTTTAGACTTTTTACTGTATATGTACAGATACTGAGAAGGGAAGTCTTTGATCAGGCTCAGTAAATGAGCTGATCTGTGTCCTCATTGTTTGCATGGGTCTGTGGCAGAAAGAAACCAACTGAATTTTTTTCAAAGCATAAAACAGTGTATTCCATGACACATCATGTTTAAACAGTGTATAAACATTTGTCCCAAGACATTTCTACTGTTGTATGTATTGGGATTAGTAGAGTAGAGGCTCCCACTGTGTGACCAGGGTCTAAACAGCTTGTTTTGCACACAGTGAGTATATAAAACATCAACTGCTAAGACAAAATGGCATTCCAAATTCAAAAGGAGTAGAATTATTACTTTATAACAACTGGCAGAATTATTATGAAAACCTCTTAAGGCAAATGGGCGCACCTCCATCTTTTTCTGCCAGTTTTACAAAGGGAAATAACTTCTGTGACTTCCTGATATCCTCCCTGGACAAAGACGCCCTACTAAAATGGGATCTACTCCTAAAGGAAAGAATTTGCTCCTAGTGGAGCTAATTCTTTCCTTTAAGAGTTGACCCCTATCTAGGAGGCAAAAATGAAATCAGAGTTGTTGCCCCTGCAAGTGTACCCATTTATCTTAAATATAACCTTAATCCATACTGGTAAGAGAAGAGTTGACCCCTTTATCCCTAGTGGAATCTTCTGTCCTCATATATTGGATGAGTCCATTATCATGTAAGGGGTGCCTGGACCAGTTTATTTATCATTTTTATTTTCTTTGAAAGTACCCATATTTTTTCATATGCAAACACTGCAGTCACTGATCAGATGCCGCATTTGGCGGCATCTGATCTGTGTCTTCAATGTTGGCAAATGTCCCTTTCACTGGACATTGGGGATAAATGGGTTAAGATACTCCCTAATTTGTGACCCTTATTCTACCTTATCTTGCCCTCTAAATTTTTTCAAAAATTTCTGAATTCGAATTGTTCAGTATAAAATATGGTATATGTCTTCTTCTCAAATATCACAAGTTTTTTTTAACGAAATGTGTCTTGAAAATCACAAACTCTATGAAATGTTTTTAACAATCATCTAGGCCATGGATCTCTCCTGTTCTTTTTCATCAACATATTAATCTTCCGTCCCATCTCCGAACCGTATATTCTAACACATCTCTCGTGACATAGTCGCTTTCTTTTTTGGGTAGGTGGTTCAAATCGCATATTCTCCCTAGCTTCTTCTAGTATATTTTCATTCCGTAAGACTCTGAAACACACAAAAAATTACCGTATTAATTCCCCTTCCAAAACTGCCCTGAATTTGTAAATCAGTTGTGTAATTTGGCTATTAGATGGGTTTTCTCTTCCAAAACTCAGCTATAAGATGGGTTTTCTCTTCCAAAACTTCAGCTATAAGATGGGTTTTCTCTTCCAAAACTTCAGCTATAAGATGGGTTTTCTCTTCCAAAACTTCAGCTATAAGATGGGTTTTCTCTGCCAAAACTTCAGCTATAAGATGGGTTTTCTCTTCCAAAACTTCAGCTATAAGAAGGTTTTTTTTCTTCCAGACGTTTTGAAAGAGAAAACACATCTTATAGCTGAATTTCAACAGTTCCAAAAATCTATATTCATCTTGTACCATCCAAAACAGTTCCAAAAGCCTAGATCCATCTTTAGAGATGGGAATGTATTTGTGTTGTGCATTAAGTAGTTCTTGGTCCTGGTTCACAGTCATTCTTAAATTTAAGGACAACCTTACCTTAAGGTAGAAAACAGAAAAGTGACCATAAAATTGTTCACAACCCAAGCTAATTGGGTTTATGACCAAAAGATCGACAACCAAAAGATCAACATGACAGACAAACGACATGACAAAAGATTGATACAACGTACAAACGACACGATAATAGACAGAATGACAACAGATCGGCTTGTTGTGTCTGTCTCATCATAGCGTAGACCATTTTTACAAGCCTTTTCTCATAACATGGCCACTGGTCGGCGTGCATTAATAAACAACTTGCCGTAAATGTATACCTGATGGCAAACAATGAGCGTGCTTAAGAGATCAATATATTCTGAGGGTTTTATTTACATGAAAGGACAGAAAACATGAAAACAAAATTTATAATAAATCTTTCAAATAAATCAGTTATTGGAAGTGTGCCTTAAACGACTGCAACGGGAGAACAGTGACAGTTGATGAAGCAGAAGCTCGGTCTACAAAAGATTATAACCAAGCACCAATCTGTTTAAGATCTATCTTTTTATCATGATGTTTAACTCCTTGGAAATATATATTTTTTATTGAGCCATAATAAACTTGTGCAAAATAAACTGTCAAGGTTTTTTTATGTTTATTTCGATCTCTTGTTCAGAGTGTGCACTGGGCCCCAAAAAAACGGGTGACATTAAATCGCTCTCTAGCTGAAGCCGAGCGACTTCAAAAGAAACAAAGCAAAGACTGCAAAGTGAGACGTTTGTTATTTTTTTTATGTCCTATCCTTGTTAAAACGCAAAACTGAAAGTGAAAGTAATGACCTTGTCAATTTCTTTTTTCCCGCCCAAATCCGTGATAAATTTGCACACTGATCATTGTTCATTCATGTAGGTTTGATGTGAGCAGAGAAGACTCCAATAAGACTGTGTTGACTTGCAGGCTGATCTATGTCAGTTTTCTTGGCATATGCACAAGGTATCTTTACCATGACACATCTGTACAAATCTGCACGTGCCACTGACTGATTGTCAGTGTGTCTAGCCATGAAATTATGCTCTGAAGGCTACTTTTGAAACGTACTAATGGTGTATGTGCATACGATGCAGATTAGCACGCCCACTCACAAAGTCTGATGAAAGCCAACTTTTTTTTAATGAACAATCTATTAATGACAGACTCTGATTAGTCTCCGTTTCAGATGGCAGAAGGTCTCATTTAAATTCTATGAACTACGATGTAGATCATAACCTGATGCGTCGTCCTGCACTTGTCTGCGCGACCAGCATTAACATTCTGAACTTCGCAGAATGCGACAGACTTAAAAAATGTAAGCCTGGTTAAGTGAGGGCTGTCACATCATATCTACTCTGCTCGTTATCACCCTAGTTGAAAGATAAAAAAAATTATACCATAACTTAGCAATCAATAAAGACCATGATCAGAATGCGCTTTACACCTGCTGCCAAAGCAGATGGATAGATGAAGTTGGCAAAATGTAGCGGGATCAAAGCTCTTCGCTTGTCACTTAGTGGATTAACTGTACTACCTTTGGCTTTGCTGTGGTGTTAATTTTACCAACTTGATGTCGGCAACACCTATCAAGATCAAAGCTCAATCAGGGTCGGTAATGGGATTAATGCTGATAAATGAAAAGGCGCTTTGTAAATTGGCGTTCAAATTTCATAAACTGGCGCCTGTCATTTTGACAAATTTATTGATCTTATAACCCAGAAAAAAACAGAGCGACTCGAACTTCCCTTTTCGGGAAACCCAGAGCGAAGTTTTTAGCTCCAAGGCGAAGTTATCGCCCAACTTCCCCTGCAATGTACGCCCTGGTTGTTGTGTCGATCTACTGACCTGTGTCTGTCTTTTGTTGTGTCAATCAATAATTATTGACGTGTTGAACTTTGGCATGTCGTTCTTATGTGGTGTCGATCTTTTGTCAATATCCCAGCTAATTATAAACATTGATAAGTTGGCACAATTTACTCAAAGAGGAACTTTTGGAAAATAGTCATATAAATTACCAGCAGCCAGACTGAGCCTCCCCCCCCCCCTCCCCAAACAATCAGCACATAACCTCTACTAGATGGGACTTGGTGCATCATTATGATGTGGTGGGAGTGACAGGCTCCATTCCACTTCTTCGAGATGAGAAGTGAGTGAGAGTCTCCCATATACGTGATTGAGTCTTAACCGTCAACTTGGATTCTTGACAGCTGCTGCTTGACATTCCCTCCACACTGACTACAATCACACCAGGATACAGAAAAAAGGTGGGTTCCTATGGTGGCGTTATCCAGTAGCCAGCCCATTGTAATGACTTTGTGGGCGTGAAGCCGTGAACACAATAAAACAAAGGGCTTGTATCACTCTTTTCAGGCTAGAGTCATTATTAAGTATAATTAATGAAATAACTTAACTATGACTAGCCTGAAACAGAGTGTTACAAGCCCTTTTGATTGAAAATGTATATTGCCCTACTCCAATGCTGCTGTTCCTGCCCAACCCAGTTAGAAACTATAATAATAACACCTAATTTACCTGTAACACCTTGATAAAGTCAAGGTTGAGTGATTTCTGAGCGCAGTATAAACACTTATTAAAATTTTTAACACCAGATAGCTACCACCCGAAATAAGGTAACCTTCGAAATTCGATTACTCAACCATAAATCTAGAGTCGTGTCAACGACCGTATTGTTCTACCATGCGGCTTATCTAAAAAATTTAAACAAAATCGTACTTGTTTAAAATTCTAAATGCTCTGTCAACGTCTTGGTTTTTCACAAGGACAGTTCTGGCAAAAAACAACGGGTGTCTCATTTTCAGCTAGATTATTAACCCTTAGCACCGTTCTGGGTGCCTGAACGTTTGTTTGTACAGTGACTGTTGGTCCTATCGCCGTGTCAATTGAAACGCGGTCCATCGAATTACCCCAATATGTTGGGCCTTTCAGGCCATACTTGTATTTGTAAAAGTGTGCGTCCATGAATCTGAATGGTATATAACATGCATATACTTTCACGTGCATATAACCTGCACTTGCTGTCAAACATATATGCAGACCTGCAAGCATATATTGTGTCTACATATATACATACATACAAACGGCATACATACATATACCACTTAGTTATTATCAGCACATACCATATGAAAATCACTTTTTCTGCATAAAAAGATATTATTTCTCTTCTTATTTTCCACTTTTGAAATCATTAAAAGCATAAACATTTTTTTTGCAAGCTATTTTTACCTGAAACAAAATTAAGAAAAGTGGTTTGGGTGGTTTTCTTGTGTTTTGGGGTGGTTTGGGGTGCATTTGGGTAATTCGATGGACCCATTGAAACGAATAGAACACAACACCAAAATATGTCAGTGTCAGCCACCCAGACTTCACTGTAATATGAATTGAAGGACAGCCAAGAAACGGACATGGCATGTAAATAAACTCAATAAACTATTACGTAAGTGTATATGTCTGAAGATCTTAACTCCTTTAAGATTCTTAATTGCTTACTAATATTTTTTTCTCCAGTATTGATAATGTTCCTTGCAACAGACATTTTTAATATTTCTTAGAAATAATGTGCTGTTTAAAATATTGCCTACCTCTTAATGTTTCTTTAGTATGTATTACACATTATTATATTTGTCATATTTGTGAGTCGGTAAATAGCTATACATAGCTAATGTTTTCACTGTTATAACATGTCCGACTTAAATAGAAATTTTATTTGTATTCATCTTAAACGTTTATTACACTGTCATCTCTGCTTACCATTAATGCTTTACAAAGGTATACAGCCAGTATACCCATAAATGACCTTGTTCCTCCAAGTAGGCGCCCCAGGAA
Organism: Ctena decussata; assembly: GCA_963989385.1. Taxonomy (NCBI): domain Eukaryota; kingdom Metazoa; phylum Mollusca; class Bivalvia; order Lucinida; family Lucinidae; genus Ctena; species Ctena decussata. The sequence continues at coordinate 33,517,016 of OZ022508.1, read as the reverse complement.
TCATCATTCCCTGGCTTTTCAAACCCCATTGGCTGGGACTGACATTTACAAGTCCAGTTTCTCCCCCCAGACTATTGGAGATTGAAATTCCCTGGAAGATTCTCTTATTTCTGCTGCTGAGTGTGCAGAAGATTCAGTTACTAAGTTTACTTTTCTTGTAAGGGCTAGGGACTAGCTTCCCTGATCACAGGTCCTGGTGAATTATTGTCCTTGGACGTATCACCGGAAAACAATTTTGATTCTGATGTTCTTCCAGAGCGTTAAACATAATCCTTTCGAGAAAAATGTTGCAGAGGGTATGTGACAGAAGGCGTCCTTGCCGAACTCCAGCTGTTGTTCTGAACCATTTTACAATGCTATCATTCATCTGGGCTGCACTTGCCGCCTTGTCATACAGATTCTTAATGGCGCGAAATAGATTTGCATTGGTATAATACTTCTACACGGTGGCCCATGAGGCTGATTGCCATACCCTATCAAAGGCTTTTTGAAATCAATGAAGACATGGTACAGTTTTTGATGATGTTGAAGATATTTTCACATAGTATTCTGAGATAAAGGGTCTCTTCTGTGGTGGTTGTTTCAGCTCATCTCCGACCTCAGCCTGTTCTCCGGTGATTTTCACTTTAGCTTGGGGTTTAAGCCTGATCAAGATAACCCTTAGCTGATGGTTCCGTAGTTCTTGCAGAGCTGAAGGTTTCCGGTTTTAGGGAGTTTTATAGTTAGGGACTGAGTCCATATGATCAGCCATTCCCTTGTTGTCCAGATCTCATTACAGACCTTCGTTAAAATATCAAACATGATCCCCAACTGCTTTAAAACACAATTTTGCTTGTATTTAAACCTTTGTAAAGCAGAGTATAATTGGATAAGCCTTCTAGATTCTTTAGTGAATGGTTGTAGATCTATGTATATTGTTTAGCTGAAATTATTGAGATTATCTCATAGTTAAAAGATAGGCAAAGATCAGGAACTGATACAGTCAAATCCCTCATATCCCGCCCTCAAAACCAAAAGGGAAAAAGCATACACACACACACACACACACACACACACAGAGAGAAAAAGAAATAAATACACGCACGGTATACGAATGAGTAGCAACATCTATTTTTACCTTTTTTTAATTTACAGAAGAAAACAAAACAGAAAGCAGAATTGGCAGCTATTGAGACGGCCACACTGCTAGAAACCATAGACAAGCGACCATAGCAATATATAATATTGAGGAACCACAACAGAATAACCGTCTTGAAACGGTCGGTTAAAGATTACTGAGGGAGCTTAAAGTGGATCCAAACCATCACCACCTGCTTCCCGAAAAGCATAAATTTTTCCTCGCATTCAAATGTGTTGCACGTCGAACACTTTATCAGTAGTCGATACTGCTTCTTTCAGTTAATAAATTATGTGCAGTAAACTGGTGCTTTGTCATTTCCTGTAACAGAATTGAGTATGCTGAAAGATAAATAATGTTGGGAAGCCAAATTGTTTGTGATGATCTAGGAAAAGGTCGAAAGTTTGTTACTTGCATCGTAACGACCAAACACAAGAGCTCAGCGCCCCATAAAAAGACATGTGCAAACAGTGCAGACTCAAACAGACGCCACAGAACGCTGCGTCTAATCAGGTTCTACATTGTTTGCATAAAATTTATAGCAATTTCTATTCAAAAAATAAAATAAAAAAATCCGCGCGGCAGACACCCCTATAAATGCATACATGTGATGAACTCCCGATGACCATGTGGGAGATTTGGATTTCATTTCAGGGAGATTGAGTTCTCCATCAGGGAGACTTTTTGACGGCAACTTTGATGCGTCGTTTCACGTACTTTACTGTATTTTTTTCTTATTTTAAAACAGAACATGAACTATAGTAGAGTTTGTTTAGTTTACTTTTGAGTTACTCCCCCCCAGCCCCCACCCCCACCCACAAAAAAACCTCTTTTCTTTAATTATTATAATTTTTCATTTATTATTGTATTACTGTTATTTGAATCATTAGTTGGCACAGAATCTAGCTTTTGCAAAAGGGTTTACTTGAGATTTCATACAGATTTGCCTCCCTTGAAATTTCTAGTTCAGTAAATCTACTAATCTTCTTTCATAAACAAATAAGTTTTGTTTAAAGGTACTCAGAGCTGTAAAAACTGATAAAAATGTATATAACAATGTTCAAATTCTGCAACAGGGCTATCGGCTTCTTTTCACGTGACATATCTTCATTTCATCGGTAATTCTTTGAAACATAGCTCCATGTGTTTTCACGGGTCAGTGAGTTTATAAGTGACCTGAATAATGGGATTAATGTCAACAGACATGATGTGTTTGTTTATTGCACAGTCAAAACAATATTTGATGCTGTGAATACAGGTCAATACACATGTGGATATCTCCTTAGTGGCAGGGAAAAAGGGCAAGGCGTTGGAAAAGGGGTATCAGAAAAAAATTATGAAGGGAAAACTCAGCATCTGGGAGATTCTGAAGGCTTTCCGGGAGCGCGGGAGATGGACTTCATTTCCGGGAGACTCCCGGATGATCCGGGAGACATCACATGTATGTAAATGAATGGACTCAGCATAGAAGAGTCTACTAGCCATAAATTGGTTAAAAAGAGCTGCCAGCATAGGCCCGTTGATTCAATCATACATGCTAGGCAAATGATCTTATGATGAAAACAGTGATACATTTGAGCCGCAATACGAGAAAACCAACAAAGTGGTTGTGCGCCCAACACAGACTCAGATCAGCCTGGGCATCCGCCCGGTCTGATCAGAGTCTTCGCTGTCCGCATGGAGATAGCTTAGACCCTTAGCTACTCTTAAAGCACTTAGTGAAGAATCTGATCAGACTGGGCGGATGCCCAGGCTGATCTGAGTCTGCGCTGGGCGCACAACCACTTTGTTGGTTTTCTCGTGTCGCGGCTCATTCTGTAGAGAGTTTGAATTATAGTTTAACACATTTATACATAGTGGACTCTTCTGTTCTCATGTCATACTTTCAGAGGTGTCTGGTTTATTATTTTATGATTTGTATGGAAATCGCTGTAGAATTTATAAAAATAATGTAGACTCTGATCTGGGTCTGTACTGTTTGCACATTGTTCTTCTTATGGGACGCTAGTCATTAAGACCGGGAATTAGGCATAAAAGAAATCCTTAGCATAAGAAAAGCCGAAGTTGTAAATAGTATCTTGAAGTGCAAATAGGGTGACGGGAAGACAGTCATTTTAACCATCCACTTGCTAAGAAAAATCCTAAGAAGAACTGAAGAAGGTGTGCCTTCATTGGCAGAATTTATATCAAGACAAGACAAGATGGCCACTTCCATGTGTATGCAACTATGGATACGTTCCGCTGAGCCATCTTGGGAACATCGTAAGAGAACAGAAACAGCAACAACAACAAGATGACCACTTAGTATCTACCTCCTAAGCAGTGTACACTGTTGCTCCAGAACAAACATTTAAAAGAGGGCCTCATGGAAGATTAGTTTTTGCTAAATGTGTCACCCTCTAGAAATAAAGTCGATTATTATTATTATTATTATTATTAAAATATACACGACTTACTTAACAAATTTTCATAAAAGTTGGCAGAAACATTATTTTTATCTTGATATCATCAACCATGAAAAAACTCTAAAATAATATCTCCTTATACACTTTTCAGAAAAGGATTTTAGCTGTCTGCTAGCAAATTTGAATTTGCCCCTCAGTGATTGACAGTTCTGTTTTTGGCTGTAGAGCTAATCTGATAGTCGTTGTGGAATGACTCATACACGCTAGTTTACGTGTTCTGACAGCTGGCGGGAAACAGCATATGGCAGTGAACTAGGCTAAATGTGCATTAAACATTTGTCTTTTTATCCTGACTTGTTTCTTTGTTTTGTTTTGTTATTTAATGTTATATAAATTTTCAGCTTTAGGCTCGATTGTTTTTCATTTATTAGTTTAAACATATTTTATTGCTCAAATAGTAGCAATGGGGTCGAGCTACAAGTTCTCACAACATTAGTTACAGCCCTCTTCTACAATATTCAATACAACAGCAACATGTCTAATTCAATACAACAGCAACATGGCTAATTCATTACAACAGCAACATGGCTATTTATTTATTTTTTTTATTTATTACATTTTTCATACAATGATATTGGTAAATTAGCGTCACCCCACCTGTCCTGATCTTTCCTTGAAAAGGGGGGGGGGGGGTCATTTGTAGCCAACCTCTAATTATAGTCATCATTCTGTGCACATCACAAACCATCTAAAGTCCCTCCTGATGAACTTTAGACTAGTAAGCTTTTTAATATCTAAATCACTTGTTGGCAGCAGGCTAAGCAAAAAGATTGGCAATGATCAGGAATTAATACAATCAAATCCCACATCCCGCTTTCAAAACCAACAGGGAAAGAAGCACACACACACACACACACACACACACACACACACACAGAGAAAAATAGACACAAGTTCACGCACGGTTAACCGAATGAGCAGCTCTTTACTGAAAAGTGATTGCAAACAATCCCTGAGGATCGGAATAATAAGAGCATTAAATGAATGTACGAGGAGACTTTTTAGGGCTACCACACAGCACAACCACAAGAGCTCTGATATCTGATATGCAAAGCAAAAAGATAGGCAATTACTAGCTAGCAATTACTGAAAAGTGATTGCAGACAATCGCTGAGGATTGGAATAATAAGAGCATTAAATGAATGTACGAGGAGACTTTTTAGGGCTACCACACAGCACAACCACAAGAGCTCTGATATGCAAAGCAAAAAGATAGGCAATAACTAGCTAGCAATTACTGAAAAGTGATTGCAAACAATCGCTGAGGATTGGAACAATAAGAGCATTAAATGAATGTACGGGGAGACTTTTGAGGGCCACCACACAGCACAACCACAAGAGCTCTGGTATGCAAAGCAAAAAGATAGGCAATTACTGAAAAGCGAGTGCAAACAATCCCTGAGGATTGGAATAATAAGAGCATTAAATGAATGTACGGGGAGACTTTTAGGGCTACCACACAGCACAACCACAAGAGCTCTGATATGCAAAGCCAAAACATAGGCAAAGTGAAACTTTGTCTTCCTGTATAGCACCACAGCTGTCAGCTTTATGCTACTCTTGAACATAGTTTTAAAGCACGGTATGCAAAGCCAAAAGATAGGCAATTACTGAAAAATGATTGCAAACAATCCCTGAGGATTGGAATAAGAAGAGCATTAAATGAATGTACGGGAGGACCTTTAGGGCTACCACACAGCACAACCACAAGAGCTCTGATATGCAAGGCAAAAAGATAGGCAAAGTGAAACTTTCTGTTCCTGTATAGCACCACAGCTGTCAGCTCTATGCTACTCTTGAACATAATTTTAATGCGCAAAAATTCTTCTGACCAGAACATGTAGTTGCAATAGGGCTCATCCGGCACTGCTAATAATTTGTGTAGGTACCGTAGGGTAAATTCGGACAGCATGTAAATTCGGACAGTGACATTTTTTTCCTTTACTAGTCAGTTGTTTGGAATTAAAACAAAAATAACTGGGTAAACAGTGAAAATCCTGATGAGACGGCTCATTATGAGCCGTCTCATCTGGATTTTTACTGTTAGCAATGGTATGTCCGAATTTACCGACTGGGCAAACAGTGAAAATCCTGATGAGACGGTTCATTATGAGCCATAGACAAGTGCTGCGGCACCATGTACAACGTGTGTATTTCAGTAGAATCAATGTAATGATGAATGTGGCATAGCTCAACTTCCCTGACCAAGAAAAATTTATAGAAAATAAAAGGTGATATTAGATTAGTGACCGATGCTGATTTTTTTTAATTGTGCAAAACTTAACATGTCGGGTCATGTACACTTAGAACTTTCAAGAAATGATTTAGTCATGTACATTTTCCTTTCAAGCGCCAACGACAGGATCATATTGAATATACCGGTTTCTTATGGTGGCTGGTTTGTGCCATTTCGTCTTTTCGTCTTTTCGCCGCGAAAAGACGCCACGCGAAAAGACGAAAAGACGAAAAGACGCCATGCGAAAGGACGAAAAAACGCCATGCGAAAAGACGAAAAGACGAAATAACGCCAGGCGAAAAGACGAAAAGACGAAACCCGCCACGCGAAATGACGAAATTGCAGCGCGAAAAGACGAAAAAACGCCATGCGAAAAGACGCCATTTGAAACTCTTAAATTGTCGTCTTTTCGCGTGGCGTCTTTTCGTCTTTTCGCGTGGCGTCTTTTCGTCTTTTCGCATGGCGTTATTTCGTCTTTTCGCATGGCGTTATTTCGTCTTTTCGTCTTTTCGCGTGGCGTTATTTCGTCTTTTCGCGTGGCGTTATTTCGTCTTTTCGTCTTTTTGCATGGCGTCTTTTCGTCTTTTCGCGCCGAAAAAACGAAAAGACGCCATGCGAAAAGACGAAAAGACGAAATAACGCCACGCGAAAAGACGAAATAACGCCATGCGAAAAGACGAAAAGACGAAAAGACGCCAGGCGAAAAGACGAAAAGACGAAATAACGACACACAAATACCCTTAATTGATAACTGTATTGATTCCTAATACTAAGACAGATTTGTCTGAGTAAACAATATAGACACATATCAGACTACTGCAAACGCAGCTACAGAAGCAGTCTGATCACAGAATTTGCCACTGAAATGCTTTTTTTATATATCTTTTTGACAGCTAAAAATTGTAAGGATAGACTATAAAATTAACGTGGGGTCGGCAACATTTTGGGTCACTATGGTACCGTTTAGATTGAATAACAAATTTGTGCCTTGTTGACTGAGATCAAACACAGATTTAATCAAGATAATCAGTATCTAGCAGCAGTATTATGAAAATTAGGATGGATTTATTTTATCCGACAGAAAAATAAAAGTTGTTAAATGTGAAAAGGATAGCTAAAAGTATTAGTATGGGGTCGGCAATAATTACAGTTATTGATTAAAATAATCTGGGCCATGTTGACTTAAAAATTAGCAGACGCAAATTTACTCATTCAGGAGCGTAGGCAGACCTATTACGTTGTTGTAGCAAGCATTTTTGAGAAATACAGTCAAACCTGTCTTAAGGGGTCACCCAAGGGAAGGACAAAAAGTGGCTACTTAAGACAGATGACCCCATAATACATTTCATTTACACTGTATTTTGGTTCAAAGGACCAAGGTGGCTGCTCAAGACAGGTGATCCCTTAAAAGAGGTAACCACATAAGCAGGTTTGACTGTATAGCTGAATGTATACACCTCCAAGAAAGATCTCTCTAATATTGAAAATTGTGTCCCCTTCTGTCATATTTACAAAGGGGGTCAACTTTTGTGACATTCTATTTGCTTTCCAAGATAGGGAAGTGAAGCAAACAGAAAAAATAGATTCTTAAATAGGTCTACTTTTAAAGGAAAGAATTTGCTCCTAGAGGACCAAATTCTACTTTCAAGAGCTGACCCATGCAAAAAATGCAAAATTTCTTCCCCTGAGAGTGGTCCCGTTCACCTTAAGCACAGATGCAAATATGTTGAAACCTGTGTCTCCATGCATCCTACGTAAAAATAACCGTTTTTTTGTTGTTTTTTTATTAAGTTTGAACAAGTAGATTTTCATATCTCGAGCTGTATCATAACATACGCAGAATGGTTACCAATGCAGAGCCTGACCAGACCACTCTTTTCCCAGGACACATATGTCCTAGGATTTAGGATCATAATGGTAACATGGTCCAAATTTATTACTTAATGCTAGCACCTAATCTACTATTTGCTTGTAATGTATTTTTTTAGTAAACTGTGTTACAATATTATTGTTCAAACTGAGAGATCGAGAGAATTGGGCAAAACGTCCCACCAATGCTAAGGTCATATGAAGACAGGACCACGCGGTTTAGAGTCACATCTGAAGGACCACTGAGGCGAGGGTGTGTGTGTGTGTGGAGGGGTGGGGGGGGGGGCGTTCGAACTGACTGCAACCGCTGGTCTAGTCTAGCCTATCCCATAATCTTGTGCGGTCGTTGGGGCACCACAGATGACTCTAAAACACTCCTTTTCCACCTAGTCCTGTCTTCAGCTGCCCTATTTGAGCTAGCAAAATCCATCCCTGCCGTTTAAAGAAGACTTGAAGAGGAAGTAACAGTAGTTGTGCCCCTTTGTAAAAAAGGCGGAAGGAGGCACATTTTCAATTTAAAATGGATCTCTCACAGAGGTGCATTCAGATTAAAAATACAACGTACTTCCTATAAGAAAGTGTTATAGCTTGAGCTGCAGCTAAATGATACCTTAATATTCTTAAATATTGGGACACATAAGCCTAAGAGAAGTCTAATCAGGCTCTGCTCTGTCTGCGATTGGCACGTCTTTAGAAAACTATAAACTTGTCCAAATTTTGGGTCAGCTGCAGTTAAATGTATGTCAAATTAGGGAAAATACCCTATTATTTTTTCATACAGCGAAGTACAACAATGTTTCAATGTTTGTATTCCATAGTTTGAGAGAGATTACATGGTCAACAAGTGGTTAATCTTTTAGGCAGTTTAAGATCAAAATTAAGATAGGATGAAATTTGTTTGGAGTGTTTTACTCCAAAACATTAGGACGGCTCATTTTCTTTTCTGTCCGTTCAGTAGAAATACCATAATGACTTCTTTCCTCATATTTTTGGTAATGTTTTTAAAAGAAGAGTTTAGCGGCAAAAGCTGCAAACCGTGATTAGTACACTTCTTTACAGATTGCATTCTGATCAGGGTCTACACAGTTTAAAAAAGAAACACCTGTCTAAGTATTCAGAGTATTAAGTGCATTTAGAATAGGATATATTGATATACACTGCTAAAAATATTTAAAGGAACATCTAATATTTTTCCATAGACGACAGTGCAATGCATCCCCACTTTGAGGTTATATACTTTCGATCGATAAAGACACAGGAGTTCCATTTATTTTGCTCTTTTTTTAAAGAGGGGCAAGGTTACTGACTGCACAATTTTTTATCCAATATTTGTCATGCCCTTGTCCATGGACAGATTTATGTAAAACTGGAATTTTGCTTAAAAATTTATATTTTTTCACAACAGATAAAAAGCGTGAAACTTTCAACCAAAATCAAGAGAACCAATTTGTCTATGAAAATTATTGTCTTTCAAGATGATCCTTTTTGAGAAGATCACTTTGAACTGAAGTTTAAGATTTTATAGACTTCAACAAAATAACTCAATTTCAGAAACTTAGAAAATTGCAAAACTTGTACCATGGAAATAAGCAGGGCATCTGTTGTGTTGAAATTCTGGTTGTCTTAAACTTAGATTCTTCTTAAAAGAGCTGCAAAAAGATGGCAATTCTTGCCTCATGACGGGCAAATTTATGGGTCGTTGAACTGGGTATAAGTTGTAGTAACATCTATGGGAAAATACCTACTGCTCCTTTAAATATTTTGAGCAGTGTATCTTAATGCAAAACACGTGATGCGAAAAGACGAAAAGACGCCATGCGAAAAGACGAAAAGACGAAATAACGCCACGCGAAAGACGAAAAGACGAAATAACGCCACGCGAAAAGACGAAAAGACGACGCGAAAAGACGAAATAACGCCATGCGAAAAGACGAAAAGACGAAAAGACGCCAGGCGAAAAGACGAAAAGACAAAAAAACGCCACGCGAAAAGACGACAATTTAAGAGTTTCAAATGGCGTCTTTTCGCATGGCGTTTTTTCGTCTTTTCGCGCTGCAATTTCGTCTTTTCGCGTGGCGGGTTTCGTCTTTTCGTCTTTTCGCCTGGCGTTATTTCGTCTTTTCGTCTTTTCGCCTGGCGTTTTTTTCGTCTTTTCGTCTTTTCGCATGGCGTCTTTTCGTCTTTTCGCATGGCGTCTTTTCGCGGCGAAAAGACGAAAAGACGAAATGGCACAAACCAGCCACCATAGTTTCTAGTGAATGTTTTCACCTTTATTGTATTTTGCATCGAAATTCCTGTAAGCAAACAGTACTGACCCTGATCAGACGCAGCTTTCTGTGGGCTCTGAACTTCTGCACCGTTCCCTAAACGGATATCTGGTATTCAAAGGGTTAAACAACTCATAATCGTTCGTCTGTGATCTAGCCCATACGCATATTCAAACCTGTTATGGCAAATTTCATAATTTCGTGGAATCTGAGCGTCTACAACGTTTACTTTCTCTAGACGATTTAACGGGACAGTGACAGACATAACGGTAACATCTCAAAGACCTGCGACTCTTGTATTGAGTACACATGACACTCTAACGGTAGACAGATGTAATCAGTAGCCGGAAATGTCAATCAATTTCTGCGCTTGAAAAGATGTTTAGCTGCTAAATTTGACTGGCTAACAAATTCGGATCTGCTACCTTTATTAGATTAATTTGTTGAAAATCAAACCTATAAAATTTTGACGATTGTGGATGAATAACGATTTTACGCCCTTTTTAACATAATTTCAGCCATATCAGGACGATGGGTTGGTGATAATGAAAGGCTGTTTATGACTGAAAAGATACCCACTTCCAACGGTCTCGAGCCCGGGATTTATGTACGAATGTAGAATCTAATCCCAGACTGGGCAGCTCGCTAATTTCCCATCATCCCTTTTACCGACGCGTAAAAGGGTGTTAGGGCATATGTGGGCTTTGGTGACTCAGACCAACCTGTGTTTTGTGCACAACAGCTAAAGCATTACTGTTAGCCTGACGACTCTCACGTGTGTTACCGGGGTGGTTGGGTGGTGCGATGGTGCTGGGTATAACTTCCAATTCCGTGGCGTCCTACTGATTTGGATAATGGTGGGGCAAGGGCCTACTGTGCTTGCAGTAGGTGCAGGTGGGGCTGTTAGGACATTTTTCTCGAGCTATCACACCTCTCTTCTTTCTCCCGACGGCCCGATATAGACTGAAATCCTGTCTCAAAGGGCCGTTAAACTCAAAACAACCAACCAGCGTGTGTTACCAGAGTTACAGACTTTTGGACTGCACAGTTTTCTAGTGATTGTGTGTCACACCGTAGTCCATTTGTTAGAGCGCATAGCTATTGCACAGAAGTCGCGGCTTCGAAACCGGGCCCGGCCAACGACTGAAAAATTTTGTCAACCCAGAGTAAATAATTAACCTCTTGATGCATGACTGCATGCAGCTGGGCTGTTGACTTCGACTATGGACAAGACACTCATTTAAGGCAACTTACAGTTTTTGATTTCATTTGAGCAGCTCCTTCCCAAATAGGCGGTCATCAAAAACAACAGTTACATTTATTTTTACCTATTTTCTATTATAAATCACAGAGAGAGAGAGAGAGAGAGAGAGAGAGAGCAAAGTGGGAAGCTTTACAGGTGACCATATTGCTAGAAGACCACAGACAAGCGGACCTAAGAATACGTAAAATTGAAGAACCGCCTTGGAACGGTCAGTAAATGATGTTCTTTGCATACACCAAAAGAACTAGACTTCAAATCCATTTGGGATGAGCCGTATTGTCTGGATCCACATTATTTGGCCAGTTTGTTTTGGTTAAGAGATGATCTTATAATGTATTTGATCAAACGTTAGAAGAGAAAACGTTACAAAGTTCTCCATTGACCTTGAACGTTGTCACCAGCTTCCCAAGTAAACTTTAGCTCATTATCTCTTGACTTTTGCTGAGGTCAGTTGGTATAAACTGCACTGGTAAGTAGGGGGCGTCTCAGTATCTCAGTGCGCAACTCGCAGTTACCATATGCTCACTTTCTTTTCGGCTTTCTGATGATCGTAACCAGTAGGGTCGATTTTCCGATCAGGAAACAGCAAGGAAGTGCTTTTGAGGTGCATGCCGGTATATATCGAACTGCCGGTCAAGTTTTTTCCCCGAACGGGAAGTCTTTTCACCATTGGGCACCTCTCTTTCGCATGGTTTGTGCATCTCAGTTTATATCTCTAAAAACTACGTTAATTTTCCTACAATTTGTCCGAGTCGGATCTTTTTATTACGGCCTTTTGTTATTCCCAGCAGGCACATGACGTTAAAATGACGTCGCACTGACGTCGATGCGACATGACGTCGCATCGACGTCAGTAGGACGTCATTTCGACGTCATGTACCCGCTGGGTTGCTGAAATTCTTCTGAGAGTAATTTAATATTACCTGTACCCGTACTGAAAATTTTCACTTTTGTTCCGGCTCACTCATCTTGTTTCGTCGCTAAAAGGACTCTCAAGACTCTCGTCGCTGTTACGTAAGTTCGAATTAGTTCACAAGTGATGTCACGAGAAAGACGATTATGCGACATCAACGAACAGCAGGGACTCAGCTAAGCCAAGCTGATTTTTAGGCTGTTCATTCAAACAAACCAAAAATACGTTTGATCTGGTACATGTCATACGGTTTCTTTTCACTCAGTTTGCATCATATGCAATTATTTGATACCTGAAATGTATCGTATTACGAAACATCCGGAGTAATAAATAACTAACTAAATACACAAAAAGTGAGCTAATAGGTGAATAAATTAGTGATAAAAGTCCAGTCTGCTTCTGACGGTTGGACACATTAATATAACATTGACAAGTCAATTATGTAAAATGACCTTCTGATACTTAAGACGGATTTTGAGCCGTGTCACAAAAAAAACCCTGCAAACAACCAAGCTATGATTAATGAATAATCAATTCTAAACACGAAAAGTGATCATGCGTTGCAGGTGCTTTAGCTGCTTTGAATCATTTTTGTATTCACAGAGTACCTAGCACTGTGTTCAGTCTTATGGTGCCAGAACAAAATAATTAATTGGGATTATACGTCAAAAGGCAGAAATAACACTTTGTTCAGAATGGATGAAGCTAATAAATTTCATTATTCAAGAGCATTTTCACTCAATGAACTGAATTAAGTTTGTTTAAACTCATACAACTCGCAAACTGTTTCGGATTACAAACTGAATGTAAGTATACTCAAGGGAGTTATTTGGACATGTGCGAACACAGCGAAGACTCAGATCATCCTGTCCTGTCAGCGTTACTCGTGTCCTCATTTGAGAGTCAAGGAAAATGTAGAGCAAATTTGAGTGGGCTGATTTCAGTCTGCGCTTTATATTTCTCGTCGCGCCGCTCATATACTGATACATTTGTACTTCGACACATATTTTTTTACGTTCGGCAAAATTAACAACCCCTTTATATTTTGTCCCGGTTCACGCTTGAGCTAGGGGGTCCCATTATCATGAAATACGAGCATTTCTCACCACCATTTGTAATTAGTTAGCTACAACAAAAGAATAAAATCCGAACTAACTTTACATAGTTATGGCGTAGATATATTTTCATTCCTTCGGAGTATTGTTATCCTTACTACATGCAGAGATATGCACACTGTCAAGTTCCCAGCAGACACATAGCGTTGAAACACAGTCGTATTGATCTCAATGTAACTTTCTCAGGCCCCGAGGTTATAAAACTTGAGTATATTCTCAAACTCAAAATAAAGCACACTGATTGGCTGCTTCCGAGCACATGCTCGGAAGCAGCCAGTCAGTGTGCTTTATTTTGAGTTTGAGATTATTCTCAAGTTTTATAACCTCGAACCCTGACGTTGTAGTGACGTTCATATGACGCTGTTTCGATATTTCTTGCCTGCTGGGTTACGTCCTGGGACAGGTGGTTCAAAGCATCCCGGTAACATCAAGAGTGTTGCTCTAAAAAGAAAAAAATGTGAATAACTTTTAAAAAGCTTGTCAGATTTTTTTTTTCATCAAGAGCAGCAACGTTTTTTCGAAGGCCTATCATATATTTGCAAATCTAACGCCTCGTTCACCAACGCCGTCGTTGGTTTTCAACGATCGGATCCTGGAGAAATGATCCCACCAGCCTACTATAGACGACAGTCATAGCCAACCCATTATTTAATGATATGTTCTGTACTTCGAAACAATATATGAATACTGAGTACACAGCTGGGTGGCATTTTTGGCCCTTCAGTTATTAGTAGTAAAAAAAAACAGAAAAAAAAACAGCAACAACAACAATACCATCATCCCTGCCTATTGCGACCTTGACAAACTATGAATCAATGCTCCAGATAAGAAGGGGTAATAGGGATAATCGAGGGATAATTATGCTCCGTTCTCCGCAAAAGCATGTGTTGTGACCTCTCAGTAGAACCGTCTCTGCGAGACGATTCTAACGATGGGTCAAAATGACTCGGCGAGGGGTCACAACGTATTTTTATTGATAAATACGAAAAAAATCTCAGAATTATCGAATTATTTTAAAATGTTGTCTGACTCAAAGTACATTGTTTGACTCAACGTACATTTTCCTGCCAAAAGTTCCGACGGTCATGTCTCTTACGAGACAGCAGATTGACGGTTTGTGTGGTTTACAGGTCAAGTTCTGCCGCTATGTTTAGATTATATTCACTCATGATCGGTTTCCACAGCTTTTCATCCACGAGTCTGTTTTCAACACCCAAATGTGGGCATACGAGTTAAACAATGCCAGGACGAAAATGGAGACTACACTAAAAGGCAAGAATTCGCCAGGAAAGCAACTTCTATTCTTCAAAAAAGATGATCCTTTTGAGAAGAATACCGAAACGAAACTACGTCAATGGCGTACTCCTGCACTGTCTGAGGTTGAAGAGAGCCTTCGTTGTTCGCATTTTTGCCAACAGCAAAGCTTCATATCAGACTTGAGTGAATGCTCAGGCGGAGTTCATTCTTCGCAGTTTGCACACTTATCCCAAATAGCTGTTTTCGGCGAAGTTAAGCCCCAGTGATGTATGCAAAACGGTGCTCATGTCATACACGACAAGAACAGACTCAGATAAGCCTGCGCAGCGGCACAGTCTGATTAGAACTCTTTCGTCTATACACACCATGTATGGATTTTGATGAAACTGAAGGCTATATGCAAAGCTATGGTCAGACAGCACTGTTCCAGACTGGTTTGAGTCTTGTGTGTTAGCAGATACGTTAAGCACCCATTTTGCTTGTTGCAGCTCAGTTATATCGGACGGTAACAGGACAATGCACAAGACATGCTATGGTATGGATTTAACTGCTCGCTATTTGCCCATGTCTAAAGGTACTTCTTTCTCACGTCGAGACTCTATTAAAATGGCAGCTCAGGTAGGGGTATTCACCAGTATTACCAGTATGTACACGGGCGGCGAATTATGCCCGAGTGTCTTATTCTTGCAGATTGTTTCATCCTTACCCTTTACTGCTAAACTATCACCGCCGTTTTAAACCACCAGGAACTCTGCACTTTTCTATCAAATAATAATAATAATAATAATAACAATGCCTTTTCTCATTTTATAGCGCATTATTTACGCAGTCGGGCTTGACTCTTATCCTTTTTCACTATTATTATTCGATTGATTTCATCGTATGTTAAAGAGCATTGCCACGTGTTTGGTGATTTATGTGTTAATAATACCACTGACAGGTACCGTTGTTTTTGTGACAAGACGGTTTGCTTTGAAGCTAAAATACCGTTGTACACCTGCACTTTAGTAGCGGAGAAACCCGTTATCCTGTCTAATTCAGTCTAAAAAGAGAAACGTTTCAGACAGTCAGATTTTTCGATTTAATGAAAACTGCCATAATATTTCTACGGCTATATAACGGGGTCTAGAAGTAGAAATGGGCTTGTCCAAATAATAATGATGGACAAGTCTACTGGTCAGAAAGGGTTGAGAGAGCTGAGCATAAATACTAATAAGAGAACCGACAGTTGAGAGATCATACATATAACTAATGTTTGATAGCTATATAATTAAATAAACCATTTTTATCACACACAGTTAAACACTGGGATAACAACAACATTACCTGCAGTCAGTATAGTTTTGTACTTAAAAGCATGAATTTTTGTTTACATCCACTCACAATAGAGAGAGAGAGAGAGAGAGAGAGAGAGAGAGAGAGAGAGAGAAAGAAAGAAAAGAACGAGAGAGAGACCGGCAGAGACAGAGAGAATTTACAGCAGAACGAACTGTGACTTGCAGAGAGAGAGAGAGAGAGAGAGAGAGAGATTACAACAGTTTGAAATGTGACTTCCAAAATAATGTATGCAGCTTTTGGAGACTGTAGTTCATTTCTTTTTTTCCAAGAACACTGATAGTCAATACTCGTGTATACAAAAGATTAGCAAATGAAAGTCTGCAGCGTCTGATCTAGGTCTGTACTGTTTGCCAAGAACCCTTTTACGGGATGATAGGCATTAATGGGATAACCTAATCGTTGTTTTTTATTGTTTTTGTCATGGTCTGGAATCTGTGATTTTTTTTTCAGTAATAAACGTGTCAGGAAATTTACCCTAGTGGTGATCAGCAAGTTTATATTCTCGGTTTAAGTTGTATCATTCTTACACCCTTTACAAAATAAAAGCAACCTATAAATCACCCTCGGTGAAACAAATAACCTTTTTTCTCTATGTAAATTCTAAAATTGTGGTCTGCTACAGTAGAAGCTTGTACCTAATGTCAGTTTGTGTACAAACAGAATCTACATCGAAGTACGGTACGTCGACGCAGTTACACTTGACTTTATGCGACGGGTGGTGTTATGTCCAAAAAAGAATTGTTTCAGGGATACACATTATCTGCTACAGCCAGAGTATTCTTTAATAGTGCTAGTACAGATCTACTAAAACCCGTTGCTAGTAATGTATAATTCACTCCCTCTGCGGTGGGGTGCTGACAGGCTCAGACAGAATTTCCCTGTGACATTTTGTCTCGTTGGTGTGTTGTAGATGTGGAAATCTGAATAAATGACTGAATTGAACTCTATTTTACCTGAATCCTGGCCCCGAGGTTATAAAACTTTTTTCGTGCTCAACTCAGCTGAGCATGAAATTTTCTCTGCTGATAAATACGAAAATGCCAACTAATGTTGGCATTTTCATATTGATAAGCAGAGAAAATTACATCCTCAGCTAAACTGAGCAAGAAAACAACTGTACTTATCAGTAATTTGCCTTTTATGAGCAGGTAAAATTTCATGCTCAGCTGAGTTGAGCATGAAAAAAGTTTTATAACCTCGGGGCCAGGTTAAAACGTAGTAAAATGCACTGGTATCAAATCGATTGCATTGGTGAGAAACATGGAACCGACCCTTGTACCAATAGTCATTTTTTGCAAGTATGCAATAACCATGAACCGGTGTTAAAGTAAAAAAAAATCAGTCGAGTGCACGTGAAAATGTCACATAGGGAAATCGTGACTTTACAAGTTGGACACTACTCCAATTTTGTCGGTAAACTACTCAAAGAATGCCCTTGAAGAGCGGCAACTCTCTTACATTTAAATACTGGAATTGCTACAATTACCACTCGCACAGTTCACCTCTAGGGTCAAGTAAAGTCGGTTAAATTCGGACAGCATGTAAATTCGGACAGTGACACTGTTTCCTTTATGTGTCAGTTGTTGGAATTAAAACAAAATTAACTGGGCAACAGTGAAAATCCTGATGAGAGGGCTCTTGATGAGCCGTCATATCTGGATTTTCGCTTTGCAATGGTATGTCCGAATTTACCTGCTGTCCTAAATTACCTGACTTGACCCTACCAGAGGGCCCTTTTTTCAGCCTCTAGTTTTGTAGCCTGCCCCTGCCAGATTGGCAAATATATCCGTTCTGTCCGTCTGTGTGCATCAAGACTAGGGCTTCTACATTTACACGGTTAAACGGTAACGGTTAGTGTATATGTGCTAAACGTTTACAAAATTCACACATCGTTTAACCGAACCTGAACACCCGGTAAACCACCACCAAGTTATAAAAGCTTATTTAGTCGCCAATAGACAATATTAATGTGAACACCCGGTAAACCACCACCAAGTTATAAAAGCTTATTTAGTCGCCAATAGACAATATTAATGTAGTTGGCTGGTTCTCGGAAACGTAGATATTTAAATCTTTATTTTCTAACGTCTGTGTACCTTACGCAAAGCATGACATGTACACGTTTTGCCAGAAAATTGTTACATCATAATCGGCAGCTAATTTTATTAGGTACAGATCAAAGGCAAGGTTATGTCTGCCGACAACATGTGTTGTGCAATAAAAAAAATAGGACTACCTCGGTACCTGTGTTTCATAGGATAAGCTTACCGCGAGGAGGGATAATTGCAGCTGACAGGAATTATCAATTAGCCGGATAAATATGTCCGATGTTTTATAAATCTAATCCATGTAATTATCAAATACGGTGGAAAGAATTGCTGTCATCGGAAATTGGTCAGTAGTAAATACGTTTTCTTTTTTAATACTGAGGTTACTGTAAACTTCGAGTTGACCCCCGAAAATGACAGCACATTATTGGATGTCACTGTGGTAATATAATTATAATAATTATAAGGTATGGGGGGCGTCTCATACATGTCCAATACTAATAATAAAATTTCGACGGTAATGGTCGTTTAAATGGAATCGTTTCGTTTTCTGGCGCTCGTGTAAACGTTTACAATATTTTGTAAACGTAGAAGCCCTATCAAGACATAACTTGTGTCCAGCCCATAACACCTACATCTTGGAATTCCTGAAACTTTACAGATGGGCTTATCCTATTTTAGAGGATTTGTGTCACGAACAACAAATATATATAGATTTTGAGTTATCTAGTCTTGTCAGCAGTGGCGTTTTGTTGTCGTCCTCAGCAATGCTTACCCACTGGGTTTAGCTCCATTTTTCAGAGACTTAAAAGACATTTAGTGATGAAACTTCACTCACCCTTACACTGCAATATTAATGTCGTTTGCTGACCAAGACCTACTTTCAGGCTCTGTTGAACATAGCCAGATTTATGTCTACCCACTGTTTGCTCCGTTTCTCAGAGACTAAAAGAACTTTTGTGGAGGAACTTCATACAAGCTTACATCATGATATTGTCTCTGCAGTGCAAATACCAGAGCTCCAGATAAGAAAGGGTAATAGGGATAGGGATCCCACCTACCACTCCAAATGGGAAGTAGCAGCATGAAGCAACGACACAAGTAGGAAGAGGATATGAGCAGAGTCCAGAGGCCAGTTTTTCAAAACTAACAACATTGTTTGTTAACAGGACATTAAATTTTCAAAGATATTGTACACAAAAACACTACCATTTTTGGCTGAAAAAAATGTGAGGAGCTTTTGCAGTGCAATGCAAAAGCTCCTCTCATTTTTTCAAGAAAAAAATATTAAGACTCCTGGCTTAAGTGGTGCTAGAAGACTTTATGGGTACTAGAAGACTTAAATGAATCCTTGACTAAGTCTAAGGATATCTTTAACCTAACGACGCTATGAACAACCGGGCCCAGTTGTCTAAAGCATTACAAAGTTGTTAATCAAGGATTATTTAAGTCTTTTAGTACATACAAATGCAAGTGTGCAAATGTTTCTGCTGGAAAGCTAGGAGCTCCCCACATTTCTTGGCAAAAAATCAAATGGCAGTGTTTTTTGCAGACAATATGTTTGAAAATATTACCCATCGCTTATTAATGATAAGACAAGTTTTGAACAACAGGGCCGAGAACTACAGCTGAATGAAGTCATGAAGCTATTTTAAACTGTGACTTTATTTTCAGGTGCCCATTTATGGAATATCCAGGAATCGTCATTTGTATATTCTCCTTCTCAACAGACCCAGGAAAAAGAGATCAGTCATGATGTACTCTTCAGAGAGGGACAAAATAGAATGAAACAGGTATGCTGTAATTATCCTAAATACTGGGGCACGTTATGGTAGATGCCGCAGAACTCTAACTAAGGGGTATTTGATGATAATTGAAGGATCATTTTTTTTATTTCTCATTGAAACCATATGTTGTGACCCCTCATCTGAACTGTCTCGTCGAGACAGTTCAGATGAGGGGTCACAGCATATGTTTTTATGCTGAATTAACAAAAATTATCACTAAATACCCCCTCTTGTCTAGAGTTCTGGTACTAGATGGGTACAATTTCAGGGGGTGCAACTTAACTTTTCTGTTTTGCCTCCCTTCTCAATAGAGGTTAGCTCTTTTAGGAAAGAACTTGCTCAGTGAGTAAAGTGCTGGCCTGCTAAGCTAGCACACAGGGTTCAAATCCCACAAGAGGACAATTCTTTCAGCTAAGCTATCCTGCTAGGCTGTTTTTTTTTTCAAACAGGGCTTCATTGATATCAGCCTTTCAGTGCCACCCTTCCATCGGATCAGTATGTCAGAAATACTGTTAAAAGGGCAGTGGATCAATATGTCTAAAGTAATGTTGAAAGGGCAATAAAATCATAAGTCATGTTCATCAACCCTAAACTGTTGGCTCAGATGTTATTGCATAGTATTTAGAGCCACTACATTATTGTAAACACATGAATGTGCAGACTGTTTCCATTTTTACAGTGCATGTACTGCATGTTTATTTATTTGTTACAAGGCGTGTTTTCTCTTTCAAACCACAAAAATCAAGATCTATCTTACGAGACACAGGCAAAAATGAAAATGGATGAGTTTCTTCCCTTACAGTATATCCATTCACTTTACTGTTGCTGTCTGGCTTATATTGAATATGGCTTTAAGAATGACAAACAGTGTAGATCCTGATCAGACTACAGTCAGTGAGTCTGTTATGGGTTTACACTGTATGCTCAAACACTTCAGTTTTAATATTTCATATTATTACCTTAACCTAGCACCAAAAAGCAGACAACAATACATGTATTTACATCTGCAAAATTTCAAAAAATATTTTGTCCTTGCTACCGGTAT
Source organism: Ctena decussata (assembly GCA_963989385.1). Lineage (NCBI taxonomy): Eukaryota > Metazoa > Mollusca > Bivalvia > Lucinida > Lucinidae > Ctena > Ctena decussata. Next base: position 33,496,295 of record OZ022508.1, on the reverse strand, counting down.
ATATTGCTATGAGAATTTCTACCCTAGCCTAGAGGACAAACAGTGTAGATCCAGATAAGGCGACTCATTATAAGCCATTTCATTTGGATCTATGTGTGCAAATTCAACTATTCTTATTTTGATCCTTTAATTGTTAAACTTATTTTTCCAGACCACATTCACGCCAAGAATGGTGGCCTTTGACCTCAAAGGAAGTCTGAACACTCTTCGACAAGAAGGCAGTCTGTACGATGTCGCACAGCAAGAGAACATCAAATGGACGGGGGATGTTACCATGCATACTGAAGATATGCCAGCTAAAAATAGATTCCTTATGGAACTTGAAGGCGAGGATAATTCAAAAAGTGTTGACGATGCAGATGAAAAGGATAAGACTGAAAGAGAAATAGATGAATTAAACGACCCTGATGATCAGTCAAAGACAAAGCTCATTTCTGACAGCCAGGATCAGCAAGTTTTCGGACCGAAATTGTATGATCTTGATTCCTCAGTAAATGTGTGGTCAGATTTTCTTAGGACTCATTATCATCCTAAATCTGTACACATTATTGATCAGTATAGACACAACACAGAATTACATCCCTTTGATTTATTTTGTTGTGGTAACGAAGTTCTGTCAACATATTCTGAGACCTGTGAATGGGAGGACAGGCTTCACTTTTTCACTGAAGAATGTGACAGCTTGCAAGGGTTCCATGTATTTTTAGACACACATAATGGTTTTGGAGGTTTAGGGGCTGGTCTGCTGAAATATTTGGAAGAAGAATTTCCTGGGAAAGGAATTTTGACCTTTGGTTTAACCCCAGCCGACCTTGAAGATGGTACTCCTCAAGCAAGGTCACTGAGGATAATCAACTCAGCTTTGGCTTATAATGCTGCAAGTGCTCATAGTTCCTTGTTTGTCCCAGCATCCCTTGCAAATGGTCTTTGGAGAGTCATGGAACCTGTGATAGAACTTCCAAATTTATCATACAAATCAATGGCTTATCATACATCAGCAATACTGGCTTCAGCTATTGACACGGCCTCTGTACCATACAGACTAGAAACTAATCCCTGCATGATGGCAGATATCACCCACTCATTCAATGCCCAGGGCAGGAAACTGGCAGCTCTGTGCATGTCTATGCCATTTCCTGTTTCAACTGACAGCAGCTTAGTGGATGTACTCGCCAGTTACGATACGTTTCCATGGAAACCATTGACACCTCATTTTAAAACAGATCATATACCCTTGATGCAGTCTGTTGTGTTGAGGGGCATTCAAGAAGATTTAGTTAAAAGTAGAGTATCTCCTGGCAGGTTACCAAGACATTTAACAGGCCTGAATACAGCAGATGTGATATTGGACAGCTATTTGTCAAATATAAGTGGAGGCAATTTATATGCAAATACTGTTATCTCCAGTCCTCTTAAAACTTGTCAACCTTACCCGCATATATTCAATGAAAACGTGACAAAATGTGGCTTAGTAAGTCAATGGAAGAGACCCAAAAATCAAGGAGTTGAATCTGTGCCGATGATGACCTCATTACAATGCAATACAGGGATGGGTGGGGTAATTACACAGCTACACTCAGCGGCTGTAAAAATGAACATTAAGAAACATCAGAAATTCATTGAAATGGGACTGGAAGAAGATGAATATTTAGAGGTGGTAAATAATTTGCAAGTTCTAGCTGGAAATTATCACACAGAAAGTGAAGGTTTATGATCATTTATAAGTGTAGCTACTCATTGTTGAAAGAAAAGAATAAAATTAGGCTACTTCTTTTTTCTTTTCTCAGTTTTCTAGATTAGACCCTTAGCTACCCTATAAGGGCACAGCGAAGAATTTGATCAGACTGGGCGGCTGCTGGGCGCACATGCCACTTTGTGTGTCACCTCATATAACATGTAACAGATATGGTGCACATGATATATGTGTCATCTCATATAACATGTAACAGATACACACCATCTCATATTTTCAGAGGGATGGAAATTGGATTCAGATATTATGTCAGTACAAGCATGATAAATCTGGTAACATGTGCAAAGTGCACACAGTTTAGTAGGTTTGCAAGCCTTCAGATATATAAAGATATTTTGGTATAAATCACTTGAAATCACACTGAAATCGTTGATAATTCATTCAAACCTGTGTTGGTGAAAAAAGCGTGGTCCATGCTATTCTTAGGAATACTGGTACCCACTGTTTTTGTGAGTGTGTAAAAATACATTAAATGATCTCCTGGGCTTAGTTGTTCAAAGCACCATTAGCCTAACAAGCTCGTTTAGAAGTCAACTTAAGCGTTTTACAATTTTTTTACCAAAAACACTAATATTTTTTGTTGGAAAAAATGTAAGAAGCTTAACAAAAGCTTCTCACATTTTTTCAAAAAAAATATTGTGTATTTGAGATCTTAACATTTGAAATTTTAACGTCTCGTTAACTAAAGATGTCGTTAGTTTTGAACAACCGGACCCTGATCATCACTGTTATCATACAAGTATTGACTATTGAGGCATTCGACATGATGTGATGTCTGCCAACAAACACCAATAAGGCAATATTTACAGTGGGATAGGGGAGGTCGATATTGGTGTTCTTTGATTGACATCACAAGTCTAATGACAGTGGTCAAAAGTTGCATTAACATTTTGCCTGCCTGGTGATTGAAATTTTCCATTAGACATAACATCTGATTGCATGTGGGTCATGGCACCTCTGTTCCTAATTTATGACATCAAAAATGTTTGCATTAAGATTTATATCAAGAAAGTTGGATGTAAAATCATCATTGGTTCTCATAGGTCCACAGGATAAACCAGAGGACCATTGGTCCTGTAGCTCACCTGAGTCCATTCATCCTCAGCACTCAGGGGTAAGTAACTCTAAGGCAAATTGTACAATATGACAGAATTTTGAAGTCTGCTTCTTGAGAACATTTCTGTAAAACTTTTGTCAAAATATCTACTGTTACACAGAAATAAATGCTAATTTACATTTTTCCCATTACAAGTCTATGGAAACTTTAAGTTGCCATCGCAACAAACCACATGGGCAACAATAATAAAAAATAGTAATTCAATAGAGGCTATTACTAAGACCCTTTCAGTAGACTTTCAGGTTTATCGTCCAATTAGTTTCTGAGTAAATGATTTTTGAGTATGTTTTCTGTTTTTTAACCATTTGGTTACCATGGCAACCAGCCAAATTGTGCCATTTGCATAAATTTCATGTGGTTGCTAGAGGACTACTCCAGGAACAATTCTGTAAAAGTTTTGTCCCAATATCTACAGCGATATAGCTATGAATGAAAATTTTCAACTTTCCTATTATAAGTCAATAGCAACTTAAAGTTCCAACAGAAACAAAACTACTGGAGCAATTGCCATGAGCAACAGTACTTTTATAGAGGCTTGTATTAAGATCCCTTCTGTAAAGTTTGAGCTGTATCGGTGGCATAGTTTTTGAGATGATTTTTTTACAGTTTTTCAATTTTTCTGTTGCCATGGCAACCAGCCAAATGCTGCAATTTGCATATATTTAATAAGGCTGCTTGAAGACTACTCAAGGAACATTTCTATGAAAGTTTTGTCAAAATATCTGCACCGACATAGCAATAAATGCAACTTTTCTATTTTGCCATTATAAGTCAATGGCAACTTTAAGTTCCCATAGCAACCAAACTGCTAGAGCAATTGCCAAGAAAAACAGTACTTTTATAGAAGCCAGTACTAAGATCCTTTCTGTGAAGTTTGGGCTTTATTGGTTGCATAGTTTCTGTGCAGATGATTTTTGAATATTTTTTTCTATTTTCAATCATTCAGTTGCCATGGCAACCAGCCAAATTGTGCAATTGACATAAATTTCATGTGGTTGATAGAGGACTACTCAAGGAACATTTCTGTAAAAGATTTGTCAAAATATCTGCAGTGACATAGCAATAAATGCAAATTTTCTATTTTGCCATTATAAGTCAATGGCAACTTTAAGTTCCCATAGCAACCAAACTGCTAGAGCAATTGCCAACAAAAACAGTACTTTTATAGAAGCCAGTACTAAGATCCTTTCTGTGAAGTTTGGGCTTTATTGGTTGCATAGTTTCTGAGGAGTTAATTTTTGAATATTTTTTCTATTTTTAGCTCGCCTGAACGAAAGTTCAGGAAGAGCTATTGTTGTCACCACGGCGTCGGCGTCAGCGTCCGGATTGGATGTTTTGGTTAAAGTTTTTTAAAGACCTATACCTCCCTAACCCATGGATGGATTCTTTTGATACTTGCACTGTAGTTAGATATTGGTCCAAAGTTTAACATGGTACCACCCCCACCCCACTCCTTGACCTTGATGTCAAGGTCATGGACTTAGAAAATTGGGAGTTTTTTGGGACTGGATGTTTTGGTTAAAGTTTTCTAAAGCCCAGTATCTCCTTAACCCATGGATGTATTCCTTTGATACTTGCACTGTAGTTAGATATTGGTCCGAAGTTTTCCAAGGTACCACCCCCAACCCCCTCAGTGACCTTGATGTCAAGGTCATGGACTTAGAAAATTGTCTTTTTATTAATTGGATGTTTTGGTTAAAGTTTTTTAATGACACATATCTCCTGAACCCATAGATGAATTCTTTTTATATTTGCTCTGTAGTTAGATATTAGTCCAAAGTTTTACAGAGTACTACCCCAGCCCTGCTCGGTGACCTTGATGTCAAGGTCAGGGACTTAGGAAATTTGGTCTTTATTAAAGTTTTCTAATTGCGTACTGATTCATAATGCTTGGCAGAGATTTAGTTTACACTTGAACTGATGTTAGACACTTTTTTGAGTTTTATCAAAACACTATATACTTACCCGACTGGATGACCTTGATGTCAAGGTCATGGACTTTGAGTTTTGTCTTAAAGATTTTGATTAGTTTTATATTAATGAAGACATAATTTCACAGTGCCACAATGGACTTTGTTGATACTTATACTTTGACTGATGTTAGATAACGGTTAAAGGCTTTGATACATCCTAGCCCTGCCCTCCTCCCCCCTACCCCTTAGTTCTTTGACCTCAAGCTCATGGACTTTGAAATTTCATGTGGATTTTTTTTTATTTTAAGACATTTCTGAGATAGCTTTTGTTTATAAATGTGTTGTCATTATGGACATGCTTGCCTGAAGTTTTATACATAGCAGTCCACACCACCATAGCGACTGTGTGATGGGCAAGCACCTATTCAGGCGAGCTATGCTGTCAGGCGACAGCTCTTGTTAATCATTCGGTTGCCATGGCAACCAGCCAAATTGTGAAATAGATATAAATTTCATGTGGTTGATAGAGGACTTCTCAAGGAACATTTCTGTAAAAGTTTTGTCAAAATATCTGCAGTGACATAGCAATAAATGCAAATTTTCAATTTTTCCCATCCAAGTCAATGGAAACTTTAAGTTGCCATAGCAACCAAAGTTCTGAAGCGATTTGGATAAAAAACAGTATTATTGGTTCCCCCTGCCTATAGATGCTATATATGAAATTTGGTTACAATTGGCCCTGTAGTTTCAGAGGAGATGTTATTTAAAAATGTTGACGGACGGACGACGGATGCCTGCCTATACTATAAGCTCACCTGTGAGCCTTCGGCTCAGGTGAGGTAATAACACTGCCAATACTGCAAAAATCCAGAAAGTCTTTGATTGGAAAGAGCTTTAAGCCAGTAGTCTTAGGCATATTCAAAAATTTTTTTTTTTTACCTGTGAATTATCACTGATTAACACGTTGTTGGAGGGCAGATCATGAAATATTAACGATGGCTGCAGGTCGGAGTGAATTAGTATTAGTGTCTGCCCAACAACACGTTTATCTGCAGCAATTTACTGTGAAGGTAAAATCATTTTGATTCTAACATTACATACAATCAAACTGCATGGATATTGCGATGCTTTCTAATGGTCTTTTTTGAGGCGGACGTACCCAGAAGTTAAATGTTTATGATTTCTTATACGTTAAATGGGGAAAAAATGGGGAAAACGTTAATGTCATGTTTTAATGGGGGTAAAAAGGTCATCCCCCAGATAAACTATCAGAGCAACTGCAGCAGTAAAATGTTTAATAAAACCACCAACAATGGTGAATAGCTGATGCATGGAATGGTGTACAAATAAACAGAATAAGGAAAAGAGAATATCCTTGCAAAGAATTCCATAAAAGCCTCCATGGAGACAAGAAGCCTGGATCAAAGCTATTAATCATTTAGATCCTGAAGCGGCTAAACCAACACAATGGGTTCTATGTGGTGCCATTTTACGACTTATTCCCTATTTATAGTCATCCATAATTCGCATTATGGATATCCATTATTCGACTTATTCATATCCATGTATCAAGATAAATATTGGATATCAATAATTCGAACAATATAGGTCTATAAATCGATTTATAGATAACTTTAAATTTGGATGTCCATAATTTTATTCTATTTACTGATGTCTATAATCCGAATTATTGACATCCATACATCAAATTATGGATATCAGAATATCATCAAATTATAGATATCCAAAACTCAAATTATGAATATCTTTAATTCAAAATATGTATATAATTCAATCAAATGATATTTATAAATCAACATGATTTATGGGAATCCATAATTCGATTTATGGATATCCATAATTCCAATCGTGAATATCAATAATTATGGATAGCCACTGAAAATTATAGATATCAAAAATTCAAATGATGGATATCCATAATTCAAATTATGGATATCAATGGATAAGGAATTTATAGTAAAACCGCACCCCAAGGTACTGTTTTACTATTTATTCCATATTTATTGTTATCCATAATTCAAATAATGGATATCCATTATTTGAATTATTGATATCCATAAATCAGCATCAGTATTGGATATCCATTATTTGAATTATGGATATCAATAAATAAGCAATAAATAGTAAATCAGCACCCTGAATTAAGGAATAAATAGTAAAACGCCACCTGGGCTGCCGTTTTACCATTTATTCCCCGTTTATTGATAACCATAATTCAAATTATGGATATCCATTATTTGACAGCCATAAATCAGGGTAAATATTTGATATCCATTATTCGAATGACAGATATCTTTAAATCGATTTCAGAATATCTATAATTCGAATTATAGACATCCAAAATTCTATTCTGTTTATTGATATTTTTAATTTGAATTCTTGATATCGATAAATCAAATTTTGGATATCCATTAATCATGTTGAATAATTAATACCAATAAATTGAATTATGGATATCCATAATTCAAATTATAGTTATCCATAATTTGATTTATTGATTTCTTGAAATTCGAATGGTTCGAATAATGGATATCCATAGGGTTCGAACATAAAATTGCTGCATATGTAATGGATGTGATAGTTGTTTAATTACTGATGTTTATATCAAGAAGCTTGGAAGTGGTTAGCACACTTGCCTCTGATGCTTAAGGTCGTGAGTGCGAATGCAGATAGGGCGTTTGAATTTTGGTATCCGAACACGCTTCATCAATATCATTTCCAGGGATGACATTAAAAAAAGTGTGCTGTCCTTCGGATCGTGATGTTAACAGGAGGCCTCCTGTGCAGGGAGGAAACATCCATTCTGTAATCACATGGCTACAAGGAGGTTCATGATGGTCAATGAAATATTCATTCATATCCTCCCAAAGACTTATAGGATTTCAAATTCATCCTTTGTATAAAGGCTGCTTCTGTCAACAAAATAGTTGTATATATCAGGGTAATAGATATCTGGCCACAGTTTGGCATTGTTCAGCCACTAACCTTTATTTAAAACAAATTTGTCTGGCAATGTTTTAGCGTTTCCTATCTAAAGGAATCTAGATAGATAGCTTAGTCTTCATTATTTAATGCGCTTTAGCATATTCTAATAGAATTGTTTGATTTGCCATTATATCAAGACATTATCACATCTTGGTTAATACATTTACTGCCATAATATTCCAAAAACACACTATTTTATATCACTTAGAAATAAATGAAATGAGGCTTGAACTGTGATCTGTCAGTAGCTGCAAATCCTTTGTTTCAATTAAATAATGCACTCAAAACATAATGATACTGTGTTGAAGGCTAGGAAATTATAGGTTTATCAGCGGTTTGTTTACACTTTTCTAACCCCCGTCAATCAGCTGATTCCTAGGGCTGAGTAGCTGTGCTATAAATAGAAGCTCAGAAAGTTGTCTATAGGGCTGGGACAGGTAGAGAGTTAGTACCCGGGTATCGGAGTCATTATTTCCTGCGGGTTCCTGTTAGCATAGCATTTTGAGCATGTCCACTATTAGAAAATATATGGTTAGATCAAATAATAAGTAAGGTTTGTGTCATTTGCACATGTGTGCATGGGAAGAGTATGTAAATGTAGAAAATATCCGTAACAAGGTTGTAATAGACAAAATGGTTAAGCAATAGATGTATGAAATTTTTACAAGACAGTCACACTAAACTATGGTGTATTTGCTTGCAATTCTTTTGAAACAGAATATTTCTTCATTACATAATATTAAGCATTGGAGTAACGGGTAGTAGATTATCGAAGTAACAAAAGCTTTGTAAGAGCACAGAAATGTTATCATCGGAAGCTATCTGCACCTGTACTGGGTCTATATACATGTATAAAATCATGAAAAAAATATATAAAATCAGTTTGAAGCAATTTTTCTGATACTTACAACAAATGATCAGAGTGATGAAAGCCTCCAGTGATGCTCAAATTTACCCTATGGGAGTTATCTCCCCCCTGTTCACGGGCTATATACATGCATAAAATGATAAAATCTATTTTAGTTCATGTAAAACAGATTTTTCAGAAATTTAATACTGATGATAGAATAAAAGCTTCTTGTGCTGATTAAAATTTGACATTTAAAGGGTTATCTGCCCCATGGCCACATGCATATTTTAAAATCACGAAAATTGTATTTGATAAGAGAAGTGATTTATTGGAAGCTTATAGTAAGTGATCAGAGTAATGAAGTGTCCTGTCATAACAAAGACTTCTTCCCATGTTCCATGGGGTGTGGCTGCCCCTGTCCTGGAGTACTAGAGAGAGATAAAAAAATCTGGAAAAATCGGCGAGTGAAAAAGGTTTGCAGTGGCAGGGTATCACGCAGTCGTTTGCAATTGCTTTTATTTAGATTATACTTATTACTTGGAGGTCTGACAATCACAGTTTCTGGGTGAGTAATAATACCACAACATATGTTGTTACTCTTTTATTACTGAAAAGTCATGCAATATATGTTCAAAGCTCTTTAATAGTCTAACTGAAGAAGTAAATAAAAATGATATGTTTATGGAAGTGTTGATTATACATGTACTTGTCCTAGAATTATCATATTTACTCTAAGAAACACTCTTGGGGTGGTAAGTTTCAGTCAAGGCACACTGAATAGTAATCCCTTCAAATACTGTAATGTGCCTAAATTTTGGGACATAATTTTCTATTTGGGACAAATGGAAAATTAATTATTTTAGGTGTCCCAATACTTATGCGCATTACGGTATTCAAAAATCAAGAATTTTGATATGATTTTATTACAGCCTTTCCTCCTACTTTGTAATACGTCAGTTAAACTGATATGTATTACGAAGTAGTGCAAAGGCCAAAGCAGTAGCAAAGTCCGAGTTTGTCTTTGCTATCTCAGTCTATCTGACATACCATTATTATTTGGTTTTAACCCATTCCATTCGGGATACCCCTTTAGGGGTATCTGGGAAAACAGTTTGGATCCAAATCAGGCCCCACTCTGAGATCCAAACTGTTTGCTGCCTAGACATCATTTCTACAAGAGTTGGTTAGACCAATATTGTCAAAAAAGTCTTGATTTTTGATGCAGACGGCAGTTTCAGCAGACGACAAAAAATACCCAGAATTCAATGGGTTAAGACGTTTTCCCTCTCTGCAATGTCCCCAAATATCTAAACCAGTCTCGAGTAATTTTGATGTAAGATGGGTTTTTCCTCCCAAATCTACTTCTCTTTTCTTATAAGACCTTATGAGAAGGATTTAGATATTTTTGTTTGTTCTGACAGGGAAAACTCCCTGTATTACAAAAGGAATAAATCTTAGATTGCTATATGCAAACAATCTTATCAAAATACAGGGTTACTATTGCTCAGAGCTCCAAATCAGAAGGGGTAACAGGAATTATCAGTGATGATTTTCCTTATTTCTCAACAAACACATATGTTGTTACCCCTTATTAGAACCATCGTGGTGAAGCATTCTAAGAGTCACAACATATGTTTTTTTCAAGCAGAAATATGGTAAACTATCCCTAAATTATCTTGTCCCCCCTTCTTATCTGGAGCACTGCTGGGCTGATCTGTATCTATGCTGCTCACATATGCTGCTTGCATGGTGCTATTGGACAAGCATCAGTCAAAATATTTTTGTACTACGATGAGAAAAAAAGAAGACAAAAACAAACACACCCAGAGAGCATCTATAGGAGCAAATACAGTATGCATTTTATTCATGATAAAACTAGCATTCACACATTTATCACTGATTTTTAACTCGGAAGCTACTCTATTATGGAACACTAATTAATGGTATGCAATACATTTATCTTACTAAACCTAGAATTTTCAATTCAAAAATCAAATTCACTGTTGAACTAGTATAAACTGAGAAATATTACTAAAAGATTTTTTTTTTTTTTTCACAAATCTTTGCAGAAATAAATCTTGATTTATAAGTGCAAAAAGCCACAAATTAAAACTTCATAATTGTTTCCTTTCACAATTAAAACTGGTCAAAACGAGCATTTGTGAAAAAAAAATCCAATTTACAATACTAGAAAATAACAGTAGAGCCACCAGAAAGACAAAGTTTGGGGAAAGAAGACTGATTACCCACCCCCTCCCCAACCCCATTAGAAAACATGCCCCACCCCCTCCCCAACCCCAAAAGAAAACATGGTATCTTGGTAAAAATCATACCACCAAGTGCCAGTAGATATAATAAATGAAGGTTAAGTCTGATATTTCTTCTCCATAAAAAATATTAGGTTCGTTTATGTTGTTATAGAGAAATATCAGACTGATTTTCTGTATGCTTTATGCTGGGACTTTCGGACTTTGAATCTGTATTAGCCCATTCACAATTGTGAGTGGGGAGGGGTTGTGTGAAAGAAGATATACTGGTGAACTAGAGATTGACCAGCATACAGATACAGAGCTCTAGATAAGAGAGAGTATTCAGTGATAATTAGGGATAAATTTTGTGAGTTTCTGCATATAAACATATGTTGTGACCCCTCATCTGAATCGTTTCGATGAGACGGTTCAGATGAGGGGTCACAACATATGGTTTTAATGAGAAATAAGAAAAATTATCCCTAATTATTGTCAAATACTCCCTCTTATCTAGAGCTCTGCAGATATGCAGTGTTTGTACAAACAACATCCTGTACCTACAGCAGCTTAAGGATTCACCCCCCAACACTTTGGCCTAATAACAGCTCGGTAAATAACATTCAGATCCAATGTCAACAATAACAAAATGGAAGCTTGCTCTTCAAGTTGGTTTTGGACATTAAGGCTTAGCTTTCCGTATTTCATATCATTGTTATTTGTAAAACATTCAGCAAACAGTGCAGATCTTAATTCTACTTAACACTTTAAGCGCAAGTGACGAAAATAGCTGAATTTGCAAACAGCGTAGATTCTGATGAGGCGGCTCATATTGAGCCGCCTCATCTAGATCTACACTGTTTGCCCTCTTGTTTTTGAATTCTCAATATGATGCTGTCTGCTTTTTGGTGCTTAAAGGGTTAAAGCAGTCTAGCCAATTTTTGTGAAGGCATTTTCTCTCTGTAGTTTAGTAATAGTACATTCTGGAGAAAAACATGAAATAAATGCATGTACAAATACTTCATTTTTTTTTTTTACATCCTCAAAGAAATTTAAGAAAATATACAACTTTTGGAAGTCTACAAAAATTCTTATACATACTTAACAAACGGTTCTATTATATTACACAAAGCAAAATGAATATTCATTAAACAAAGGAACATTACACAAAGCAAAATGAATATTCACTAAACAAAGGAACGTCCATATAAGGCAACAATGGTAAGACAATATTCTAATGCATAATCATGGTCAACATGTTACTGTAAGTTGAAACACGGCTTCTTGAAAATTTATAGGTTTTTGCTTTGTATGCAAATATATATATTCTACAATAGTAAATAAAGTATGTCAACATCTTTTATGGATCTGCGGCTTATATTAGCTCTCAACTGCAAAGTAAAATACTAGAAGATGAAAATAGATCAACTCTCAACTTGGTCCAGTGATGCTTTGGTCCAGAAGTTTAAGCATATAGTTATAAACTTTGAGACATGAATGATTTCATTGACTTTTCCATTATAATTCAATATTCATCAATGCTACAAGACATTTTCATATATGCTGTAAAAACAATAACCAGTAAATAATATACTGGAAAGATTAATACACAGGGTATTTGCAAGCTTTTACTTGTCCTTTTTTGACCCAAAGCTATAGTAAAGTAAAACTTTTATTTTTTTTTTCCATGGTGATTCAAGTCAATTCTTTGAGGAAACTCAAATCACTGTTTTAGTGGAGACTTCAGGGAATTCATTTTTTTTAATCCCTAAATATTTTTGCAAGTCTTGATATACAAGCCATCCAAAACGTACCCTCTCCCCAAACCCATGGTCTCAGACCAAAACAAATGCACCCCATAAAGGCCACTGATCTAATGTCTTCCAGTTTTTACTATCTATAGTGCTATCCTACATATAATCATCCAATTCAGGCACTTTATAACAATATATCTTAACAGATTAAAACAAACTGTCACACAGCAAATTGCTTTAATGCTCAAGTATATCTGATTTTACTTCCCATCATTTCGTGTTAATTTTGGGATGAGCTAATTATCTTTTTAGCGAAACTTAATATCATACAATAATGTGCATTTTATTTATACCTATTTTCAAATCTATAATGATTAATTTAAATTCATTGCTGAAAACAGCATAAAAGAAAATGAAACTTCAATCATATTCACTGAATTTCTATCGTTTTAGATTACACAGTTGAAAAAGATTCTGTGTACTGAAATGTCATCCAGACTCAAGATTCTGTGTACTGAAATGTCATCCAGACACAAGATTCTGTGTACTGAAATGTCATCCAGACACAAGATTCTGTGTACTGAAATGTCATCCAGACTCAAGATTCTGTGTACTGAAATGTCATCCAGACACAAGATTCTGTGTACTGAAATGTCATCCAGACACAAGATTCTGTGTACTGAAATGTCATCCAGACACAAGATTCTGTGTACTGAAATGTCATCCAGACTCAAGATTCTGTGTACTGAAATGTCATCCAGACACAAGATTCTGTGTACTGAAATGTCATCCAGACTCAAGATTCTGTGTACTGAAATGTCATCCAGACACAAAATTCTGTGTACTGAAATGTCATCCAGACACAAGATTCTGTGTACTGAACTGTCATCCAGACACAAGTAAATCCTGCCTTCAGCATACAATAAAAATTGTATGAGAATGGATAGGTCTGAGCAAACAGTGCAGGCCCAGATCAGACAGCTCCTTTAGGAGCAGCCTGATCAGGATCTACACTGTGTGCCACTCCATTTGCATCCTTTGGATGAATTTCTGCTTTGTGAAACAAAACTCTTCCTTGGCTAGGAGATGATAACGGTAAATATTTGTTGTCCCAATTGTTAGAATTTTTACTGTATTTTGAGAGCCTTAATTGCTGAGGCCACATACTAGAACTATCAGAATAAGATCCAAAGTCGTAAGAAAATTTGATGGAATTGATCCATAATTTAACCGTACAAAAAAAATGCATAAATCACTTTTTCAAGAACTGGAATTATCACATCAGTTTATGAAGACAACGAGAAACGGATAAAATTAGTTCCAATATACAGTTTGATGTAAATCAATATAAAATATAAAGTTTGTACAAATTGTTTCTTGGTCCCATGCTCAGCTGGAAAAAAAAGTGACGGTTAGGCCACTTCACTGAGTTCAAGGTAAGTGTTTTTAGCAATAATTCTGTGATTGTTTCTATTGTTTCTATATTCCATTAAAGTATGTTGTGGCTCCTCGTAGAACTGCCTTGCTGCCTCGGCAAGGCAGTTCTACGAGGAGCCACAACATACCAGTATAAGAGAAATAAGAGCAAAATTATTACAAAACAATCTTTACCTTGAGCTCAGCTTTGTTAACAATTATAAATAACCCTTGAAGTGCCAAAAAAGCAGACGACAAAATTTACGTCTGCAAAATTTCAGAAAATGTTTCGTTCAACCTACATCATATTGAGAATTCAAAAACTACAGGGCAAACTGTACTAATGTAGATCAAGTTATGCGGCTCATTACGAGCTGCCTCCACAGTTTGCAAATTCAACAATTTTGGATTTTTGGCACTTTAAGGGTTAACAACAATTACAAAAGCGATTAAACAAAACTTGAAGCATTTCTGAATACAAGTGGACCCTACGGTTTCTGTAAATATCCATAGCCCAGTTCTATTTCAAAATGAACAAAATGAAAAAGATACACCATCTGAAGTGAATGTTACCACTTTTATAACACTTAGATACATACAGTCAAATCTCAGTCCAAGTTCATCTCAAACTGCTAACACCTCAAAGAAAATTTAGTTTGTGATACCAGTAGTTTGAGATATCTAGAGCTGAATCATGCTTTCAACAGGTCCGTCATGATGGGCATTATACCATGCATAACTATTCACAATTTATCCATGCTGTCTGGGTCAAAGTTAGATACAAGAATCCATATGTGTCCTTTCTTTAAATCCAATAATATGAACACCTATCTTCTGTAGTATGTATAGTAATTTCAGAAGATTCTGTTTGGTTTTCCAAAGCTTAAGATAATCAAAAATTCTGGGATGCTTTTACTACAATCATCATCAATATTGGTGCAACTCAACAATTTTATGATGAACTCTACCTTAACCCTATTACACTCAAAACAGCCAAAACTATGGAGTTTTGGCTGTGCTAAGTGCAATAAGGTTAAAGGCAGGAGTAGACTATAAAAGGCAAAATTAGCTACCTATTCTCAGTTTTCCAATAGCCTCCGAAGGTGTAAACATCTACAGTAGCTCCTGTAGATTTATCTCTAATTTGATTGGCTGTTGATTTGCTGGGGTATTTACCTGTGAAAGTATTGACAGCTCTTATTGGTTAAACAGGACAGTGGTCTAATTTGCACAGTAGCTAAGCCACGCCCACTTATTGCCTCATACAGGTAGCCTTTAATATTTGTCCATTTGGCTGTTCTAAGCGCAGTAAGGTTAAAATTTATCCATTTGACCTATCCAATGTTATCTTGCAACAGTATTTACAAACAGTGCAGACCTTGTTAAAAGGGCTCCTAACGAGCAGTTCGATCAAGGGCTAAGGCTGTTTATACATAGTTCGAGTAATCACAAACAGTGGCTGTTTTGCCACAATGGCCATGGCAATGGATTCAAACAAAATTCATTGATCATGAAACGAGAAAAAAATTCAAATATTTTATTTTGCTTATCTAAAACTTTGGTTTTGTATAATTGTTAAAGTTGGAAAATAGCAAGAAATACCGATACCTCGAAGACATTATCACAAAATTTAATAGCATATTGTCTTTTTATCAAGAAATTACTACCACACAGATATATGTAGAAAACCCTTTCACCAGATGCATACAGAATTATTTTCATTTCAATATGGATTAGCACCAAGTCCGACATCACTAGATGCCCCGGCCTCCAGAATGTCTGAAAAAAAATACCTTACCCAAAGTCTAACAAATCACAAAGCTGTGTGGACATACAGACAGATGCAGTCTGCAAGTTTGCACACACCAACGTAGACTGATGGCTGGGGCAAAAAGATGACAAGTTTATGAAAAGCACAGGTAGATTATATCACTAGCATATAAAGAGCAAAAATATCTGATTCTGTCAGCCAAATAGGCAAACTTTACTGCTTTATACTGTGTGAAACACAGGAGTAGCTTTACCAGTTAGTGAAATTTGGACCTGCTAATGTATAACAAATTTGTGCTGCTAGAAGGGCAAACAGTGCAGACCATGATCAGATTGCTCCTTATGGAGCAGTCTAATTGGGTCTACAGTGTTTGCACAGGCCTGCCTGTCCCAATTCTTCTTTTGTTTTTCTTTTTTGTAATATAAACAAATACACGAAGAATTCTTCAAAAACTTAAGTACTAATTAATGCATACACAATATACACAATAGAAAATATAAAACATCATCCTCTAAATGCTAGACGTAACATTTATAGTTTAATAAAACCTCTAATTTCAATTTTACAACTATGTACACAGCTTTAACAATCTACCAAATTTCACCAAACTTTGTATGTGGCTGGATTGTAGATTGTCATGCGCCTTCGATATAATAAACACTTTTATCTATAACAATATACCAGTTCTGAAATACCCAACAAAACCTTTAATAGTTTTAATAAGTTCTGAATAGTAAGATCCTTTGGAAACAAGGAATACATCAAAAGGCAGAAAATAGTAGACTCGGTTTAATTGAGTCTGTTCATGACCAGTAATTAAATGTGCCACACCAGCCACGCCCCCTAGCACCGGCTTAAGCGGAACTCTATTTTCAAAATAACTCAAATGAACTCAATGATCCCAAAGGACCAGAATATATAATCTGCACTATGATGATGTAAGGGGAGACGTTTTACGGCCGCCACATGGCACAAACCCCAGCTGCAGTGAAGATAAATAAGTTTTGAATAGTAAGATCCTTTGGAAACAAGGAATACATCAAAGAGCAGAAAATAGCAGACTCGGTTTAATTGAGTCTGTTTAATTAACCCACACTGCATTTTTCCATTGAACGTTTTGAAATATTACCAGTGCTCCAGATAAGAAGGGGTAACAGAGAAAATTTTGGGATAATTAGCCATATTATATTTCGCAACAAAAACATATTTTGTGACCCATCATTAGAACCATCTCGTCGAGATGGTTCTAATGAGGGGTCACAACATATGTTTTTGTTGAGAAATAAGAAAAATTATCTTTGAATTATCCTCAATACCCCCTCGTATCTAGAGCTCTGATTACCACACAAAGAGCTTGAAAACTGAGTATTTGGTGACCACTTAGGATAACTTTGCCACTCAGAAACTTCCCCATATCTCGAACTCTTGTAATGCTGCATGCTCACAGCAGTTTTATGTTAAGCCCATTACAAATGTTGGTGAAATCAGGCATTTAAAATAAAACTTTCATCTTTAACACAGAAATTAGAATTGAGACAAACATCACATTAACAGCTTTTTTGCATAAAATGGAATTCTGGTTACGTACCAAAAACACAAAGCATCAAAAAATCTTTTTATTTTTCAAAAATATAGCTAGCTTCTACAATTAACTGAAGTTGGTCCCTTCAAAGCCCCTTTAAGCTCCATTATATAAATCATCTTAAGTTTCTGATAAAGTGAGGTTTAAGCGACAATCTGGGATATTTTTTCTTATTTCTCCGCCAATACTTCCCCTTGTTTGACCTGCCCCAAAAAGGTGTTCAAACAGGGGACAGAATATATATTTTAGTTGACTGAAAATAAATTGTAGCCCCTCATTAGAACTGTCTCTGGGAGGCAGTTCTAACAAGAGACCACTTTTTTGTATTGGAGAATACAAATTATCCTCAAACCTCATCTTTTTATCTGAACTTAAGAATTTGTTATGTAACAATGTTTTATGAAAACATAAATAGATCTCATATAAAGATATGAGAATGGTTTTATATATAATAAGCATGAGTGGGTTAATTGCCTTGTCAAAATAACCCTTACTTGGTAACATAATGCTATACAAACTGGTTTTGTTACCAGGCACACCGAGGCATTGCCATGACGAAATGGACTTAATGATTTGTTTATGCTGGAAATCAAGAGCCACAAAAAGGTAAATATTATGGAGAAAAGAGCCTTTTTTATAGTTCTCTATAGAGACACATGTTGTGAATCTTATTCAAAATGCTTCATGGTGGCTATTCGACTGAGGAAGTATAAAATCAAAATTTCTGTTTGAAAGCATCAAACGTTTTCATCCTAAGTTTTTTGGGTTTTTTTGCTTTTATTTTTATCACATCTGAAATTCAGAGAAAGCAACCAATGAAAATATCTGCTAACAGTTACTGCCACCATTTTAACCAATGAAAACAAATGCTGACATGTACTGCCACCACTTTTAAACCAATGAAAAAGATGTATCCTATCAAGCACACATGGGACTGGATTCCAGTAAATATAAGCTATCCATTTGTATCTATGCTTCCAGCATTCAAAACTACTATAAAACACCATGCTCCAAAGTAATATTTTCAAGATATTTCTACAATCATTTTTATCATTTCTCAATAAAGACATGCATTAAGACCCCTCATTAGAACAGCCTCAATGAGGCAGCTCTAATGAGGGGCCACAATGTATGTTTTCACGAAAAATGACAGAAACACCAGAATTATCATAAAAATCCAATTTAATCTAAAGCTCCGAAAAAATCTAATACTATATACAGGTCCAGATATATTTCTAGATTTTGTTCCAAAATGCATAGAAGGACATGAATCACAAAGACTCGTTAAGATGGCTGCTAAAATTGCAACAAATATCTGATTTTGATGCTTTGACTTACCCCATCATTTCAATTTGATTCTTGTTGATATTAAAGAAAGATTCAGAGAAAGAGTTCTACAATTATTCTCAAAGAAACATGGTTACAAATCCATTGCAAACAAAAGCCTTTACCTTTGCCTTTGTTTAGGCTCACCTACTCTGCTAGTTTTCCAAAGTCAAAGTTCTATGGTAACCACGAATGTATACTTTCTTGTCTTGGACATTTCTTGGATTCTTTCACGAAAGTTTCCCCTAATGAACTTAAAACAAGAACGAAGCAATATCATCAGGCCAGGATGTTATAAAACTTGAGTACATTCTCAAACTCAAAATAAAGCACACTGATTGGCTGCTTCCGAGCACATGCTCAGAATCAGCCAATCAGTGTGCTTTATTTCGGGTTTGAGATTATACTCAAGTTCTATAACCTCTGATTGTTTGAAACATGTTTTAACATTACTTAGAATCCAGTGAAGGTGAACCGCCAAAACCTCCATAATTGCACCCACTTTTTCTAACAAGGGGGACAACTTCAGCAGAATAGTCCACTTCCCATAGGAAAGCTACTCTTAAATCTCTTCCCAAATGGAGGGAGGCTAACCTAAAAGGAAGAATTTGCCCTCCTGGAGAGCAAAACAGTCATTGATAGGTAAATCACTTCCCAAAGGGAGGTTATTCTTAAACCACTTCCCAAAGGGAGGGTACCCTAAAAGAAAAGAATTCCTTTTAGAATAGTCCCCTGTCAGATGGGGGAAAACAACTGCGCCAAAGCGTTCCCTTTTGGAGGTCTATCCCTACACCTTAGGAAAGTACATTTCTTCGCAATTAACAATGAAACTATAGTTCCGACAGGATCGTCACTATGTATATAGTCAATATGTTCCTAGAAACTATTTTTAGACTCTACTCCTGTTCCTGGTTTTTCCTACCCATGTCCAGACCCATCAAGCAAGCAAATATGGTCATGATCATTTTCGGCTTAACTTCAACGATGTCTTCTGGAAGGGCGTACAGTCGGGCTCCGATTTTCCTCCCCATGGATATGGCATACTTGGCATTTGACAGATTGTCCTGAAAAGTAAGAACATAAATATAGGGATCATACATGTTTTTTTGCAGTTTAACATTTCCCCAGTCCCAATGAAGTCGTTCGAACACAGCCTAGAGTTCAAACTTCTTATTGACCCAGCAAAATGTTAATGCAATGAAACAAACCTGCATAATCACAAAACTTGCATTTTATAGTATGAGTCCACTGAAAACTTTGTAGAAAATATGTGGAAAATCAGCAAAGTAGAGGTAATTTTTCTTCCCTTCTCATGGATTTTTTTTTTCGAATTTTAGATTACTTTTTAGACATATGGCAAAAAAGAATTTGTTTCCCTTGTGTCTGAATCCCAAACTATGGGGTAACTATAGCTGACTCTTGTCATCTTGTATGAGCCGCAACCTGAGAAAACCAACAATGTGGTTGTGCGCCCAGCGCAGACTCAGATCAACCTGGGAATCCACCCAGTCTGATCAGACTCTTCGCTAAGCGCTTAATGGGTAGCTAAGGGTCTAAGCTACCTCCATGCCAACAGCAAAGACTCTGATCAGACTGGGCGGTTGCCCAGGCTGATCTGAGTCTGCGCTGGGAGCACAACCACATTGTTGGTTTTCTCTTGTCGCGGCTCATATAATGATAACTTAAAGTACCATCTTACATGTATATAGAAGAATATAGTTTAGACACATTTCCTATTTTTGTTTTCATTTCAACTCCTGTTATCTCAAACAACTGGTATCTAGAAGTAATTACTTTGAGATATCAGTAGTTTGAGATGAACTTTGAGATATCAAGAGTTGCTTGTTCTATGTTTTGCTACTATAAGAGAATTTTGAGAAGTCTACATTTCATTTGAAAATTGAAATTCTGTGAAGACAGAAGTTCATATAATTGCATTTATTATCATATTTCAAACAGTTATTGAACAGCAAAACTTAAAAAATGTCATGCAAAATCTTGAACTAAAATGAACATTTTCACCAGAATTTATAGCTAAAACCCCTGCAGAAATGAAATTTTATTCTACATATTCTATACTTGTGAGTAGGCAGAGCACCAATGCAAATCAGATGATAAATCTGGAAGAATTTTGATAAATTCATCACAAAAGCATATATTGTGACCTACTCTAACACAGCAGGCCTTTAGGGTCAATTAAGGTAAACCCGGACAGAAGGAAAACCCGGACACTCACGGTTTTTCTAATGATAAGAGCTGAATTAACATGTTTTCTGTGATCTTTTTTTCTCCCAGTTTTCCCCTTTACTTCTCGAATTAATAGTATCTATTTTCAGGTTATATAAATAGTGTTTATTTTTCTGCAGCCTTTGAATCTTATCCTTTCAAATTTGTTTAAGGTTTTTGAATTTACAAACTCAAAATTAGCTGCGAGGAATGGCGAGCCAGGTCCCTGTACCATTCATGGCAAAACGTAAATGTAACTTTAAAGTTAGATGGAGTTTTGTTTATAACTAGTGCAAGTATAACACTAGTTTCATTACCGATATTTTTTAATTGAATAAAATGAATATTGAACAATATTTTTATAAAAAAATACGAGATGTCCGGGTTTACCTTCTGCCGAAATGCAATGTGAGGTAAACCCGGACATCAGCTGTTTTGGGGACTTATTGAAGTTATTTGATTAAAAGAAATTATGAGACGTTTTAAATGGTTTGAAATTAATACAATATTTTGCGCATTCTACTTTGCAGTTAAAATATGACACATGTTTATACAACGGTTATTTAATAGTTTTATATATTGTATAGTTTGTATGGTACCCATAGAAGACTGAACGAACTTACTACCCATAACTTTTTAATTGATAACTCAACATGAATAAATCAAACCTAGGTCTTAAACTTTATTGGTCCCACCATTAAAATGTGTTAACAATTACTATAAAATTTAGTTTATTTGTGTGCTACAGACCTACATAGGCGATATATTTAACAAAGAAGCAGCTGTCCGGGTTAACCTTCTCCATGTCCGAGTTTACCTTACTCAACGGTTGGCCTCTTTAAATGACTGTTTTGGCTTAAAAATGCTTGTAACCAATCAAAAGTGGACAGAAAATAGCACATCTTGGATGCCTCTGGCCTTACGGAACACCGAAACAGTTGCTACGAGTCAAATAAAGCACCGACAATACGAATCGTGGCGACCCTGCAAAAACTGTCCGGGTTTACCTTAACTGACCCTAGAAGCAATGGAAAGTTTCCATGTTTTATTCTGCAACAATTCACTATTTTGGAGCGGGTGAGTCTAACTGCTGACGTTACTAGCAATTACTAAAGTAATTTTGCGATGTTTTGAGACTTTAGGTGGTGTAACATCTCTTGTTCATTCTAAAATTGCCATAAATATGTTAATTTACCTTAGATACAGTTAAGAATTTGGCGGGAACTTGAACGCGCTGGCAGGAAGGTTGGGAAAGTTTGAATGAAAAGAATACTTTTTCAGCATTTTTGAGTGTCAGAATTAAAATAGTGCAGCTCTAGCATTGAACTGTTAGGAAATAAGTCACTGTTTGTTGGTCAGTTGAAAGTAGATATATCACTCACGCTCTGCCCTCGTGATATGATCTAGTTTACAACTGACCTCCAAAAAGTTATTATTACTCAACAATTAACTGCTAGAGCGGATCTGTTTAGGGTGGGACCGTATTCATTAAGCAACTTAAGTCGTTGCTATGCTGTTGCTAAGGGTAAATTTCTATGTTGGAGATTCCCTACAACTATGAAATTTGGTCTGGAGGAACAGTCTTTGTAAGACTGTTCCTCCAGAGCAAATTTCATAGTTGTTGGGAATCTCCTTTATAGAAATTCAGCCTTAGCAACAGCATAGCAACGACATACGTCATTTTATGAATACGGCCCCTGGTTCTCATGAAGAGCAACAATATAATGTTTTTATGAAGATATTGAACTGATTACCCTAAGGTCCTTAAAGTATTGGGACACCTAAAACCATAAATTTTCCATTTGTTTAAAATGAGAAATTAATGGCTTATAGGTGTCCCAATATCTATAAGCACAATAGGCACAATTTAAGCACATCTGGGGCAGTATTTATAAAACGACTTGAGTGGTTGCTATGCTGTTGCTAAGGTTAAATTTCTTTGAAGGAGATTCCCTACAACTGTGAAATTTGCTCTGGAGGAACAGTCTGAGAAAGACTGTTCCCAGAGCAAATTTCATAGTTGTAGGAAATCTCCTTCATAGAAATTAAGCCTTAGCAACAGCATAGCAACCACTTGTTGTTTTATAAATACGGCCCCAGTTCCTTATAATTATGGAGCTCTAGGTAGGGTTTGAAAAATGGCATGCTTCTCTGAAGTGTTTGCTATATATAAATCTGGTGATGGTGGCAGAACAGGTCTCATTTCAATATAAGCCAATAAACTGCTACTCAGGTGAGCATTTAATCTCCTTGAAAACCCCTAAGCCCCTTCCATTTCTGAAAAGCAAGCAAGGTATGACTAATAAGTTATGCTTTATGCTCTACACAGGATGTCTGTAAAATAACCAGGCCACCCCTCTCTCCCCTTCTTTTCTTCAAAACAAAAAATAAACCCTGGCATTCAGTTTTATTCTGAATTTTTGGAGTGTATAATAGCTACAGTATAGAATGCAGTGTGTGCTTTATACAAATGGCAAGCTATACAAATCGCATGGAGTGTATGTTATATCCATGACATGGTTTGCAAAGTGTGCTATAACAGTGGCATGGAAGGCAGTGTGTGCTATACCAATGGAATGGATTGCAGTGAGTTCTATATCGATGGCATGACATTGAGTGTGTGCTATACCAATGGCATGGCATGCATCATGTGTTACACCCATGGAAAGGTATTCCAATCCAACATTTCCTGAGTCAACATGTTTGTTGCTCAGTTAAATCTCCCTCAAATGATAAACTGGATTACTCCAAATTCAAAGGTCAAAGAATTCATTATCAGAACTTTAAAGATTTCACTCATCGAAGACAAGGCCTGTCTATATGAATTTTCCCTTCTCATTAAAGTATTGCAAGGAAAAATAAAGCATTGGTTAATGTCAATCTTTTGCTGACAAATAAGGAAATGGCTATTTGAAATTAAAAGGCTGGATAAACAAAAGGACAGTGCTGTAAATGTCAAACATATTGGGATGGGAATTTAGCTTCATATTTCTTATTTCTCTATAAAAATACATTGGCAGCTCTTATCAAAATTACCTCTGCCAGGGAATTCTCCAGATAAGGAGTAACAGGGATAATTTAGGGATATTTTCCATGTTCCTCCATTAAAACAATTCTAATGTGGGGTCAAAACATGATTTTCAAGCAACTTAACAAAAACATCCCTAATTATCTTCAAATACTCCCTCTTATCTGCACCTCAGTCCAGGTAAGGTTTGTATTTTGGTAATTGTAAAATACCTTGGTTTGAGGTTATAGAACTTGAGAATAATTTCAAACTCAAAATAAAGCACACTGATTAGCTGCTTCCGAGCACATATAAAGCACACTGATTGGCTGCTTCCGAGCATGTGCTCGGAAGCAGCCAATCAGTGTGCTTTATTTTGAGTTAAAGAATTGAGTTATACTCACGTATTTATAACCTCTGGGCCTGATCTTCAATATGCACAAACAAGAATTCCACAGAAAGTGGTTTCTCGCCTGTCTGCACACTGCCACAAAGCCAGAAACTTGATGCAGAGTTTATGCTGTCACCACTGGCTCCGGAAAAGTAGTACCTTTGTCTCGCTTCCGCTAGTTGCAGGTGAGACAAACAATTGAGCCACGACACGAGAAAACCAACAAAGTGGTTGTGCACCCAGCGCAGACTCAGATCAGCCTGGGCATCTGCCCAGTCTGATCAGAACCTTCGCTGTCCGCATGGAGGTAGTTTAGACCCTTAGCTACCCTTTGAGCACTTAACAAAGAGTCTTCAAACTTGGCGTATGCCCAGGCTGATCTGAGTCTGAGCTGGGTGCACAACCACTTTGTTGGTTTTCTGGTGTCGTGGCTCACATGTTGATGCCAATCATTAGAACCACCACAGTCCATGAGGCAGTTGCACTCAGTACACTTAACATATCTTTATGGAGAAATAAGAAACATATCCTAAAATTATCATTGAGACCCACCTATTCCTGGAACTGTATTTGAGCCACGACATGACAAAACCAACAAAGTGGTATATGCACCCAGCTAAGACTCAGATCAGCCTAGTCATCAGCCCAGTCTGATCAAAGCCTTTGCTGTGTGCTTAAAGGGTAGCTAAGGGTCTAAGCTACATCTAAGCGGACAGTGAAGACTCTGATCAGACTGGGCGGATGCCCAGGCTGATCTGAGTCTTCATTGAGTGCACATGCCACTTTGTTGGTTTTGTTGTGTTGCGGCTCAGGTGATTATGTGACAAGAGAAAAAAAATATCCCAACAGGTTTGACAATTTGCAGCACAGTACGGAGAAAAAGAAAGATATATACCATTCTTCGATTATAAGGTTTTTTCTTAAATTTATAAGTACATGTAAAATCAAGTTTGCAAAAATCAAACTGTATATACAGATAATTTGGGATTATTTGCCACAGTTTTATGTTCCTAAAATTTCGCCTTTGCCAAATTTCTTTGGGAACACAAAACTACTGTGAAAAGCTTATGGCCTTTCTAAACCTGAACAAGACCTGTCTGTGTACAGGAAAGGTCGCCTGCAGGGCATTGCCCATCACATAATATAAGTTTAACCAAAACATCCAATCCGGACGCGGACGCCGAGGCGGACGCTGACGCCAGGGTGACAACAATAGCTCTTCCTGAACTTTCGTTCAGGCGAGCTAAAAAGCATTAGGAGAATCCCAATTTCAAAAGATTTATGAATATTTCCTTATACTTTCAGGGCTAGCAACTCTGCTATTTTCATCTTTGCCTTCTTTCTCGATCATTCTACTCTAATCCCTTCTATATCATAATAAGAATTCATAGAGTAGGGTGGAAACAGTGTAGATCCTGATGTCAGAGGCATCTGGATCTACCCTGTTTACAAAATTAATTCAACTTTTATCTTCTTGGGGGCTTCAAGTGTTTAAAGTATAAATGAAAGTGCATCATGCACTAACCAGGTGCACATGAACTTCTCCATGTTCAAAACTAATGACATCATTAGTTGATGTAACTTTAAATTCAGAAGTATTGTACGCAAAAACACTGCCATTTCTTTTGTCAAAATATTACTGCAGTTGATTTTATAATTACTATAAGACTTAATAGTGATTCTTTGAAGAACTGGGCCTGATGTTCTTGAAAGTATTCATTACAGTGTATCTCTGGCAAACTGGGCCCACTTGTTAAAAGAACTGTTACCTTAAAGAAGTTATAAGTCCAGTATTCATTAAGCCTTCAAGTATAAAAAAAAACACTCAAGGTAATCATAAACTACCGTATTAATCCTAATAAATGTCCATGCTCTAGTAAATGCCTCCCGTCTCTACTCCAAATATATGTTATATCAATTTGCATAAATTCCTGTTTGCTTCTCTGAATGAGGTAGCTCACTGATATGTGGTCTACTCCAAAAGAAAATAATTTGCTTGTAGGAGCAAATTCTTTCCTTTCAAAGTTGACCCCTACTAAGAAGGGAGGCAAAAAATAGTAGAGATGCTCCCTCTAAAAGAATACCCAATCATCTTTATACTGTTTATTAAAAGGTATTTGGCTGTGGCTGATTTACAGCACTTAAGGCTCTAAATAATGCTTCCCTTTGGTAAAATAAAATGCCTCCGGGGCGTTTAATAGGATTAATATGGTATGTCTGAGCAATCTGCCCAATGGGTCAAAGACCTTAACTGAACAGTTGGGCCGTGACATGAGAAACCCAACAAAGTGGTTGTGCGTCTAGCGCAGACTCAGATCAGCCTGGGGATCCACCAAGTCTGATCAGACTCTTCACTAAGCACTTAAAGGGTACCTAGGGGTTTAAGCTTGCTTCATGTGGACAGCAAAAGACTCTGGTCAGGCTGGGCTGATGCCCAGGCTGATCTGAGCCTGCGCTGGGCGCACAAGCATTTTGTTGGTTTTGTTGTGTCGCGGCTCAGTTCAATAAATAAAATTACCCCATCTGATCCTCCGTAATTCACGACGTCCCATTTGATTTTCTTCGGACTTATGCATTCAATTAGCTGTAAAATAACTATGCCATCAGCAAGACTTTGATCTTTGAAACTGGTGAATGTTCTGTTGGCTTTACCCTCATGATCTTTGCCTTCTTTAAGCTGTAAAAACAAACAAAAGTTCAGCATGTGAGTGAGGATGCCACAGCTGCCATTCCTGTTAGCTGTAAATTATCTTGTCATTCCTGTTTGCTGTAAATTATCTAGTCATTCCTGTTTGCTGTAAATTATCTTGTCATTCCTGTTTGCTGTAAATTATCTTGATGAGATACACATTACTACAGTTAACTCTCAATAAGTCAACTCTCAATATCTTAAGTCAAAATTCACCCCAAACAACTGTTATCTCAAAGTAAATTTTCTGGTTCCAGAAAATTTATTTTGAGATACCAGTAGTTTGAGATAACAATCTACTTTGAGATATCAGTAGTTTGAGATAACAAGAGTTGAAATGTAAATAAAAATGGGAAATGTGTCCAAACTACTTTCTTTGATAATAACAGGTATTATGAGATATCAGGGTTCAAGATATCAAGAGTTGACTGTATTTAAGTTTTCTAGTATTTGGCAAAGAAATTCCTGAAAGCAAACAGTGTTGATCCTCATCAGACACTGTATTCTATGAGGTCTGTATTCTACGGGGTCAAAACTGGGTCTGCACTGTTCGCAAATGCCCCCCAAACTGGTTTCCAGTCTAAAAAGGGTGAATATATATTACCATGTTCTAACAGTTAATGCAGTATGGCAGTGCTCCAGATAAGAGGGGGTACTGAGGATAATTCAAAGATAATTTTTCTTATTTCTCAACGAAAACATATGTTGTGACCCCTCATTAGAACCGTCTCGACGAGACGGTTCTAATGATGGGTCACACAATATGTTTTTGTGGAGAAATATGGCTAATTATCCCAAAATTATCTCTGTTACCCCTTCTTATCTGGAGCACTGGTATGGAGTAAACAGGAAAGGAAACTAACATGGTTTTGCCATGTCTTCAGGTCTTCTGGTTTAGCAAAGACAATTCTACAGGGCACAGTTAAAGAAAAAAGAATAGATTAATAGAAGAGGTGGGAAGATAGTATTAAAGAGTGGACAGGGATTGCCTTTGCCAGCTCACCTAGGGCAGCTGGAAACAGGACACAGTCGAAAGGGATTGTCGGAAAGTCATCTGTGGT
The DNA here is from genome assembly GCA_963989385.1 of Ctena decussata. Lineage (NCBI taxonomy): Eukaryota > Metazoa > Mollusca > Bivalvia > Lucinida > Lucinidae > Ctena > Ctena decussata. The sequence continues at coordinate 33,468,187 of OZ022508.1, read as the reverse complement.
ACCCCAACAACCTTGTTAGGCTATGGGATAGAACAGGATAGAATAGGCCTTCAAGTAGATGATTGATTGATTGATTTGTTGCTTTATGTCCACAGTAAAGAGCTATGGTCATGTCGGACGGTCAGTTAACCTAACAACACTATTCCTGGGCAGGCTTAGACCTCCTAAGCAGTTAACCAGTACTAAGTGCACATACTTTCCCCAGTAACTGACAACTGCCCTTCTTGAATTAGTGGAAGGAGAAACGAAAGTATGTGGCCAGACCGGGTTTCAAACTCAGGACCCCTAACTTATGAGTCGGGTGCGTTGGCTATGTTCAACAGTAAGAGAAGAAGGTCAAGGTCAGACCTTGAACAGAAAACTACATAGGAGACTTCAGGGCTGTAGATAAGAGAGAGTATTTGGTGATAATTAGGGATAATTTTTATTAATTCTGCATAAAAACATATGTTGTGACCCCTCATCTGAACCGTCTCGATGAGACGGTTCAGATGAGGGGTCACAACATATGGTTTCAATGAAAAATGAAAAAAATTATCCCTCGGTTATCATCAAATACCCCTCTTATCTAGAGCTCTGGGAGTTAAATCCTTTCCTTTAAGAGTAGCCCTCAATGAGGAAGGAGATGTGCCTGGACTATCTCTGTATAAATTAATACCCCTTGAACAGAAAAAGCGTATCATCCCCTGACTTTTCTACAAATTTTCATGTCCATACCACAGTTCCCTGACCTATCACAAAAATTCGACCTGGCCCTGAGGTTATAAAACTTTTTCGTAGTCAACTCAGCTGAGCATGAAATTTTCTCTGCTGATAAATATGAAAATATGCGAAGCCTAAACATCTCTTACAGCCTTACAAATGCAGTACTACACCTTGAAAATTTTAAACCGATATACAGAAAGCATTTCAACTCACCCTTTCATTTGCCCATCTTATAATTTCGTTGTCTACCACCTGGTGACCATCGTCAGACATTCGAGAAAGAATGGCCAATGTATAGGCTCTCATTAACTGCCAGACCAGGGCAAGTGTAAGGGTTTCGTTACGATCATATATGTCTTTGCCCGACAGCCCAACCAGTGAAAACTTGAATTCTTTTCCCAGGTCCACAGCATAGTTACAGTTTTCTGTTAAAAAACAACAATCAGATCAGGGTCCGAGATTAAAAAGCTTGAGTATAATCTCAAACTCAAAATATAGCACACTGATAGGCTGCTTCCAAGCATGTGCTCGGAAGCAGCCAATCAGTGTGCTATATTTTGAGTTTCAGAAATATAGCACACTGATAGGCTGATCCCGAGCATGTGCTCGGAAGCAGCCAATCAGTGTGCTATATTTTGAGTTTGAGAATGTACTCAAGTTTTATAACCTCTGGGCCAGAAGAGAAATAGAGGATCTTACATGAATGCTCATATTTACCCCATTATTATCATTATTGAATTTATCAAATGAGTTGGGGGGAAAGGTAAGATGCGAGGCTATGCCAAGCATCTTATCGGTTTTCCTCAACGAGTTTAATAAATCTAATAATACAGGAGCACAAATGCAAGATTCTATTTATCATATGACACTAAATTCACATTTTCTTCGCAAATTTTGCATTTAAAGGTCACAAATTCTCCATTAGAAAATGTGACGTTTTTATCGACATCAACGCCTAACATTATGACATAATTTGCATATCTAATCCACAAGCTGATTATTGTATTTAATGCACAGCTTTATCACATTCTCAAGATAAATAGCGATAATTTACGGACAATTTTCTATATTTCTTTTTAAAAACTTATGTTATGAACTTTCACAAGAACCCCCTCACTGAGACAGTTTTAATGAGGGATCACATTGTGTTTTCATTGAGAAACAAGAAAAGTATGTCTGAATAATCCTCAAAAACCACCTTATCTGAAACACTGAGCTATGAAAGATTAAAACTTTCCCTCAGGAAACGACAAGCAATTCCATTTTCCAATATAAAAGCACTAGAAAACACATTTAACCTTGACGAAAGAAAGGTCAAGGTCTACCCAAGGCCATCATTTGAACTATCTTAGTTGTACTTGTGTATATTAAGCTACATATTAAGTTTCCAGGACACTGGTAAGCTGGTTCTGGAGAAGATTTTTAAAGGTTTTTACCATATATGGGAGTGGTGGCCATGTTGGTCATGTGACCTGGGCTGCTTGAATAAATTTTCGTTCCCTAGGATCCTAGAGGCTCTCTATAAAATTTGGTTACAACTGGTTCAGTGGCTTTTGAGGAGGTTTGAAATTGTCGGAATATGAGAGATCTGAATCAAAGGTCAATGAATGACCTTGATCTCTTGTACACACAAATCTTCATTTTCTCATAAAGATGACTGTATATACCAATTTTTAGGCAAAATCTCAACTATTTCATGAAATCTTATGTTCTAGCATTTACAAGTATAAAAGCACCAGAAAGCAAATCTGACCATGAAATGGTCAAAATATGAGAGACCTGGGTAAAAACGTCACACATGAACTTGACCTCTTATACTCACAAATCTTCATGTACACATTATGATGACAGTCTATACCAATTTGAGGCCAAAATCTTCAACTATTTTGATGAAATTTTATGTTCTAGCATTTTCCCACATAAAAGCACCATAAAGCAAGTTTGACCTGGCTGTAAGAAAGGTCAAGGTCAACCAAAAGTCATCATTTGAATAATCTTGGTAGTACTCACATACCCAATGCTACATACCAAGTTTCAAGGCCATCTGTCAATTGTTTCTGGAGAAGAAGGGTTTTACCCTATAAGGGAGGGGCGGTCATGTGACCCAGACCATTTGAACAATATATCCTTCCCACAAGCCCTGGAGGCTTTATGTAGAATTTGGTCACACTCGGCCCAGTGGTTTCAGAGAAGAAGTTATTTGAACTTGCAGACAGACAAGGTATGACAATGGAGCCTGTCTATACATAAGCTCTCCCGGAGCTTCTGGCTCAGATGGACTAAAATTTGCAGGTCTATAATCATAAAATATTCTTCCTTGCATAGTTGCAAAAAACAAATCACCCTTATAATAAACTGGTTTACAATATTTACCTTTAATCCTACCTAAGACCTTGATAAGGTGGGTAAGACAAAAATTGATTTTGTAACAACTGTATAAGTGACCAATAGCAAGGGTCTGATAAACTTTGATAATATCACGTGAATATAATAATGTGTTTGCCCAAATGTTATCCCACAATATAATTTGTGCCTCAATGGCTTGACATCAATGTCTAGTATGCTATCAGCTTTCAACTGACTGAATGCACTCACAAAATTATGCCATGAGTCATTGCTTTAGGGTCACTTTTCACGTGACACCATTCGAAAGGAAAGTCCATAACAGGGATTATATAATAAGGTAATATTAAGGTGTGTGGGATAAACATTTGAGCCGCGACACGAGAAAACCAACAATGTGCCCCCCGCGTAGACTCAGATCAGCCTGGGCATCTGCTCAGTGTGATCAGACTCTTCGCTAAGCGCTAAAAGTGTATCTAAGGGTCTAAGCTACCTCTATGCGGACAGTGAAGACTCTGATCAGATGGGCATCTGCTCAGTGTGATCAGACTCTTCGCTAAGCGCTAAAAGTGTAGCTAAGGGTCTAAGCTACCTCTATGCGGACAGTGAAGACTCTGATCAGACTGGGCGGATGCCCAGGCTGATCTGAGTCTGCGCTGGGCGCAAAACCACATTGTTGGTTTTGTTGTGTCGCGGCTCATTTAGGGACAGCAACTTTGCCGTTTTTGTTTTTGCCAATAGGAGTCAATTCTGAAAAAGTTGTAATTTGCTCCCAAGGGAGCAATTTTTTTTCCTTTTAGAGCAGACCCATTTTGATGGGGCGTCATTATCCAGGGTCTAGGAAAGCAAATAGAAGTCACAGAAAGTGTTTTACTTTGTATATATGGCGGAAAAACATGCTAAAGTACCCATTTAACCTTAAGGTGTCCCAATACAAGACTGTGAAGAAAAATGCTGTATTAATCCTATTAAATGCCCCTGGGGCATTGCATTTTGCAAAAGGGGGGCATTATTTAGAGCCTCAAGTGTAGTAAATCAGCCACTGCCAAAAGGTGATGGGCATACTTTCAGAGGAAGCAACTCTACTATTTTGGCCTCCCTTCTCAGTAAGGGTCTACTCTAAAAGCTAAAAATTTGCTCCTCTTGGAGCAAACTCTTTCCGTTAAGAGAAGACCCATTTAAAAGAGCTACCTTATCCACAGAAGCAAAACAGGAATTCATGCATGTTACTATAACAATATTTTTTTTCAGAAAAGAGGCAGGGGTGTTCATTAGTGCAGGGGCCTTTATTAGAATTAATATGGTAGCTGTTATTCAAATAGTATTAATGGGCCATAAAATCATAGACAACTGAGAAATACATACCAATTTTTTCAAAAGTTTCCTTTAACTTCGCAAATTTTTTGTGTACTTTCGTCCAGTCCACAGTTTTAGGTTTAATTATATCGTAGAGTTGGAAGAGAATAATGCCATCATACAAGTCCGTATACAATCTGTTAACATGCGGATTCACACCCATGCTGTTCATCCAATTACGATAGGCTGAAAACAAAACAGATTGGTTGATAAAATTATCATGTATACGAGAGGTGATAAAAAAATATGTGGACTTGCTGTTGAAACTGTACCAATAATAGTAAACCCACTAAATTTGCAGTAAATACAGATTCTCCTTTCCTTTATGAATAGACACTGTCTGGTATGTCATCCAGGAAAGCAAACATGAAGTCATAAATGAGCCGCGACACAACAAAACCAACAAAGTGGCATGTGCACCCAGTGTAGACTCAAATGCCCAGGCTGATCTGAGTCTGCACTGGGCGCACAACCACTCTGTTGGTTTTCTCGTGTTGCACCTCAAAATGTTGTTTCTCTTTGTAACAATGTGAAGAGATATGGAGGTTGGTTATTGCTTGCTTTGGGTTTCACGGCATAGTTGAGACAGTATTTCAGTCTATATTCAGCCGTCTCCCAGAAACAGTGAGAAAAAAAGAGGTTCAACAGGCGAAAGAAAAAAATATCCAAACCACCCCCACCTGGCACTGAAAGTTACCCAGCACCATTGCCCGACCCAACCACCCCCAATATATGGAGGTATACCATACATCTAAGGATTGTGGATATTACAGAGCCCTAGATAAGAGGGAGTATTTAGTGATAATTAGGGATAATTTTTGTTAATTCTGGGTAAAAACATATGTTGTGACCCCCAATCTGAATCGTCTCGACAAGACGGTACAGATGAGGGGTCATAACATATGGTTTCAATGAGAAATAAAGAAAATTATCCATTAATTATCATCAAATACCCCTCTTATCTAGGGCTCTGGATCATATCAGCATATACAAAACTCTGGTGAAGCCAGAAATCCCTAAAAGCTGGCGTCTCGCCTGTAAGCACATTGTCATAAAACAGAGCTAAACAAGGAAACTTGACAAAAGTTAAAGCTAGCAACGACGAACACCCAGAAAGTTATACCTATGTCTCGTGTCTGCTATTCGGCAGTGAGACAAAAATAGCAAAATACCATGAGGTATCTAATTTACTCCAGCAAACACCTGTGCCCAGTTGTTCAACGCATTGTTAGCCTAACGAGTTCGTTAAGGGGTCAACTTCTTTAGTGTTTCAGGCTTTATAACCAAATACACTAATATTTTTTGTTGAAAAATTGTAGAAGTTTTTGCAATGCAAAAGCTTCTCACATTTTTTCAACAAAAAATATTGGCTTATTTGAGATATTAACGTTTGAAATTTTAACGAAACGTTAACTAACGATGTCGTTAGTTTTGAACAACTGGGCCCTGAAGTATCAACTTGTGCTCCAGATAAGAGAAATATCTGAGGATAATTCTGAGATAATCATTCTTATTTCTAAACAAGAACAGATGTTGTGACCCCTCATTAGAACCGTCTTGCACAGATGGCTCTAATGAGGGGACCACAACACATTTGAGCCGGGACTTGACAAAAACAACAAAGTGGAATGTGCGCCCAGCAAAGACTCAGATCAGCCTGGGCATCTGCCCAGTCTGATTAGGGTCTTCCCTGTCTGCATGGAGCTAGCTTAGACCCTTAGCTACCCTTCAAGCACAGAGCGAAAACTTTGATCAGACTGGGTAGATGCCTAGGCTGATCTGAGTCTTTGCGTGACGCAATGCCACTTTGTTGGTTTTGTCGTATTGGGGCTCATATGTAGTGACCCTATTATAACTGTCTCATTAATGCAGTTCTAATGAGAGGACACAACATGAGTTGGACACCACAAAACCAACAATGTGGTTGTGCGCCCAGAGCAGACTCCGATCAGCCTGGGAAACCGTTTAGTTTGATCTGACTATTCACTAAGTGCTCAAAAGGTAGCTAAGGGTCTAAGCTACCTCCATGCGGACAGCGAAGACTCTGATCAGACTGGGCGGATGCCCAGGCTGATCTGAGTCTGCGCTGGGCACTCGACCACATAGTTGGTTTTGTCGTGTCGCGGCTCACATGTTTTTGTATAGAAATCTGGAAAATCATACTTTACTTTTCCCTGTTATTCCTTCTTATCTGGGACACTGACCAACTTACTTTTTTCTTCTCTGGTCTCCTCAAACTGATCTTCATCGAAACCTTCTGGCTTGTCAAGGCCCGGGTAATTGTTGAACAAGTTAGCAACAAAAGCCAAGTTCAATTTGGCATTGCCCTTGACGACATCTGAACTGGAGATGAAAGCCCGGCACCCTATCTTCTCTGCTTCACACAGCATTAACTCGGCCCTTTCCTTGTCATCAGGGTGCTGTTTCAAAACAAACAGAGCTCTATGATTATGACAGGAATTTCCGCCATCCAGAAATATCCTAAATATCTAAACCTTTGTTAATTAATTCTGCTACAAGATTTGTCCTTCCAAAACAATTCCAAAAACATTGATCCATCTTATTATTAGATACCAGTAGATCTAGATTTTGGGTTTGTTTGGGGGTGTGGGGTGGGGAGTTCAACAACTACATTAATTATTTGATAATAATACTCAGGTGAGCTAATAATACAAAGCGGCACAATTCCATCAAACTGAAGGTAGGGTTATGGTTCTTTTTAAATGCACATCATCTGATAATGCCTCATGCTTTATATTTGTACAAACTTTCATGAAGAACTCTTAAACGATTTTCAAGATATGGAGTGGACACAAAATGTTACCTTTCGAACTTCAACCTCTAAGTGTGGCCTTGATCTATGTCAGATATTGTTGATATATGAGTACTGCACATCGTCTCGAGAAGGTGAATATTTGACTCAAGTTAAAAAAAAAAATCTTTCAAGAAGTTAAGAAGATAAGGAGCAGACACGAAAGTTAACAGATAGACAGAAGGATAGAAGGATGGATGCATGGAAGGAAGGATGGACAGATGGTGGCAATGACATAATACCATCAATCTTCAACAGGCATATAGAATGTTAGGTGCTTTTGCACTAAGAAAGCTCCTCACATTTTTTCAGCAAAAATGGTACTATGTTTGTGTAATATGTCTGAAACTGTACCATTTCGCTAACTATTCTAACATGACATTTAAGTTTTCCCCACTGAGTATATAAGAAATGGCGTCATGTGAAAATTTGTGATGAATCATGTTACTAACGTCCCAGTGTGCAATTTTTGCGCCTTGATGACGTTCTCCTCCAAACAGTTCTTAGGAAATAGTTGCAATATCCTTTCATCTTCATTCTGTACAATGTTAGAATTGAAATGAGCCGCAACGCAAGAAAACCAACAAAGTGGTTGTGCGCCAAGCGCTGACTCAGATCAGCCTGGGCATCCACCAAGTCTGGTCAGACTCTTCCACAGTGTTTCCCCCAGACTGAAAAAGGGGCAGGGTGCTACTGAAAAAAAGGGCACTTTTAGCGCGGCGAAGGGCATCTGGAGGGGCAATGTTACTCATGTTGTTCGGCCTATATCTAATAATTAACCTCAAAAGTATGACATTTCAGTGCAGTAACACTACCATTATGTGTTAATATATAGTGTAATTTAGCTGTACTGTTCATAGTGTTAGTGTGACCAGTCCATTGTTGAATTACTCAAAAAAAAAAGAAAAAAAAAAAAACTGAACTGCTAAAAAAAACAATCCGGCATTTTCAAACCACCACTACTCCCCCACCTTCCCTCACCCTCCATATACACATCCAAAATTGCACCTCGGATGATGGGTCTGCTTTGTTCTAGTGATTTTGATCAAAGATGATACTTGTTTACACTCAAAATCGGTCTATCTCAAAACCGAGTTTAATTCTACACTTAGATTAACATACCTACCGTAAGACCTTTCTAGAGTAGTTAAATATCAAATAAGGATCGCGTATTGTTGCATATCTGGGCCGGTAAATTTGTAAAATCGCAAATTACTGCATGGTGACAGCTGTTGAGATGCTAAAGATCGCGGATGTCCCAAGGTACTATTAATAAATTGACTGGTTCTCGTTCCACAGATAGTACACCTGAATCGTCGAAAACTGGATAGAAAAACGCGGGAAACTAATCTTAAAGTGAACGAACCGACTTTCATAAACAGAAATCGTCGGCACCTGCGACGATTTCATGAAAACACGTATGATCTGATCAGCCTGGCAAATTTAGCATGATCCGTAACTGTGATGACCGTACATTACGTATCTGACATGTTTACCGGGAAAAATAGATACTGAATCATTGCATTGTCGTACGCGTCTAATAGGCCTCGAATTCTGCAGTATGGCGCAACGTGATACGGTGAAAAAATAGTTACCGGTATTGATGCGGCAAGCGGCACCGTTATGGCCAATGAATCCCCAACTGCCACACCCTCAACTAGGCTTGTGTCATTATCGGAGCGAGGCAAACTAGTTAACGGTGCTACCCGTTAATTTCACATTCGGAACAGGCTGGTCACTTTATTGCCCTGGTTACTATCGCCATGTCCGCAATGCATTGGACACCATAAAAGCCGGTAACCAGCATGTGTTTTCAGTTGGCGAAGTAATTTTCCGCTCCAAGTAACACATGACGACGGTCGGGGTTTAGCGAGGTGATAATTGCCAGAGATTAATAACCTTGATTGGTGTTTATTGATGAGCATGTGTACAGATTATCGATCGACTTGAGTTGTCAGTTTTTACAGGTATGGGACACAATGGAACCGAATCGCAATAGCAGCGCGGGAAAAGGGACTGGTTACTGATATTTTTCGGGCAGGAGGGCGCTTATGACACTTTTTGGGGGCAGAAGGGCGGGACCAAAAAGGGGCAGGGCGCGGCGCCCCGCCATTCCGCTTTAGGGGAAACACTGCTCTTCCCTAAGCGCTTAAAATGTAGCTTAGGGTCTAAGCTACCTTCTTGCGGACAGCGAAGACTCTGATCAGACTGGGCGGATGCCCAGGCTGATCTGAGTCTGCACTGTCCGCACAACCACTTTGTTGGTTTTCTCGCGTTGCGGCTCAAATAATTTTTCCTTACCTGTGAATTATCGCAACACATGTTGTCGGGCAGAGAGGAATATCAATTCACTCTGGCTTTCAGCCGTCATGAATTAATGTTTTGGTGATCTGCCCTCCAACAACATGTGTTAATCAGCGATAATTCACAGGTAAAAATATTATTTCTTAAAATCATCAATTTTGAACAGCTTTGCCCTGGTACAATACATTAATACAACTACACATTTTTTTTTGGAAAAAAAGTAATTGGATGCCCTGTTAGGGAAAGTATCATTATGAAGAAGACGTTACATATATTTTACTTACATTCTCATAATGTGTCATAATTCCTGCTTCTCTAGGTGCTATCTGATGTAGTAAATGGACGTATGCTATTGAATCCTGAAACAGATGTTTAATGTTCATAGTATACCCCTTATCAATCAGTCTCCCATATCTGCCCAAAACTCCCATATCAGCCCAAGATATGTTTATATAGAGATTATTACATGGCAATGTTCATATTATAACCCTTATCGATCAGTCTCCCATATAAGCCCAAACTTCCCATATCAGCCCAAGGCCAAGAAGTTTATATAGAGATTATTATAATATGGCAATGTTCATATTACACCTATTATACCCCTGATCAATCAGTCTCCCATATCAGCCCAAAACTCCAATACCAGCCCGAGAGCCAAGAAATTTATATAGAGATTATTATATGGCAATGTTCATATTATACTCTTATCGATCAGTCTCCCATATAAGCCCAAAACTCCCATATCAGCCCAAGGGCCAAGATGTTTATACAGAGATTATTATATGGCTATGTTCATATTATACCTATTTTTTCCCTCATCAATCAGTCTCCCATATCAGCCCAAAACTCCCATATCAGCCCAAGAGCCAAGATGTTTATACAGATTACTATGTGGCAAAGTTCATATTATACCCCTTACCAATCAGTCTCCAATATCAGCCCAAAACTCCCATATCAGCCCGAGAGCCAAGAAGTTTATAGAGATTATTATATGGCAATATTCGCATATTACTCAATATGGGAGTCAAGGATTTATATGGGGTATGATATGATAATTGCTGTATCATAGTCAATTCATCATATATTTTGATTGTAAACAGGTTTGCCTGCTCTATATTCAGGGTTCGTACAGAAATAAGAGAACAGAATTCCAGGACTTTTCCAGGACTTTTTTTGTTTTTCAAGGACTCAATTTTAACGACCCATCAGTCACTCACCCAACAAAACTGGAAGTATGTTGTTATTTTGTGGGAGGGTTCAGACTTTTCTTCGTAAGCCACATTCCCAATATGTTTGCTTCCTTTTGCGTGAGACTTTAGGGCCGATTCCCCAATGTTGGAAATGTCTATAATACAATCGCAGGCCTAACAGATCGCTTTCAGTTTGTCAGTCTTGAAGGGGCGAATCCATTTGGAATAAGAAGGGTTCCTCTCCCACTCGTTTTTGTATACACATTTGCCTTTCGAAGCCATTGTGTTCGTTGATCTTCTTCAATTTAAATTCGCGCAAAATTTGCACTTTTTATAGCCGGAAACCGCAAAACGGAAACAAGTCACACTTTATTTCTACAACCGGATGATGGTATTGATAAATACCCGGACTACCGGTAAAAATGAATCTGAATACGGTCGCACCTTGCTCTTCGAAGTATCTAGCGATTTTCACTCGGTTTTCTTTTGCGCATCACATAAATCCAAAAAAATTTAAAAGAATCGATGTATTTTATTATTTTCAAGGACAATTTCACTTTTCAAGGGCAATTTTACAAAATTCCAGGACAATTCCAGGATAAATGGCACTATTTTCAAATTCCAGGAGTTTTCCAGGACTAGGGTCAAATTCAAGGACTTTTCAAGGTCTGTGCGAATCCTGTATATATATATAGTGTGATATGGGTTTTTCCCCCTAGAGAGTGATATGGGTTTTGCTTAGTTTTTTTAGAACAGAACTGCATAACCAATGAGTATGCCAGTGGGGTGATATGGATTTTCCACCCTAGGGAGTTGTTAATCAGTCTTGCTTGATCCAGCTATAAAATAAGTTTTCCTCTTCTAAAACTATCCCACAGACCTAGATCTTTTTTTACAAGACAGATCTCAGAGCTCTAGAATTAAGTGATAATTAGGGATAATTTTCACGAATTCTGCATCAAAACATATGTTGTGACCCCTCATCTGAACCGTCTCGACGAGGCGGTTCAGATGAGGGGTCACAACATATGGTTTCAATGAGAAATAAGAAAAATTATCCCTAATTATCATCAAATACGCCCTCTTATCTAGAGCTCTGTAATTGAATAAACACAGTAAACAATCCAGGCATTTTTGTCCTTAGAAAACAGAAAATAATCCAGCTGACACATACCTTGATATCTGATGAGAAATTTGCAATCTGTCGGCCAATGCCGGCTTGTCTGAGATGGTAGTTCACCCAGCGAATAAGAATTTCCTCAGGCGAAAGCTTTAGTAAATCCTCGATTGTCTCCCCTTCCTCCAGCAAATGAACCAGTCCTGGGTGACTTGCCAGGTTGACCTCGCTTAGTAAACCTATCTGTAAGACAAAATTAAGTGGTGACACTCAAACAAGGTGCATAAAGAATATAATATGAGCCACAACACGACAAAACCAATGAAGTGGCATATGTGCCCAGCACTGACTCAGATCAGCCTGGGCATCCACCCAGTCTGATCAGAGTCTTCTCTGTCCACATGGAGGTAGCTTAGATCCTTAGCTACCCTTTAAGTGCTTAGCAAAGGGTCTGATCAGACTGGGTGGCTGCCCAGGCTGATATGAGTCTGTGGTGGGCACACAACCACTTTGTCTTCTCGTGTCGCGGCTCAAACATGTACATTCAGAAAGAATTCTAGAGGAAACAGAGAAGATCAAGATCAGACTGCAGTCTGATCCAGCTCTAACTTTTTGTCAACAGACATACTATCTTTTATTACTTTATAGATATCAATGATACACCCTTTGAACTGCCTGTTTCCTGGACATCTGATACAGAGAGCCGTATCAAACTGACGTTTTCTGAATCTGTATCACTAGCCCTTAAACAAGGCTATTTCTGAGTTCCAGCTTCAGGCACATCATTTGTTAACATGCATCATATAAACAAGAACCAGAGAAACGGGACTAGTGATGTAACGTAACGTCAACAAACACTCCAAAGGGCGCCCCACGATAGCTCAGTCGGTAGCTTTTGTCTCATGACAAGCTATTTACCTCTGCCACGCATGTTCAAATCCGGGTCGATGCATTAGCGCTGGCAAGTATGAATAGTTGACTGGTACCTTAGGTATATAATAAACAAATTATTATATTATAATAGTAACTTGATCTGGCGCACTGTATCATGCCTCGTGGATGAGCTCATACCATCGGCAAGCGTCTCGGGTGATCCAATGGTATGAGCTCATCCACGAGACGTGATACAGTATGCCAAATCAAGTTACTATTATAATAATGTGAATATACCTAACTAGAGTAAAAAGATAAGCAACTAGAGCAAGTGAGCAGGGGCTCACGTATACCCCCGACCAGCGCCACCGCCTAATGAAACCACCGCCTTAAGAAACGACTGCCTAATGAAACCAGTCTTATACATGGTTTGAACCTAGAAGTAAACTTAGTCACCTATCAAATGGTTCCATCAAAGTATATTATAAATATCAGCAAAGAGTACCAACTTAACACAAAACTTTAATGTACACATATAAGTCTGTGCCCATGACCTTGGTCAGCAGCAGCATCCAGATGATGTCAAATAATCTGCATGAACATAGAAGTAAACTTAGTCATATATCAAAAAGGTTTCATCAAATGATGTTGGAAATATAAGCAACGAATATAAACTTAACGCCAAACTTTAACGCAAATACACAAGTCTGTGACCTTGCCCTTTGGTAAGCAGCAGCATCCAGATGATGTAAACTACTCTTTATGAACCTTAAAGTAACCCTAGTCAAATATCAATAGGTTCCATCAAAGGATATAAGAAATATAAAAGAACACTCTAAACTTAATGCAAAACTTGAACGCAAGTGTTTAAGTCTGTGACCTTGACCTTAGGTCAGCAGCAGCATCCAGATGATGATAAGTATTCTGCTTGGACCTGTAAGTAAATCTAGGCACATATCAACAGGCTTCATCAAAGGATATTGGAAACATAAGCAAAATTAAAAACTTAATACAAAACTTTAACGCAAATGTTTAAGTCTGTGACCTTGACCTTAGGTCAGCAGCAGCATCCAGATGATGATAAGTATTCTGCTTGAACCTGTAAGTAAGTCTAGGCACATATCAACATGCTTCTTCAAAGGATATTTGAAATATAAGCAAAATTAAAAACATAATGCAAAACTTTAACGCAAATGTTAACGGACGGACGCACGGACGGACGAACGGACGCACAGACGGACGAACAGAGGAACGGACGGAAAGACGAAAACTATATACCCCTCGACATACGTCGGGGGTATAATGATCTGGAATATCATATCTCCTATCGATTGCACTTTTGATTTCACTCATCAGCTAGACATGTCAAAATTTTGGGTCAAGTATTCAACCCCACCCCCTTTCCCAACAATTTTCTTGAAACATCCAGCTATAGGCATGGCGGCCAACTTGGTCATGTGATCAAAACCACCTGTACAAACTTTCCTCCCTGGTCCAGGGATTCATATGAAATATGGCTTCAATCAGCCCAGTGGCTTCAGAGATGATGTTTAAAAATGTTGATGGGCGACAGAATCTCAAAGACCTTGAACGAAGGTCAAAGAAAAACCTTGACCTTTAGCAACATAATATGTTTGACTGCTCATTTAGTTAACCAAATAAACCATACATTATACCTAAGACTTAAGTAGTTTTTGAGAAATCCACTGTTTGAGCTTGACTTTCTGATCCTAGATCAACAAGTTTGAAGGTCATTGGCCTTACGGTTCTGAAGAGGCAGCTTTTGAATGGTTTCTACCATATACAGTCATGGTGGCCATCTTGGTCATGTGACTAAAACCACCTGTGCACTTTCATCCCCCTGACCAAGGGAAGCTCCATATGAAATATGACTTCAATCTGTCCTGAGGCTTCAGAAAAGATGTTGGAAAATGGCATATATTTCACAGCTGATTGAACATAGAAAAAATATTCATCTGTTGCATTTAGCTCAATTTCTATTTAAGTAACCATAAGGGCTAGAGTCTTCAAACCTGCTCCATAGATACATCTGGAAAAGATCTACTGAAAGTAGCAATGCATATCAGGCCATGACCTATATTTCATGGTTGATTGAACATACAAAAAAAAAATTCAGCTGTTGCGTTTAGCTCAGTTTCAAAGTAACTGCAAGGGCTAGGGTCTTCACAGTTCCTCCATAGATTCCTCTGGGGACAACTTACTGAAGGCAGTGATGCATATCAGGCCATGAGCACTATTACATGAGGCAAAGATTGTGCCTTATATCTTGAAGACTATTTTATGTACTAACATGATTACTTGGGATTACTTGGGATAATGACTCAATATGACCCACTGTTTGACCTAAAACTAACAGTTGGTCACAGAGACCTATATTTCATGGTCCAGTGATATTGTCTTATATTTTGAAGACTAACTGAGGTATGAACATGATTGCTTGGACTAATGACCCAGTATGACCTGATGTTCAACCTCAGTTTAACAGTAGGTCACAGAGACCTATATTTCTTGTTCCAGTGATTTTGCCTTATATCTTGAAGACTATTAGATGTTCGAACATGACTGCTTGAGATAATGACTCAGTATGACCCAATGGTTGACCTCAAAGTAACAGTAGGTCACAGTGACCTATATTAAATGGTCTGATATTTGACCTCAAACTAACAGTAGGTCAGTGACCTATATTTCAGGGTCCAATGCCTCATATTTCTAACACTTTTTCATAGATTTGCATCATACTTGGCTCCTGGTTTATGCTGACACTGTGAGTGACATCATACACTAATTTTAGGTCAGTATGACCTACATTTCATGGTCCAGTGATTTTAGTCAATATCTTACACTATTTTATGGATTTGCATCATACCTGGGTCAATGCATTGGGCTGACACTATGAGTAACCTCATACTAATTGTAGGTCAGAGTGACTTGTATTTCATGGTCCAGTGATGAAGCCATTATCTCCTAAACTATTTCATTGACTTGCATTAAGCTTGGTGAAATGATACATTCAGAAACAGTGACTGACCTCATGCCACTTCTAGGTTACTGTGACCTATATTTAGCATTACATTGATATTGTCTTATCTCTGGCAATATTTCAGCAGTTAGAATAATTCTTAGGAGAACTGTTTATTCTGACACTACAGTTGATCTCATTTCACTTGGCCCATACTGTCCATATTAAACTTATGCCTGTTAAAGTCAAGCACCCTTTGTTAAAGTCAAGCTCCCGTAAGTCGCATTTTATTGACTTCTGACAATTCTTGATATCCCAATCTTTCATGTCCATATATCAAATCTCAGTGGTATAAGGCAAAACAAAGCTAAATCAGAAAACACCATGCAAAGTTAACACCACCCGCACCGGAAAAGTAATACTATTTGCTGCTTCTGCTTGCTCCACCACAGGGTGTAATCGATTCCCCTAATTTTCGCTTCCTGCAGAGACTGTACATCATATTTGGCTTCTGCCGAGACTGTCCATGATCTCTTGCTTCCTGCCAAGACTTCTGTACATGATAAATGGCTTCCTGCAGAGACTGTCCGCGTGATTCTGCTTCCTGCCGAGGCTCTCGGCAGTGAGCAGAGTCACGCGGACAGTCTTGACAGGAAGCCATTTTTTGAGGACAGTAGTCTCTGCAGGAAGCAAGAGTTCGCGGACAGTCTCGGTGGAAGCCAAATATGACAGACAGTCTCTGCAGGAAGCGAAAATTGGCAGAATCGATTACACTCTGTGTCCACTCAAGACAAATAAATACTTACTCTGATAATCTGCCAAATAAGACCCAGGACTAAATGTGGCTTCCCTGCTTCCAAATCCGTGCGACCTATATTTGTTACATTGCATCCTATGGAACTGGCAGAATTTATGGCTAAATTATGATTTTCTGTCCGTCTGTACACATCTAACTTTGTTTTTGTTGTGTTGATTGTTCTTTCATCAATAGTGTCTGGCACTGATTTGTTGATTAATTTGCTGAAAAGAAAGAAAAACAATGTAGCTGGATTAGCATCTCATCAGGACCCAGTTGTTCAAAGCTTCGATAGCTTGTTGAAATTGTTAGTCAAGGATCCTTTAAGTCTTACAGCACTCACACAATCAACTGCAGCAATATTTTTGCTGAAAAAATGTGAGGAGCTTTTGCAATGCATAAGCTACTCACATTTTTTTGGCAAAAAAAAATGGCAGCTTTATTACGTACATTTTGTTTGGAAATTTAACATCTCACAAAGCAATAAGAGAGGCGCGGTGGCCGAGTGGTTCGGTTATTGTGCAGAAAGTCGCCGGAAGGTCGTGAGTTCGCAGCTCATCTTCGCCATCCGACGACTGGAAAACTCTCTCTGTCCACCCAGCAGTAAATGAGAACCTTTTTCGAATTAGGGAAGGATAAGGCAGCGAAAGGAGAGAGATGGGCTCCGCCTTTCATCAGCTGTGCACAAGATACAGTGGGTCTCTAACCCCCACTACCCCTACGGCTATTAGGCTATGGGAAACCTTTACCTTACAATACAATACGATAGCTACTAACATTTATTCGGCAAAAAATGGCAGCATTTATCCATACATTACATTAGAAAATTTACCATCTCAGGTCCTTAGTTTTGAACAACTGGGCCCTGATGTGCAGGCTTATCTGAACCTTCAATTTGCACATACTGTAAGGGAACTTTTCACAAGACACCACTCATGTATGAACTGGAGGCCATTGAAATTTAGAAGTATAGACCTCCTGCTAGTTTCGGAGGAGACTGAGAGAACAAAACCATTTCTGTCTCAGAACAAAGCCAGACTATGGCACTCAGCAGGGTTTTCCCGGATGCAAGATTGAGAGTCTCAGACCCCCAAAATAATGTCTGGGACTCCCAGAAAATAATTGTGCATCCACTGGGACTCTTAGAACAAAATACGTGTACCAATTCAAAGTGATGAATTCCAATAAAAATCATATATACTAAGTCATGATTTTCAGAATGTAGTATTTATGAGCTTCTGATGTTTGTTTTGGAAATTTCTTAAGATTTTTCAGAGCACAGGACCCTTTACTTTTGGCACTGGGCCCTTAAGAAATTGGTGTGTGAGTCCCAAATACTCTTCAAATAAAAGATCCAGGGAAAACCTTGACTCAGTATAAAAGGCACTTATCTAGTCAGTCTTGCATCCATTGTAAGATAGATGCATGTTTTTTCCTCAGAATCTTGTCTTCTTTGTTCATTTACAGGCCTACCTCGTTATAACTCCCCTCAACATTACGCGTATACCGTTATAGCGTGGTACCTGTCTTGGACCCCAAATTTTTCCCAAGGTACCATTTTCAGTGATTTTGAAAAAAAAAAAAAAAAACAAGAAATGTTACAGTGTGTAACAAATGCCCCCGAAGGCCCCTTAAACTGACCTTTGAGTCCTGGTTGTGACCTTGACCTTGAGTGTGGAGCCTGAGTCTTGCACATGACATACATTCTTATTTGTGACTGTGACCCTGGCCTTGGGCAACAAAACCATAATTTGTGAATCATCTCATTATTTTTTCCCTTTTCATGAAAATTAATGAAGTTTGATTCAGTAGCTTTTAAGTAATTGAGGATAAATGAGTTGATCTTTGACCTCTGGCTATGACCTTGACCTTGGATGTGGAAACATATGTCTTTTGAATGGAAAATCTTCTCAGTAGGCTTTATCTTTCTGCAATATTTGCTTTGGTACTTTTCTGAGTAATTGCCGAGACATCATTTGACTTCTGACCCCAGATTGTGACCTTGACCATGGATTTGGGATCATAAATACTGTGTATAACATACCTTCTCATTATGGTTTACCTTTCTGTGAAGTTTGATGAAAGTCCCTTTAGCAGGTTTCAAGTTATGGCAGAGGCAACATTTGACCTTTGACCCCTGATTGTGACCTTGACCTTGAATGTGGTAACCTAAATCTTATGTGTGACACACCTTCTCATTATGCTTCTTCTTTCTGTGAAGTTTCATTCAATTTGCTTCAGTAGTTTATAAGTTATTGCTGAGACACGATTCTGAGACACAATTTGACCTCTGACCCAACTGTGGCCTTGACCTTGGGCGTAGGGAACTAAGTATTGTGCGCGACACACCTTCACATTATGCTTTATCTATCTGTGAAGTTTCATCAAATTTGCTTCAGTAGTTTTAAAGTTATCGCTGAGACACGATTTTGAGACATTATTTGACCTCTGACCCAATTGTGACCTTGACCTTGGGCGTAGGGATCTAAGTCTTGTGCCCGACACACCTTCACATTATGCTTTATCTATCTGTGAAGTTTCATCAAATTTGCTTCAGTAGTTTTAAAGTTATAGCTGAGACACGATTTGTAACGGACGGACGGAAAGACGGACGGACGGACAGACGGACTGACGGTGCGATTTTAATATGCCACCCGAAGTTCCTTCGGGGGCATAAAAATAGTTTTTTTTTCAGATCGCTGAATCAAAGCTGCTAGGTGAACGAGAAATTATGTTGTTTGTAAAAATAATTATGAATAAAGTACTTACATGATAATTGTTTGATCTTTGTTTGTTTTTGCCCTAATTACCCTTGATCGCCCCACGTGTACAAGCCATTATTATTGTGTTTTGTTTTGAAGGTACGCCGAGCATATTCACACATAATTAGGTCAATTGCAATGACAGCAAAACTTATGTAACACCTGAATAATTACCTTATTTATTGACTGATGACCGTATGCTTAAAGGAATGAAAACTTTCATAATTATCCCTTAAAAACCTGGAATACACTTCAAACACGCCGAACTCGCAGTTTGATGGCGCCGCCATTGTTGTCGTTGCATAAAATTAACAATCAGCCAATCAGAGTGAGCGAGAGGGTTTATGGGTAAAAGAATGTGTAATTGACTAATTGAGTTAAAGTGCGCGATGCAGATAAAAATTGTCCGACTTTGGTCATTCATTCATTCAGTAAATTTGAAACCAAACTGCATAATGGAGACTCCAAAAAACGTAAAGCCTTCTCCGTGAAAGACACGGATAATTTTGGTCCGATGATACTGTACCCCAACACCGCAATGTTAAAGTTACATGATCACCGGAAATCTGCCAAGATGGCGTCTTGTGGAATTTAAAAACGAAACACATGTGTTACTTAGCATATTTTATTGACAAGACAGTTTAATAATATGATTGGAACAATGTGATACATGCTGTAAGTGTTTATCTATCTAGCAATACAACAATACGTATCAGAAACCATTATTTACGTCAAACATTGACTCAAACCACCAACACACACAACCGTTAGGGCAAAATCGAAGTCAGTCGAGCTTGTGTTGGTAGCCCCCTCATCCTAATCGCTATAACGCGTTTCACTTATAACGCGGTCGAGATCTATGGACCCCACCCATCGCGTTATAATGAGGTTGACCTGTATTTGAATTTCATGAACAAATAAAAACACTTAAAAACTAGACAATCACTAAAGGTGATGAATGCCCCCGCCATATGCCTCACTAGAAAAGTAATGTGTTAAACATATTTGTGTGAAGTTACATCAAAATCTGTCAATAAATAAAGGTGCTAGAGGGATGATAGAGTTTTTCTTAAAAATAGCAACTGTGACCTTGACCTTGGAACTACAACCCTGAAAGGTTAACTTGTCCAAGATATTGTCATACTTAATATATGTGTGAAGTTCTATCAAAATCAGTTAATAAATAAAGGTGCTAGAACCATGACAAAGATTTACATGTACCTATAATAGCATCTGTGACCTTGACCTTGGACCTACAATGATGAAACGTAAATTTGTACCAGATATTGTCAAGCTAAATATTTGTGTCAAGTTATGCCAAAATCATTCCAGAGGGATGACAGCATATTTTCTAAAATAGAAAATATGACCTTGACCTTTACCCTGAAATTCTGGATCACAAAGTTGTCCAAGATATTGTCACACTAAACATTTGAGTGAAGTTACATCAAAATTGTCAATGAATAGAGGAGTAGAGGAATGATAAAGTTTTTTTCTAAAAATAGCAACTGTGACCTTGACCTTGGACCTGCGGTGCTGAAACAGTAATTTATTCAAGATATTGTTATACTTAACATTTATGTGAAGTTACATCAAAATCGATCTATAAATGAAAGCGCTGGAGCAATGCCCTAGCTTTTCTGAAAATAGCAACTGTGACCTTGACCATCATCCTACAAACCTGAAACGCAAAGTTGTTCAAGGTACTGTCATACCCAATAAAGCTGTGATGTAATACCAAAATCTGTTAATAAATGAGGCCGCTAGAGCGACGATAAAAGGTGAGATTGTATTTAAGCTATGGAAATATGGTCAAAATATGTATGTTATTTAAGGGGACATAATTCTGCAATAAAGACCTGACTGAAAGTTCTGTTTCCTTTATGCACATGTTCAATGCATGTCTGAACTGTGTTGCAAGTTTCAAATCCCTACATCAAATACTATTGGAGGAGTTGCAGAGACAAGAACAGTACTACAAAGTGTGAAATATGGTCAAAATATGCATGTCATTCAAGGGGATGTAATTCTGCCATAATGACCTGGATCAAAGTTTAGTTTCCTTTATGCACATGTTCAATGCATGTCTGACCTGTGTTACAAGTTTCAAATCCCTACATCAAATAAAATTGGAGGAGTTGCAGAGACAAGAACAGTACTACAAATGTGAAATATGGTCAAAATATTTGTTATTCAAGGGGACATAATTCTGCAACAAAGACCTTAATCAAAATTCTGTTTCAATGCATGTCTGAACTGTGTTGCAAGTTTCAACTCCCTACATTAAATACTGTAGGAGGAGTTGCGGAGACAAGAACAGTACTCAAATGTGAAATATGGTTATAATATGTATATTATTCAAGGGGACATAATTCTGCAACCAAGACCTTAATCAAAGTTATGTTGCCTTTATGCACATGTTCAATGCATGTCTGAACTGTGTTGCAAGTTTCAACTCCCTATATCAAATACTGTAGGAGGAGTTGCGGAGACAAGAACAGTACTCAGATGTGAAATATGGTCAAAATATGTTTATTATTCAAGGGGACATAATTCTGCAATAAAGATCTTAATCAAAGTTATGCTTCCTTTATGCATATGTTCAATGCATGTCTGAACTGTGTTCCAAGTTTCAACTCCCTGCATCGAATACTGTAGGAGGAGTTGCGGAGACAAGAACAGTACTACAAAGTGTGACGGACGGACGTATGGACGGACGTACGTACGGACGGACAAGGGCAAAACTATATGCCCCTCCCCACTTTGTGGCGGGGGCATAAAAACAACAAAAAACAACTATATGCTCCTCCCCACCTTGTGGCGGGGGCATAAATAAAAATCTCACTGCTTCTTGATTTTAGGCAGTTTCGTTATAGCATCACTTTGCAATCGCCTCATGAAGGTTCTTACACTGTAACTAATAAAAAGTGTCTATGATAGTGACAAAGTTTGGTTTTTCAAATAATATCACTAACGTAATGTAAAATAAACTCTCTGTCACCGTGAATATGTTTTTATCATATGACGTCACTGTTATTCAGTGGACAATATAGTGCCATAAAAATTATATGACCACACGGGTAATAACACTTTGGCGCGTACACAGAGCATCACTGACCACGTCCATGTCAACAATGCGTTTTCTTGGTGAAATTATATTCATTTTGAAGGCGATAAAATCCCATTTTAAAGGGTCATACGATAAACAGAGTATTACACTCATGGTGTTTTCATATGAAATTTATGAAACTCGCCAAAGGCTCGTTTAATAAATTTCATATGAAACTAGAAATGTTTTTTTTTTTGACAAAAACAGATGTCCCCCCCACCTGCTCTTTCCCAGCAGTATCAGTTTCCCTAAATGCTGTCCAGTTAAGACCTCCTGTGACCTTGAAATCGGGTCAAGGTCACCGAAATTTAATCACTTCTTTTCCATCTCCCACTGATGTATC
The DNA here is from genome assembly GCA_963989385.1 of Ctena decussata. Classification (NCBI taxonomy): domain Eukaryota; kingdom Metazoa; phylum Mollusca; class Bivalvia; order Lucinida; family Lucinidae; genus Ctena; species Ctena decussata. Next base: position 33,445,497 of record OZ022508.1, on the reverse strand, counting down.
TGTGATAGTTTGGTTCAAATCCATTTATCCCTTCAGGAGATATGGTACTGACACACTTTTTGACTGCCTGTGACCTTGAAAATGGGGTCAAGGTCACCAAAATCTAATCACTTCTTTGCCATCTCCCAGTATATATCTATGCAAGTTTGGTTCAAATCCATCCGTCCATTCAGGAGATATGGTGCAGACAAGGCATTTTCAACACTCTTTGACCTCCTGTGATCTTGAACATGGGGTCAAGGTCTCCAAAATCTAATCAATTCTTTGCCATCGCCCAGTGATGTATCTATGACAGTTTGATTCAAATCCATCCATTCCTTCAGGAGATATGGTGCAGACAAGGCATTTTTCAACACTCTTTGACCTCCTGTCACCTTGAAAATGAGGTCAAGGTCACCAAAATCTAATCACTTCTTTGCCATCTCCCAGTATATATCCCTGCCAGTTTGGTAAAAATCCATCAATTCCTTCAGGAGATATGGTGCAGACATGGCATTTTTCAACACTCTTCGACCTCCTGTGACCTTGAAAATAAGGTCAAGGTCACCAAAATCTAATCAATTCTTTGCCATCTCCCAGTATATATCTACGCCAGTTTGGTAAAAATCCATCAATTCCTTCAGGTGATATGGTGCAGACAAGCTATTTTTCATCCTTCTTTGACCTCCTGTGACCTTGAAAATAAGGCCAAGGTCACCAAAGTCTAATCAGTTTTTCCCCTCTCCCAGTGATGTATATGTGCCAGTTTGGTCAAAATCCACACATCCCTTCAGGAGATAGAGTGCAGACAAGAAGCTACGCCGACGCTGACGCCAACTTGGACGCAGACGGGATCCACACCAAAAACAATATGTCCCCCCCCCCCCCCCCCATGATGGGGGAACATAATGACCACCCACGTAAGATCCTCTGTAATTATGGCAGCCTCAGAGGAAACTCTTTACTTATACCAATATTGATAGAAGAAAAGTTATCCCGCTGTGCACAGTGGTGATACAATCATAATTATTAAGATTTTTGTATGGAAGTCATATGGGTACTCTTTCTGGTTTGGGGTGCTCCAAACCTTAAGCAACATGATGGGACTGTACATGTTGTTTTATTGCTTTACGTTCACTGTATACAACTATGGTCATGTCAGGACGTTCAGTTGACCTAACCACACTATTCCTGGGCAGGCTTAGACCTCCTAAGCGGTTAACCAGTACGAAGTGCACATACTTTCACCAGTAACTGACAACTGCCCTTCTTGTGTCAGCGAAAGGAGAAACCAAAGCATACGGCTAGACTGGGACCTAGTACTTCTAGCTCTCGAGTCTGACGCGCTACTGACTGAGCTACGCGGCCCGGCAGGGTACTATACACCATCCTAAAAACAAGAGGGCCATGAGGCCCTGAATAGCTCACCTGAACAACTGGCAAAGTAACTTTTTCTTATGTCTGAAATTGTCAAAATATGAGTCTTGGGTCAAAAGTCAAAGAATGACCTTTCGTACTCATAAATCATCATGTACTCATTAAGACAACCATATATACCATTTTAGGCCAAAATCTTCAAAACTTTCAGTGAAGCTTATGTCCTAGCATTTTCCTATATGTGACCATGCCGTAAAAAAGATCAAGGTAAACCCAAGGTTATCATTTGAACAGTCTTGGTAGTACTCTAGTACTCCATGCTACTTACCAACTTTCAAGGTCACACAACGTGTATTGGTTCTGGAGAAGAAAAATATTAAAGGTTTATACCATAAATGGGTATGGCGGCCATGCAGGTCATGTGACCTAGACCGTTTGAACAAATTTTTGTTCAATCAGCCCCTGGAGGCTCTGTATGAAATGTGTTTATAACTAGCCCTTTGTCTTTTGAGGAAATGTTTAAATGTCAAAAAATGAGAAATCAGCTGGGTCAAAGGTAAAAAAATGACTTCGACTTCTTGTACTCATAATTCTTCCTGACCTCATTAAGACGACTGTGTATGCCAATTTTAAGGCCAAAATCTTCAAAACTTCCCATGAAATCTTATGTTGTAGCATTTTCTCATATTTGACCTTGCTGTAAAAAGAGTCAAGGTCAACCCAAGGTCATAATTTGAATAATCATGATAGTACTGGAGCACACAATGCTACATACCCAGTTTCAAGGCCATTTTCATTCCCTCAACCCCTGAAGGGTCCTATATATGATATTTGGTTACAATTGGCTCAGTAGCTTTTAAGAAGTTTGAAATTGTCAAACTATAAGAATTCAGGATCAAAGGTCAAAGAACGACCTTGACCTCTTGTATTCATGACTCTTCATGTACTCCTTTAGATGACTGTATTTATCAATTTTTAGGCCTTAATATTCAAAACCTTCCATGAAATCTTAAGTTCTAGCATTTTCCAATATTTGACCTTCAATGACCTTGCCGTAAAAAAATAGTCAAGGTCAACCCAAGGTCATCATTTGAAAAAACTTGATAGTACTTGAGTACCCGATGCAACATACCAAGTTTCAAGGCAATCAGTCAATCGGTTCTTGAGTAGAAGTTTTTTTTAAGGTTTTTACCATATATGGGCATGGCAGCCATGTTGGTCATGTGACCTGGACCGTTTGAACAAATTTTCATTCCCTCAACCCCAGGAAGCTCTAATTGAAATTTGGCTACAACTGGCCTAGTGGTTTTTGAGGAGATTGTTTGAAATTTTCAAAATATGAGAGTTCTGGGTCAAAAATCAAAAAATGACCTTGACCTCTTGTACCCACAAATCTTCATGTACTCATTAAGATGACTGCATATACCAATTTTTAGGCCTTAATCTTCAAAAATTTCCATGAAATCTTATGTTCTAGCATGTTCCCATATTTGACCTTGCCGCAAAAAAGGTCAAGGTCAACCCAAGGTCATAATTTGAACAATCTTGGTAGTACTCACATACCCAATGCTACATACCAAGTTTCAAGGCCATTGGCCTATTGATTCTGGAGAAGAAGATTTTTGCAGGTTTTTTACCATATAAGGCCGTGGCGGCCATTTTGGTCATGTGACTGAGACCATGCGAACAACATTTCGTTCCCTCAGCCCCTAGAGGCTTTATATGAAATTTGGTTACAATTGGCCCAGTGGCTTTTGAGCAGATGTGTGAAATTTTCAAAATATGAGAGACCAGGGTCAAAGGTCAAAGAATGACCTTGACCTCTTGTATGCATAAATTTTCATGTACTCATTAAGATGACTGTATATACCAATTTTCAGGTCAAAATCTTCAACCATTTCCAAGAAATCATGTGTTTCCAGCATGGCTACTTTCACTGTCTTTTTTCTGCATTTTAAACGCATGTTCACAATAAGTAAGAACATAGGGTCTAAATGGCTACTTCAGCGCTGATTTTCATTGTGTCAGGTAAGCAGTAAACATGCCTATCTACCTTGTTAGGGCTAAACAAGCACTACGAACATGTAAACATGAGGTTTTTCATGAGTGGGTGGGGGTATTCAGCGAAGATCGTTATATCGTCTCCTGGCACCCGCGTTATAATGGCGCTCCATTGTAGTTAGATGATGATGTCATCGCCTGGACCGATTCATTTTTCAATATTTCCCGAGCCCTGGCACTGAGTATGGTCTATGGGATAACTTGGTGTCTAACAGCAGATGGAGATTTATATGGAACATGAACATGGTGATTAAAATGCAGCCTGAACACGGCACTTAGTCTACATAAAATGAGAATCACTCACCATAGCAATATTCCATCCTTGACCTTAGCAAACAAGTCATCACTTTGTGGGTCTATTGGAAGTTTGTCTTTACATTCGTCATCATTTTCTAGATTTCTGAAATAGAGCAAGCCTCTAGATGACATGGACACAGGGTATAATCGATTCCGCCAATTTTCGCTTCCTGCAGAGACTGTCCGTCATATTTGGCATCCGCCAAGACTGTCCATGAACTCTTGCTTCCTGCAGAGACTACTGTCCTCGAGAAATGGCTTCCTGCCGAGACTGTCCGTGTGATTCTGCTTCCTGCCGAGAGCCTCGGCAGGAAGCAGAATCACACGGACAGTCTCGGCAGGAAGCCATTTATCATGTACAGAAGTCTCGGCAGGAAGCAAGAGTTTGAGGACAGTCTTGGCGGAAGCCAAATATGATGTACAGTCTCTGCAGGAAGCGAAAATTAGCGGAATCGATTATACCCTGTGATGGAGTCGTTAGCGATATTTAGCAATGCACAGCTCCCCAGATAAGAAAGCGTTTTAAGGATAATTCGGACATAGATTTTTTTTAAAATCTCAATGAAAGCATACCGTACAATCAGTGTGACCCATCATTAGGACCGTCTGGGTGGGACCATTTTAATGAGGGGTCACAACGTATGCTTTCAGGGATCAAGCTAGAGGTCCAAATGAGGGAGAAGTTTTTCTGATTTTAGGGAGAAGTTTCTGCCCACCTTTCAGTCTTTCCTATATGATCTATACATTTAAACTTCTCCCTCAGCTCAAAACAGGGAGAAGTTTGATCCTGCAAGGAGACTATTTCTCCCTAGTCTCCCTCTAGCTTGATCCCTGGCTTTTATGGAAAAAATATTGAAAATTATACCAAAATAATTCCTATTGCCCAATCTTATAAGGAGCACTGGGGTAATTATCATTTCATCTGAACTTCCCTCACTAGCTTCCAATTATCAGGCATCTTACTTCACTAAGTAAAGTTACATTTTTAAGCATTATGACTAGGCAAAAAATAAAAACAAAATCTGGAGTTTGTATTGTTTTTTTTTGTTCCAACCGTACTTTGTGATAATATAGGAATTGAACATGTTTGTTTTAGGCACTAACATTTGCCAGATACTGAGGGAGCTGTTGAAAACCAAGGCTGAATGCTGAGGTTTTCATCAGCCCCTGAAGGACCTGGCAAGTGTTGATGAAATGAAAAATCATGTCCATTATTACTGCACAAATTCAACCACAATGCTAAAACAAGAGGGCCATGGTGGCCCTGAATCGCTCACCTGAGCATTAATCAGTTCACTGGCTCTGGTGAAGATTTATAAGAGTTTTTACCATACTAACATTTGACCTAGTTTTTGATCCGACATGACCCAGTTTCAAACTTGGCCTGGATATTGTAAGAATAAACATTCTGACACAGTTTCATTGAGATTGGATCAAAACTGTGCCCCCTGGAGCGTATACAAGGTCGTTCTTATATTTGACCTAGTGACCCAAGTTTTTGACCCGACACGACCCAGTTTCAAACTTTACCTAGATTTCATTAAGATAAACTTCATGAAGATTGGATCAAAACTGTGCCCTCTAGGGTGTACACAAAGTTTTTCTAAGATTTGACCTTGAGCCGACGTGACTCAGTTTCATAGGGGGCTTAGATATATGGACAATAAACATTTTGACATAGTTTCATGAAGATTGGATCAAAACTATGCCTTCTAGTGCTTACACAACATTTTTCTAAGATTTGACCTAGTGACCTAGTTTTTTACCCGACATGACCTACTTTCAAACTTGGCCTAGAGTTTATGAAGATAAACATTCTGACAAAGTTTCATAAAGATTAGATCAAAACTGTGTCCTCTAGAGCTTACAAAAGGTTTTTCTATGATTTGACCTAGTGACCTAGTTTTTGACCCGACATGACCCAGTTTCAAACTTGTCCTACATATTATGAGGATTAACATTCTGACAAATTTTCATGAACTTTGAATCAATACTGTGCCTTCTACAGCGTACACAAGGTTTTTCTTAGATTTGACCTAGTGACCTAGTTTATGACTCGACATGACCCAGTTTCGAACTTGGCCTAGAGTTTGTGGAGATAAACATTCTGACAATGTTTCATAAAGATTGGATCAAAACTGTGTCTTCTAGAGCGTACACAAGGTTTTTCTATGATTTGACCTAGTGACCTAGTTTTTGACCCGACGTGACCCAGTTTCAAACTTGTTCTAGATATTATGAGGATAAACATTCTGACAAAGTTTCATGAACTTTGGATGAAAACTGTGCCTTCTAGAGCGTATACAAGGTTTTTCTAAGATTTGACCTAGTGACCAAGTTTTTGACCCGAAATGACCCAGTTTCAAACTTATCCTACATATTATGTGGATAAACATTCTGACAAAGTTTCATGAACTTTGGACAAAACTGTGTCCTCTAGAGCGTACACAAGGTTTTTCTATGATTTGACCTAGTGACCTTGTTTTTGATCCGACATGACCTACTTTCAAACTTGGCCAATAGTTTATGGAAGTAAACATTCTGACAAAGTTTCATAAAGATTAGATCAAAACTGTGTCCTCTAGAGCGTACACAAGGTTTTTCTATGATTTGACCTAGTGACCTAGTTTTTGACCCGACATGACCCAGTTTCAAACTTGTCCTACATATTATGGGGATAAACATTCTGACAAAGTTTCATGAACTTTGGATCAAAACTGTGCCTTGTAGAGCGTACACAATGCTTTTCTAAGATTTGACCTAGTGACCTAGTTTTTGACCCGACATGACCCAGTTTCGAACTTGGCCTAGAGTTTATAGAGATAAACATTCTGACAATGTTTCATAAAGATTGGATCAAAACTGTGTCCTCTAGAGCGCACACAAGGTTATTTCTATGATTTGACCTAGTGACCTAGTTTTTGACCCGACGTGACCCAGTTTCAAACTTATCCTAGATATTACAAGGATAAACTTTCTGATTAAGTTTCATGAACTTTGGATCAAAACTGTGCCCTCTAGAGCGTACACAAGGTTTTTCTATGATTTGACCTAGTGACCTAGTTTTTGACCCGACATGACCCAGTTTCGAACTTTGCCTAGATTTTATAAAGACTAACATTCTGACAATGTTTCATAAAGATTGGATCGAAACTGTGCCCGCTAGAGTGTACACAAGCAAAAGTTGACGGACGTCCGGACGTCTGTCCGGACGTACGACGGACATCAGGGTATCCCAAAAGCTCACCCTGAGCACTTCGTGCTCAGATGAGCTAAAAACAAGCAAATTTGGTGAATTAATATCCCCGCTGAAGTGGCCCTGATTTGTTTATGGTTTATTTTAAGTTACACAAAATTGGTTTAACTGTTACTTTGTTACGCCTGAACTTGGGGATTGTAAATAAAATCAAGGGCAATAACTCTGGGATAAGTGCGGCATAAGCTGAAGCTGTTCTTAAACACTTGCCTCAGCATCACTGCACTATGATGATACATTTTTAATTCAGTTTCAAGAAACTTTGTTCACCGATACCTTAGTTATGGCTAATTTGTGGGTTTTAAATCAATTCAAGGGCATTAAATCATGCACTACTGGAGCGATTATGACAAAACTTAATGTGCCCTGCTGTGTCATGACAATACATAATTTACATATTTTAAGTTTCATGAAATTCCATTCATTGGTTACTTAGTTATAACTCAATTTGTTAATTTTAAACCAATTCAAGGGCAATAACTCATTGCTTACTGAAGCAATTCTGACAAAACATAAGATGCACCTATGTGATGTGGTGATACATAATTAGTATAAGTTTCATAGAATTCTATTCATTGACTACTTAGTTATGGCTGAATTTGTCAACCTTAAACTGATTCAAGGGCAATAACTCATGCACTACTGATGTCCTTCTGACGAAACTTTATGTGCATAACTGGGTTTTGGTGATACATATCCAGTTTAAGTTTTTATTAATTTCAAGTCCATTAAAGGGCAATAACTCATGCACTACTGAAGCCAGTCTGATGAAAACGCGTTATAGTGATATATATTTATATTAAGTTTCATGAAATTCTGTCCAGTGGATACTTAGTTATGGCTCCGGACGGACGGATGTATGGAAGGATGGACAGACGGATGGATGGATGGATGGACGGATGGACAGACAGACAGAGGGATGGACATGGAGAAAACTATATCCCTCTGCCTTTGGCGGGGGATAATAACAAAAACGTTTAGGCACTAAAAAAACTAGGAAATGCAAAGTATCATGACTGTATACCATACTAGGACTGAGAAATATCATAAAGTCAGTGAAGCGTAAAAATGTCCTACATGGTTGGTTATACTCAGATGCTCTCACCTAGATGTAAGTGCTGACCAAATATCATGACTCTAACCCTCATAGCTACATTGAAACTGACTTAACAAATGCTTAACATACATTAACCTAAGTCAGCAGACCATGACAGGTAGGTCAAGTCACAAATGGTGCATGCATTAAGGTGATCATGTGCTGATGTAAGTCTGTGCAGAGTTTTATTACTCTAGCCCTCATACTTTGTGAGATAAAGACTTAAACGCAAACTGTTTACATAGGTTAAGCTGCTCACAGACGCAAATGTAAACCAGTCTGGGGATGCACAAGAGAACAAGAACTACCCATACTCAGACTACGACGCCGGGGGTATAGCGTCAGCACTCCTTTGCTTCACCAAGGCTCGCTAAAATTTGGTTTTGATATTCAGAGTCATTCTACACAGGGTGTAAACCAGACCGCCAATTTTCGCTTCCTGCAGGGACTGTCCGTCATATTTGGCTTCCGCTGAGACTGTCCCCAATCTCTTGCTTCCTGCCGAGTTGGTTGGTTGGTTGATTTGATGCTTAACGTCCACGGTAAACAACTAAGGTCATGTCGGGACGGTCAGTTAACCTAACCACACTATTCCTGGGCAGGCTTAGACCTCCTAAGCGGTTAACCAGTACTAAGTGCACATACTTTCGCCAGTAACTGACAACTGCCCTTCTTGAATCAGCGGAAGGAGAAACGAAAGTATGTGGCCAGACCGGGATTCGAACCCAGGACCTCTGACTTACGAGTCAGGTGCCCTACCGATTGCGCTACCTGGCCCGGCGCTTCCTGCTGAGACTTCTGTACATGATAAATGGCTTCCTGCAGGAAGCACAGTCACGCCGACAGTCTTGGCAGGAAGCCAAATACGATGGACAGTCCCTGCAGGAAGCGAAAATTGGCAGACTGGTTTACACCCTGTGTTCTGGAGTGAGGAAACCTCCATCTTATAGCCGAATAAATATGGTACTAACTTGTTAATCCATTCAGCAAAGGCGAATCTTTCTGAATCTTTTACAGAATGTGTAACACCTTCAGATGCCCCACCAATTGCCTGTACCCCTTGACGTGTTGATATGTTTTTCTTGAATGAAACACCAGCATCTTTTTCTCTCTTGATTTTGGCGTACAACTGTAATGAAAATTAATTATTTCTCCAGCACTTAAGCAACTGAATGGGAGCGCAGGTTGTACACACAGTCAGCGTCATAACCACACCTGATATACTACCTTTTCGAGGATGTTACAAAATGAAAAAGAGTTGTTAAAAAACGAAAAAGAGTCATTGTTACCAAACAACCTGATGACCAGGTTGTTTGGTAACTATGACTCTTTTTCATTGTGTAACAACTCTTTTATGTTTCATAACAGCCCTTGTATATACATAGTTAACCAGGGGTGATAACCAGATGAAACTGAACTTACAGTGATATGGTCTAAAATTTTGACCATTTTTCGCTATGTTTACAGATATACATGTATCTGAGCGGAGACACAACAAAACCACTTAAGTGGCATGTTTGCCCAGCGTAGACTCAGATCAGCCTGGGCCTTATGCTTAGACCTTTCGCCACTCTTTCAGCACACTATGAAGACTCTGATCAGACTGGGCGAAAGCCTAGGCAGATCTGAGTCTTTGTGTGGTGCACATGCCACTTTGTTGGTTTTGTTGTGTTGCGGCTCATATATAGTTTTTCAAAACTGTAGATGTATAGTTATGCAATCTCCATGACTGGCAGAGCTCTAGATAAGAGGGGTATTTGATGATAATTGAGGGATAATTTTCTTTATTTCTCAATGAAACCACATGTTGTGACCCCTCATTTGAACCATCTCGCCGAGACGGTTCAGATGAGGGGTCACAACATATGGTTTCATCAAGAATTAACAAAAATTATCCCTAATTATCACCAAATACTCCCTCTTATCTAGGGCTCTGACTGGTGACCAGCAACTGCTGATCAGTGTCTTCTTTTTTTGTATACAAAATCTCAGGGTTCCTACAAAGCTGAGGAAACAAAATTCCCTGACTTTTCCTTCACCAAATTCCATTTTCGCCTGACCAAAACATTGTTTTTGTCGAAATATTTACATGACTAATTATTGGGAATACTGAATATAAGGAAGTGATGTCCCAATACCATTTACTAATGACACTATTCAACACAAAGCAAGTGGTAAATTAAAAGTACTTAGTGATGATACTATATGCCCCCCCCCCCCCCCCCCCCCCCCCCCATTTTTAATGCCGGGGGGCATAAAAAATATCAGGCTGTAAATCCTCTGATGAAATCCATACTATTGGACGAAACTAGTCAGGTATGCTCTCGATATTATTTGCGCTTTTTAATGCCGATAAGCTGAACATCAGGACTACGGGCCAAGTTGCAGCCATTCTATCCCACGCATAAAAAATATCATGCAGCCTATACTTACCATTTTAAATTCTTCCATGCTGAGTTTTCCATCTCTGTTGACATCAACATCCTTTACAAGGAGTCTGATTTCGTACGCTGGTACTCTCTGCCCACATATTTCCAGAGCGTTACCAAGCTCGTCTACGTCAATGGAGCCACTCCCATCCGTGTCAATCTGCAAATGCATTATTTCATGTTTATAATTTGTGCGGGTTGTCCAATAGATGTCATGATCATTCAGAGCATTAGATAAGAGCGAGTATTTGGTGATAATTAGGGATAATTTTTGTCAATTCTGGATAAAATCATATGTTGTGACCCCTCATCTGAACCGTCTCGACGAGACGGTTCAGATGAGGGGTCACAACATATGGTTTCAATGAGAAATGAAGAAAATTATCCCTCAATTATCATCAAATAACCCCTCTTATCTAGAGCTCTGTCATTAGTCATGATTCTTACAGAAAAAAGGCACCACAAGTGATACAATCGCCCCTTGCACTGGACCATTCGTCATACTGATTTCATCGCTGGACACTCATTTGCTAATGTATATGTCCAAGCTATTGTCCAATTTAACATTAAAAAAAATCAGCAACTGTGACCTTGACCTTCACCACAAACCACTGAAACGTGAACTTGCCCAAGATATTTTCATACTTAACATTTGTGCAAAGTTATATTGAAATTAGTCTGCAGATGAGGGGGCCAGAGCAATGACAAAGTTTTTCTAAAAATAGCAACTCCAACCTTGACCTTGGCCCTAGAATGCTGAAATCCGAACTTGTACACTGTTATACTAAACAGTTGTATGAGGTTACATAATTGAAGGCATATAGCTATTTGCTGTAGCTTTTTGAAATAGTGTCTACTCTTACAGGAAAGAATTTGCTCCATTAAGGAAAGAATTTGCTCCTAATGGAGCAAATTCTTTCCTTTAAAAGTTTACCCCTACCGAGAAGGGGAGGCAAAATTAGTAGGTCTGCTTCACCTGAAAGTGTACCCATCACCTTTATATTGCTTATTAAATGTATTTTGCCTATGGCCAATTTACTACATTTTCGGCTCCAAATAACCCCATACCTCGCCCCCTCCCCCTTTTCCAAAATGCAATGCCCCTGACGGGTTTATAATTTAATACAGTATTTATCTGTAGAACTGAATGAAAAATGTCCTAATCATCATCACGCTCAACCACTTCTCCCTTCCTGGCTGTCACTTCTTATTTCAACTGTGATACATGAAGGAGTTCTCTAAACTAGCTCAGATTTTTTTTTACACAAACAGGGAATGTAATATTAGGGTTATACCATGGCCATATCGCTTAAAGTGCAAAAAATTTGGACAACAAAATCTACTTCAGTAAAAATTTCAAAAACTGTTTCATCCCAGCTTAAATCAAGAGGGCTTCTTGCTTCTGCTGCTATTTTTTGAAAATATTAAGTGCTCATGCAGTCCACTAAATATTGCAGAACTTCAATGGCTCGAACCCTGATGGCTGGTTTACCCTGCCTGACTAGAACTTGTTTTTGAGACCCTAGAGGTACGTTTATATAGAAGCCTGGAACTAGCTTTGGCTGGAACTAATTTTCATGGTCCCAAGCCTGTTAAGAGCCACGGAAATTCTACCTTATGTCCCAAAAGAGCAGTCTTATCAGGTTCTACACTGCTTTGTCATTCCCGCTGCATATTTTTAATGCATCACTGCATTGTAAAACCGAACTGTTCCATTTTTATGACAATTTGGTAACGATTTTCAGTGTCCCAATTTTTTGAATTTTTGAGGTAAGTCAGCATGTTGTTATTGAAAACTGAAGATGAGGAAGTTACGGGTACAAGAGAGTCCCATCAATCACAGAGCTCTAGAAAAGCGTGCATTTGATGATAATTGCGGGATAATTTTTCTTATTTCTGATTGAAACCATATGTTGTGACCCCTCATCTGAAATGCCTCATCGAGACGATTCAGATGAGGGGTCACAACATATGTTTTATGCAGAATTTACAAAAATTATCCCTAATTATCACCAAATACTCCCGCTTATCTAGAGCTCTGAATTATTATCAACTGAAGTTTGTTCCTTAAACATCTTAAGGTATAATTCTTATATATAAATGGATTATAAATTTTATCCTCCATTTGCAAGATCAAGTTATACTTGGTATACTTTTCCCTTAAATAACCAGAAATGTTTTCGGAGAAAAACAAATGTCCCACCTTATGTCATTGCCATGTTGTATAATAGGATATGTCCAGTTTATGGTTAAGCTATCAATAACAAGTGATCAGTATGCCTTTTTTGAAGAAATGCTACTGGGCCGCTGCCCTGATAGAGCTGGGGTAAACTCCCAATGGATACACTCCGGCCAGTGCTACAGATAAGAAGGGGTAACAGAGATAATTTAGGGATAATTATCCATATTTCTACATAAAAAACATATTTTGTGACCCATCATTAGAACCGTCTCGTTGAGACAGTTCTAATGAGGGGTCACAACATATATTTTCATTGAGAAATAATAAAAATCATCTTCAAATTATCCTCAATACCCCCTCTTATCTGTAGCTCTGCTTCCTAATCAAAAATGAAATAGGAGCGAGGCCTTCTGCAAAATGGAAATGCAAAGAGGAAATGATCGCTTTAAAATGTTTAGTTCCTCTGCTGATTATTATATATATATGGGTTTATCTTTATCAGTGAATGCCATTTCAGCATTATTATTTTCTTTCTTGTCTTGCAATGAGAAAATGCATAATTCATGTCCCTTTATTGTATTTAGAATTTAGAGATCACTTGCAACATATGTCCCTCATGTATACTGTTGACTCATTTTTAACACACAATATATCTTTAGCAGTGTAAACAAGTAAATATTTACTCTTAAGCCAGCAGTTTTGTCCTATAATCCTTTTGTCAGTAAGGAAAATAGTTTACAAGCCAATCTGTTTGTCAATACAAAGGCACTTTACATGGCTTATATCTAAACAGGTTTGAAAAAACATTTTTAGTGCACAAGAATTCCTCAGAAGGCTTTTTCGAAATTGCAAAAGCTCCTTTTCTCTGGATTACTCTACTTGCCCATTTCTCCATTTACAAATGGAACTGAAGATTATATTCAACACACCCCTTTTTTCTGATTAATGCCTCCTCCCCACTTTTCTGCGAAAAAGTGATCAAAATCTGCTACGACTTGCTTTAGCCACCAAAAAACCTATATCATCTATACTGATATGTGAAGAATACCATATTAATCCTATTAAACTGCCCAGAGTGTTGCATTTTATGAAAAGGGGTTGGGTGGAAGGGGCGTTAATTAGGGCCTTACAAGTTAAAGTTTTTAATCAGCCGCTGCCAAAATACTTCTACTAATGTGTATGAATATACTTTCATATGAATCAGTCTGCCCTTTTTTGCCTCCATTCGCAAAGGGGTCAGCTCTTATAGAAAAGAATTTGCTCCTCTAGGAGCAAATTCTTTCCTTGAAGAGTGGACCCCATTTGAAGAGAAGCAAACAGGAATTCATATTAGTCCCCTTTGTAAAACACAGAGATTAGCGATTCAATATACAGTAACATTTTTGCTGGAAAAGAGGCAGGGGGCATTTATTAGAGCAGGGGTGTCTATTAGGATAAATATGGTATGTAAGAGCAATAGGAAGAACACATGCACGCACACACACACGCACGCACACACACACACACACACACACACACACACACACACACACACACACACACACACACACACAACTGCTGGCACACACATTAGCAGTAAGTTTAGCACTCCTATAATTTCATAAAGGCTCAATACTAATAGTAGAGCTACATCCCTTTCACTGTAGGTAATTAGTTTTCTTTTCTTCAGACAGTAATAAGCAAACAAGGCCGTCAGCGGCGGTCCAGCCGGACTATGGCCTGACCACTTTTTCTCCCCCTCGTGCCTTCGGCACTCGGGGAACACCTTTGGCAGCCTTTTAAACCTGGGGTAAGCATCTGAAATACAGCAAATACTCATAAAATAAATTGAGTTTCACAAACAAAATGGTCTCAAAATGCATTAAAATCGCTTCTAGAGACGTCCTGAATTAAAAAAATTTCTCATTGGAAGTAAATACTCATAAAATCAATTGAGTTTCACAAGCGATATTGGTCTCAAACTGCATTAAACTCGCTTCTAGAGTCGTCCTGAATTCAATCCCCCTGACCAGAGGGGGATACTCCCTCTCATGTTCGCCCCCACTCGTGCCTGTGGCACTCAGGGCCTTCCATGGCTGTACCACTTTTCATGAGCCGACGACGGCCCTGGCAAAAGGCTAAATTTGTGTAAATTTCTAATGTACAAAATAAATCCAAGCTGTCATATTTACATCTACAGAGCTGATGAGATGACCCTCAAATTGACCTGACTGATTGATAGTGTAATTCTATTGACAGGCTGCATAACTTGCTGTAACACTATAATTTGTTGACATTCTTCTTCACACCAAGTTATACAGAAGATTAAGGTATCGCCACAATCTTATTTTAAAAGCCGCCTTACCCTCTAACTGCTGATAGCAGGCAACTACTGTTGTTCTAGAGGGTAAGGTCAAATTCGAGACCCTGTTAGGATCCCTAGATTTGAGTTACAACTAATCACACACGAGAATTCTTGTAAAGGAGGAAACCTACTGTATTAATCCTTATAAACGCCTCTGCTCTAATAAATGCTCCCTGCCTCTTTTCCAAAATTAATGTTATATTAACTTGCATGAAGTCCTGCTTGCTTCTCTGGATGAGGTAGCTCTTTGAAAAGGGATCTACTCTTAAAGGAAAGAATTTGCTCCCAGAGGAGCAAATTCTTAACTTTATGAGTTGACCCCTAATGAGAAGGAAGGCAAAAAAGGAAAATATTGAAATTGCTTCCTCTGCAGGTTCTCTATTCACCTTAGTAATACTGTTTATTAGAAGTATTTTGGCAGCAGCTGGTTTGCTACTTACCGTAATCGCCCCATTTACCCCACATGCCCCTATAACCGCACACCAAGGCCATTTCCGGAAAAAAATGCACAAGCGCACACTGCTTTTTCCTTTTGAAACTCACAAAACCCATCAAGTTCAACTTACCATTACTGTTTCAACAGCGACAGTGTTTTCAGTTTTGTTGTGCGAAGAGAGCAACTCTATCGGTCTAAATGTCAATCGGGCATCCTCGCCGATATTTACGGAGTTGGCTGAAGTGTTATGATGTGTACGAGTGCAAATAGCGGACTTGGATCAGCTTACACATCTGCGCCGTCTGATTAGCGTATTCTCTGTCTGCATCAACAATGGGAATGTACATGTTGATCCGAGAAGGATCGAGCTTACGAAGTTATGAGGTTGCGGGTGTGCGCAGGCTGAACTGAGTCTTTGCCTTTCGTACATGCGAAAAGGCTCCATTTCTCAAGAGCAATTCTTGTCATATATAGAGATAATGTGCATGTGCGCCAAAGAAAGTGCGTTGGGAAAGATACATGAACGACAGATGAGAAACCCGGGTTGCAAAAGAATTAATTATCATAACAACAAACTCTTGTTTCCTGACAAAATCAGTCTGAATACATGCGCAAACTGAACAAAGCAACCAGCCTGCGCTTATGCATGGTCTGTGCATTTAAACAAAGTTTGTAGTAGCCATAGGATAGGTTTATCATTGGCATAGCTGGTCCGTGGGCCTCAAAAGGGCCTCAGGACACATTCGATCAGCAAACACCCGCATCATACAGTGCATTTGCGAACATGGACCAGTCTAACAAATCTCCAGGATTTGCCAATAGTTTGCAGAATAATTGTTTTAAGATGCGCAGACTGGTCTAAGGCTTTGCTGTTTGGGCATGTAATACGGTACCTTTCTCATGACACATAGCCAATATTTCTGCACCCCTGGACGTAATATAGGACAGACAGAAATAGGGAAGATCAAAAGGACCGCATCTTCCAGAATTAGAATGTGTGTGTTATTAATAGAAGCCTGTGAATTTGCGGCAAATGAATAGCCAGAGCACTGAAAACTTACCTGACGTGTTTAAACAATCACATATTAGGTCATCGTAAATGTGTTGAAATACTTTCCTTTCTTTCGGAATATTTATTTGGAATATTGAAAAAGGATGAAGAGAATGAAATACACGTACATGCATAATGAGGACATATTTAATACTGAGAGGTATGAGATATAATTTGCGACTTGCATGAGATCGTTTTTCTCTTGGAAATTGGCAATTCAAATAGTTCGAACACTAAATATTTTCATAACACTTCGAACACCCCGATCAGTATTGCCGACTATTTCGACTGTTCGTTTGTTGTTTTTTCGTTCTGAGAGTGCGGTTATTAGAAACGTTTTTAACCACACCTTTTTGAAGCAATTTTGAAAAAGATAAGCCGCTGTGCAGTAAATGGGGCGAATACGGTATTTTAACACGCCCATTTCGTAAAATGCAATGCCTCCAGAGCATTAAATAGGATTATTCGAGTCACACCATTTTTGATTGACAGCACCGGATGTTCGTTGAGATAAACCCGCATCTTATAATTGACAAATACGGTAATTCCAGAATAATTTTCTTACAGCACATATGAACCCTTTGAAATGGCCTACAGTGACTGAAATCCCATTAGTGGGCCACAAAAATATCTGCCATCATATTCAGCCATCTTCCAAGGACACTAAATGGTTATCTGTTATTCTAACACAGTGCGCCTATAGAAGCAATGGAAAGTTGCCGTGTTTTATTCTGCAACAATTCACTGTTACGGAGCGCGTGAGTCTAATAGCTGACGTCACTGCAATTACTGACGTAATTTTGTGTCGTTTTGAGACGTTAGACTGTGTAACGTCACTTTTTCTTTCTAAAATCGCCGTAAAAACGTACATTTATCTTAGATACAGTTAAGAATATTGGCGGGAGCATGGACAGGCTGGCAGGAAGGTTGGGAGAGTTTGAACGGAACGAAAAGTTTTTCAGCGCTTTTGAGTGTTAGAATCGAAATAGTTCAGCTCTAGCATTGAATTGTTGAGTAATAATTCACTGTTTTTTGGTGTGTTGTAAGTAGAAATATCACTCGCGCTCCGCGCTCGTGATATGATCTACTTTACAACTGACCTCCAAACAGTGAATTATTACTCAACAATTCACTGCTAGAGCTGATCTATTTCTTAAACATACTTTTAAAAACTGCCTACTGAGGAAGCTCCCATTCTGTAATAAATTTCACTAACTATAACTTGGAAATGACATTTAGTGGGGTTTAATCATCATAAATAACTTCAAATATATTTTAAAATAAACACACCATTCTTTGTCAAAGCAGAAAATTAAATGTAGGTCTGACAAGTACTAAGATGATAATGTCCATGTGAAAAGTCATTTCTCAAAAGACACTCATCTACATGATTTATTAAGTAACTTAAGTTATCAGATGGGGATTTCCCCTTCCGAAAATAAGGATAAACGTTTCCCATAGCCTTCCAAACAACCCCAATCTGATAAGATCTAGATTTTTGGGAGTATTTTAGAAGGAAAATTCCATCTCACAGCAAAGTTTAAATATTTGGCGTCATTTCAGGAGGAGGAAAACCTGTCTTAGCCCTTCAAGCCCCAAAAAGCAGACGACAAAATTTACGTCTGCAAAAATTTCAAAATATGTTTCATCCAAGCTATATCATATTGAAAATTCAAACACTAGAGGGCAAACAGTGTAGATCTAGATGAGGTGGCTCATTATGAGCCACCTCATTAGGATCTGTACTGTTTGCAAAGCCTGCCATTTTCATCACTGGCGCTTTAAGTGTTAGATCCCAGTGAATACAAGACTTGGTGACAGAAGCTCATGGCCCTTAAAATTTCTACTTGTGTTTCAACGGACACCTATTCACGGCATCAAAGCTATCACGCATACAAGACTATATAGCTATGACCTTAAAAAAGCCGTCACGGTCACCAAAACTCATCTCTAAACCTGCCATGCAAGACTGAGGAATTATCCCCCGAATGGTTCAAGAAATATCTCATTCTTTGGGAAAGTTAAATATTTGTAAGTTAGCTTTTGACCTTGACAATGGGGTCAGAGTCACCAAAACCTAGACAATTCTTGGATATACATGCAACTTTAGTGGAAATCGAGGTACTACATGTAGCTCATAAGGTATCTCATTGTTAGTGAAAATTTCACATATCTAAGTCCTCTTTTGACCTTGAAAATGAGGTCAAGGTCACCAAAATATAATCAGCTCTAAGCTTGCCCAATAATATACCCATGAAAGTAAAGTGGAAAGATCTACCAATTGGTTCAAGAGATGTCCTGGGAACAAAGAAACAGTCACACTGACGAAGTGTGACGAAAAAATTAAAACAGTCTTAGACATCTTGAAACTCAAAATGGATCAAAGTCCCCCAAACCTATACAGCTCTTTAGATTGTCCCAATTAGTTTGGTAAAATTTAAGAGATACTGCAAGTACAAACTGCCATGACAACGCAGACACAGACACCAATATTGGGTCGCACAATGATTCAGACAAAATTGTTTGCATATGACAACTTACTTTAGCCTAGAAAAGCAGTTAAAAGACCAGAGCACTGAACAACATTCTCCTTTTTTGAAATTCCACGCCGTTAAAACGAATTTATACCACAAATACCACTTAACTTTTTTTCGTCCAATTTTTAGCCGGTATAGATGGAGCCGCACATGCTCCGGAAGACCGTCATTTCCTTTCCTTATCAGAGACATTGACTCTGATTATGGAGTTTCTCACCCGTGCAAATGATGTCAACTAATTGTATGAATCTAGGTGTATTAACCTAGTCACATATCAAAAGGTTTCATCTAGGGATTTTTTCTTATGGATGGGCATATGGATAATACTGAATTTTGTATCCTTTTCAACAGTATTTTAGTCATCAAGATGATGGTATGAGTAGGATAATGGAGGTCGCGAGCACTAGAACACCGTTTGTAGTTAGAAAGAATTCCACCTCCAGCGCAATTAAATCTCAGAGCACTAACATGCCAGCGCTAAACAGCCTCTATGAGGCAGTTCAAATGAGGGGCAGCCAACATAATAGCCATACAACAAAGACTTTTTATGAACAGCAGAAGAACAAGACCACAGATAAGACAAGCTATCAGAGATAAATTAGGGATAATTGTCCGTATTTCTGTACAAAAAACATTATGTTGTGACCCCACATTAGAAACCTCTCCTCGAGACGGTTCTAATGATGGGTCACAACATATATTTTGATCAGAAATAAAATCATCCCAAAATTATCCTCAACAAAGCCACCTTATCTGGAGCCCTGGAAAATATCAAATATTTTCCGCCTTATCTGGAGCTCCAGTGGCATACCTTTTAAAATGTGTGTGTTCTTTTTCCATGTGTTTTCCAGAATGCCAGAAGACCTTTTTTAATTGGCAATTAATTTCAAATCCAGTGCAGTCTGATTTTACTCTATTTACCCTAATTATTTTGTCAAAATCACATGCAACCAACGCTGGTCTACAGAGCTTACTGTTTCAACCCTTTAAGTGCCAAAAACAGAAATAGTTGTCAAAATTTGCTAGCAGCATACCGGGTAGGTCCAGATGAGGTGGCTCATGATGAGCCACCTCACCTGGGTCTACACTGTTTGCCCGCTTGTCTGTGAATTTTCAATACAATATAGCTTAGATGGAACATTTTTTAAATTTTGCAGACGTAAATGTTGTTTTCTGCTTTTTTGCACTCTAAGGTTTTAGGTGTGATCAGGAGAGTGCCAATATACATTTCCTTTAAACATCCTCGAAACGTTCAGAGAGACGACCTGGTCATAGTGTAACAACACCTGATATGGTAAGAAAACCTATGATGAACGTGTTACAAGATCAAGTGGAATCAGGAATTTGCCACTCATCCTCTAGTTATATGGTAAGTAGTAAGGGAATTTGCTCTATCTTTCAAGCATTTTTACTTCTAATTGTTGGAGCCCCAGTAGCTCAGTGGGTTAAGCTCTGGCCTACTGATCCAGCTGACCCGGGTTCCAGTCCTGCTTGAGGCGAGAATCTTTCCTACCATAAGTCATATTCTGTGTCTTGATTGTCACATGTTATTTGCCTAACCAAATTTCTTGAATCCCTATAAAAAGTGGTGTTGCTGGCAATGCCATTTCATCAACTGCCATTCTTGTGTGTGTGAATTCTTAAAGAACCTGCAGGTTCCGTGTTTGTGGTATCCCGTGTCAGCATACTTTGCTGATGAGTCAGTGAGCGCCTGTGCAGCAGAGGGCACCCACTGGCAGCTGGTATCATTTAGGTCAGAGGTGCCAAGTCTGTTTGTAGGCTAATGGAAGCCGAGTAGCCATTGTAGGCCTGGACTTGAAGTTGACAGGGTCTGACAGACATTTTGACAATTATTGTGACTGAGGGTTCAACCAAAGATGTGATGGTGGGGGGCCCCGCAGCAATATTCGAGTTGTGATGGTGGACGTGGTGATACTGATGGTGGAGATTCAGAAGTGAATGTTACTGTATTATTTAGTGACGGTCTTCCTGTTTCTATCATGGGTTTTGTAGTGGCAATTGGGCTCTAGAGGGGCCGTTTATTAGACAGGATGTAAGCTATTAGAAGGTAATTAATGGTGTTAACACAAAATAACTAAAGACAACTTATAACCGATATTGTGTGATACATAATTACTTCGGAAACTGAATGAAGATTTCAAGATAATTCAGTCCTAGCAATAGGAAGTAAATAACTCCAAATCTAAAGGACTTGTTTTAAGAGGCTCATTGTTATATGGTAAGTATAATGGTCAAGTGGTTAGCATAACAAGAGCTGTCGCCTGACAGCATAGCTCGCCTGAATAGGTGCTTGCCCATCACACAGTCGCTTTAGAGGTGTGGACTTCTATGCATAAAACTTCAGGCAAGCATGTCCATAATGACAACACATTTATAAACAAAAGCTATCTAAGAAATAAGTCTTAAAATAAAATTAAAATAAAAAAATCCACATGAAATTTCAAAGTCCATGAGCTTGAGGTCAAAGAACTAAGCGGTGGGGGGGGGGGGGGGGGGGGGAGGATGTAACAAAACCTTGAGCCATTATCTAACATCAGTCCAAATATTAGTATCAACTGAGTCCATTGTGGCACTGTGAAATTATGTCTTCATAAATATAAAACTTTAACCAAAATCTTTAAGACAAAATTATAAGTCGATGACCTTGGAGTGGGGTAAGTATATAGTGTTTTGTAAAAACTCAAAAAAGTGTCTAGCATCAGTTCAAGTGTAAACTAAATCTCTGCCAAGCATTATGAATCAGTATGCAATTAGAAAACTTTAATAAAGAACAGATTTTCAAAGTCCGTGACCTTGACATCAAGGTCAATGTGCAGGGTTGGGGTAGTACTCGGCAAAACTTTGGACTAATATCTAACTAAAGTGCAAATATAAAAAGAATTCATCGCTGGGTTCAGGAGATATGTGTCTTTAAAAGACTTTAACCAAAACATCCAATCAATAAAAAGACAATTTTCTAAGTCCATGACCTTGACATCAAGGTCACTGAGGGGGGTGGGGGTAGTACCTTGCAAAACTTTGGACCAACATCTAACTACAGTGCAAGTATCAAAGGAATCCATCCATGGGTTAAGGAGATATTGGGCTTTATAAAACTTTAACCAAAACATCCAGTTCAAAAATACTCCCAATTTTCTAAGTCCATGACCTTGACATCAAGGTCATGGAGTGGGGTGGGGGTGGTACCCTGTTAAACTTTGGACCAATATCTAACTACAGTGCAAGTATCAAAAGAATCCATCCATGGGTTAAGGAGATATAGGTCTTTAAAAAACTTTAACCAAAACATCCAATCCGGACGCGGACGCGGACGCCGACGCGACAACAATAGCTCTTCCTGAACTTTCGTTCAGGCGAGCTAAAAAGGTACACATTTTTCCAGTCGGGGGCTGGCCAAACAACAGTTCTAACCTGCAACCTTCTGCACCATAAGGCAGCAAAGGGGCCAGGGCTCCACCTATAATACAGTGTGCCTGTTGTACTGTGGGCTTGTTGGGCTGGCTGAAAGTTGGCCTTCCTCAAGGTACGATATTATGGAGTTGGTTTAAGAGTCCCATAAAAAGAACATTCTTTTATAAACAGTCTTCAGCCCAAAATTGATACTGTAACAGTATTAATCCTATTACATGCCCCAGGCAGCCGGGCTGCGTAGTGCAGTGGTATCACATCTGACTTATAAGCCAGAGGTCCAGGGTTTGATACCTGGTCCAGCCACTTACTTTCATTTCCCCTTCCGCTGATTCAAGATGGACAGTTGTCAGTTACCGGTAAAAGTAAGTGCACTTAGTACTGGTTAACTGCTTAGGAGGTCTAAGCCTACCCAGGAATAGTGTGGTTAGGTTAACTGACCGTCCCGTCATGGCCATAGCTGTTTATCGTGGACCTTAAGCAATAACACAACAAAATGCCCCAGGCGAAAGGGGGTGGGGGGGGGGGGGGGCTTAATTACAGCCTCAAGTAAAGTAAATCAGCCACTGCCGAAATAGTTATGATAATCAATATAAAAGATGATGGGTATACTCTCAGAGGAAGCAAATCTACTACCGGTACTTTGCCTCCCTTTTTATGGGTCTAATCTCAAAGGAAAGAATTTGCTCCTTTAGAAGCAAATTCTTTTCTTTAAGAGTAGACCCAATGTCAATGAGCTACCTCATCCAGAGAAGCAAACATGAATTCAAGTAAGTAAGGCAGGGGGTGTTTATTAGAGCAGGGACATTTATTAGGATTAATACGGTATGCAGAAAGCCACTGACATTTGCAAACCAAAGCCATGCTCAAAAAGCTAGTGACTATATTCACAGGGTATAATCGATTCCTCCAATTTTCGCTTCCTGCAGAGACTGTACATCATATTTGGCTTCCACCGAGACTGTCCGCGAACTATTGCTTCCTGCAGAGACTACTGTCCTCGAAAAATGGCTTCCTGCCGAGACTGTCCGCATGACTCTGCTTCCTGCCGAGAGCCTCGGCAGGAAGCAGTCACGCGGACAGTCTCTGCAGGAAGCCATTTATCATGTACAGAAGTCTCGGCAGGAAGCAAGAGATCGCGGACAGTCTAGGCAGAAGCCAAATATGATGTACAGTCTCTGCAGGAAGCGAAAATTAGCGGAATCGATTATACCCTGTGATATTTAAGTCTACAATAAATATGCCATAAATACTATCTCATCCACATATTTTGTACATTTTTTGATGGTGGTTAGTGACTACATGTATTTGTATCAGGTTATATCAAAGTCCCATAGGATATGACATGCTATTATTAATTGCTTGGAAATGACTAATAAACTACAGACAAGTTATACCACATTGCACACTAAAGTGTGAGTGAACCCAGATTTAGCATCCCATCATACTGGTCCAGTGGAGACCAGGACCTCGAGTTAAAGTCTCAGCCATAAGACCGAAGGATTTAGGAGTGGAGGATCCAACCTGCAAATCCTGTATTGGTAGTCTAGCATGTTAACCAATAGACCACGGGTACTCTTATCAGTGATTCTTGAAAAAAGGGTACAATTGTGGATGAAAAAAATCTAAAAAATGAACTTCGTTGCATCGTTTCAAAAATATGAATTTTTGACAGTAGACAGGCCCTTGTTTATGTATGCAAAATATTACCCACAACAAATAATCAGTAAAAAAGTGGTTTTAGGTCAAAATATGGCGTTAAATCGTCGTTACGGAGGTGAGATACAACCACACAAGGCATACAGTCGCAGGTTTGGCAGGTCTTAAA
This sequence comes from Ctena decussata, assembly GCA_963989385.1. Taxonomy (NCBI): domain Eukaryota; kingdom Metazoa; phylum Mollusca; class Bivalvia; order Lucinida; family Lucinidae; genus Ctena; species Ctena decussata. The sequence continues at coordinate 33,421,195 of OZ022508.1, read as the reverse complement.
TGTATGTAGTTTGCAGTATAGTTTCTCTTTTCGCAGTGTTGACCTAAAACTGTAATTTCTATATGACAGTGATCACTTTGAGTATCCTATAGAAATAGTTCATAAAAATGAAAACAGAAGGCTTTCTTTAAACGAACAATTAAATAAAACTACCCTATTTGCTTTCCAAGCAATAAACAAATTAGCTAAGCCATTAAAAGCGCCAGTGACTGAAACAGTTCACGAACCTATCAATGATAACTTTATATGACACTTATAGTGATATATGGTATTTGTAAGTGTATTGTGAACATTTTTCTCAAACTACCGTTTTCGTTACGGAGGGGAGTGCATTTAGCATATGCAAAATTTGTATTTTTATTTTCATAAAACTTCCTTAGAAGTGGGGCGTATCTTCTTAATTCCAACCCTTTTCTTCTAAATACAGATCAGTTGATATTATACTAATACAATGACGGAGCTATTTTGAGCAAATTATATATCATTAAGAGCAATAAATGCGAAATATGACCCTCCATCATAGGTAAAAAGGTAAATCATGAGAACCAAAAATTATCCAGTGCTGGTCAGTGCTGTCGACATTTTGAACACCTACAGATAGTACCTAATCATAATCTGCCCTGTCTACCATTTTTTTGTCATTTTCTCCGACAATAATTTTCGTTACGGAGGGTAGAAAGTTTAACGTGCGTCATACGTTATTTATTACGGATAACTCTTTAAGGGCACAAGACAAGTTGTAATTCAGTAACTTTGCAAAGTCATTATTGATACGTATTCTTGGAGTTGTCATGTAGTAATTCCTGTTTTGGATATCACAGTGATAATATTAGGAAATATGTGCCTGGTTCAACTGGTCTACTGAAATATGGCATCTTTACAAACCTCGTATGGATTTAGTATGAGCACTTCCGGCATGACCGCTTAAGTGTGAACTAGGGTGGTGCCCGGGTGCTCCTTGGGCTACTCGAGGACATGTATACGTTCATGTATATGTCCGGGTGGCCCCTGGAAAGTCTACGTGTTGCTCTGGTTTGCCCGTGTATTTATGCAGAAAAAGCTTTATTTTGTCTGGCTTTACATAATGTGCAATATTGAATTGCTATTATCTGTTAAGTCTAAGGTTTATCCCCTTAAACCCGTTCTCTCCTGTCGTTTTTCTTTTGTACTTTTTTGCGGGGTGTGGGTGGGGTGGGGTGGGGTGGGGAGGGAGGGTTGTGTAGTGGCAGGTGTCGGAGGAGAATACGGCAGGGGGGGGGGGGCGGGGGCAGGAGAGGAGCTCTGATAGCTCAGTATGTTACGTGCTGGCCTGCTGTTCTAGTGGAACCGGCTCGAGACCCCCTGGAGGCGGAAATCTTCAAAAACGAAAAAGGGGTTCCTCCATTGCACAAGCTTTTCAATATCACCCTTCCACCGTCCTGATATGACTGAAAAACTGTTATAAAGGACATAAAATCGCTTTCTTCAGGCCTTATGAAGCTGATCTGAGTCTTTCTTTGCGCAACAGACAACGTTCTTGGCTTTGTCACGAATAGGCTTTATTTTCGTTCTTATAAACTGTCTGTGATGCTAAAATTTAAGGATCTTAAAATAACATTCCCGATGTAAGTTCTGGGATACATGTTACTTTAATAGCATTCAGCTGCCTTTTATTAAAATTTGCACCTTTTCCATCATGACACTAGAAGGGGTTTTTAACATAGTGGACGCATTTTAAGAACAAAATTACAGTTTCATAGTAAAGACTCAGACAGAACATGTTTATAACCGCCCATACAACTGGATTCTTCTAACCGCTGTTTTAAGCGCCTGAATTACTCTCCGTAACGATTTTCTACCCTCCGTAACGTACTTGTTTACTGAAAAGTGTCCCTGTCTCATCTGTTTAATTTGTAAAGACGTTTATCTTACAGGAAGTCTGATTTATTCTACCAGCTTATTCCAGTACAAGTTACCAAATTCTGATTTTTTCGCATACCGATCGATCGAATTAACCAGCTCCCCTACGTAACGGAGCAGCAAAAATAATTTTCATAATTATTTATTCAAAAACGGTTTTATCTATTTAAGCATAGCAGGTTCAATACTAGAACGTGTTCACTTGGACTTTCCACCTATCAGTGACCATAAGAATGCATTTCGTTTGTGAACTGCCAGTTCATGGAGTTTTTCTCCCCTCTGTAACGACACAATTTGGTCGGTCATTTCTGCACTGAATGACCGCAAGTTCACATGTTATATGGTTTATCCCTACCTCCTATCTATACTAACTAGAGTATACAAAAATCGGGAAATAAAAGTATATTTTTCCGTTGATCACACGCTAAGTAGATATATTGGACAAAATATACCACCTGGAATCGATTAAATATCTGAAAAATTCTGAAACTTAAATGACAGAAATCGTTCTTTCCTGCTTTCTGTTGTCTTAAAGAAAAGTATATTTCATTTGACTGTGGTACTTACTTCAAAATCACAACGGTGGTTTGGGTCAAAGATTTAGTTATGGAGGGGAGCCGTTACGGAGGGGAGAGGGCATGGAACAAATCAGGTAGTATACAATAAGTTATGAATCACAAAAGGATGAAATTGGTTTTTATAAACCACATCCTTGTTATACAGTCGCAAACTAATAGAGAACAGTTTGCAAAAGACCTAATGTTTCAGAAAAGGGCCGTTATGGAGGGGAGGCTGTGAAAAGTGACAAATGAAAATGTAAACTTAAAGCTGCTTACTCAGATTTTAGTGTAACAAGTGAATTGGTTCTTATCCTTTTTATTTCAATGGATATCCCGGTACTAAAATAGACTCATTTTCCATCACGATATCCATTCACTGTTGTTTATAGGTGGGGCTTTGAAATCGTTACGGTAGGTGAGTAGCATTTTGGCGACAAGGAACTTTTTCAATTATTTTTGTAAATGAACGGATTAGAAACTGATTGGAACTACACGAGACATCGGTCAACCTGGGATTTCTATATGGTTAAGAAATTTGATCTTGCTTTTAGCAATAACCTTGTTTATCAAAGGTGTTTATTATAGCTACTCTGCTTGCGACAGTCGAAAAAAGCATACCCCAACACAAAAGCATCGTAAAAATTCAAGGCTTAGCGTCTTAAATCCTACTAGGAATACCACAAGGTTTGCATATATATATATTACACTCCCAAAATAACAATACGTCACCTATTTAGTCTAAAGCATGTTCGTGTGTGTGTGTGTTTAACATCGGCGACATGTTTTTTTCACAATTGTACCCTTTTTTCAAGAATCACTGTTATATGCAAATAAGAAAATAGAGTTCCATACACACTGTCCATATAAGGTGATATTTGAGGATTTTTTTTATAGTTGTATCTCACCAAAAACATGATTCATTTATATTACAACTGCCTCATCAAGGAGTCAAAACATCCTAATATAGAACGTCTTTGACAACCAATAATAACTGAGTGAGATGACAAATGTACAAGAAAATAATTACAGTAGTATGGTTTTATAATGCAGTAATGCATTCAAAAATACTGACGGAATAGCAGACAGTGTAGGCCCTGATCAGACAGTCTCATCTGGGTCTGCACTGTTTGCTCAGTCCTGTTTGTCTTCATTGTTAACCCTTAAAGGGCTACTGTACTGTTTTTCAACATGCATTGAAACCACTGGAAATAACTGGTATTGTTTTGTCTAAAAGAATGTCGAAAACTGCAAGGAAAAATTCCAAATGGTTAAAAAGTTATAAGCAATTTAAATCTTAATTAGCTGAAAAATATGCAAGGACTCTTATGACGTCATTTGAGTCATCCAAATAATTTAAATTTAAAAAAAATATATATATTGAAAACATTTTTTACACTTTTTCCCCTAAAATGAATTTAGTGTGACAACTTACATCATCTCATGAAAAAAGTTTGAATATTTTGGACCAGAATATGGTAATAATAACTGGAATCAAATTCACATTATGCAAGTAAAGCTGCAGAAATGAAAAAGTGGGCGGGGCTTAAAATCTAATTTGCATAAACTTTAATTGTCAATAATTACAGTTTGGGTAGGAATTTTTCAATGGGGTTTTCAGCAATCTGTTTCTCTCATAAATATCTGTTAATTGGAAATGTTTCTGGAAATAGTGAAGAAACAGTGCAGTAGCCCTTTAAAGCACCAAAAATTACAATTGTTGAATTGGCATACAGTGTAGATCCAGATGAGGAGGCTCATAATGAGCCACCTCATCTGAATCTACACTGTTTGCCCTCTAGTGTTTGAATTCTCAATATGATATCGCTTTGATGAGACATTTTTTGAAATTCTGCAGACGTAAATTTTGTCGTCTGCTTTTTGGCTCAATAAGGGTTAACACATTGATAAACTGCCATCAACCCATTAGGTGCAGGTTAATCTTTGATGCGAAAGTTTATCCTTTTCATCAGTTATAAACTTCCTTGCAGGGTATCAAGTTCCCTACCAACAAAAAAAGTCAAGGTACTTCCCTTTTCTTGACTGTCTGAATAAGATGTTGATCAATTTATGCAAAGCAGGTCCTTCAAAAACCCAAAGTTGCCATAAAAAAATACTAAATATTGGGAGCAAATTGTGCATACCTAAAATCTACAGTTTGCCATTCAATCATCATCTTTTGGATGCATTCCTGGATTGTTAAACCAAACTGTCCAATTTTGAGACAGTTATGCGAATTATCTTCGGTGTTCCAATTTTCAGAAATTTTATGGTAATTTATGCAGAGCAGTGTCCTTCAAAAAAGATGAAGTTACAAACAGGGATGTACATACAAGGAAACTGGTAGAGGTGGGCAAAAACAGAAACCATCTCAGAGGACATTGGGGTGGTGGATTATGGTTGACCTGCAATTTTACATCCTTTTAAAAAAAAAATCAGTGAAATCAGAAAGAAGGGAGGGTGAAAATGAAAGACTGTGCACAATGGAACCCTGTTCATGACTGAAAAGATTACCACCTCCAGCAGGTCTGTAACTCCAGACTGCAAGATGATAGCAGGCCAGGGCTTAACCTACTAGGGCTCTATGGGTGGGGTATTACACCAGAATTGTGATCTACATTCCACTAATCCTAGGTTCATATGGCACCCGAGCTGACACTTAAAGTGCCAAAATTGAAAATACAATGTAAATGAATTTGCAAACAGCAGAGATCCAGATGAGATGGCTCACAATGAGCAACCTCATGTGGATCTACACTGTTTGCCCTCAAGCTACATAAAGCTGATTTAGTCTATTAGAAATAGATAGTATTTGGGGTCATTGTAGGAGGAGAAACCCTGTTTTATAACCAAATTTATTACACTGTGCAGTATTGAAAGTTCTCAGTGAACTTGTCTGCTCTTTTTAATTCCCTACTTTCAGCATTAACAGTGAAGTCTGTACTTCCTAATTGGACAGGGTCACTCAATTCATACATGACTAATAATATGCACGTTATTGTCTCCATAAAAGGACATACCGCAGACACATATTATATGTCCGTCACTGTCAAGTTATCAAAAACCTATCAATACTTATTGTTCTGAACTGTATTTATGTGATAAGAGCAATAATATTGGTATCTATTAATCACCACGCCAATTAAATGACAACACTGACCCTGACTTAAGAGATAAATATGTAAACAGGACCTAAACTTGTGTACATTTCCACTGTAATGTGCTATAACGTTAATATCAAAGTAAATATGACAAGAAGTAACACTAAGGCACCCATACTAGCTTAAATCCTCTGGACAGGAACATGTAATTACAGCGCTCAAGAGGGCAATTTTGGAGAAACAGTATCCCTAAGCTGGCTGGCTTCTCCCTAATTTGAGCTGAGGGGGAAGTGAAAATGTATAGAACATATAGGGAAATCAAAATTTGCACCAAAACTTCTCCCTCTAAAGTCCAGAAAATGTTGCAAAACTACAGCCTGTCTGAAAGCTCTAGGCTGACCCCTGAGTTTTTATCCTAAAATTTTAAAAAGTAGATTTTATTGCAAGACATGAGTCTTTGTCAACATTTTAGGCTCTGATCAATGGCAGCAGCAGTCTGGTCTAATTCTGCAACACTTGCAATGACATTTCTGTCCCAATCATTAGGGTCAATATGAACAGGGGTTACTATTAACCCTCTAAACGCCAAAAATTCAGACAACCAATTTTGTGTCTGTAAAATTTATATACCAGTAAATGTTTCATCCAAGCTGTATCATATTGAGAATTCAAAGAAAAGAGGGCAAACAGAGTAGATTTAGATGAGGGGCCTCATCAGGATCTACGCTGTTTAAATATTCAGTAAGTTTCATCTATGGTGCTGAAAAAGTTAATGGTTTAAAATTTTTTTTTACTGAGTCTTGAAGAATAAATTGTGCAAATTATGCATGTTTATTATGATCATTATCACTCTATATCGCTGATTTCTATTCTTGCCAGACTGATCGAATATTTTCACCTACCAGTACTTGCAAGTAACAAGTGGCTTGTAAAATTTCAATAACTTATTGGCCCCACATTGTACCTTTTGACAGTTTGACCACCAAATATGCAAGGTCCCCACTGACCTGGAGGGTTATATGAAGAAACAATGATGGAATAGCACAGACCTAGCTCAGATTGCACTTTTACATATTATAGCAATTTTGTTCACTGTAAGTTCACGTCAATGACTTCCAAATCATTCCTTTCTACTGCAGGTCACCTCACCTCACCCTAATACTGAAATACCTCAATTATCAGTTGAAAGAGCCTAATCTTAATCTAAAACTGATATCAATCTATTGTATGGCTGTTTGTATTTAGATGCTTGAAAATTTACCTCAGTTACCCTATAAACAGTGCAGGTGGCCTAACAAATTAAGGTAAAGGTTTCCAGCGACCCAGCAGTTGTACTTGTAGGGGCACTGGCATTAGAGGCCCACTGTGTCTTGAGCAAAGCATATGAAAGGCAGAGCCCATTCTTCTCTTTCACTGTCTAATCCTTCCCAGATTTGAAGAAGGTACCCATTTACTGCTGTTGGCTGGCCGAACCTCTGGAGGCAAGAATCTGTCCTACCATAGAAGGGGTTCCTTGCACACAGCCTTTCATTATCACCCTCCCATTGTCATGAGATGACTGAAATACTGTTGAAAAGGATGTAAAATCGCAAGTCATCCATCGGTACTCGGACAAAACGGACCATGGACAAAACGGACCAGACAAAACGGACCACGGTAAGGACAAAACGGACCATGTTTCAGGACAAAACGGACCACTTTTCAGGACAAAACGGACCACGCTAGGAGACAAACCAGACCATTAACTGATGCCAATTAAAAGATGAAAGAGTGTATAATTTCCAAAAAGAAAGTGTTATATGGTCACATTTACTTGACTTCTGTTTATGATCTCAACTATCTTTGATTGTCAAAACAATCTAACCATAGCTCATGACTTTAAGTAAAATAGTTAATGTAATTCTAATTCAAATGTACTCATTATTAGATGGTCAGGTAATTCCGTATGTCTAAAAACATGGTCCGTATTGTCTTGAAACGTGGTCCGTTTTGTCCTTAAACATGGTCCGTTTCGTCCTGAACGTGGTCCGTTTCGTCCCGAACGTGGTCCGTTTTGTCCTAAGCGTGGTCCGTTATGTCCGTGGTCCGTTTTGTCCGTGGTCCGTTATGTCCCTAATTCCATCTATCCATTCATTGACTGAAGAGTTCCTTTGCCAACTTTATATCAGAATGACCCCTATCTTTTTGCCATTTTCACATAAGGAGACAATTTTGGGCCTTTTGTTTACTTCCCCGACATAGCCCTTCCAAATCGGGTCTACCCTTAAAGGAAACACCGGAGCAAATTATTTCCTTAAGAGTACATCCCTATCGGAAAGGAAGGCAAAAACGAAACTGGCGAAATTGCTTTCTCTGAAAGAATATCCAGTCACCTATTCAAGGGGTATTAACTTTATGAACTGAAAAAGCAATGACATTTCGGACTGGCTTTTGGCCAATTTTGCATGGAATGAATTTACACCATAATGCAAGACTTTTTCTAACCACCCCTCAACTTGACAAAATGTTCCTTTCAATGCAGTTGGTGATGGATGACTTTAGTCACCTGTAAAACCATAATTACTCTACTAATTGGGACACCTGACCCAATTTAATCAAGTTCAACATGCGATTTTACTATAAATGTGTCAAAACTGTTGACATACTGGCAAACATCGTAGAGTCTGATCAGACTGCTCCTTATAGAAGCAGTCTGATCTGGCTCTTCAATGTTTATTCTGGATTTTTGTCCCAATAATTGGTGTCGGTGCTGTAAATTTTGCATTTATTTCCTGAATTTCAAACTGCTGCTAAGTGATTTATTAACAACTATTAGACAGGAATTGTATTTCTTATAGGTAGAATGTCATTCCCTGAATACCTCAAGTTCAATCAAAAGGTGTGTCACATTTAAAACTAGCAATTAGCACCTAATCTACATGGGTCACTATCAAATTAATCTGTCCAATATTCAAGATGGCCGCCACTAAACCGGTAGTAACACTCACGTTCAGTTTTATTGAATTTTAGACACTAACTTATCAAAGTGCATCAAAATTTAAAGCGTAGATATGTAAAACAATATTTACCGATTTAAACTTTTGACATAATTCATCAATTTGGTCCTGCTCTAACATCACACTTTGTCGCGACATCTTGACACTGTAATGTTTCTACACACTAACCCAACACACTACCGAAGGGTGGGACAGTCACGTGACATGTATATCGTTTAAGACCGAAATTAACCGAAAATTGTCATCACCTTTTTGACAGACAGGTGCCTGTGACGTCATGCATCATTTGCCAAAAAAGGAAATGACTACTACAGTCTTAATCATGCTGGGGTAAACTGTATAGGATCCTGTTAATGAAGATTGATATCAGTATGAAATGTTTCGATCGTCACAATTATGGCAAGCCATTTTACTAGATATCTAAAACATCAATTAACATATCTTATATATAAGATTTCTTATTTACAAGATAATTCTTTCAACATATAAGAGATCTTATATAATATATAAGATATCTAAATTACTAAATAAGATATCTTATATCCTAAATCAGATATTTTATATACTAAATAAGATATCTGATTTGCTAATAAAGATATCTTATTTACTAGCATAAATAAGATATCTTATATCTTAATTCAGATATCTTATATTTTCTTTTTTTCTTTCTTCCATTACATCTTAACCTCCGAGGAGAACATCAGACGGGGTTTGGTATACAAGTGCAAAATATATATAAAATTTATATCATATGAAAGATATCTTATATACAAATATAGATATCTTATATGCAATATAAGATATATTATTTAGGAATAAAGATATTTACATATCTAATTATGATATCTTATATAATGTATCAGATATCTAAATCAAAATATAAGATATCTTATATAGAATATAAGATATATATTTAGGTAAATAAGATATCTTAAATAGCATATCAGATATCTTATATAGTTTATAAGATATCTGAAGAAGGATATTAGATATCTTATTTAGTAACTTGGATATCATATATTATATATCTTATATGTTGGATGAAATAAGATATCTGAATTAGGATATTAAATATCTTATTTAACATATAATAATTAGATATCTGAATTAGTAAATAAGATATCTAATATAGTAATTAAGATATCTGAATTAGCATATAAGATATCTTATTTAACATATAAGATATCTTATTTGTATAAGATATCTTATATAATAAATAAGATATCTTAATTATTAAATAAGATATCTTATATAGCATAGCAGCTATCTAATTTGAATAATAAATAGTAGAACGGCTTGCCATACACAGTTATTCAACTTTTTAAACTCTAATTGCAAGTTGATAAGCACTAAAATAGATAGCTAATTAAAAATAAATGTGATCTTCAAAATACCTTATTTGTTAGATCAGTATGGCAGGCTATTTATTATTTAAAATAGATATATTACATGTTAAATCAGATATAGTGTTTAGGATATAAGATTAATAATTCTAATACATAACAATAGTTATTCAGATATAAGATATCTTATGTCCTATACAAGATATCTTATATTAGATATATTGTTTAATTTCTATGGCAAGCCATTTTACAATTCATTATGCATAGTAGATATCTAATATAGTATATTAGATATCTAATATGCCAATTTAGATATCTAATATAACAAATAAGATATCTAATATAACATATATCTTTTCCTTAAGACATAATAATATATATAAGATATCTTATATATCAGATATCTGATATATAAGATACAGTATATGTAAAATTAGATATCTCATATCAAATATAAGATACCTTATATCCGATATAAGATATCTGATTTACTAAATAAGATATATGTTATGTTATGCATTACTGTGGCTATTCTGATGAAGAACTTGTATATATTGAAAAGCTATATACAGAAGAGTTAGAACTGAAGATCGGATTGACATAGAGATTGCTGCACTGTGGTGCAAAACGTTTGTTTGTTTGAAGTTTATAAAATTCCTTTTCGTTGGTTACTTAGCTATGGCTCAATTTGTTGGTTTTAAATCAATCTAAGGGCAATCACTCCTTCAGTAATGAAGATACGTACTGCGACAAAATTTTATATGCAACACACGTAAGGCCTTATCGTTTATGGTGATACATATTTTAGCCCCGACATGAGAAAACCAACTAGTGGTTGTGCGCCCAGCGCCGACTCGGCTCAGCCTGGGCATCCGCCCAGTCTGATCAGTCTTCGCTGGCCACATGGAGGTAGCTTAGTGTGTAGCTTTGACAGTAAGCTACCCTTTAAGAGCTTAGCGGAAGGTCTGATCAGACTGGGCAGATGCCCAGGCTGATGTGAGTCTGGGCTTTGTGCACAACCACTTTGTTGATTTTCTCGTGTTGAGGCTCATTTTCAGATGCATGAAATTTTGATCATTAATTACTTATTTAGTTGTAGCCCTGGATGGACACATGGACATGGACAAAACTGTATCACTACGCCTCCAGCAAAGGGTAATTAAATGAAAAAATGTTTTAAAATGCTAATATTGTTCAAACACTGAGACAAATACCGTCAAACCTGCCTATTGGGTCAACGGTTTTTCAAGATCACCTGTATTAAGCAGTCACCATTTCAGAGCCTCCTGCAGCAAAACATATACTACAAAGAAGCCTGTATTCAGGGATCAGCTGGCTCAAACAGTCATTGTCTTCATAGTATTTCAATTCTCATATCAACATTCCCCCCGCATCTCAGCAGAACGGATCCGTAGCCGCAGTAACTGGGCGCCCATCATCTGTCCATGAGGCTTGGTCTTCTGTATCCATTGTGTTACTATAGTTTTCATACATGAATACATTTGAGAGGCATCATATAAAAAGGTACCTTACGGTCAATGCAAACAGGGAACACCCAACTCAGCACCAGCATCTGTGCAGTCTGATCTGAAGCTTAACTACCTATTATGAAACCTGGGGAATCTAAAGGCAGAACTAGAAATGTGTCCATAGTACACAGATGCCCCAACCTAGTGCCTTGAGTATGATGGTGCCTTGATTAAGCTACTGGCATTTGTACAATACATAGGTTCATAGAGGCAGACTTGCGCAATATAAAAGGCCATAGGCCAAGCGATGCCCGTTTGAAATGGAACACAAACTGCAGTCCTTTATACAGTTTCAGAGTCACTGTATGGCAAAAATAGTACATACTGAGTATTACAATACCTGGTAAGAAACTATAAGTCAGTGGACCATAATATATGTATCATCATGACTATTCCTGTTGTACTTATAGATATAAATGCTCATACAAAATTTCAAGTTGCTACAATAATAGGAAACCTAAAATCTACCTCTTACAAAAATTTTAACCTTGCAAAATTAGCCTGAGTCTGAAGTCAGCAGACCATGACATATGGATCTTCATGACCTGATTCTTGTATATGCCTGATGTACTGGTAGATATTAATGCTCATACAAAATTTCAAGTTGCTACAATAAAAGGAACCCTGAAATCTACCTTGGACAAAAATCTAAACCTTGCAAAATTGGCCTAAGTCGGAAGACAGTGGACTGTGACATATGAGTCATCATACCTTCATTCTTGTATTTTCCTGTTGTATTTATTTATATAACTCCTCATACAAAATTTCAATTTGCTACAATAATAGGAACTCTGAAATCTACCTCAGACAAAAATCTTAGCCTTGCAAATTTTGGCCTAAGTCCGAAGTCAGTGGACCATGACATATGGATCATCATACTGTCATTCTTGTATATTCCTGTTGTACATATAAATATAAATCCTCATACAAAATTTCAAGTTAATTGCTACAATAATAGGAACCCTGAAATCTACCTTGGACAAAAATTTTAAAGGTAGGTTCCTGTATATTGGAATGCATCATAATTTTGATGATCTTTCACCCAAGTTGTTGTAAAGCACTTATAAAAGGGAATGAATAAGTTTCACTAAAAAGTGTAAATCAAAAAAATATTAGAAAAGTTGTTTTGCAAGGGATTTCCTAACTCTGCTTCGCACACCAGTTAGCGCTATTTTTAGTTCACGCCAAAAATAGATAACGCAGCTGACGTCATGATGCATTGCATTTTGGGATAGTTTTAACTCATCCGCCATGCCAGGACCTCTAGGAGAGCTCAAGGCAAGGGAAAATTGACCTTTGGAGAATGGCATCAGAAATCGTGCACTTATAGACATAATAAACATAGTTATTTTAAGAACTGGAATTCCAACGAAAGAAAATAAACCAAAGGGGAAAACGACTATTTTCTTCAACATCTGACGAGTTTCTCAGCAGCAACAAATTCAGAAAAATAAGAGAATTCAATACTGCTCAGAAAAAGACGAAATTATTTTGTGGACATAATTGTTATCGGTAGTCCAGGAACCTACCTTTAAACTCAGTCTAACAGGATCACATACGTACGTATGGACAGACATATGTACGTACGTATATAATAACGTACACACGTACGCACAACCGAAACACTATATGCCCCCGGCCATGCCGATGGCGGGGGCATAAAAATTAAGTCTGACAATCCTATGCAGATGCACATGTTGAAGTATGAACAAGGCTTAAGGTCTCTTTCGTGATGTATCACTCATTTGTAAAGCACTGAGACTGAGAAATGATGCCATTTTTTTTATATACCATATTAATCCTAATAAAAAAAACCCTGCTCTTTAAACGCCCCCTGCTTCTTTTCCAAAAATATTTACTTGTATGAACTCTTGTTTACCTCTCTTGATGCCGTAGCTTTTTGCAATGGGGTCTACTCTTAAAAGAAAGAATTTGCTCCTAGAGGAGCAAATTCTTTCCTTTAAGAGTTGACCCCCATCCTTACTGAGAAGAGAGCCAAAGAAAGTAGAGTTACCTCTACTGAAAGTATACCTAATCACCTTAATACTGTTTATTATAGGTAGTTTAGCATAGAGAAGCGCCATAGTCAAGTGTTTAGAGTGGCTCGCTCGGTTATTGTGCAGAAAGTCACCGGAAGGTGGTGAGCTCGCAGCTCACCGTCGCCATCCGACGACTGGAAAACCCTGTCAACCCAACAGTAAATGGGTAACTTTTTCACATCAGGGAAGGATAAGGCAGGGAAAGGAGAGAAATGGGCTCCGCCTTTCATCAGCTGTGCCCAAAATACAGTGGGTCTAAAAACCCCACTGCCCCTACGGCTATTAGGCTATGGGAAACCTTTACCTGTTTTAGCAGTGGCTGATTTACAACAATTTAGACCCTAAATAACGTCCCCTTTTTGTAAAATGCAATGTACCCGGGGCATGAAATAGGATTAATACGGTACTAGATAACTCTGTATCAGTGACCTATAGGAAATTCTAGAAGTGGGAGTTTTGCACTCAAATTTTTGACAATTACTGTAAAAGTTCTAAGTATTGGGACAGATAGATAAAATTAAAAGGGTAGACCCAGATCAGATCAGGGCTTACACTGTTTGCCATAGCCTCTGCATCTATTGGATGCATAACTGCATTGTAAAACCAAACAGGTTCATTCATAGGATGATTAGGGAAGATATTTTGGCTGTCCAAATTTTTACAGTACGACAATTATGGTATCTACTAAGAGGACAGTTGCAAACTGCCAACATTAAGAGGTCAAGGTCAATAACTTAGGTTACACTTAGCATTAAAGTTAATAAAGGGGCAATATATTTTTCAAACTCTTGGATGAATATGTTTATTGTATGCAACCATTTTTCCTGTTATTGTCTACGAGTGCTGTTCGCAGATGTCATGAGCAATCATAATCACATATGGTATCACAATGTAGCAAAATGTATCGTAAGGTACAGATGAATGAATTGTAATTTTACTGCCTTTTAAGCTGTATTTCAACCATGGAATGGTATGAAATCCCTAATGGAGGTTTTATTGTCGGCTTTTCAGATATAAACAAAAGTTTTATTTTAGATTTTTGCAGTTGCAATGTTTATTTAATAAGCATCAACTACCGGTATTAATGGTTGCTAAGCGTAGACCAAGCATTTTGTGAAAGCTATACTTGTTTAGAATATAGAACTTTGTCTAGCCTGTCCTGTCTGACGACTTTTATATAAACTAAATCCTAGCCCAGTTCTAGAGGTCATGGTCACAGATTAAGCTAAGTTCGGCGTAAAAAAAAGACATTTTGGGGTGGGGTTGGGAGACAGTGCTAGAGAATAGTTCGATAGACCTAAAACAGCATACCGTATTAATCCTATTAAATGCCCCAGGGAAGCATTAAGGGCCCACAGTGTAGTAAATCAACAACTGCCTAATGCCGCTAATAAAGATTATTAATGTGAATGGGTATACTTGCAGAGGAAGCAACTCTATTTTTGCCTCCCTTTTTAGTTTTGGTCAACTCTTAAAGGAAATAATTTGCTCCTGTATGAGCAAATTCTTTCCTTTAAGATGTGACCCAATGTCAAAGAGGTACCTCATTCAGAGAAGCAAACATGGATTCATGCAAGCTGATATATCATTATTTTCGTAAAAGAGGTAGGGGAGTTTATTAGAGCAGGGGCGTTTATTAGGATTGATATGGTAAAATGATCAATTCACTTTGTACAATATTAGGATTGACTTCTGTCTGCAAAATCAATACTTCAAGATAAGTCATGATGAGCTGTAAGGATAAGGTGTAAGGGTACACCTCCATGTTTTTCCATGATTTTTGCAAAGGGGAAAATCTTTTCTTTCCATGGACAATGAAGCCCTTCCAAAATGGTGTCTACTCTTAAAGAAAAGAATTTGCTCAGAGAGCAAATTCTTTCTTTTAAGAGCAGACCCCAACTAAGGAGGCAAATTCTTTCCTTTAAGAATTGACACCAACTGAGATGGAAAAGGCAGAGTTGCATCCCATGAAAGTGTACCCATTCACCATAAATGATGGGAAATCCTGTAGGAAAGTATAAGTAAACAAGGAAACAGGTTCTTGCCTCTGACCATCCGCTCTCACAATTTGTACATGGGAGAATCAGTAATCATTAACAAGCCAATAATCTACACTAATGTCTGCATCTTTACACATCAGTGGGCTGACTGCAAAATTGTGCAGTCCCTGTACGACTCATGCCCCCTATCTCCCCTACCATCCACCCCCTAACCCCACTTCCTTCATTACCTGTATCTTAAAACATTTACTGTGGGACATACATGTATATTGTGCTAACTTCAACTTTCTTTTGCTCTTAAGCTATGGTAAGTGTTTTATTGTTTTATATATTGCAACCTTTGTTTGTTATGGAACATTTCACTTTCTTTTGTTCTTAAGCTGACCAGGTACACTATTAAGGGAAGTAACTGCTATTTTCTATTTGCCTTTTCTCCTCAATTGAAGTCAGCTCTTAAAGAATTCGATCCTCTACAAGCAAAATCTTTCCCTTAAGCCTCATTTAGCTCTGTTGTCCAGAGAACCATGCACAGTAACTTGTTTCCCTTAATGAAAATGGCTGAAAACAAAGGTGTTGTACCCATATATCTAAAATATTGGTACCATATTAATCCTAATAAATGCCCCTGCTCTAATTCCCCCCCCCCCCCCCCCCCCCCCCCGCATGCCAATTTTCCTAAAATAATGTCCTATTAACTTGCATGAATTACTGTTTGCTTCTCTGGATAAGGTAGCTCTTTGAAAAGGGGTCTACTCTTAAAAGAATTTGCTCCTACTAAAGGAGCAAATTATTTTGAGTTGACCCCCTAGTGAGAAGGGAGGCAAAAGTATACTCATGACCATTATATTGCTCATCATAGGTATTTTGGCAGTAGCTGATTTACTACACTTTAGGCTGTAAATAAAGCCCCTCTTTTGCAAAATGCAATGCTCTGGGGCGTTTAATAGGATTAATAGGGTATTCAGGTTTCTGTAACTTTGCTGTTGAAGGAGTTTGGAGACCATACCTTGAAAACTGCAGCAGTTACAGAGATAAGAATATCAGTTATTGGCAATTATCATGAGTACAAACTTACACAATCAAACACAGGACCATAATTGTTGTCAAAAAGAATCCAGAAGGAATTCCACACATCTTAGGCAAAAGTCCATCTCATGCAAAATCTTTAAGTTTGATAATGACTGGGCATTTCTGAGATTTTTTTTGACACATTTTACCACCCTTTCAAGAATATTTCACTTATACTGGGCCAATTGTTAAGCAGAGGTGGGCAAAAACTGGAGCTCCTGAGGAAAAAACACCTGACCTTCCGCAAACAGAATATGGCTTTTTCATATGACGTTGCTGTTATTCAGTGGATAACGTCGTGTCATAAAAATCGTATGACCACATGTGTAATAACACTTTGGCATGTACATATGTCATTGACAAGGACCATGTCAACAATGTGTTTACCTATCGAAATAATCTTCATTTTGAGGGCGATAAAATCAAAATTTTAAAGGGTCATATGATAAACAGAATCTTATACTTGTGGTCATTTCATATGAAATTTAAGAAACTCGCCAAAGGCTTGTTTCATAAATTTCATATGAAATGACCACTCGTGTATGTGTGCTAAGTGAGGCTGGAACCAACAGTGAAGAGAGATCCAATATTTAAAATGTTGGGATTCTTATCTGCCAAGGCCTGTTGGTCAAGTCTGAGTTACAAGTGTCAGTTTGCCACATGCTAGTATGGATTTTCAATACAAGTTGAGCATCTGATCAGTTTTGTTGTCTTTTTATTTGCCTTTTGTCACATTAAAAATAACTATACACTAAAATAGACGTCTAAGAGGACAATAGTCACAAAATGTAACGTACAACAAGATTACGCTTTGACAAGGATATAAATAGCCATGTACAGCAAATAAAAGCAAACAGCAATGTGTCATTATTGCTCTAGCTTACCAGTGAATCTTTTATGTAGCTGACAGCTTTTACTTCTGAAAAAGCTTTCACTTCTAAAAATTTTCCCTTTTTGACTGATAAGCTTATATTTCTGAATTGTAAAATGACATAATCCTGATAATGGCATGTTTTCTCATTTCTTTGAAGTCTATGGATACCACCATCTTATTCCACCGTTTCTACAAAGTGAACCAACCAAGTTTATTACTCTGTAAGTGAAACAAAACCCCTTTACAAGGAACCTGCTCTAACTGGAAAAAATTTGCTCTGACAGGACCTCAACTGAGAGGGCAAGAGCAAATTCTTTCCTTTAAGAGTGCATCCCTGTAGGGGTATTCTTGTTCAGGAAGGCAAACAGGAAGTCACAAAAATTGTCTCCCTTTGAAAAAGTGGTCGGAAAACAAGGAGCTACAAATCTATCTTAAATCAATTTGTTCAAATTTTACAACAACTGATAATTACTGTCATCTGTTAAAAAGTCTGAGTATATATAGGTGTTTCTAATAGCAGTTCACTTTCAGATTAAGAAATCCAAGAATGCAGAATTTGACCAGCAATATCATTATCGTCGACAGTAGTAAAATAATTATTATTCAAATTATCATGCATATACATGTACTAAAATTATCACAAAAGAAGGCTGAACATGAAAACTTTTAAGAATTTGGCATTTAGCGAATCACACCGATGTTGAGATTATTTACTATGTTTCTTCGGTCACAAGACAGATGTTTGTCCGTTTTAATTATCTGGGAACTTTGGGACTGGTTTTTTTTGAAAGGAGAAAACCCATACTCAAACGAAATTTCATAAGACTGATTTAGATATTTGGGGTCATTCTAAAGAGAAGAAAACCCCTGGGACCGTATTCATAAAACGACTTAAGTCGTTGCTATGCTGTTGCTAAGGCTAAATATCTATAAAGGAGATTCCCTACAACTATGAAATTTGCTCTGGAGGAACAGTCTTTGTAAGACTGTTCCTCCAGACCAAATTTCATAGTCGTAGGGAATCTCCTTTATAGATATTTAGCCTTAGCAACCGCATAGCAACGACTTAAGTTGCTTTATGAATACGGCCCCTGTTTTATAACCAAATAAATACCATACCTATTGTGAGATTATAATACAGTAGAGCTTCAATGGCTCAAACTCTGATGGATCGTTTGCCCTGCCTGGCTAGAACTCATTCCTGGGTCCCTAGAAGTCATTTTATATAGAAACTAACCCTGGATGGCTAGAACTACCCTTGGCTAGAACTAATTTTCATGGTCCCAAGCCTGTTCTAGCCATTGAAGTTCTACTGTACTTGATTCTAGGAAACTGTTACCATACTGACCCTAAAATTTCGGACACCCGAAAGTCAGACTATTATTGTTCGAAAATTTGTAGAAAGTGGATTTTACACACATTTGCATCCAAATGATGCTTAGTGAATGGAAACATTGTAGACACTGGTCAAACTGCCCCTTCAGGAGTAGTTTGATCTAGGTCTACAATGTTTGCTCATACCTGCCTGTCCGAATATTTATGGTCATTACAGTATACTCCACTTTATGTGAAAACATTTGTTGTGGCATCTCATCTAAAACCCCTTGTTGAAAAAATTCTAATGAGACGCCACCATGTATTTTTATGTACAAGTTGGCCTAAAACTATTTTGTTGGATTAAATTGTTTTAGCACTACTGTAAAATGCTTACATGTCAATATATACTTGCCCATATTCTGTTTTTACTAAAGTGCTTTTTTTATATCTAGACATATAAGATGCATCTAAAATAGCAGAAATGCCAAAAGCCAGTCAGATAAAACCTGCATAATTTGATAACACAGATATTTTGAAAGCATTTTACAGTTCTAGTACTCTCTGAATAGCTCTTTCAACAATCTACATCTCTATGTGCTTCAAGCAAAATTAGTGATACATGCAGCTAAGGCAAATACGTTTGCAAACAATATAAATACTAAATATCGACACAGCACTAATATACTGTTCACAAAAAGTAGGGGATATTAAGTTATTAAAAATCGTATAAATTAGAAAAAATACCAAATCCATCTGAAACGGCAAGTATCCATCAGACAAATATTCGATAAGACATTTTGCATTACAATTTGGATGGTATGTCCTGTCACGTGACCTGCGTGTCATTCGTTTTAGACAGGGGGTTGACACCCTAATTTCACACGAATCTGGTGTGGAAACAGATTGTTTGCAGATTACAAAATTTATACAGAAACACTCGTCATGCTTCATTTAACAAACTGAAAATTGTGTTTACACACTCTTTCAACAAAATAATGAGTGCAAGCCATAAAAGTCAAATTTTTTCGGTAACTCGATGCACCTGTAGGAATTTTGTTTTCTGGTTTTCTTCCCAAAATGAGAGTTTTGAAGAAGAAAAAAAATCTTTTAGCATACAAAACTTAAAAGTGCATAAAATGGTTAGCTTACTTGAAGAATTTGAATAAATTTTTGTTCGAATTTACCATATTTTAGTCCTGACCCCCTGTATGCAACAAAATGTATGCAGATCACGTGACAGGATATATCGTCTAAACTTTCATGAAAAGTGTCTTAACAGATATTTATCTTATCAATATTTAGCGTTTCATATGGATATCACATTTGTTGATGCTACAATTTTTCATACCTGAATATCCCCTACTTTTTGTGAACCGTATAATTTCCTATAAAACAACTGATCCACTTTTTCACATAATTCAACTTTTCTTTCTCGGTAAATACATGCACAGTGAAATACAGTCAAAACTGTCTTAATGGGTCATCCAAGGGGATACTAAAAACTGGCTGCTTAAAGGAGATCGCCTGCACTGTATTTTGTATCAAGTGACCCCAAAAAAGGTGGCTGCTTAACACAGGTGACCCCTTAAGTCAGGTTTGATGGTACTGTTCTCTTTTCTGTAAATTATGACATGGTTTCCTTTATACAGTATCTGATCGAAATGCCGCTACAAGCTGTGTTAAGGTGAATGGAAGCACCTCTGTTTTTTTTCCTGTTTAGGAACAGTTATTGTTACTATCTGTTTGGTTCCCTGGAAGTCAAAACCCTCCCAGAAAGAGGTCTACTCTTAAAAGGGACAATACTCTTATAAGGAGCAAATACTTCCCTTCCTTAACCCTACTACACTCAGAACGGCTAAAACTCTATGGCCTTAACCCTATTGCACTCAGAACAGTCAAAACTCCATAGAGTTTTGGCCATTTTGAGTGCAATAGGGTTAAAGAGATGATTCCCACTGATAAGGGAGGCAAAAAATGGCAATTGCTTCCCCTTAAAGTCTACTCATTCTCCTTTACTGCTGAATATGTACACAATAGTGATAGAATTGCCAATTTAAAAGAATTCTTAAATGTATATGCATTACAAAATCTGACTATACGAGAGTGGCACCCTGACAAAAGGTGCCTGTGGTAGTGAAAACACAGACCAAACTGCATATCCAAGCAGTCAGATCAGCACGCTGTACAAGATGTGGATTCCTCTGGGTCCACAATTTGTTGATGCAAACAGAAAACACAGCATTTTGCAGGAATGTAAACGCTGATCAATATGTGTTGTTGTGTTATTGTTTAACGTCCATGGTAAACAGCTATGGTCATGTTGGGACGGTCAGTTCACCTAACCACACTATTCCTGGAAAGGCTTAGACCTTCTAAGCAGTTAACCAGTACTAAGTGCACTTACTTCCACCAGTAACTGACAACTGACCTTCTTGATTCAGCGGAAGGAGAAATGAAAGTGGCCAGATCGGGTATCGAACCCAGGACCTCTGGCTTATAAGTCAGACGTCCGATGCAGCCCGTCCTGATCAATATGTTCCAGAAAATAAGGGCTAATAGATAATTTCAGATTAATTGTCCACATTTCTCAACAAAAACAAACATTGTGACCCATCATTAGAACTGTCTCACTGAGACGGTTCTAATGAGGGATCATAACACAAAGTTTTCATGGAGAAATAATAGTATCAGAATTATCCTTAAAACCCCACCTTATCTGGAGCTCGGTGATCAGTCTGTGCTGTCTGCACTTTCTGAAGGACTTTTTCTCAAGCAATGGCTTGTATGTTGGTAATCTTTGCAGAGCTCTAGATAAGAGGAGTATCTGATGATAATTCAGGGATAATTTTCTTTATTTCTCATTGAAACCATATGTTGTGTCCCCTCATCTGAACCATCTCATCAAGACGGTTCAGATTAGGGGTCATAATATATGTTTTTATCTAGAATTAACAAAAATTATCCCGTATTATCACCAAATACTCCCTCTTATCTAGGGCTCTGATCTTTGTTTACCTTATTTTTTTTTTATGTTTTTTATTTTTCTTTGTAAATCTTTTAAAAGTACTCAGGATGTCAATAAACACCATTTTACAATGGTGAAAGTTATACACATTTAAATGAAACAATGTAGCACTTCCTACTTGAAGGGTAAAAATATCTCCTTTCATCAGTGGCAAGTTAAGATGAATGAATGCACTTTAAGGGAAAGCAACTCTTCCATTTTCATTTTGGCCTCCCATTTCTTAAAAGAATTTGCTCCTCTGAGAATAGGCCACTTTCTGAAAGGGTTTAGTTGTCCAGGGGGCCGTATTCATAAAACAACTTAAGTGGTTGCTAAGCTGTTGCGAAGGCTGAGTTTCTAGGAAGGAGATTCCCTGCAACTATGAGATTTGCTCTGGAAGAACAGTCTTTTTCTGACTGTTCCTCCAGAGCAAATTTCATAGTTGTAGGAAATCTCCCTCATAGAAATTTCGCCTTAGCAACAGCTTAGCAACGACTTCAGTCGCTTTGTTAATACGGCCCCAGGAAAAGAAACAGAAGTCACAAAAGTTGCCTCCCCTTAAAAAATGGTGGAAAAAACATTGTGAAGTACCCATACACCTTATTTCATAATTCTAGTCTAAAAGTCCAATTATTACGACTGTCAACTCTGTATATAGTTCTTACAGAGCCCTCTTCAACCCCCACCTCCCACCCCTTCCTACAGTAATGGCCATTTATGCAAAATGTCTTTGCAGTCAAGGGCCCAACATCATCAGCCTCTTAAAAATTAATTCTAAGTCAAATTATTCATGCTGAAAGGGAGAAATCACAAAAATAAGCTTAACTACAGCACTGCTTAGAAAAAACAAATCATTTATTTTCATGGACACAAAAGTTCACGGCTCAACAATTTTAGCTAAGTTTGCAGGAATAAGTCTTTCTTCGGTTAATATAAGACAGGGTTTTTTTCCCTTCCAAAACAACCACAAAGATCTAGATCCAGCTTGTAAGACAGATCTATGGGATTGATTTGGAACAGAAAACCACATTATATAGCTGAATTACAATAGACTGATTTACATATTTTTGGAAATTTTGGAAGGATAACTCACTGTTTTATAACCAAATAGATATAGTTTGTTAAATAATGTGTTTTGCTATCAATCATTAGTAGAAACTGTTTATTTGCAGAGATTTAAGTTAGCACAAAGTTGCTCACTGCAAAAATCACAAATATTAATATACCACGAAAGCTTGTACAATTACAGAACACAGCAGTATCTCACAGCCTGAAAGGGCTCCAAATAATGGTTAGTTTTGATGGTACCATATTTATTCCGCTATATTTACATTCTTGGTGTATTTACTGAAAAGCCCTATAGTAAACCATTGAAACCTAATGTAGTTTACATTCCAATAATTACATTAAGACACGCAACGGCAATGACATAAAAATAAACAATGTCTCTCGTCAATCTGATTGAGCATCAGCAACGTCATGACATCATGCATGCTGTTCTGCTGTTGCAAAAAAACTGCGTGTGCATGTTTTACTGCTTCAATTCAAGAGCTTAAATAAGATTTTTCATGAAAATTCTGATTGAAACGAATGTAAATATAAGCAATGAACTTAATTTTTCTGTTGTTTATCGAAGTGTAAACTACATTGGGTCACAAGCAAAGTTTACATGAACCCCTTCAGGGTTCATTCACTTTGCATGTGACCCAATGTAGTTTACACTTCGATAAACCTCAGAAAAACGAAATTCATTCCTTAGATAAAATGGGGGTTCCCCCTCTCTAGAATGACCCAAAATATCTTAATCAGTCTTCTGAAATTCTGCTAAAAAATGGGTTTTTTCTCTTCCAAAAAAATCCCTAAAATCTAGAATTCGGAAGGGAACACCTCCGCCTTAAAACTGAAGAAATACAGAGCTTCTGGGATTCTTTTTTTTTTCCTCTCCACAAAAAACATACTTGTCTGCTTTGGCCCTGATCAGTCAGCTCTACAGAGGAGAGAAAGTATGTTTTATGCATAATCAACAAAAAACTATCTCAAATCATTAATAAATCCCAAAAAAATCTGGAGTTCTTAGGCCAGTGCTCTAGATAACAAGGGGTAACATGAAAAATTCTGAGATAATTTTCCTTATTTCTCAACGAAAACATATATTGTGACCCTTCATTAGAACTGTCTCAGTGAGATGGTTCTAATGAGGAGTAACAACCTATGTTAGCGAGACGGTTCTACTGAGGGGTCACAACATATCTTTATTGAGAAATAAGGAAAATTGTCCCTTAATTATCCCTGATACTCCTTCTCCTTGAGCACTGAGGACTATAGTTTAAACATGAAACACAGAATTGTAAGCTAATAGAAACAATCAGCTTTATCAATACACAGACTGTAACTTTTCTTGGGGATTTTATCTCTAAGTTGTGAGATTTGGTACTATATGCATTATCATCTGCTCTGTGAATGGCATCTTAAAAATTTTATCACATCACAATTACACACTAAAAATAGAATTATTCACCACGCAGAAATTACTTTTACACATAGATTTCACCATGATAATTCTACATACTGGAACAAAAGTGCCTAGGCAAACAGTGTAGACCCTGATCAGACTGCTCCTCAGGAGCAGTCTGATCTGGTAAGCTAATAGAAACAATCAGCTTTATCAATACACAGACTGTAACTTTTCTTGGGGATTTTATCTCTAAGTTGTGAGATTTGGTACTATATGCATTATCATCTGCTCTGTGAATGGCATCTTAAAAATTTTATCACATCACAATTACACACTAAAAATAGAATTATTCACCACGCAGAAATTACTTTTACACATAGATTTCACCATGATAATTCTACATACTGGAACAAAAGTGCCTAGGCAAACAGTGTAGACCCTGATCAGACTGCTCCTCAGGAGCAGTCTGATCTGGGTCTGCACTGTTTGCCATTCTGTCTGTATTATATGACAAATCACTGGCGAAGCCCCAAAGTCTCAGCGGCTCAGTGATGGCTCAGTGGGTTAAGCCCTTGCCTGTTAAGCTAGCTGTTTGGGTTTGAAGCCCACTGAAAACTGAAATCTTTTCAACTGTAAATGGGTTTCCATTGCATATAGCTTTTCATTATCACTCTCCCACTGTCCTGGTATTACTGAAATACTGTTGAACAGGACGTAAATTGCAAAACATCCATCAGTCACAACAAATTGCTGGCTTGTAAAATCATATTGTTCGAGTTTTAGGATAATTACAGCGACTTACTGTGGTTTCCCAACATTCAGTGACAATGAAGCCTGTATTCACAGTTCAGTGCTACAGATAAGAGGCGGTAACAGGGATTTTTTAGGGATAATTTCTTATTTTTTCATAAATACATACCTTGTGACCACTCATTAGAACTGTCTCACCGAGACAGTTCTAATGAGTGGTCACAATATATGTTGTCATTGAGAAATAAGAAATATTGTCTTTGAATTATTCCTGTTGCCCGTTCTTATCTTTAGCTCTGTTCACTACTTCACATATACTTTAACCAAAATTAAATTGTTTTCCAAATCACTTTGATCTCCTGGACCGCCGACCATCTGAACCTAACAAATGTTCATCGTCACCATTAAGAGCTTGATTTCTATTATACACATACATTGGTAAATGTTTAGCAAGTAAGTCTATAAAGTGCTTTTCTGAAATTTCCATCAACTCCCACACATCACTGTCAGCCTACAATAAACAAGAAACCGTTGTTAACTATGGAGTTCCATATCTGAGCCGCAACACAACAAACCTAACAAAGTGGCGTGTGTGCCCAGTGAAGACTCAGATCAGCCTGGGCATCCATCTAGTCTGATCAGAGTCTTTGCTGTGCACTTAAAGGGCAGCTAAGGGTCTAACCTACCTACATGCTGACAGCAAAGACTCTAAGCTGACTTGGTGGATGCCCAGGCTGATCGAGGTTTCGTTGGGCACAAATGTCACTTTGTTGCTTTTGTTATGTCACAACTCATTTATAGTCATGAGGGGGGGGGCAATTTCAACCTCCAGACTAAATATGTATAAAAGGTGTATTAATTCTGCTGTATGATGTTTTTCTCTTTCTGAACATCTCAAAAATCTAAATCTGTCTTGTAAAATGGATCCAGTGTTTACGACTTATTTTTCAAAGGAGGAAAATCCTTTTATATAACTAAATAAACATGGTGAGTGAGTGAACTCGCATTTAATGTCCCACCAGCAACTAGGCCATATAGAGACAGGACCTCAGATTAAAGTCTAATCCAAAAACTGGAGAAGTGGGGGATCGATCTTGGGATCCCAGGATTGGTAGTCCAGCATGTTATGCACTACACTACTGCTGCTCCTAATAATAAACGTGGTACATGTATATGCATTATTTTAGTTGCTGGAATTAAATGCATGGGTTGGAGGATGGATAAACAGATGGACAATTATACCCCTATATAAGGAAAAAAATATTCTGATTGTTATGTTTCTCATTAATCACTGAACTTCTCCATCAGTGTCTATTCTAGAGAGGGGGATGGGGGGATTCACCCACATTTCTGACAATTCCCCCCTAATTCTTAAAAGAAGGGGGGAATTATTTTCTTTATTTTATTCATAAAAAATAGATTTAAATGACATCTACTACCCATTCCGAAATCTATTGACTTTTTTATCCTTGCCCACGCAATATTTTCCCCCGTGTGCAACGGTAAACTTGTCTTCAAAGAAACATTTCAGACAGAACCCGCTAGAGAAATTTCCTTTCATCATATCAGCGGGAATCGCTGCACGCCTGTCATTTATCACCAGCTGTTGCAATAATAGCAACGCCCACTTGCCTCATTCGCCTTGCAAACTACCGCCTACTTTAGCGCGAACAGAATAATTTAAGCAAGCAGTTCGGCTATGGAGGCACTGTAACAAATTCTTGTACCTTATTCATATCTTATTCACATTCTGCATGTTCTGAGATAGTGTGTGCTTCAATTTGTGTACAAACAAGAGGCCCAAATGGGCCTGATATCGCTCACCTGGCTATTGTGCAACAGGACCATTCTGATACAAAATTGGTCCAATTCCACTGAGAATTTCTCATTTTCACATTTTGCTACTTTTAGTAACAGAGGCCAACTTGCCTGGTCTTTATATATTTACTTTTGAAACACCTCAATGCAAGAATCATTTTGCCACAAATTTCATCAAAATCCATTCAGAGGTTACTGAGATATTGCCAGTTTCATGTTTTGTACTATTTTTAGTAATGGCAGATGGCGGCCATCTTGGATTGCTAAAATGTAAAAAATCGAAAAGCCTTCATGTAGGGACCATTTTGACACAAATTTGGTCCAATTCCATTGAGATTTTCTAATTTTCACATTTTTCTATTTTTAGTAACAGAGGCCCGAACATGACTGGTCTACAGTTAGATATTTTTGAAACATCTCAATGCAAGAATCATTTTGACACAAATTTCGTCAAAATCCATTCAGCGGTTACTGAGATATTGTCATTTTCATGTTTTGTGCTATCTTTAGTAACGGCAGATGGCAGCCATCTTGGAATGCCAAAATGCAAAAAATCGAGAAAGCTTAATGAAAGGACCATTCTGACACAAAATTAACCCAATTCCATTGAGATTTTCTAATTTTCACATTTTTCTATTTTTAGTAACAGAGGCCAATATGACTGGTCTACAGTTAGATATTTTTGAAACAGCTCAATGCAAGAATCATTTTGACACAAATTTCGTCAAAATCCATTCAGCGGTTACTGAGATATTGTCATTTTCATGTTTTGTGCTATTTTTAGTAACGGCAGATGGCGGCCATCTTGGAATGCCAAATTGCAATTAATCGAAACGACTTCATGCAAGGAACATTCTGATACAAAATTGGTCCAATTCCATTCAAGGGTTCTTGAGTAATTGTCATTTTTATGTTTGTGCTATTTTTAGTAACACCAGATGGCGGCCATCTTGGAATGCCAAATTGCAATTAATCAAAACGGCTTCATGCAAGGAACATTCTGACACAAAATTGGTTCAATTCCATTCAAGGGTTCTTGAGTAATTGTCATTTTTATGTTTGTGCTATTTTTAGTAACGACCCCCATGGTGGCCATCTTGGATACTCAACTGGCACTGAATTGAAATAATTCCATTTAAGAACCATTTCTGACCAAATCTGGTAAGAATTGGTTGCATTTTCTTTAGATATTGACATTTGAGCAAAATCCGCCTTGTAAACGCTAAGTAGGTCACTGTGACCTAATTCCGCTATAGATTTTTTTTATTTTTATAATTTTTAATACCAAGGTCCCACTTATGTTCCATGCAAACTTTCAACCAAATATACCAAATGGTTCTGGAGAAGAAGTTGATTTTGTTGTTTTTGCTATTTTTAGTAACGGCAGCCATCTTGGATTCTTGACCTGACCCAATTTTACAATTTTGAAACCCTATAGTCTGGTCATGCTCCATGTGAAATTTGAGATCCATGGGTTCAGTGGTTTTAGAGAATAAGTTGTTTGAAGTTGTTTAAATAGGTCATTTTTTGACATTGGCATTTGGGCAAAATTACACACGTAAACAGAAAGTAGGTCACTGTGACAAAACTCCGCTACAGATTTTTTTCATTTTTACAATTTTGAATACCAAGGATTCACTGATGTTCCATGCCAAAATTCAGACAAATACACCCAGTGGTTCTGGAGAAGAAGTTTATTTTGTTGTTTTTGCTATTTTTAGTAACGGCGGCCATCTTGGATTTTCAACCTGACCCAATTTTACAATTCTGAGACCCTGGAGTCAGGTCATGCTCCATGTGAAATTTGAGAACCATGGGACCAGTAGTTTTACAGAAGAAGATGTTTGAATATTTGTTTTTAGGTGTTGACGGACGATGCACGGACGCACGACGCACGACGGACGCATTGGTATGACAATAGCTCACTATGGCCCTTCGGGCCAGGTGAGCTAATAAAAAATTTGTGAACCCGATCAGAGTGCGCGGAAGCGAGTGTTAGGCAAGCACTCAAATGACTTTGCCTTCAGCTTTGACCTGTTTAAT
This sequence comes from Ctena decussata, assembly GCA_963989385.1. NCBI lineage: Eukaryota > Metazoa > Mollusca > Bivalvia > Lucinida > Lucinidae > Ctena > Ctena decussata. The sequence goes on along the minus strand of OZ022508.1, from coordinate 33,392,402 downwards.
GATACCAAGTCTATGAATATAATTTAAGTCGGCACAAAAGAAAAGGCTGAAGTACCCGATTTATTAATTTTCAAATGAACGCGCGTAGCCCTTTCGAGAATTTGGGCCTATAGCTTGCTTAAAGTCTTACAGGCTCGTTTTATTTATTTATTTTGCTATAATATCATATCGTTTCATGGTAGCCATAAAATGCGGGAAAACCATGGGTTGTATTTTTTCTGTAAACAGTGGTCACCCCAAAAGAAGTTTCATCTTACAGGAAAGAATTTGCACCTCAGGAACTAATTCTTTCACTTACAAGTAATGTTAGACCCCCTTTGACGACGGGCAAAATATGTTATTCCGAATCATCCCGCTGGAAATTCATCAATTTACCTTAATGGCTGAATTCTAAAATTTCGAATATCCTTACCTCGCACTCCTCCCCTTTTTAACTTGAACAGGTCCGTTTTAAGTTTTACGACTGTATGGTCAAAATTTTCTACATTATTCAAATTCATATTTGGTATAAAAAGCAAACGCTGAAGGCTCTGATCAGACGCCGCGTTCTGTGGCATCTGATCTGGGCCTGCACTGTTTGCCTATGTCCCAAAAATGGAACGCTCAGATGAGATAGGTTAAATGTTGACCAACATTACTGTTACATCCCGCCTTTCCATGGTGGAAAGAACATGAGATAGCTCTTAATCCTGTCACTGACAGTTTAATGTTAATTAATTTGATATCTTAATTTGAACAAATTCTATTTTCACCAGCTTTGACTAATCCTATCATTGATGACAACATGAATGCACATGCTTTTGACCGCTGACATAAAATGATCTGTTTTATTATGATCAATTCTTTTTAATCTTTTTTTGGTCAGCCCACTTGGTGTTGAATTACACAGGCTCAAAAATCTCCACTGACAATGGCAGTCACACTTACTCATCTTTATATTTGTCGCGTGAAAAGGGAACTTGAGCCTTCTGCGTACTGTATTAGCCGAATGATCAGCATTTTCACTTTTACAGATTCCGCAGGATTCACATATTGTTTATGCAAAGTCTGATACGCAGATAGATCTGAGCCGTCTCTATACGCACATGCCATAAGTAGTTTTCATGTTTTTGTCAGAGCATCGTAGGCCTTCCTCAGGTAAGTTGTCCGTTCGAACGGACAAACATACACCAACTTGCCCGAGAGGAGTGAACTACTGCAGAAGGGCCGTAAAAACCCTCATTCTTACCGTTATCTTCTGGCCAAGTTCGTGGCGTTCGAATAATGGAATACGACAAAACCGGTTAAGGGGAACGGGTCCATGTTTTTTTCAGAGAAATATCTTTTGTTGTTTCCCTAGCAGACAAAACCCATCCCGAAAAGGGTCTACCCTTAAAAGATAGAAGTTGCTTCTCTTGGAGCTAATTCTTTCCTTTTTGAGTTACCCTAAATGAGAAGGGAGACAAAACTAAAAATGGCAGGGTTGTTTCTCATGAAAGTGTATCCATTTATTTACCCGAAGATTCCATAAGCTTTAGCAATGTAATAGTCTGTGGTACGGTCGATGTACTCGTTGAAGTTTACTCGCTTTCGAAACAGAGAAGACTTAGTTCAGCAGGGCACTTAGTGAGAAGCAAGCACTGGCATATACCGAAGCTCAAATGTGTCGCTTGAATGCACATGCTGGCATTGTTAATGCGTCATTCACTTCTGGCCTGCTGAGTCTACGGAGCCCGTATCCTACCCGTATTCCCTTCAACGCACGGCTTTATAGCGAAGGCAGCCGGCGGCCGTGCGATTTTCGTACGGATTCATTGCTGCCGTGGTCTCTAGGATTTTGTTAATTGAAATGCATGGTGACAAATTACAGTTTAGCGTAATTGTGGATTGGTTGAAATAATTTACGTAGCAAAAGGTCAATTTCTTTAGTGAAAAAAAAATAAATAAATAAAAACAATAGTAATACTAACCAAGCTTACGATGATACTTCTACTTTCCATATATCCAATGCTTATGCCAGTGTCCCAATTTCAATTTCAAAATGTTCTTGAGGGCCTCGGGGAAGATTGGCCTCAACCAACCGAGTTACCCTCACTAAATAAAGACATTACTTACTTTACTTACTTACCTACCCAAACAAGATCCGACCAGAACTTCAATGGCAGCAAAAATTTGAATCTTTCTAGGTACATGTATTGGACATAATAGAAAAGAATAGAACAGAAACACGCGTTAAATAACAGAAAGCAACCGACACTCCGTTGTTTGCCCCTTCGGCAAACAACTCGTATGTTGGTTGCTATAAGTACGGTAACAGGAAATAAATCAAGCATCCTTTTCTTCTCATTCCTGCATATGAAGCTTTCGCACAACTGGTAAACGCGCAGTTTCATTCCCACCTGGAAATCCAAAATGAAAACTTGTTCAGCCATGACATGTAATTTCAGCTTTGTTAAAGAGAAACTGATGGAGTTCACACAAAACTCCTGAAAGTGGCCAAACCAAAATTTCTGTTAGTTACCAACTTTCAGGAGTTCTGTGAGAACTTCACGAGTTATTTTGTGTGTGCTAATATGCTTTTTTACGAGTCGATTTTGGCTATATTTGCAAGAGCTTGAATATTTTTTACTTATTTATTTTTAGCGGAATGCGCACGTTCGCAAAAGAACATGCAGAACGACAGTTGAGAAACTGAGATCGAAAAAGAAAATTTCTGTGCCGTAGCCGTCCTAACAAAATCTGTTTGAACGCTTGTTCAAACTGAGAGCACCAACCTCAGTTTCCAGTACAATTTCCTTCACTTACGAAACATCGTCCCGTGTTGAAATTTACAAGGAATAAAAGACCTCAGAACCCAACCGATCTTCTACCGAGTATTTGCGAACACTTTCTCCAGGATTGATCGTTTGATTATTCGGATGCGCAGGCTGATCTTGTCTTCCTTGTTCGCACATGCTATACCTCCCATCTACTTGGGTAAATTATATAATGTTACGCTCCATCGAGAGTTTATTCTAACTGAAAATAGTAAATCTTTTTTTCTTTTTCTTATACCTGCGCACATGCCCAGTTTTATATCAAACTACGCATGTCTAGGATAGCTTGCGCACACGCGCAGTCTTGTCAGGGCCACTTGGACTGAACATGCGTAAGCAGAATGCGCATACGCCTGAATACAGTCACTTACATGAGATTGTCAAACTCTAAAATTTCGAGCACTGACTTACACAATAATGTCTAAAATACAGCAAATATTTTTCCTCTGAGCGAAATTCGTACCGCCTACTCTTACATTCAGATTGATTGACATCTTCGACAGCAATAGCTGGACAGAATATAGGACTTCCCCTCTCACCAAACCTTCCAATGATCACGAACAAAAATAAGAGCGGTCGGTTCAAACAGCTTCCGACCGCAATCTAATCTCTTTGAAATCGATGCCGCTTGTCAAATTTTGACAACCAAACTGTTGTAGATTTGTGAATGAGCTTAGGTGAAAAAGTCAATAGATTTCGGAATTAGTAGTAAAAGCACTGTGTGTACTCATTGATACTAAATTATAGCTAAAATAGTAGGTACAATTGTTTTTATGTAGTTTAAGCCAAATTTTAGGTTTTTACCATATATGGGCATGGCGGCCATGTTGGTCATGTGACCAGGACCGTTTGAATAACTTTTCGTTCCTAGGGTCCCAGGAGGCTCTATATGAAATTTGGTTACAATCGGCCCGGTGGCTTCAGAGGAGAAGTCGTTTGAAATTGTTGACAGACAGACAGACGACATGACGACGGACAACGGACCCTACCATCTTATAAGCTACCCCGGAGCCGCTGGCTCAGGTGAGCTAATAAACCCTGTCAAATTTGGTATTTCATTCTAAATCAAAGATATCAGATGGCTCCGCCATTCCCCTGTACACACCTTATTGTACTGGGCAGCATTGCGGAACAACACTGCCACAGCATCAATGACTTCTTGTGGAGAGCCATACAACAGACACACAGTTTCATTTCAAAATTTTCTTAACAATCCACCGATACATACCTTATTATACTGGGCAGCATTTCGGAACAACAATGCCACAGCATCAATGACTTCTTGTGGAGAACCATACACTAGACAGTTCAGTCGATCCTTAATCTTCTGGAAACTAATTGGCTGCTTGATAATTTCATAGTAATCTGGAACCTACAAAGTTAACAAACACATGCATTGGCGGCTCATTAAAACATAATTTGCAAGTATTAAAGCTTATGCTGACTGCCAAAGTCATAAACAGTTGTTTAATTCCAGTTCAAAACTGTTTTCTGTTATGTCATGGCAATGGAAGACACAGCAAACGTATTAAATGCTCTTTTGCATTAATACTCCTTTGTAGTTTAGTCTGACTATTCACTTAGAACTATGTTTTAGCACAGCCTGCAAAAAAAGTACAGTCACAGGGTCTTATCAACGCCTCTCTGTCAGCATCAACTGTGATTTCTGAGCCCATTTGTTCAAAGCATCATAAGCTTATCAAAGTCATTTGTCAGGGATTTGTTGTCTTCTCGTACACATAAACTCAAATGTGCTAATATTTGTTTGCTGAATAGCCCCTTTCATTTCTCAGGCAAAAAAGAGCAGCGTTTTGCTGTAATTGGGCCCTGATTGTTAATATAGCAAAAGATTAACTCTGTAAAATTGCCCAAAGACGGCTGCTACAAAGCCAAAATTTGTTTTTTTTTCTTCATATACAATTCTTCTTTCTGTTAATCAGATCATTAATAATCAAAGGCACTTACATCTTTTTTCAATACGAGATCATAGAAAGGCCAGGCATCCTTGAATTTCATCATCTGATCGATGATACCCTCAGCTACCTGAAAAGGTTTGAACTTATCTTTTAACATACCATAAAAACTAAAAATTTAACACCTAAAATAATTACCCTAATTGTCCTAACAATGGCACAGTTTGGTTTTTCAATGCAGTTATGCATCTGAAAGATGCACATAGAGTTGCAAACAGTGTTGACCCTGATCAGACTGCTCCTGCAGGAGCAGTCTAATCTGGGTGTGCACTGTTTGCTCAGACATTTTTGCCTCAATATTTAAAATTTTTACTGTGGTTTCATCATGCACCAAGGTAACAGAACTATGGCTAGAAGGAATCTGGACTGCATCTATACTGTCTGCTTATGTCTGTCTCATTACGTAAGTTCTTACAGTTTGAAATTTTGTTTTGGATTAAAACAGCAATCTGAATGAGTACTTCAGTCTACTTTTTAATGGTGCCAGGATGTTATGTTGTTGCCGTATCTTAATGATGCAGTCTCAATAAAGTTTTAGTTGGACGGCTATTTACTATGGAATAAAAGGCCATCGACCAAGTGTCACCCGACGTTTGAAATGTGTCACAAACCGCAGCCCTTTATTCAGTTTCAGAGTAACTATATGGCCAAAAACAGAAAATATGTCTATTACAGAACCTGGTCAGCAAATAATAACTGAAGCACAATTACTGGGCCTCTATGAAGTTATAAAATACTTAAGTTTAGAAAGGGGCATTTATGTGTAAAACCAGAAAATATGTGTATAACAGAACCTGGTAAGCACATAATGATTGAAGCATAAGCAGAGACATATACCCCAATTACTGGGCCTCTATGAGGTTATAAAATACTTGAGTTCAGAACTGGGCGTATATGTGTAAAATCAGGCTACTGAAACTTTAGGCCGTTACAGAATGCCCAAAACATAAGACTGTATACCCAATAACAAAATAACTAGGGCCATAATCCTCCTAATATGAATCTGATGAAAAATGAACAATGCATTTATGAAAATTCAGCCCATTAATACGAATAGTTCTTGAGTTATCCCTTGACCTTTAAGTGAATGTCTATTATCTATGAAAGGGGAATAACTCTGTCACTAATAAATTTAGCATATCCTAACAATAATCAGAATACTCAATTTACCAAATGCTAATGGCATACCAAATTTCAGCTCTCTCGGTCAAACGGTTCAAAAGTTGGAAAAATACCAAAATTGACAAAGGGCCATAACTTTGTAAAATATAGGACAATTGAAATTCCAAAATCACATGCACATCTTCAGATCATGATGAAACATTCTGCACAATTTCAAGTCAATCTGATAAAAGATGTGACAGGAGTTGCGGGGACAAGGTCTGAGTCAGCAAGGGCCGTAACTCCATCAAAAATGGCCGAAACAAAAATAAAAAACCACATGCACATCTTCATATCATAAGAATACAATCTGTAAAATTTCAAATCAATCCGATGAAAGACGTAGGAGGAGTTGCGGGGACAAGATTTCGGACGGACGGACGGACGGAAGGACGGAAAGATGGACGGACTGACACACGGACGGACGAGGGTCATTTCTATAGTCCCCCTCCGCCTACGTCGGGTGACAAATATACAGGATAAGTTTGATTTCATCACCTCTGAAATCATACTGACCTCAGATGTTTCCACTGACAGTCAGCAAGAAGCCATCTAAACTAAAACGTATAAGACTTTAATCTGTGTCTCTGGGTTCATTATCATTGACAAACTACTCACAGAAAGATCTGATGGAGCTCTTCTCGATGCTTTTGGTTTTGGATCATAGGATACTTCAGGTGAAGTTGTCGTCTTTCTGCCCTTAGGTCTTCCTGCCTTTGGGGACACAGACTCCTTCGCCTTCCTTCCCCTTTTTGATCCTGTCTGCTGTTTAGCCCTCTTCGCTGGTGGCTCTTCCTCATCTGACTCTTCATCTTCTTCCTCTTCATCTGATGATACCACTTTTCTTGCCTTTTTTGCAACCTTGGGTTTACGCCCTCTTTTAGCAGGTTTCTTCTGAGGTTTGCTCCGAGTCTCCTCCTCAGATTCTTCTTCAGAGTCCTCGTCCTCGGATGACTCTTCCTTTCTCTTCCGTTTTGCAGCACCTGAAAATATGATCAATGGGCAACATTTCAGTCTATACCTTATTTAAGTGAATACTTGCTACAGTATAAATCTTACATAATAATCAGGTGTGATGTGGACTGTGATAAAACGGTTCAAATTCTGTTAAAATCACTCATGTTTGCAAATTTGCAAATATTTCTCTTTAGGATAATTGTGACCATCCTCTGTGCTCCATACAAGAAGGGGTAGCATGGATTAATAAGCGATAATTTCCCATATTTCTGCATATAAAGCTATGTTGTGGTCCCTCTCGATGAGATTGTTCTAATGAGGAGCCACAACATGTTTTTATTGATAAATAAGAAAATTATCTTTGAATTGTCCTCAATACCCCCGCTTGCCTCAGAGGGAGCTCTGCATCCTTCTGATGGATGAGGACACAAATATTATGACAAGAGATGTTTGAGCACACAGTGTAGTCAAGAGTAAACATTATTGCCAACAATATTAGACACATGGCCTCTCAACAAAACAACTCGTCCAAATATGAAGATAATTTAGATTATGGGAAGTATTTAAAGTGTCACAGTGGTTTTTGGGGTACTCAACCCTGTTGCACTCAGAATGGCCAAAACTCCATAGAGTTTTGGCCATTTTGAGAGCAATAGGGTTAAGATGTATCAGTTTGGTTATTTTTGTTGTTTTTTTTTTTTAATCCATTTTTATCACCTACCTCTGTTGACTTTTCTAGCAGCTCTCTGTGAGCCCCGTCTTGTTTTCCTCGTTATGCCATTTTTACAGTCGTTACACACCCAACGACCTCTGTAACAAAAGTGGCAGTGAAAGATTATTGGGAACATCTTAGCTTAACAGCAATTAAAAAAGTACTTACTGTATTTATCTGGTTATAGACCTAGTGTTTTTTGTGTTTTTTTTCCTTTCCTCTTTCCAAAACATCCCCAATAAAAGCATCGCAAAGACTGTGTGATACCCGCCACTGCAAACCTATTTCACTGATCCATCTACTCCTGAGTGACCTTCATACATGTATGAGTGCCCAGGGGGACAAGGGCAATTAACCTCATTTGGAGCACATTTTGATCCGTGTCTACGGGAAGCTTTTATTATTATATTTATTGTTGTATGTAAGGTTTAGAAAAATCTGTTTATATACTAATCTTATATAGACTTATCATACTTTTATGCATGTATATAGGCGGGGGTAGGGGGAAATAACTACCGTGGGGAAAAGTTTTGATGTTTCTGGTGAACATTTTCACTTTTTTTTTTTATTTCCCACAGAAGTTCCCGTAAGACAAACTGATCAGGGTCAACACTCTTTGCTTACAACATCTGCAGTGTCTGAACTAGGTCTGCACTGTTTCCATATGCCCCAATAATGGGTTGTCTGATCAGAGTCAACACTGTTTGCTTACAGAGGTCTGCGGCATCTGAACTAGGTATGCACTGTTTGCACATGTCCCCAAAATGGGTTTTCAGTCTAAATGGGTTAATTATCATCAATCCAGAGTTGGAAATTCTTTCTTACCTTGGTGGATGCCGTAACGGTGGCTCATGACATTCTAAATGATAAACAGATGGACATTCGGCACAAGCTATTAAATCCTCATCTCCTCCACATTCTACACAGTTCTCCTCATGGACTATAGACTCTTCTTTCACTTTTTTCGTCTTCACATTGTCTTCACTGCCACTCTGTAAGAGTATTTGGAAGTACAGCAGAGTTTATTACAACATTATACCATAAAAATTCTAAGTATTGCGACAGATAGGTTTGAGCAAACTGTTCTGACCAGGGCTACAGAAATTTTGAAATCGAAATCAGTCCGGACGGCCGATGACGTCATACGAATCCAAATAGACACGAAAACTAATGACTACACTGTGTATTTCCCAATCCAAAAAAAGTCACGAAAACTAATGACTACACTGGAGTGCCGTTATAACGCGGATGCCATCGCTGAAGTAGCCATTTAGTCCACATGTTCTTACTTACTGTGAAAGATGCGCAATAAAGCGCAGAGACAGTCAGACCGAAAGTGAAAGTACACATGGCTGTACCAATCGGACAACCTCGCTGATCTTCATTTACGGAATTGGCCGAAGTATTACGATTGACGTATTTTACTGTATTCGAGTTAATTCCCTTGAAATATGAATATACTTGCAAAAAGGTACCTTCGGACGTAGCAAAAAAATATTTTTTTCTGCGCGAGAAATGACGTCGGCTAAAAAAAAAACTGACCAGACTGCACATAATCAAGTCCGGTTTAAATTTTCTTTTTGCCAGTCAAATTCTTTCCTTATGCTATCTTTGAAAATATACAATAGTCAGTAACCTTACGTTGCACAGCCTTTTTCTGTTCATCGGCACGCGTATGTGTGTATTACGAGTTGTGCAAAACCTTCGCCGCTGGCCAATATTGTGACATGTGCTAATTATCTAAGATTTCTAAATTGAGTCAGTGTTCACTGTTCACACCTCGGCAAGACAATCGACACTTTTTTTTATCTGTGATAACTTTTGACAGCAGTGCGTGATTATTGGATTAAAATATGACACATGGCTAAAATCCAGGTAATTATGTCATCATACCTTGCAAATCGTGTTTTTTCGGACTGAAAAAATGTGCCTTATGCCAACTGAATCGGTTTTTCGAACTCTAAATCGGTCCGGACCGACAAAAAATCGGATTTCTGTAGCCCTGGTTCTGACCCAGATCAGACTGCTCCTAAAGGAGAGTCTTCTAAAAAGTTTCAGCTCAATCAAAACTAATATCGTGCAGCTTTGCATGTGTACAGGAACCATGGGCCCTGTGTTACATTCCCATCACTGCCTCCCATTGGCTGGCAGTTGCTGCAGTGCTATATGTTGTCTCTTGCTGGGTTAACATCCTGTCTCCAGTCTTGCTAATAGTTATGACAGCTACCGAAAGTGGAGACACTCAGTGACAATATTTTGTCCTTTGGCTGTCCTTTGCATTTGGTTTGATCAGGGACAATACTTTGTCTTGTGGGTGTCCTTTGTTTTTGGTTTAATCTGGATATACACTGTTTGCTTTAACTGTTCAAATATATTGGGTAAATATGGTATTACTGGCAAGTGACAACAAACTGAAACTTACATCAATTTGTGAGTATTCTTTATATCTTCCAGGTACGTCTCGGACACGTTTTCTGTACTGTGGCTGAAGAATTAAACAGAACAAAGAATCAGCTACTAGACAAACTAGATCAATCTGTACCAAACATTACCTACCTATTTCAAACAGCACAAAACAATGGTTTCTTTTTCCTGTTTGAAATTTAAAGCGATCATGATCATCAAATAATTTCACTTTTGTAATTATGGTGTTACAGTACTTTACGAGCATGGATCTCAGATTGAGGACGCAAAAGGGGTAGAGTTAGAAATTTCAGGAACTCTTTCTGTGAAATTGTCATCATTCCAAACCTTCTACAATAATTTTCAGGGTTCCAGTATTTAGAGTGTTTAACTGTTAAGCCTTTTACTGTAAATTTCCATGAAAAATTAACCCTTTTAATTGACCATGAACTTGTCCATCCTTATCATTTGGATATGTTCATTTCTAGTTTCAGGGGTTTCTAGTGGATGTTTTCATTTTTATTGTATTTTGTATAGGAATTCCTGCAAGCAAACGATGCAGACCCTGGTCAGATGCCACTGTTTGCATATGTCCCCAAAACAGAGGTCCAGTTTTGAAAGGGTTAAAGATTATATTAAACTCGCATCTGATGATGTTTAAATTTTACATGCTATAGGGTAATACGTATAAACCTGTCCTTGCTCATTTGAGCCGCAGCACAAGAAAACCAACAAAGTGGTTGTGCGCCCAGTGCAGACTCAGATCAGCCTAGGCATCCGCCCAGCCTGATCACTCTTCGCTAAGCGCTTAACGGGTATCTAAGGGGTCTAAGCTACTTCCATGCGGACAGCGAAGACTCTGATCAGACTGGGCGGATGCCCAGGCTGATCTGAGTCTCCGCTGGGCGCACAACCACTTTATTGGTTTTCTCGCGCCGCGACTCATTTATTCTACTTACAGAACATGCGGGGCAATGCCAGTCCCCAGTTGGCACCTCTAGCACAGCTGGTCTGAGACAGAACATATGGAAAGCTTGATTACAATCATCACAGAGAAGCATTCGATCTTCCTCCCCCTTCTTCCGACAAATCTTACATCTCTGTAAAAGAAAGCGACATACTCAGCAATGTGTTTCTGACAGTGCCTACCTCCTAACAACTGAGACAATTGTCTGTCCATAAGTAAAAACATTGAGAATATCTCACTAGAGGTGACTTGGTTACACATTTTCCAAGTTTCACATTATGTAAAAGTACATCCAAAAACTACACACACTTAAATACAATAATTACAAAAATTTACCTGGATCATGTCTGTTAATTCTCCTGTTAATTCTCCATAGAAATACATTAGTCTTTAGAACTCCTGTATCATAACATGTATTTTTACAGAAAGAATTATATTAGTATACACCCAAAACCTGAGTTCAGTCAAACATAATGAGGTCAACCTAAATTTTCACATCTATTTGTATTGAAAACTTACAGCATTTTCGGACGACTTTTCCCACTTGACACAAGAATCTAAAATGCCCAACAACACATGGAGTCTAGAGAATGTACCACAGGACTTGACAGCGTCTCTCCAGCCAATGATACCTGGTGCCATCAGTGGTTCATCTTCATCCTCATCTGAAATTAGGTCAGCCATGAAAAGTGAGAATTAACACATAGAGGATCTTACATGAGTGGTCATTTAATATGAAATTTATGAAACTAGCCTTTGGCAAGTTTCATAAATTTCACAAGAAATGACCACGAGTGTAAGATTCTGGTTATCGTATGACCCTTAAAAATGGATTATTTCAATAAGAAAACGCACTGCTCACACTGACGTTGCCAATGACGTTACATGTATGCGCCAAAGTGTTATTACACGTGTGGTCATAGAATTTTTATGACACGACGTTAGTTAACAACGCTACGGTAAAGAAGAAAGCATTTTGGCCATCCACTAGAGAAAGTGTAATCCTGATCTACTCTATTTGTTCTGCTACATGTATTTCTTTTATGAAAATTTCATCCCTGTTTCCGTCTTCCTTTCTAAGAAACTCATCTTACCGTCACTCTCTTTATCTTCTTCCTTAACTTCCTTCTTCTTTTTCGGCTTCTGTGCAAAGATTCCATCCCGGAACTTGTCCAAAACGTGCTCCTGAACCTCTAGCAAACACTCAGCCTGCAATTATTTTAGTGGAGTCTTGTGGCAAGGGATCTTAAACAATGCACATATAATAAATGTATAGAAAAGGATCTTAAGAAGAATGAGTATATTTTCAGGGAAGGCAACTCTACCATTTTCTACGATTAACCCTTAAAGCGCCAAAAATGAAAAATTTTAGAATTTGTGAAGAGTGTAGATCCAGATGAGGTGGCTATTACGAGCCACCTCATCTGAATCCCGCCCCCCTCCCCCCGTTTTACTTCCTATATTTTTCACCTCTGACCATCGGTCACCTCTCTTTTCCGGTCAGCCGACACAATTTTTGACGAAAACGGTCATAATTACTTCTGTAATGGCTAGTCTTTAGTGTAGTTAGTTTAGACAGTATTTTATTCAACATATAAACATACACAATCAATTCATACAAGAATAATAAGAAAGGATTCGATAACAAGCTAACTTGCTTATAAACATCGTCTCCTACAGCTAGTTTTTTATGGTGGAGTATGGTTCTTTTTCAATTACCAAGCAATATTTTACTAGTTTTTACTTATCAGCTAATAGCAATAGTGTATATTCATGGTAAACGTGAAGATTACACAAAATGTTTACATTTGTGACATTTACATCAATAAAATTGTTGCTTTACTGGTACACAGAGGTCAAATACCAACTGAAAGCCCGTGAGTCAAACCGTCCGAAAAACAGCCACCTCTCTACAACAGCCAGTTCTGGCTGTTCCAGATGTTGACCGTTGTAGAGAGGTTGCACTGTAAGTATATTTTCAACTTGTCTCAGTTGTAAACAATGGCTGCACACATTTTTCCACGATTTTTTTTCAACAACTCAGTAATATTCTCCTGGTTAAAAGCTTCACATGGTATATGACATTCAATAATAACTGAATGTAACTTTATAAGGATTTTTCTATCCTCCAATTTGGATATACTTATCCACTTATGTGATTTGTATCTATGCTGTGCTAAGGCATTTCTGCACCAGTAAGATTTTTACTTCGCTCACTTCATAAATTATAATGAAGTTTAATCCTTCTGATTTTACTTTCTATTTCTATCAATTTGGAAAAGAACATACCAATGGCTCAAGACTAGTTGAGGTCTCAAGTCTAACTTCAAAGCTACTGAAATCCATGACACCGCCAAGACCACCATGTCGTAGACGCATCTCAGTTTCTAAGAGTTCCTAAATAAACAAGAATATATATGAACCGCGACACAAGAAAACCAACATTATGGCTGTGCGGCAAGCGCAGACTCAGATCAGCCTGGGCATCCGCCCAGTCTGCTCAGAGTCTTCGCTGTCCAAATGGAGGTAACTTAGACCCTTAGCTACCCTTTGAGCACTTAACAAAGAGTCTGATCAAACTGGGCGGATGCCCAGGCTGATCTGAGTCTGTGCTGGCCGCACAACCACATTGTTGGTTTTCTCGTGTCACAGCTCATATGAACTTATAGCTACATGCCTTTCAAAAGAACATTATTTAAACAGTTTCCAATCTGTCACAAAATAGCTGAACTGTATTGCGAATAGGCAGAGCTCCATATGAAGTGAGTTTTTTTAAGATAATTCTTGAATATTTTCTCCTATTTCAGAGCCCTAGATAAGAGGGAGTATTTGGTGATAATAAGGGATCATTTTTTGTTGATTCTGGACAAAAACATATGTTGTGACCCCTCATCTGAACCGTCTCATTGAGACGGTTCAGATGTGGGGTCACAACATATGGTTTGAATGAGAAATAAAGATAATTATCCCTCAATTATCATCAAATACCCCTCTTATCTAGACCCCTGCAGTATTTATCATCCAAAATATGTTGGGATTCCTCATTAAGACCACCTTGCCTCTGTTGTTCTGAGGGGATCACATCTGTTAATACAGACTATATGGAGCCTTGAAACAAAATGAGCTGCGATGTGAGAAAACCAAGAAAGTGGCATGTGCGCCCAGCAAAGATTCAGATCAGCCTGGGTATTATCCCAGTAGGATCAGCATCTTCGCTGTGCCCGTAAAGGGTAGCTAAAGGTCTATGCAAGTTCAATGTGGACAGCAAAAACTCTGATCAGACTGGGCGGATGCCCAAGCTGATCGGAGTCTTCCCTGGGCACACATGCCACTTTGATGAATTTGTCGTGTTGTGGTTCACTGATCAGTATTTTGCTTCAGTGTAAACACTATACGGAGCTCTTCTTACTGGAAGAGTTTCATGGTAATACCTATATTTGAGCCGCAACACGAGAAAACCAACAATGTGGTTGTGCGCCCAGCGCAGACTCAGATCAGCCTGGGCATCCGCCCAGTCTGATCAGAGTCTTCGCCGTCAGCTACCCAATAAGCGCTTAGCAAAGAGTTTGATCGGCTTGAGCGGATGCCCAGGCTGATCTGAGTCTGCGCTGGGCGCACAACCACATTGTTGGTTTTCTCGTGTAGCAGCTCATATTATTTCGTTTTTTCATAAAATCATCCTCTTGTTCATTTAATTTACAAGTACACTGAAAAAAATTGGGACACTTACAATATAATTACTGTAACTGTCCTAAAATGGAACAGTTTTTACAATGCAGTTATGAATCATACAGATGCAGATGGAATGCAAAAATGTAGGCCCTTATCAGACAACTCCTAAAAGAGCAGTCTGATTCGGGTCTGCACTGTTTGCTCAGACCTATCTTCCCAATATTTAGAATGTTTACAGTAAATCAGTTACCTTTTTAAAGGATCCAATCATCTCTTCATCTCCATTACAGTCCCTTAACTCTTTATTAGACCTGTAACAGAGAAAAGGAAGTCTTCACTCCTGTTGAGGTTCTACATTTTAATGTTTTCCATCTAAGCAAAGTAGGAACTCTGGTATGTGACTGTTTTTGTAACATAAGGCTAGTGATCTGTTACACCAAGCTTTGTGTGTGTGTGTATGTGTGTGTATGTTTTGTAAGGTCAAGGGCAGTATGCCTATATATTCTGTGGCCCATTTGAAAGGCCCTCTCTTGATCTAAACAGTACCAATGAGGAACCAGCAAGTTTTCATTGAGAATTTGCACAATTATCTAAGTATTATTGTCAAATTTCCACTTACCCTAAGCTCTTAAAACTTTACTAACCTTTTGAATTTGAAAACAGCCGATGATATGTCTTGGTATTTCTTCTTCAGCTCTGTTTTGAGAACACTTTCTCTGGACCCCTGGGGGTGAAGTGATTCTATCAGCTCATCAACATCTTTCATACTGTCATAGGTGAACCACAGGTTCTGGCCTACATGTGGGAATCTAGAAAAAGAAAATTCTGTTTGAAACTATGTATTGCTACTCCGCCATGGTTTGGATAGCATTTTTAGGGACAGATAACTTTGCTTCCCTCTTGAAATATCACTTCCTCAGTTAGGGCTATGCTTAAAAGCAAAGAATTTGCCCTCCCTGTCTGATTTCTTTTATATAAGAGAAGCCCTCTGTGAAGAGAGACAAATACTTCCATAATAAGTAATCTCCCTTGGAGATGAATCCATTCACCGTACCCATTTATGTTTGGTGGCTCTTCTGTCCTTATAAACTGGATTAGTTCATTTATCATTCTTTGGCTGACATTTTTTTTTTATAAATTACTGTAAATTTTTATGCAAAGTAGCCATATCCTGCAGCATCTGATCGGAGTCTTAGACAGACAGAAGACAGAGACAGTCAAAAGAACATGACATGAAACAATGATCACATCACTGGGGTGGGAGGAAAAGACAGAGGGAGAGTAAAAGACAGCTTTTCACTCCAGGTACCCAAACATAACCCACTTCAAAGACAATGTCACAGAAAATGTTCACTTACGTTGTGTCAACACACTTCTTTGCTTTAACAACTTTGTTTTTCTTGGTTGTCTGTGGTGCGCCATCTGCATCTTCTCCTCCAGAGTCATCGTCTGAGGAACTGGACGAGTGATCACTGTCTACATCATCTGGGGACCTTACCGAATAATCTATCACATCTGATACCCAACCTGGTGCAAAAATAATGTAAAATATCGATAACTTGGAGCACCTGAAATAATTAACTTAAATGTCCTAAACATGAAACAGCTTGGTGTTACTGCAAGAATGAGTCCAGGGGTGGCATTTATAAAACCACTTGAGTCGTTGCTATGCTGTTGCTAAGGCTAAATTTCTATAAAGGAGATTCCCTACAACGAAATTTGCTCCGGAGGAACAGTCTTTTTCAGACTGTTCCTCCAGAGCAAATTTCATAGTTGTAGGGAATCTCCTTCAATCAAAGAAATTTAGCCTTAGCAACAGCATAGCAACGACTATGCAGGACAAAGTTATGAGCAAGACACAGATTTTCACTGTAGCCTATGCACAAAGTTTAATGGACTGTGACCTTGACCTCTAAGATAGAGACATGGTTCTTGTGTGCAACCTATCGTCTTGTCATAATAATTATTTGTCAAATAATTGTGAAATCACATAATGCAGGAGAGTGTTACTTTCAAAGTGACTTTGACCCCAGTTAGCAACATGGTTCTTACACATCGTCTTGTCATGATATCATTTGTGCCAAATAATTTTCACATCACACCATGCAGAACTAAGTTATGGGCCACACATGATTCTTGTTGCATACAAACACCCATATGGCAGAGTAAACACTATATCCTTTCCCCATTTTATGCCAGGGGCATAAAAACATGTTGTGACCCCCTCATGCCAGTTCAGATGTGGGGTCACAGTGTGTGTCTTTTTTTTCTTAAACAGATTTAACAAATTACATGCAATCATAACCAAATAATCCCTCTTTTTTTAGCAATGTGTACCATACCTTTTTCAACAAACAGGCCTGGTGTGACATCTGAGAACACCCAGTATCTGGAATGGTGTCTGTCTGTTCCTATTGGAGCTTGTCTCTGAGTCACTTTGGCAAGATATATACCTTCCTGTAGGAAAGATAGCCAATACCGCTTATAAATGGCAATCTTTTAACTTAAGAAACACTTCAAATAAGGGACATTTTTTATTTTTTTATTTTTCAGATTCTCAAAAGGCTTTGAATGGAATGAACAAGACCTGTCAGTGGGACAGAATAGCTCGCCTGACAGCACCTTGTCTATCATGTAATAAACTTTAATGTAAAACTTTAACATTTTGCTAATACTGATGCCGCCGCCAACGGTAGTGCAATAGCTCTTCCTGTACCTTTGTACAGGTGAGCTAAAAATTGTTACAAATAGTCATTACAAACTCAAACCATATGAAAAAGAAATATGTATGCAAACTAATTCTTTTATCAGACCTATTTTAAAAGAACTGAAACTTTACAAGCATTTTCAACAAATTGATACACTCTGCTTACATAAAGGTCCAGTGTCAAGCCATCTCTGATAATTAATTTACTATTCAATCTGAAAAATTTTCTTTCTAAAACCCTAAAACCTTCAACAAATAATTTCGAAGCCCACTCTTTTAGCTTCTGCCAAGAATTCATTAATTTAATGAGTTCTTGGCAGAAGCTAAAAGAGTGGGTTTCGAAATGATTTCTTGAAGTTTTTAGGGTTTTAAATAATATGCAGATAAGCAGACCTGGGGTAATTGTAATCTGCAATCGTGATTACTTGTAATCGATTACATTTTCTGAGTAATCATGAAGTAATCTGTAATCGTGCATTTTTATGATTACAAGTAATCGTAATGTAATCAATTACATTACAAAATGGGCTGTAATCATGATTACATTTTGATTACACTGATTCATTTTCAGAAATAAGAAAAGAAGAAAAAAAGGAAACTTGCTCTTCTTTTTAATAGTTAAAAGAAAAGACTTGTGCAAAATAATAACAGAAAGCAGTTGATTATTCAAAGTGTCTTCAAAATTGAATATGACAGAGAAAAACTGATCTAAATTCTAATTTGTGAACAAAAGGCAGCAGACCAAATTAAGAAACTGACAGAATTCCCTTTAAACTCTTTTTGGGAGTAAAATTTAAGCAGTTTCATAGTTATTATATGAATTCTTTTACACATTTATGACTGACAGACTCTTCTATCCTCACAAATTGGATAGTTTTTTTTTTACATCTTTTTATATAAACTGTCAAAATTTTTATGCCAGCAGTGAAGATCTTGATCAAATTGCTGCATCTGAGCATCTGATATGGGTCTGCAATGTCTACCTGTCTCTTTTTATGAGATGCTAGGCATTTATGGGTTAATGTTTAAGGATAAATTTGTTATTATGCAAAAAAATGTGTGATTTTGGTACTCTTGAACTCGGGGTATTTCAGGTTAAGACTGGTAGCTGCCTTGGTTGACTTATATTTTTATGACTGATTTACATGATTTATCATCTTTACTTTGGACAGGCAGGTTCAAGTGTTACAGATGTTTTTTTCAAATATACTGACTGTTTTGTGTTTATTGGTGCAGAGTTGAGCGGTGCAACTCAACTCTTATTTTCACACCTTCTTTGTGGATTGAGCTACTAACATCTGTCTACTTAATGACACCTGTATATTGAAAACAACAAAAAGCCAATACTTTAATTCCTTTCTTTCCCATTTATGGGCCAACTTATTAACTTTGAATTTTTGCCAGACTAAGGGTGGGCAAGAAAAAGATGAAAATGGAAAAATGAAATATATACAGTGATAGTTAAACTGTTTTGAAATTAATAATTTACAGGAAGTGTGTGGCCCCTTGCTTTGAAGGCTTTGAACTAGTCTTTCAGAAGCAATTTTATGACATTGGAAACATATTTCTGATGTTTGAAATAAAAGGTAAAATAAGTGATAGAGAAAAAAATATTGACGCATGTGCTTTACATCATAGCATTTATTGAATTTCTCAAACTTCATAAATAGCATACAGTCATTGCATGCACATTACATGTAACTGAAGATTGCTAAATAAAATTCATTCAGATTCAAAAGTAAGTCAAGTTCTTTAGAAATTATTTCAGTCTTACCTATTAGCACACATGTAAGCCACTAATTATTTGCTGATTTAGGTATAAATTAAGTCTTTTTGAATATTGAGATTTTGTACTTTCACAGTCATGATCATTCTGTACACTTGTATAATGTAATCGCATGTAATCATAAAGTAATCATGATTACTTTGCAAAGTAATTGTAATTGTAATCAATTACATTGAGAAACTAGAAATGTTTTTCAGAGAAAAACTGATGTCCCCCCACCGGCCCATTTCCAATCCCCCCTTACGAATAAAAAACCTGTGCAATTAAAATACTAGGTAAGTTTGGAGAAAATCCATCCACTGGTTCTAAAGATATCCTTCAAAGATGACTATGTCCTTGCCAATGAAGTTAAGGTCACCAAAATCTAATCAGCTCTGAAAGTTGACCCAATGATGTATCCATACAAGTTTGGTGAAATTCCATCCACTGGTTCAGGAGATATAGTGGGTACAAGAAATTGTCATCTAAGTCCGCCAGTGACCTTGAAAATGAGGTCAAGTCACCAAAATTTAATCAGCTCTTAAACTTGTCCCAATGATGTATCCATGCAAGTTTGGTGAAATTCCATCCATTGGTTCAAGACATATAGTGGGTACAAGAAATTGTCATTTAAGCCCTCCAGTGACCTTGCAAATGAGGTCAAGGTCACCAAAATCTAATAGGTTCTTAAACCCGTCCCAATCATGTATCCATGCAAGTTTGGTGAAATTCCATCCATTGGTTCAAGAGATATCATGGGTACAAGAAACTGTCATCTAAGTCCTCCAGTGACCTTAAAAATGAGGTCAAGGTCACCAAAATCTAATCAGCTCTTAAGCTTGTCCCAATGATGTATCTATGCAAGTTTGGTGAAATTCCATCCATTGGTTCAGGAGATATAGTGGTTACAAGAAAATGTCATCTAAGTCCTTCAGTGACCTTGAAAATGAGGTCAAGGTCACCAAAATCTTCTCAGCTCTTAAACCTGTCCCAATGATGTATCCATGCAAGTTTGGTGAAATTCCATCCATCGCTTCAAGAGATATCGTGGGTACAAGAAATTGTCAGCTATGTCCTGCAGTGACCTTGAAAATGAGGTCAAGGTCACCAAAATCTAATCAGCTCTTAAACTTGTCCCAATGATATATCCATGCAAGTTTGGTGAAATTCCACTCATTTGTTCAGGAGATATTGTGCATACCAGAAATTTTCACGTCATTTAAGTCCTCCTGTGACCTTGAAAATAAGGTCAAGGTCACCAAAATCTAATCAGCTCTTAAGCTTGTCCCAATGATATATCCATGCAAGTTTGGTGAAATTCCATCCATTGGTTCAGGAGATATTGTGCATACAAGAAATTTTCATGCCATTTAAGTTCTCCAGTGACCTTGAAAATGAGGTCAAGGTCACCAAAATCTAATCAGCTCTTAACCTTGTCCCAATGATATATCCATGCAAGTTTGGTGTAATTCCATCCATTGGTTCATGAGATATCGTGCATACAAGAGTGGGACGCCGACGCCGACGCCAACGCACCGGGAACTGCACTGAAAACAATATGTCCCCCCTCACCTTTGGTGGGGGGACATAAAAATGTAATTGTAATGTAATCTGTAATCATGATTTTAAGAAGTAATTGTAATTGTAATCGATTACATTGGCATGTAATTGGCCCCAGGTCTGCAGATAAGCTCTGCAACTACACGGAAAGAATTTCTCTGTCAACACAGTCACAAAACAGCTAGACCAGAAAACTCAACCTAAAGTTAACATAATTTTCTCCAATGACACCAGGAAAGCAATACCTACATCTCCGGTCTGCTAATCCTTTGGGAGACAATAAATCACTTGTTAGACAGAGCACTAGATAAGGGGGAGTATTTGGTGATAATTAAGGATAATTTTTGTTAATTCTGAATAAAACCATATGTTGTGACCCCTCATCTGAACCGTCTTGACGAGACGGTTCAGATGAGGGGTCACAACATATGGTTTTATTCAGAATTAACAAAAATTATCCCTCAATTATCATCAAATACCCCTCTTATCTAGAGCTCTGTTAGAACATGTTATATGCGGATCAGTAAGTACCACACAATAAATCACTGGTTAACAACAATCTATGCAAGATTTACCTTCTTATGACTTTAATGATACACTCATAAAATACCCCCCCCCCCCCCCCCCCCCCCCCCCCCCCGCCCCATTTATGACTGCAGTAGGAGCAAAAGTGCCTTCACAGGGTTTCCACTTATTTTCCATTTCAAAATACCCAGGGTTTTCCCCGATTTGTACCATACATTTTACAGTTTTCAATGCCCTTTTTTCTACAAACCCAAAAGTGAATTTTACTGTTTAGTTCAACAGTGCTGTGTCACTTAGAAATTGGGGTCACTCTAAAAGGAAAGAATTTGCTCACCGAGGGTAGCCCTCAATGAGGAGGAGTGAGTGAACTCGGGTTTAACGTCCCACCAACAACGAGGTCATATGGAGACGGGACCTCGGTTTAAAGTCTCATCCGAAAGACCGGAGAAGCGGGGGATCGAACCTGCGACAAATGAGGAGGAAGATGTGCCTGAAGTATCTCTCTAGTATTAGGTACAATCCAGGATTTTTAAGATTGATTTTGAAGAGAAAAGATGTCAGATACCAAACAAATACCGAATCTGATCTAAGTCTGCAGTTATTACAAGCCCTAAAGCACATTTTGTGGCACTGCACTCCATTTAATTCTTAAATGGCGTTTCAAACTTTAACAGACTTGTCCATCCTTATTATTTGGGTGAGTCCATCTGAAATTGAAGAGATTTCTGGTGAATATTTTCACTTTACCTGCATTTTGCACAGAAACTCCTGTAAGCAAACAGTATAGACCCTGATCAGACACTGTGTTTCGCCGCATTTGAACTGGGTTTGCACTGTTTGTGTAAGTCTCCAAATAGGTATTACAACTAAAAAGGGTTAAGGATACTTACTGCAAATTCCTTTTCAAAATTTTCTCTTTCTTTCTGTTGTTTTAACATCTCCATCTCTTTTTCTCTCCTGAAAAACAAAAGCAGAACATCTAAGACAACTGGGTGTACTTACAGGGGAAGGTAAATCTCCCAATTGCAAATGCTTCCTTTAAGCGTATGCCCCAGAAGGCTTACGGTGGGATTCAGTGACCTGTTATCGCCTCCAACATTACTCTTCAAAATAGCAATACCACTACACAATACTGCATCAAATTAATTGGGTGCTTTAGTCAGTCATATCAGGTCTGACTTCCCTTAAATCTCATCATCTGCAGTATTGAAATTGTTCTCAAAGAAAAGCACAATTTGAACACTGCTCGCCCCAGTTGTTCAAAGCATCGCTAACGAGCTAGTTAAGAGGTCAACTCATTAATGTTTTATGACTTTATAGCCAAATACACTGATACTTTTTGTTGACAATATGTGAGAAGCTGTTGCAAAGCAAAAGCTTCTCACATTTTTTCCAACAAAAAATATTGGTGTATTTGAGATATCAACATTTGAAATTTTAACGTCTCATTAAAAACATCATTTGTTTTGAACAACTGGGCCCTGGATTAGGAAGAACCTACCGCAGCCTTTCTGTTGACAATATCCTTGCCCTACAACACTACAGAACACCTCGTTCATGAAACTGCATCAGACAGAAGACTGCATCTAACATAAAACTATCCTGTCATACCAGGTCTGACTTTCATTTTATCTCATCATTTGCAGCTCAAAACACAAACTTGTGGAGTACAGCAGAGCTCCAGATAATGTGGCTTTTGAGGATATTCTGATATCAATTTGGTTATTTCTTAACCAAAAAAACTATGTTGTGACCCCTCAGAACCGTCTCGGTGAAACAATTCTAATGAGGGGTCACAACCTGTGTTTCAATGGGAAAATAAAGAAAATTATCCCTAAATTAGTTCTGTTTCCCCTTAAATGGAGCACCTGTATGGGTTATAATGGCTGCCATGGTCCTTTTAACTGATTAAAAAATAAAACCTGCACACAATAGTCGCAACCAATCAGCATTTTTTGTACATGTATTTATCTTTGAGGGAATGCTGCGAAAGTTTTCATTTGAAGTACTTGGCAGCTAAACGTTTAAGAGCTTTAGTTCTTTGCCTGTCACCGTCATCCAAAAGTGGATAATTACCATTAATTCCATGTGCCAAATATGAGAGTTCAAAATGAGCTATCTGCCTGTCAAAAGAACGACTGTACACTTGAAATGCATTTAATGCCTTTCCACATTGCACCAAAATGACTCTTATGGAACTGGAGACTATTTACAGTAATAACCCTAACATTTTGGACACCCGAAAGTTGGACAATTATTGTTCGAAAATTCTTAGAGAGTGGATTTTACACAGGTTAATGCTTCAAAATGATGCTTAAAGAATGGCAACCTTGTAGACCCTCATCAAACTTTGATCTGGGTCTACAATGTTTGCTTCTAGACCTGTTTCTCCAAATACTTAGGGTCATCTCGGTACACTAGAATCTCAAGCCAGACTGTGAATCCATGCAATGTAGCTTCAGCCTTCATTTGTGCCGGTAGATTCATTGGGGCCCACACATGATGTGTGCAAACAGTACAAGGCTCTGATCAAACTGCACAGATGAACAAACCTGTCAGCTGAACGGTGGTGTAGCAATGTTATCAGTGCTCCAGATAAGAAGGAGTCACAAGGATCATTTAGGGATAATTATCCTTACTTTTCCATAAAAACATATATTGTGACCTCTCATTAGAACTGTCTTGCCGAAACAGTTCTAATGAGGGGTCACAACTAATGTTTTCATTGAGAAATACCTCATATTATCTTTGAATTATCCCTATTACCATTTCTTATCTGGAACTCTGGTTATTTACACTGTATTATGTCTTTCAAGATGCTGCATCATACGCATAAAGTTCAGGTCCATCATTGATCTGATTGATTCTGACTTTCATTTTATTTGATCATATGCAGCTAGTCAGCAGTCACAAGTAAACATTTCAATTACCTTCTAGCAGGGCACAAAAAGACCTGTCCATGTACAGGATAGCTCGCCTGACAGCACCTTGCCCATCACATTATAAACTTTGACATAAAACTGTAACATATGATGCCCACGCCAACCCCGATGCCCAGGTCAGAGTGACTACAATAGCTCCCTGTATTTTCGTACAGGTGAGTTAAAAATGGCACCTCTCTATAACCCAACAACTTTTTTTCAATGCTATTTACTGTCTAGGGTCAAACATATTTCCATAAGTTTCCGCAACTTTAATTCCTGTGAACATTTGTGAATTTTCAGGTGTTCTGGAAAACTATCTGAGGCATTTCTGTCTGACTTATTACAATTTCTTGGTATTGATAGGAAGCTTCAGGAATTATGCAAGCGACAAAATCATCTTTTTTCAGTTTGAGTGAGTGAACGCGGGTTTAACGTCCCACTAACAACAAGGTCATATGGAGACGGGACCTCGGTTTAGAGTCTCAGCCGAAAGACTGGAGAAGCGGGGGATCGATCTTCCGACCCCGGGATTGGTAGTCTGGAGTGTTATCCACTACACTACAGCCGCTCCTTTTCAGTTTGAATACAGCATGGAATAAATTTGCATTTGATGTTTTGGTCACTTCTGCTCCATAGCCTAATTACCCTAATGTATGTTATGTATTTTGCAATGAGCAAGGGCTGCACTGAAAAAGGTGGTACAAAATAGTGATACCATGGTTTCTCCGCCTGTAAAGGAGATAATCCACACACTTTTACGAGAGATAATCCACTCACTAAAGCTTGTGGATGATCTCCTTGTACAGATGGACAAACCATGGTTTAACCATTACATTTTCAGACAGCAGAAATAATATTCTTGCAAGTTTTATAACAAGAGCTGTCACCTGACAGCATAGCTCGCCTGAATTGGTGCTTGCCGATCACTCAGCCGCTATGGTGGTGTGGACTGCTATGCATAAAACTTCATGCAAGCATGTCCATAATGAAAGCACATTTATAAACAAAAGCTATCTCAGAAATAAGTCTTAAAATAAAATTAGAATAAAAAAAATGAAATGAAATTTCAAAGTCCATGAGCTTGAGGTAAAAAAAAAACTGACGGGGGGGTGGGGGGGGGGGGCTATGTGAACTGCTGTGCATAAAACTTCATGCAAGCATGTCCATAATGAAAACACAAAAGCTATCTCAGAAATAAGTCTTAAAATAAAATTAAAATAAAATAAATGAAATGAAATTTCAAAGTCCATGAGCTTGACGTAAAAAAACTGACGGGTAGGGGGGGGGGGGGGGGGGGGGGCTAGTATGTATCAATACCCTGAACCATTATCTAACATCAGCCCAAGTATTAGTATCAACTGAGTCCATCATCGTGGCACTGTGAAATTATGTCTTCATAAATATAAAACTTTAACCAAAATCTTTAAAACAAAATTCTAAGTCGATGACCTTGACTTCAAGGTCACCCAGTGGGGTAAGTATAAGGTGTTTTGTAAAAACTCAAAAAGAGTCTAACATCAGTTCAAGTATAAACTAAATCTCTGCAAAGCATTATGAATCAGTATGCAATTACAAAACTTTTAAAAAGACAAAAATTTCCTAAGTCCCTGACCTTGACATCAAGATCACTGAGCGGGGTTGAGGTAGTACTCTGTAGATCTAACTACAGTGCAAATATAAAAAGAATTCATCTCTGGGTTCAGGAGATATGTGTCTTTAAAAAACTTTAACCAAAATATCCAATCAATAAAAAGACAATACTCTAAGTCCATGACCTTGACATCAAGGTCACAGAGGGGGGTGGGGGTAGTACCTTCAAAAACTTTAAACCAATATCTAACTTAAGTGCAAGTATCAAAGGAATCCATCCATGGGTTCAGGAGATATTGGGCTTTATAAAACTTTAACCAAAACATCCAGTCCAAAAAAAACACCAATTTTCTAAGTCCATGACCTTGACAACAAGGTCACAGAGTGGGGTGGGGGTGGTACCCTGTTAAACCTTAGACCAATATCTAGCTACATTGCAAGTATCAAAAGAATCCATCCATGGGTTAAGGAGATATAGGTCTTTAAAAAACTTTAACCAAAACATCCAATTCGAACGCCGACGCGGACGCCGTGGTGACAACAATAGCTCTTCCTGAACTTTCGTTCAGGCGTGCTAAAAACTGACTGAAAACAGAAGGAGAGGTTGTGACCACAATATTTGTCCACGATGGACATACAGAGAGGCCATTTCTATAGATTTATACAGTATTGAGATTTTTAAACTAATGATTTCAAAGAAGTACCCCATAATAGCAAGACATTCAAACAACTGCATCATATGGGTAAAGATCAGGTCAATCATGATGATGCCAAATATGACGAGACTCCCTAATCACTCGACCACGGCAATATACGGTATTCAGATATTTTAACTAAATGATATCATTGAAGGTCTCAACAATAGCAAGACATTCAAGCAACTGCATCATATGAGTAAAGATCAGGTCAATCATGATGATGCCATATCTGACTTCCATTCGATCAAATCATATGCAGCTATTCACGTATAAATATTTCAATCATAAGTGAGTGAAATCGGGTTTAAACATCCCACCAAAACACAGGCCATAATTCAGTGCTCCAGAATAGAGGGAGTAACAGGGATAATTTTGGGCATAATTTTCTATATTTCACAATAAAGACATATCTTGTGACCCTTCAATAGAACCGTCTCAGCAAGACGGTTCTAATAAGGGGTCACAACATGTTTTTGTCAAGAATTAAGAAAAATTATCCCTGAATTATCCCTGTTACCCCCTCTTACCTAAAGCTCTGCCATATGGAGACAGGATATTTCCATCACATATATGCAGCGGACAAGAGTGACAGTGTCAGCTGACAGTATGGTATACCATTCATCCCAACCATCTTCCATGTTGAAAAGTAGCCTCAGGATACTGGGTGACATTTTCCCCAATGTGAGACAAATGACAACTCAAAAGTCTTGCCAAAGCTACCAGAAACATGATTCAGCCTGTCTATATGGCAGGGCCCAATAGGTGGGAGCCCCATTTGGTTATAGACAAACCAGCTCCCTCCCCTGTAAGCACCTGAAAATCAGTACCTTATTCTCTCCTCCTTTTCCTTCTGTTTTCTTTCTTCCTGGGCCTGTGCTGCCGTGACCCGCCGTCTCTTCACCACTGAGGCCAGATCAGCGTCATTCTCTTCAACATCTATCGGTGTTTCACTATTATTACCAGAGGACTGACCATCTTCACCATTCTTTTTACCATAGAAGTGGGTCAGCAACAGTGCTATAATTAAAACATCAGGTATATGGCAAAATGACAGTGACCTGCAAATAGTATGAAGTCAAATGCACTGTCAGAGCAAACCATTATCCCCAAATACAGGGTTGCCTCTTCTCCTCTTCAAAATTCCCTGACTTTTCCCTAATCTTTCCGACATTTTCCAGTTTTCCATACCCTTTTTAAGAATCCAAAAGTAAATTTTACACTGCTAATTGTATCTCATTGAATACTAGGGTTACTCTTAAAGAAAGGTTACTTGTAAAGTAAAGAATTTGCTTCCTTTAAGAGTAACTGTTAATGAGGAAGGAGATGTGTTTAGTCTATCTCTTTAGAAAGTTTATCTTATCACCTTGACCAGAATGTTTATGTTTTCTGAAGACTGTCATAGCCATTCACTTTTTAATTCCTAAGACTTTTCAAGTACTTTCCGAATTCCCCTGACCAACCAGACTTTTCCCTGACCCTGAAAATAAATAATTTTTCATGTGATTCAAATCCATGAAACAGTGGTGGAGATATGATCTGGGTCTATAATTTTTGCCTTTAATTCACAACCATATTCAGAGCACCATGTTTAAGATATCGTTAATCAAGAATTTGTTATGTCTTCAGTTGAAAACAGAAGCAAGTCAGTGCAAATATCATTTTGCTGAAAACTGCTTAAAACAACTCTTGTTGCCATATCTTACTACATTTATGTTCCACAAAGAATTTTAGTAAGAAACTTCCAAAATCTGCCCCAACCCACCTATATGTACCTCTACATCATAAAAACTTACAGTTGGTCTTATTGTCTGGTTTTTCTTTAGCTTTTCCTTCTTTTCCTTCCTTCTTTGTTTCCTTTGTTGCAGGGTCTGTTTCCTTCTTCATCTTTCCTTCAGCTTCTCTCTTTTGTTTATCTTCTTTGTACTGGGCTATTTTATCTCGCCTAAAGAAAAGAGCACGTTGTTATGAGAAAAGATACCTTAAACATCATCCCTGGTTGACTAGGTATATTCAAGGGCTGATATCAAACGAAAAGGAGCAAAGGAGCAGTTACAAAATGAAAAAGAGTCATAGTTCCCAAACGACCTGGTCATTGTGGCTAAACAAAAAGAGTCATAGTTCCTAAAAGACCTGGTCATCGAGGCTAAACAAACTTGTTTAGCCACAATGACCAGGTCGTTTGGAAACTATGACACTTTTTTGTTTCATAACTGCTGTTTTTCATTTCATAACAGCCCTGAAAATATACTTAACCAGGGGTGAGCATGTTCTTAAGGGAATGGATACAGTTCCATGTTTTCTGCCATTTTTACAAAGATGGACAACTTTTGTAACTTTCTGTTTGCTTCCTTTGATGATAAAGCCCTTCCAAAATGGGGTCTACTCTTTAGATTTAGGTCCTAAGGGAGCCAGCTATTTCTTTAAAAGAGCTGACTCTCACTGAGAAAGGACGCAAAATGAAACGGCACTGTTGCTTTCTCTAAAAGTATACCCATTCACCTCAAGGAAATTGGATAAACCTCCATGTTCCAGAGCTCCAGATAAGAGGGGGTATTGAAGATAATTTAGGGATAATTTTCCTTATTTCTCCATAAAAGCATAAATTGTGACCTCTCATTGGAATAATCTCGCCGAGACAGTTCTAATGAGGGGTAACAATGTATATTTCTGTAGAGAAATAAGAAAAATTTCTCTCTGAATTACCCCTGTTACCAGTTCTTATCTGGAGCTCTGTTCCCTAAAAAGTGAGCCCATTCCCCTTAAGGTGGTGATTTATGGTAAATGTAAAAATCTGCATAAAACCATAAAAAAGTAAGGTATCTCCCTGAAAGTTAGCAGATTTCTTATTTTTGTTGTTCTTTACAGTTTAGAATACAAAATAGACGTACATGCTGCTTAAAAATGTGTTTTTATAAGGAAAGATCAAAGGGTAGTTTTCTGCGCAATAATCAAAAAAATTAACATCGTTATTGAAAATTTACGTAGTACTGAAGGTGCGTTATTGCATAATGAAGAGCGACCTAGCAATTATTTATTCCAACTCTTTCTCAAATTGTAATGTAGACCAGATGAAAACAGTAGCTTTTTCTCAAATGTTCAACCATGTACAAGGTAATGTACACTGGATGCATTTATTAAATATAGGGTAGGCAAGCATACCTATGTAACACCTACAGTATAAATAATACATTACTTACATGATCACTGGTGTGTAGATGAAATTGTTCAACCTTGTTAAAATAGTCTCACCTGTTTCACCTGTGTGTTTTGACAAGAAAATTTGAACACAGACCACATCTTTTTTCAGCTGCTCTGCCTGATAATGTGTGAAAGAGTTTGAAAAAATAATTGCTAGCTCGCTCTCCATTATGCAACAAGGAACTCTCAGCACTAAGTATATTTTCAATAACAATATTATTTTTTGAGATTATTGCGCACAAAATTACCCTTTGATCTTTCCTTATAAAAACACTTTTTAACATTAACAAATGCTGCATTTTGGGAGTCTGAATTGTCAGAAACAACATAAAGAAGGCATATGCTAAGTTTTGGAAAGATCAGTGGTATTTTTAGTGTTTTATGCAGATTTTTGTCTTTGCCCCAAATCAGTGATTATCACCACCTTAAGAGAATAGGATAAACCTCTAAGTTCTTCATACTGAGTAACTGTAATGTAATGAAATGGCACATTTTGACAAAGAAATTGTAAATATATAAAGACAAGATAAGATATTTGAGATTGCCCTAACATGCTTAAGTATTGGGACACCTAAAACAATCAATTTTCCATTTGTCCCAAATGGAAAATTAATGGCTTTTAGATGTCCCAATATTTAAGCATATTAGGGTGTTTTGAAACGAAAAACTAATCTTATAGCAGAATTTCACAAAACTGATTTTGATATCTGGGCTCATTCTAGAGAGGTAAAAAAAAACCCTCTATCTCACAGTTGTATCAATATCATAAACATCTAGAAATTAAGATAATTTGATTACCATAATCTTGAGGATTCTTGTTGTTTCTCTTCCATGAAGTCTTGTACCGAGTATGTTGCCATTATCCGCAGACACAAGCCCTTCAACACCTGAAGTTTCTGTACAGGATCTAGCTGGTACAATTCTTGAGTTTCCAACATCTGAATTAACTCATCTGGCTGTAAAAATCATAAGCCACAGAGCTCCAGATAAGGATGGGTACAAGGAATAATTTACGAATAATTTTGTTTTTGCATGATACATGCTGTAACTCTTCATTAGAACAGTCTCATTCAGAGGTTTCTAATGGAAATCACAACTTATGTCTCCACTGAGAACTGACAAAAATCTCTGCACTATACTCAATACCCTATCATAATGGGAGCTCTATAAATCATCTTTATCATAACCTGTATACGTCTTTTATTAACAATGAAACCTGATTTCTGCTTTTAATACACAATCTTTTTGTAACCTAGATACATTAAACAAACAGGCCAGTTGTTCAAAGCATCGTAAGCCTAACGAGCTTGTTGAGAGGTCAACTCGTTAAGTATTTTACCTCTTTTAAGCCAAATACACCAATATTTTTTGTTGAAAGTATGTGAGAAGCTTTTGCAATTTTGCAATGCAAAAGCTTCTCACATTTTTCCAACCAAAAGTATTGGCGTATTTGCGACATTAACTTCTGAAATTTTAACGTCTCGTTAACTTACGGTGTCATCAGTTTTGAACAACTGGGCCCTGGGCGTAAAGGGGCTGATTTATCAGATGCATTTGTGTACTTACAACTTCATCATCCTCATCTTTAGACATGTCACTGACGTCGCTCTGGGCATCATCCAGATCTTGTTTCCTCAAGCAAAGCCGCACGAGTTCTGATGTTGTGCAAGGAATGACAGGGATATCTGTCAGAGGTACCTTCAAGTCCTGGTAGTCCTACAAATACAATTCCAACATTAAGCAAAAAATTTTCGCACTGACTATATAGAAAGTGATATTGTGAGAAAATTTGTGATGGAGCGTGTTTCTGATATCCCAGAATGCAAATTTAGTGCCTTGATTATGTGGAATGTAAACATTTACTTCTGTCAAAATCCACCTCAAAACAGTCCATCCGAAAACATTCAAAATCTTGCATATTTATTCTGTATAATTTAAGAATCATAATAATTTTCCTTACTGGTAAATTTTTACTGATTAAAACATGCTAACTATTAACTTGGGCTCTGCCAATGTAAATTAGAATTTTGCAATCACGTTAGTCAGCAATAAATTCATTGGTAAAGAAAATTTGTTTCAGAACAATATCTTGAAAGTTCTATGAAAATTGGTGGAAAACTGAAGGAGCTATGGTCACAAGACCTGTTGCCAAACAGATCAAGGGCATAATCTCTAGCTGCAAGGGTTCAATCATGACTGATAAAATTTAGTCCAAGCCATATCTGAATGCCTATTCAGTGAAAATTTGCATAACAGTCCAGCTCACATGAGCAGAAGGATACAGAAATCATTCTATTTGACCTTGTCACTCATGTAACAGTACATCAACTGCTACTATTTACTTTAGTCCCGTGATATATTTGAGGTGAATAGATACAGGATACACTTTCAGAAAAAGCACCTCTAAAATATCAACTATTGCCTCCCTTCCCGATAAAGGTCAACTCTAAAAGATTCTGCTACTTTGGCAGCATATTCTTTCCTTAAGAGCAGCCTCCATTCTAGAAGGGTTACTTGCCCAGACAAACAAACAGCAAGTCACAAAAGTCGTGTCCCTTTGAAAGCAAGGTGGAAAAACATAGTGGTGTACCCATACCCAGTTCACCATTACTTATGAAAGATCCTACCTCTGCTATCTGATCCTGCAGAAGTGTCTGCAGAAGGACTGTCAGAACTCTGGACAAATACACAAAACCATCTTTGCCAGATGCTAGTGCTTTCATTAGGGCGTCTGAAACAGAAGAGAACCTATAGATATGGATGGATGGATGACTTGCGAATTTACGTCCTCTTCAACAGTATTTCAATCATATCAGGATGATGAGAAGGTGATAATAGAAAGCTGTGTGCAATGAAACCCTTTTACGATAGGAAAGATTCTCGCCTCAAGAGGGGATCAAACCCGGGTCCACTAGATCAGTAGGCCAGCGCTCAACCCACCTATAAATAGAGTTTCATGGGAATTCCAAGATAATTTACTAATTCTCAGTTAAAATGTATGTTGTGACTCCTTATTAGGGTGTATGGATATACCTTCAGGAGAAGCAGCTCTCAGTGCTCTAGATAAGAAGGGGTAACAGGGATAATTTAGGGATAAAATCTCCGTAAAAACATGCTGTGATGCCTCATTAGAACCGTCTCGCCGAGACGGTTCTAATGAGGGGTCACAACATATATTTTCTTTGAGACATATGAAAAATTGTCTTTGAATTATCCTTAATACCCCCTCTTATCTGGACATCTGAACTCTTGTCGTTTTTTCAACGCTGTCTCCCTTCATGAATCAAATCTCAAAGGAAAGAATCTGCTCCTATACATGTAGGAGCAAATGTTATCCTTCAAGAGTTAATTCCCATTTCTGAAGAGCTACTTGTCCATGGAAACAAACAAGAAGCCAGAAAAATTGTCTTCCTATGTCCCGTGCTTGTTAATGTTACTCTATGAGCTAGGCAAAGTTCTATAAGACATACCTGAGATTAAGTTAAGATACTGTAGAAATATGTGTATACCAAATTCTATCTCAAAAATCCCTTGTTTACTACCTGTATAAATTGGGTATTCATCATCAGGCATCAGAAGTCCCGAGTAGTTGGCAATGAACTCTGTTACCATGGCAACATCACCAAAACACTCATTTGGTATACCTTCTGGAGTCACCACAAGTTTAGGAGCTGGCATATCATTCAACTTCAGTGTTGTATCTTCATATCTCTACAGAAAAAGAAATTCATCATTAATGGAGCCACTGGCTTTAAAGGACTTTAACTCTGGCAGATAGTGTCCCATTATGACGGTGAAGAAATCGAATCAACCTGAGCCACAACCCTACCAGAAGACATCCAATTATTACCATTATGAAATATGATAAGGGAGAAGAACTCTATAATTAAGCATGCAGCCTCCGTAAATGGTCATGTTTTCTTTAAAGTTTCATGTAAATCAGTGGAAATTCAAGCTCCTGCATTGACAAGATTTTTGTCATTGGACACAGCAAGTATTCAGTGGCAGTAGAAAGCACCCTATCATGAGCAAGATATTATACAAGCAGTATGAGATAATCCAAACAATTTCTGAACACTCGAGTTGCGGCTTAGCTAGTAGTAATAAAAATCTAAATCAGACTGACAACACCATTAATGAACTTATTCAATCTGACAATAATCAATATCAGGACAGGTTGCTGAGTGCAAATAATTTAATTTTATAAATACTGTATCCCATCTAATTACCACACATGCTTTAATAAGTGCAAACTATGGACATTTCTGAGATATATGATTGCAAGTGCACATGTTTTCTGCTTTATGGCTTGTTTGCTTGTTTACAAAAGCTGAATAGGCTACAGAATCATTTTAAGTTTCATCTGCTGAGCTTCTTCATCCTTCTGTGACTTATCTGATGCCTCAACCATTAAATTCTGCTCACTTTTATACCTAGTCATTCTTCGAAATGTGCTCTTATTAGGAGTAAAGTTTGCTTCATTTTTCTGCTGCCATTTTGAAAAAGTTATGCCCACAGTGCATTTATTAGGTCGAATATGTTAAGATGTTTTTCTTACCTTTCTAAGTTCTTTCTGCCTAACTTTCATTTGTTGTTTCATTTTTTCTCTCCTTTCAGCTGCTTGTTTTGCTAAATATTCCTTCCTTTCAGATTCACTCATTTTTGCCCTGAAATCCACAAATAACATATCAGAAATTCATTTTCTGAATACAGAACTTTCAATAAGTATCTTACTACGTTAGTAATTAGTTGGAACAAATGCGCTTTGCTTCCTGAAAAGATACCTTATGACATCTGAAAACGAGAGACTTGGGTCAGTTTGTATCTAATACTGTGCCTAAACTGTCTGCAGAGTTTTGCAAACTGAAGCTTTAACAGCCTTTTTTTCATGACATGCCTCAAATATTACAACTAACTTTTTATATGATGTCAACAGCCATCAAATTATGAATGCTCTAACACAGCACCTCCGAACATTTTGAAGGCACTCTACAGGCCTTAAATTCCCAATCATCTATCCTTGCATCCTTGATTAAAGTGAAAGGATCTTCCATGTTTTTGTGCCATTTTCATAGATAAACAACTGTGCCTTCCTTTTTGCTTCCATGAAAGACATTGCCCTTCCAAAATAGGGGATAGTCTTCTAGGAAGAGTTTGCTCCTCTAGGGAGATTTGTTTTTTGTCCTTAAGGGAAGCCTCTTGATGAAATGAGACACAAATTTAAATAAAGCCTCTGATGAAACGGAAACAAATTCTTCTTGGTAAAATATTCTTTCTCCAGGAAAAGTTCATTTTGTGTGCCAACTTACAATTTTTGTCTCTCTTGTATGAGTTCGTATTTTTTCATGACCTTTTCTTTGACATCTGAAGGAAGCCTGGCTCTCTGTTCTGAGTTTAAAATTTTAGCTGCCTGGGTAGTGTAGGTACCAATTAGTGACTTGTCATCTTTTTTAATTGCCTGTCGTATTCTGAAATAATACAAAATTGATATTTTATTATTTATTTTGTCATATACTGCAGTTAAGAAACCAATCTGTAATTCACTGCATATCCTTGATAGGCAAGCATATTCCTTTCAGGATAGTTAAATCGAATCTCAGATATAACAAGACCTGTCACAGGGACAGGATAGCTCCCCTGACAGCGCCTTGCCCATCATATAAACAAGAGGACCATTGGTCCTGTAGCTCACCCGAGTCCATTCAGCCTCAGTACTCTAGGGTAAGTTACTCTAAGGCCATCGGTCAACTGGTTCTGGTGAAAAAGATTTTTAAAGGTTTTAACCATATATGGGCATGGAGGACATGTTGGTCATGTGACCCGGACATTTGAAATTTTTTTCTTTCCCTCAACCCCCTGGAGGCTCTATATGAAGTTTGGTTTCAAAACTGGCCCAGGGGCTTTTGAGGAGATGGTTTGATATTGTCAAAATGACAGAGTTCTGGGTCAAAAGTCAAAGAATGATCTTTATCTCTTGTACTCATTAAGATGATTGTAGATATCAAATTTCAGGCATAAATCTTCAAAACTTTCCATGAAATCTTATGTTCTAGCATTTTCCCACATTTGACCTTGCCGAAAAATAGTCAAGGTCAACCCAAGGTCATAATTTTGAACAATCTTGATAGTACTGGAGTACCCAATGCTACATACCAAGCTTCAAGGCCATCGGTCAATTGGTTCTGGAGAAGAAGATTTTTAAAGGTTTTTACCATATATGGGCCAGGCGGCCATGTTGGTCATGTGATCTGGACCGTTGAACTAATTTTTATTCCCTCAAACCCCTGGAGGCTCTATATGAAATTTGGTTACAATTGGCCCAGTTGTTTTTGAGGAGATTGTTTGATATTGTCAAAATATGCGAGTTCTGGATCAAAGGTCAAAGAATGACCTTGACCTCTTGTACTCACAAATCTTCATGTACTCATTAAGATAACTGTATATACCAATTTTTAGGCATAAATCTTCAGAACTTTCCATGAAATCTTATGTTCTAGCATTTTCCCACTTTGACCTTGCCGTAAAAAAAAATCAAGGTCAACCAAAGGTCATAATTTGAACAACCTTGATAGTACTTGAGTACCCAAAGCTACATACCAAGTTTCAAGGCCATCGGTCAATTGGTTCTGGAGAAGAAGATTTTCAAAGGTTTTTACCATATATGGGCGTGGCAGCCATATTGGTCATGTGACCTGGACCGTATGAATAAGTTTTTGTTCCCTCAACTCCTGGAGGCTCTATATGAAATTTGGTTTCAATTGGCCCAGGGGCTTTTGAGGAGATTGTTTGGAATTGTCAAAATATGAGAGTTCTGGGTCAAAGGTCAAAGAATGACCTTGATCTCTTGTACTCATAAATCTTCATGTACTAATTAAGATGACTGTAGATACCAATTTTTAGCCCAAAATTTTCAACAGTTTCCAAGATATCTTATGTTCTAGCATTTTGCCATAGAAAAGCACAAGGAAGAAAATTTGACCTTACCGTAAAAAAGGTCAAGGTCAACCTAAGGTCATAATTTGAACAATCTTGGTACTACTCAAGTACCTGATGCTACATACCAAGTTTCAAGGCCATCGGCCTACTGGTTCTGGAGAAGAAGATTTTTTTAGGTTTTTACCATATATGGGCATGGCGGCCATGTTGGTCATGTGACCAGGACCGTTTGAACAACTTTTCGTTCCTAAGGTCCCAGGAGGCTACATATGAAATTTGGATACAATTGGCCCAGTGGTTTCAGAGGAGAAGTCGTTTGAAAATGTTGACGGACGGACGGACGGACGACGGAGCCTGACCATACTATTAGCTCCCCCGGAGCCTCTGGCTCAGGTGAGCTAAAAACTATAACGTAAAACTTAAACATTTTGCTAACGCTGCCGCCGCCAACACCGACGGTCGTGCAATAGCTCTTCCTGACCTTCCTTCAGGCAAACTAAAAAGGGATTTTGTTAATAATTCTGCGAAAAAATTTCTGATTTCTAACGAAAAATGTTTGTAATCTCTAAAAAGAACCACCTCAGCAAGGCAGTTCTAATGACCTATCACGTTTTTTTTACACAGAGTCAACAGAAATTATATGACAATCTTCCCCATCTAGAATGACACCCCTATCAGAGCTCTAGGTAAGAGGGGTATTTGATGATAATTGAGGGATAATTTTCTTTATTTCTCACTGAAACTATATGTTGTGACCCCTCATCTGAACCGTCTCAACGAGACGGTTCAGATGAGGGGTCACAACATATTTTTTGGATGCAGAATTTACAAAAATTATCCCTAATTATCACTAAATACTTCCTCTTATCTAAAGCTCTGCCCTATCTAAATGGGCCTGTGTAATTCTGTTAAAAGCTGAGACAATTCAAACAATCTAGATCTGTCTAGATGGCTCTAGATATTTGGTGTTATAATCCCAGTCGAACTAGGACAAAGACTATAAGGCAAACAGCAGTTTTTGATAATTCTGTTCAAATATAGCTGTTACTGCAGCAGAGATGATGCTGGGTGTGACCTCTGCTTTGCCCAGTAATTAGATTTATAATCTGGACTTACCATAATGCTACTCCGCTGCTTTTTTCAATAGAAAAGAAATACAACTTCAGACAAACGCAGGATCTTAACTTTGCAAATGACCACAAGTTTAAGATTTTGTATATGGAACTAACAAGTTTTATGGACTTTTTAGGCACAGAAGTTGTCCTTGATGGAAATGCAAGATTACACCATCGCCAGGTGTTATGTGTGATCATATTGATGATATTTCTCTGTCCTAAGTATGACAGCAAATGTGCTTACTTAAAAACTATTGCTGGAGTTTTGGGAGGACTTGAAATTTTCTTTTTAAGCTCGGGAGTTTTTTGTTCCTTCAATGGAGTCTTCTTCTCTGGTGTCTTCATGCTCTTCTTCTTGGTCAAATCAAACAGAGTAAGCTGTTTGGGGTCCTAGAAAAAATTATATGAGCTGTGTAAATATACATCAGGGCCCATTTATTCAAAGCACCATTAGCCTAATAAGCACTTTAACAGGTCAACTCAAGTGTTTTATGACTTTATAGCCAAATACACTTATATTTAATTGTTGAAAATAGCTGAGAAGCTTTTGCAATGCAAAAGCTTCTCTCAATTTTTCAACAAAAAATATTGGCGTATTTGAAATATTAACATTTGAAATTCTAACAATGTTGTAAGTTTTGCAACTAGGCCCAGAGCGCCAGTTAAGAGGTGTTTTAGATGTAAAATTTCAGAGAATACTTTAACTATTAACTGCAACATGTCATTTCTCATTACATTATGATGGTATAGCAGCTCCAATAAGGGGCAATAACCTATGTTTCAACAGAAACAGCAAGAAACTCACAAGGCAGACAACTTTTGTGAATTCCTGTTTGCTTCCCTGGATGACAAAGCCCTTCAAACAGGAAGGCCAAACTTTTTCCAATACAGAATATTACGGCTTAGCCAAGATAATGTGGACAATTTAAGTTTCCCCATGTTATGTGATGCTTCTGAGTGTCACATACATCTCATCTCCTTAAAAGTTGTGTAAATGAATAGTACTTCAAATGAGCTTTCTTGTGATATATGGTTTTATATATCTGCATTGAGTAGTTAACCAAATATTAGGTCTGAAAGGCCCAAAAATGACCATTTTTTGCATGTTATGCTGTTGCAAGAAAAAGAAGGCATTTTTTAAATGTATGACACAAACAGGGACTGGATCATATATTGAAAAATTTATGTTCTTCTAAAGAAGATCCTATTCTAATTAACATTACTTTTTACCAAATGAAAATCATATAAAAACTGCTGAAGATATGTCGAAAAATGTAAATGTATACACATGTTATGCATATCCAGTTTTTCACGTATGGTTATTTCACATTTAGAAAGTGTACTTTTCACTGCCAAATAAATTAAGAAAACATCTCAAGTTTACAAAACAGATGTAGTCACACATGAAAACCACACACATTTTTATGAAATGCTCTCCGCCTAGTTCTACTGGCCTAGCCAAAATCATGTTTATTTTGTATAGTCCGTAGCCCCATATTTCAGCATGTGCTATAAAAGTCAAATCATTGTCTATCTACATGATAAGCTATTTTATAGTTACAGACAATGATAATACAGCAACACAAAAAGAGATTAGCGGCTGGTGGCTGGCAAAAAAATTCTACATCCAATAACATTTTGTCCGTAGCCCTGTATCGTCCGTAGCCCCCCTCAAAATTCATACCTTATGATGATGTCATATGCAAACTAGAGCTGTGGTTTTAGTAATTGTTTTCAGAAACATGCAGGGCAAGCAGATAAAGCTTTTGTGACACTTAAATGATGAAATATCTGCTTTATTCCAACAAAGTAAAATGTGGATGAACTAATAACAGTAGGTGCTAGATTATATATTTATGTACAACATACACATAATGCAATAGTACAGTGTCAAGTTGCATATTAAAATGAAGTTTCATAGTGTCAGACTAATTTGATACAACTTCTGGGGTGTTTTATAATGCTTTATTGTGGAATTGTTTCTAGACATTAAAGGCTGACAAAGGGGCTACGGACTATACAAGTTTTTTATATATATATCTTTCTATATTCAGATATGTGACTACTCATTCCACATAAGTAAAGAAATTAGTAGTGAACAATGAAACCTGTCCCAAGAAAAAGAAATTGGAGACATAAAGTCAGATAAACACTTGATACCCTACCCAAAGTCACAGTAGTACATCTTTGGGATATGGCTCAATATAGACAGAAATATTGTCTAGAAGAGGAATTAAAACCCGAAAAACCAAGCAACCAAATCACAGTAGTACAAATAGTACTTGTTCAAGGACCTGGTTTAAAATGTGTCTCCCTACTACTGTTGTGCAATTTACAGTGATTGAAAAGGGCCGGGCAATTTGAAAATTTTTAAACCAAGTTTAGCAGTTGTGTGTGTTTCCAAGTGAAGTGGTACAGATAGATACAGTAGTTCGGAGAGTAATTAAGGTTTTCCTTGTTGTTTCAAGTTGAAATTTGTTTATAAAACAGTTATTACTATAATGCCTGTCATGAGATGAGTCACATTATTTTGTGGCATTGTCCATCTGTCTGTCTGTGTGCCCAACTGTCCTTTTTTTGAAACTTAACTAAAATGTATGCCTTATGGAGACAATATGCAGAACTCATTTTAACAGCGTCTGACAAAGTTTAAGGTCTAACAGAGGTTGATGCTCAAACATTAAAATTTTGTATCCGCTCCACAGATCTTTAAAACGGTCTAGATTTCTTCATGAAACATTTTACAAATATAAAGCCCCATCAGATGATGTGCAGAGAAAAAGAACCATTACCATACTTTCAGTTTTGATGGAATTGTGCCCCTTTGTATTTTTGGTATATAGTAATTTTTTATTAGCATCACATCCACTCCCTTTTTTTTGAAGCGTTTAAGATTTCTTCATGATAGTTAGTACAAATATAAATTAAGCTTTAGCAGACAATGCGCAGAGAAAAAAAACAACCCTACGCTCTGTTTTGACAGAATTATGCCCCTTTGTATAGTTCTTGTAGTAATTTCGTGTCTGCTCCCAGTAACATTAACACTGTATAAGAGCTTGATTTGAAACTTTGTACGAGTATAAAACATCAACAGCAGGACAGATTATTTTGTGGTGTTCATCTGTCTGTCAATTGTCTGTCTGTCTGTCTTCTGCCCAATAA
The DNA here is from genome assembly GCA_963989385.1 of Ctena decussata. Lineage (NCBI taxonomy): Eukaryota > Metazoa > Mollusca > Bivalvia > Lucinida > Lucinidae > Ctena > Ctena decussata. The sequence continues at coordinate 33,351,582 of OZ022508.1, read as the reverse complement.
CTTTGTCTGCTCCATATCTCCTAAACCCTTTAAAAGATCTGCTTAAATTTGGACCAAATGTTCATCTTACTAGGATGCTTCAGATTTGCTTAAACCTGGACCAAATATTCATCTTATTTAGATGATGTGCAGAACTCACTTTTTAACAATGTCTGACAAAGGTCAAGGTCTTGCACAGAGGTCAAAGTTCTAAAGGATATACATGTATATTATGTCTGCTCCATATCTTTAAAACTGTTCAGGATTTCTTCATGAAAGTTTGTACATGTACAAGTGTAAAGTGCCATCAGAAAGTATGCAGAATAAAAGAACCATTAGCCTATTTCTGAATTTGACAGACCTATTCCTCATTTTATAATTCTTATAGTGACTTTGTGTCTGCTTCCTAACTTTAAAACTGTATTAGACTTTGCTTTGAACTTCGTACAAACATAAGGCACTATCAGTGTGCAGAAACTGCTTGTAGTTTTGACAGAGCTTTTTGTATAACTTTTATAGTGATTTCATACCTGCCTCACAACTGGAGATTTCAGTTATTGGCAAAGTTCAGATCAACTGTTTCCTTTCTTACATAAACCCCAATAGGTGTATCATTGCCCCACTCAGCGGAGCTATTGTTAACTTGGTGGTATAGTCTCTGGCCATCTTGATAGCTTCCTTTTATGGTATACTCCAAACAAATTACAAATTATACTTCAGCATATTTCTATAGACTTGGCTAAACAGATACTGGTTGAATATGCTTGAGGTAAGGAATATCATACGGACTCATGGTACAAATTGCTTATAGTCTGTATAGTCCGTAGCCCTGGACTATATCAATATGAAATTTTTAATATGTTGTTTACTACTATTATACAACCATAACAACTGTTTAATTTTGTTTCTGAAATATTTACAATTAAATTGTAAAACATTTAAGTTAGAAGTTAAGGTCTGAAAGCCCTTTTGAAGAAGCTATGTCAGGAAGTGAATAACAGTTTGCTATGCGCTTATCAGTTTTGAAATAAAGTTATTCACAAAACATGTATTTGTTTATTCTAATACAAATTTCATTGTAAAGTAATACTAAATAGTAAATTTAGACTGTATTTTTAGAGTTTACTTTGAAAATATTTCTGCCAAGTGCAGTTTTAGACATTCACTATATTTGTATAGTCCGTAGCCCTGCTGTAGGCAAAATTTGTCACTTGCGCCATAAAGTCATGAAAGTTGTAATTGTAACAATATTTTCTATGTCAACCACAGACAGCTCTATATTTCATGTGAGAGGACTTTAAAACATATTCAGCTGTCATCTAAACAATACTGCTAAGTGCAAAATTTACTTCTTTTCTGCTTTCAATGGTACCTGCAATCTAACTTAATAAAAATATTTTTTTCCTTAAAAGGGCTAATTCTTTGGCCCAAAATTTTGATGTTGACAGATTGTCATTACCTAATGAGCAGTAAAGACTGTCTGAAAGCATTGTTTTCTATCTTAAACTAGCATGTTATGCTCTGATGTGTATAGTCCGTAGGCCCACACAGGTACTAGTATATATCGGCCGGTAACTTTTTTATTGGGCCTGCGCCATAGAAATCGCTTTGGAATATTACACACTAACATCACAGCTTACAAATTTTTATGGAAGCTTAAAGATTAAAACGATTCTAAAAATTGACCTTTGTGCAACACAAGTGTCCACTTTATCTTGGCCAAGCCGATTAGAATGGTCATCTCTTTTAATCCTTCTCCATCCCCATAGCATCAATACAGCATGCATAAGCTGTCATATTATATAACACTCCAACCCCATCCCCTCTTTAACAGCACTGGTATCGTTTGGTTATTCAATACACATACTAAAATGGCACAAAATAAGCTGCGACACGACAAAACTAACAAAGTGGCATGTCCGCCAAGCGTATTATCACATCAGCCTGGACATTCACCCAAACTGATCAGAATCTTTGTTGCCAGCATGGAGGTCTTAGCTGCCCTTTACACATATAGCAAAGAATCTGATCAGACTGAGCAGATGCCCAAGCTGATTTGAGTCTTTACTGAGCACACATGCCACTTAGTTGGTTTTGTGAGTTTTGTCTTGTCGCGGCTCAAAGTATCTTACCTGCCCCTTCTTTTTTGCTTTCTCCTTCTGTTTAGATTTTTCCAAGATTTTCTTAGCTTTCAATTTCTTTTTTAAGTCCGCAAGAGAAATATCTTTCCCTTGACTTTTCAGTTTCTTTTTCAGATCAGCTAGTGACAATTCCTTTTTCTTCTCCTTTTTTGAATTCACACTTTTCTCCTTTTCTAAACTAACTGATTTTTTCGGAGTCAAACTAGATTTTTTAGGAGTCAAACTACTCTTTTTAGGGGTCAAACTATTTTTCTTAGGAGTCACTTGACCCTTCATAACTATTAATGGAGTATCCGAATCGGAATCATCTGAGTCAGCGTCATTTCCATCATCATCTGATGAATTATCTGAAGAATCTAGTTCAATTATTTCCAATTTAGATTTTGCTGCCTCCAATTTTTTAGCTTTTTTCTCAGCTTTCCTTTTTTCCTTTTCCTCTGCTCTCCTCTCTGCCTTTTCAGATTTTTCTTGCAGTTTATTAATGGACTTTTTGATCTTTTCCTTCCGTTTTTCTTCTTTAGCGTCCATTTTTGACTGTATTCTAGGACAGCTTTTAGTTGGTGAAACTTTTTTTGTGAAATCTTCATTAAGCTTTTTACTGATTTCATCATTTTTCCACTGGAAGAAATGAAAAGACTGCATACAATTTGAAGAAACTGAAAGATAAAGGTATTGCTACCATGAAATATAATGAATATACCCTATCAGATAAAAGTAATACTGTAATCGCCTAGATAACCACACACCAAGGCCGATTCCGGAAATAATGCACAAGCGCACACTGCTTTTTCCTTGTCAAACTCACAAAACGCATCAAGTTCAACTTACCATTACTGTTTCAACAGCGACAGTGTTTTCAGTTTTGTTTTTCCCGACGCAATTTTCAAAGAGAGCAACTCTATCTGTCTAAATGTCAATCGGGCATCCTCGCTGATATTTACGAAGTTGGCTGAAGTGTTATATGTGTACGAGTGCGAACAGCGGACTTGGATCAGCTTACACATCAGCGTCGCCTGATTAGCCTATTCTCTGTCTGCATCAACAATGGAAATGTACATGTTGATCCGAGAAGGATCGAGCTTATGAAGTTATGAGGTTGCGGGGGTGAGCAGGCTGAACTGAGTCTTTGCCTTCCGTACATGCGAAAAGGCGCCATTTTTCAAGAGCAATTCTTGTCGTATATAGCGATAATGTGCACGTGCGCCAAAGTGCGTTTGGGAAAGATACATGAACGACAGATGAGAAACCTGGGTTGCAAAAGAAATAAATTGTCATAACGACAAACTCTTGTTTCCTGACAAAATCAGTCTGAGTACATGCGCAAACTGAACGAAGCGACCAGCCTGCGCATATGCATGGTCTGTGCATTTAAACAAGGTTCGCGGTAGCCATAGGATAGGTTTGTCATTGGCATAGCTTGCCCGTGAGCCTCAAAAGGGCCTCAGGACACATCCGATCAGCAATCACCCGCATCATACAGTGCATTTGCGAACATTGACCAGTCTAACAAATCTCCAGGATTTGCCGATAGTTTGCAAAATAATTGTTTAAGGTGCGCAGACTGATCTAAGGCTTTGCTGTTTGCACTTGTAATACGGTACCTTTCTCATGACACATTGCCAATATTTCTGCACCCTTGGACATAATATAGGACAGACAGAAATAGGGAAGATCAAAAGGACCGCATCTTCAAGAATTAGAATGTGTGTGTTATTAATAGAAACCCGTGAATTTAAAGCGGACCGCTTGCTTTGAATGAATAGCCAGAGCACTGACAAACTTACCTGACGTGTTTAAACAATCACATATTAGGTCATCGTAAATGTGTTGAAATACTTTCCTTTCTCTTGGAATATTGAAGGAGGATGAAGAGAATGAAATACATGCATAATGAGGACATATTTAATACTGAGAGGTATGAGATATAATTTGCGACTTGAGATTGTTTTTCTCCCAGAATTGGCAATTCAAATAGTTCGAACACTAAATATTTTCATGACACTTCGAACACCCTGATCAGTATTGCCGACTATTTCAACTGTTTGTTTGGGGTTTTTTTTTCGTTCTCTGTGTTCGGTTATTAGAAACGTTTTTAACCACACCTTTTAGTTGCAATTTTGAAAAAGTTAAGCGCACCGTGCGGTAAATGGGGCGATTACGGTATATTTATATGGTAAACTCTGAGGCCATCTGTAAGAGCTAAAATAGTCTTAAAACCAACAGTGAACTATATTTATGTTGTAGCTGTAATACAATCTGATTTAGGAACCTTCTCAAAACCATGTCTTCATTTCACCTATTTGTGTTAGTAACACAAGCTCTCAGTCTCAAACTGTCAATATGCTGGAGCTGATATTTTATACAATTGAAAGTGCAAGATAGCCAGACTTGTCCTTGAAATGACATCTTGTCCACATAACATAAAAACTTCAACATTATAGCTTAGTATTTGTAGAAACTAATGCCAACAATGTACAGCCAAGAAGGGCAGAATAGCTTTTTCTATTCTTTGGCATAAATGAGTTGAAACTTTTAACAAATAAAAGTTGGACATTTTAGGGGTATTTGATGATAATTGAGGGATAATTTTCTTTATTTCTCATTGAAAGCATATGTTGTGACCCCTCATCTGAACCATCTCATCGAGATGGTTCAGTGAGGGTCACAACATATGTTTTTTATCCAGAATTAACAGAAATTATCCCTAATTATCACCAAATACTCCCTCTTATCTAAGGCTCCGCATTTACGGTACTTACCTTCACAGGTGACAAGAGAAAACTGGCAAATTTACTCTGTAGATCTAGCTTTCTCACTTGATTATCGTCAACTATCCAAGGACTTGACGCCGTCTGTCCTGCTCTGATAGCGTATGTACGAATAAATAATCTCAGCAACTCTTTTGATGGTGGTTTGTCTCCACGCCTGAAACATATGACATGTATACTTACTTTCATTTTTGATTATGACTTTTATTTGTTAATACTTATTTTAGACACCAGTTCACATATTTTGCAGGAAGAATCTCCTGGCAGCTCAAATCACACAGCCTGGAAGTATCTTGTAAATCTTACAGGTAGTGACTATACCCAGTATAAAAGAACAAAACCAAAGCTTATTTTTCGACAGGACAGGTCCTGAAACACCTATTTCACATGAAGAAACATGTTGAAGAGGAACTGCGGTATTCAACAATGGACTGTTATCCTGGCATTATAGAATACTCAATTTATCCATAGGAACTGGTCAGAAACTTTTTGACAAGCTTTATGTAAACAAAGTTAAGTTATGATCTATTTATATGACTGTCAGAATAACAGATTGAGCTTCCCATTAACACAGTATCTGGAGAGCTTGCTTGACCATATCCTTTGGCTGTGACCTGCAAGTGCCAGTTGTTTTTTTGGAGAATTTCATCAAAATTGTGGGACTTTTTTGCCTTTTTTGCTGAGGATATCTGTGTGACCTCTGCTATTCAAAATCCTTATGAGAACCCTGATGAACTGCAGAAGATGTCACAATGCTTGTGTCAACAAGCTCTTACATGTAATATGAACTTATCCTTACCCTAAATCGGAGACAGGAACTGAGTGAATAACACTGTCTTCTCCTTCAAATCTTATACTGTATTTATATGGCAACAACTGAAAAAGAAATTAAAGACATTAACTGAAAACACAAAGCATTATGTAAGTCAACATGACTTCTGTGGAACACTATGTCTTCAGAGCCCTAGATAAGAGTAAGTATTTGATGATAATAATTGTTAGGGATAATTTTTGTTAAGTTTGGACAAAAACCTATGTTGTGACCCCTCATCTGAACCGTCTCGACGAGACAGTTCAGATGAGGGGTCACAACATATGGATCTGATGAGAAATAAAGAAAATTATCACTTAGTTATCATCAAATACCCCTCTTATCTGAACCAGAAAACTCAACAAAGTTTACTCCACCATCACCACCAATGATGCCAGAAAAGCTGTGTTAGATTCTCCAAATCGCAGATAGGACAGCAACAAGGACCATATTTAGATACCTGATCTGCTTCAGCTTGCTTGTAGCACCAGTATATGGCTTTGATGACTAAATCACCTCCTATGCATGGTTACTTTTTTTTTTTCGTTTATTATTTTTTTTTTTGTACAGGCATTCTTTGATAAATTTTTAAATTAAAAAGTTTGCACATTTCATAGCAGGGCATCTCCAGAACCAAAAGTATTGCAAAGATCGTTAACTTTGATTTTAATGAGGGTCACAACATAGGTTTTTGTGGAGAAATAAGAAAAATTATCTTTGAATTTTCCTTAATATCCCCTCTTATTTGGAGCACAGTACAAATTGCGAGTGAAGAGTGAACTCGGGTTTGACGTCCCACCAACAGCAGAAATAGGTCATACAGAGACAGGGACTTTGGTTTAAAATCTCATCCGAAAGATCAGAGCAGCAGTCAGTCAAACCTGTGACCCCTGGATTGGCAGTATTCCACTATAAGTAGGGATGGGTATCGCCACTGAAAACCGTATCGCGATATATCACGATACACTGGTCCGTATCGGGATATGTATCACGATATATCTTGACTTCTGTTTTAGTATGTACTTCCATGTTATATGCTTTTACTGTGTTGTTTGCTTCTGTCTTTTATTAAATGATTGTAATAAAAATGAACATCCCATTCTTTACCTGTTTATTTTAACACCAAATCAAATTATAACCAGCTCATGTACTTTATTAAAATGCAACTGTTACTGGTCTGCGATCTCATTTTATTTAACTAATTGACTTACTTACTGACGTGACCCTGGTGACCATGCATCTGGTGCATGACTTCTTTATTTGTTATTCTGCCCTGACCCAGTTTTGCCCCAAGGCGAGAATGAAAAAAGCATGCAGATTTTCAACACCAGTTGTCATCAATGATCAAAGGAATTGACACGTGTCTGAAGTCTAGGTGAATTATTTTATTGGTGACATGAAAAGGAAATACACTAAATAATCGGACAGTTATTGCTGAGCAAATGTTGTAGACCCAGATCAGACAGCGCATTGGCGCAGTGTGATCAGGATCTGCAGTCTAGTATGTCAACAAAATAATGAAACTTCCTGTAAGTGAAAATGTGATATACACACACACAAAAAAATGTTCTAAAAGATGTTCGAATATTTACGTAAGTTATGAATGGGAATATGTGTCAAAATGATCATACCGTTGGAGTAATAGGATCAATTGGATACTGACAAAAGGATTAAACTGGACACTATTATCTACAATCACGGTAATTTTTGTTTACATCTTCTTTGTGGGTGATAATTACGGAGATAAAAGACAAAAGAGGAAGCGAGCCTCTGGCAAAAGCAAACAAGAGTTGTCAGAAGACAACGAAGCGCGCCTAATGGGTGCCTGACTCTCAAGGTTACAAGGTATCCCGACTCAAAACATTGGTAACATAATTAACCAGGGGTGACTGTGGTAGCTAGTGCACAAATGAAGTTTGCATCAGAAGCTAGACTAAGTCAGTTGTTCCCTTTGTCATACAGGGCCGACTTGTATGCCACTATCTGGACACTTTGCGGACATTGAGGGTCGGGTCCTCGTGCACCAGACGGAGAGATACGGTAATAATGATACCAACTCAGTCTAACTTATAATGCCTCATGGTGACAAACGGTGGTTCCTAGTATGGGTTTTCACACCACCTTTACCCAGTACTAAGTCGGTCTGATGACACCTCCTTACCCTTTGCAGACTTTTCACGTTTCCTTTGGTCCCATCCCATAACCTCACCCCTAGCCTGAACCAGTTGTCAAAGCCTGGTCTCGGGTAAGTATCATACTGCATTTAAACTTTGTAGCATAAAAGGTATCGAAGTTATGAGTTCAAAGAGAAATGCATAGTCATATTGCATACTTATTAAATAGTGCTAAGGTATACATGTAAGGCAAAAATCACTCAACCATGAATAAAGGTCAAGGACACAAAAGTCTGCATGGATGCTTTGCTGCTGCTGCAACCCAATGCTCCAGGGAAGGTCCTGACCAAATACGAAGCAGGTACCTTGAATGAGTTTGGAAGTTACGAGCCTTAAACTTTAACATCGAAGTTACGAGCCTTAAACTTTAACATCAAGATCATACTAGATATTGACCTCTTGCCCCACCCTGGACAAGGATTCTTACTCATAGGGATGAAAAGGGAGGGGTAGGTGGGTGACATAGTGATCTATAAATAGTACGAGGTCATTGGCAATGTCAGACTGATCCACTATGCCAGGTATAATGTTAATTCATCAAATAGTGTTAGAGATGGAAGGCAAAATCAGTAGACCGTGAATAAAGGTCAAGGACACAGGAGTCAGCATGGAAGCTTTGCAGCTGCTGCAATTATAGGGAAATGCTATGTGACCAAGTATCAAGTCTCTTGTGTCAAAGGTGTCATGAAAACTAAAAAGAATTCCTTAAAAACAGTGCCAAACAGCAAAGTCAGTCAACCATGACATATAGGTCAAGGACACACAATTGTGTGATGCTGCTGCTGCAGTCATATGGATGTATATATGTACCAAGTATGATGACTGTAGCTACTGTAGTTTGTAAGATACAGAGCTAAACATCGAGTTAAACGCAAAAGTTAACATTGGGTTAACCTGTCACAGACGCCGACAAGGACGCTGACGCTAACGCTAACGCTAACGGATACTCGGACTACGACGCCGGGGGTATCGCATAAGCTCTCCTTTGCTTCGCAAAGGCGCGCTAACAATCAAAACCTGTTTTTAAAGACTATTGGCTTTAATTGACTTTACTACCTAGTTCTACAATGCCGAACGTAATTGGCCCTATTTACATTTCTCGTTTATATCGGACATTTTCTATTTTTATTTTTAGTTGGTGCCAGCCAATATAAAAAACACCTCGACGTCGATTTTAAGGGACTACTTTACTACCTAGATCCGTTTTATAAAAAAAAAAGAATATTTGGGGCAAAATACTAACAAAATGAAAAGGAAACTGTTAATTAAAAGCATATAAAACTTTTTCACGAGAATGTCCGGAAACACCCGAAATTAACCGAGCGTACCGGTATGGCCAAAACGTATCGTGATTCGTATCGTTGGAATTTTGAATCGCGATTTACCGGTATACCGATAATATCGCGCACCCCTAACTATAAGTAAAGACTTTGATATTACGGTGAAATAAGACTTACCTTTGGTGGTACCCATTTCTTAGGTGAAGCAACATTTTCATCCTTCTCTGCATTTTCCTTATCACTTGACGGAGAATTGCAGTTACTTGTTGGATTGCTCTGAAATATGTACAGCTGGTCTTCGCAAGGAGAGTAACCACATATGATAACACTGTTTCCTAAGTCTCCATGAAACCATACAATTTAACCCTTTCATTCGAAATGCCTCGATGAGGCAGTTCTAATGAAAAGGCCACAAGGTGACAGAGAGAATTTAATTTAGTGATATCTACTCTGAAAATGGCACCAAATTAATCTTACATGTGAGTACTAATGGAATTACTATTAAATGCAAATGTGATTTGAAGTTTTACAGACTTTTAACTGGTGAGATAATGATGAGGATAAAATAATCAAGAGGCTAGAGAAGAATCATGACCGCAGCAATACTTGAACTTACGACTACTGAGTATCTGGCCTTGAGCAGTTGAGATAGTATTTCAGTCTATATCAAGCCATCTCCCAGAGACGGGGAGAAAGTCGAGGTGATAGGTTAACTGAGTGAAATAATCAAGAACCCCTATCCCACACATTATGCAAGCACAGTAGTCCTCTTAAGCCAATATCAGTGGGATGCCCAAACACCAGTAGTTACATGGCATCTTTGCCAACCCTGTCACCCACAAAATACCGAAAAAATTCTAAATACTGAAACAAGACAGGTCTGAGCAAACAGTGCAGATCCAAATCAGACTGCAGGACCTACACCATTTGCCATCCCATCAGCATCATTTGGACCCATTAGTTCATTGTAAAAATGAACTATTTAATTATTTTGGACAATTACGGTAATAATTTTCGCTATCCCAATTTTTAGAATTTGTGCAGCATTAAGTGTTCTTACCTCAACACCAGCTGGGTCCACCTTTACAACTATAGCCTTCATGCTGAAAAATATTAGACAGCTGGATAAGAGGGAGTATTGGTTATATAAAATGCACTGAAACATAAGTTGTGACACCTCAACTTTACTGCCTCCATGGGACAGTTCAGATGAAGTGTCACAAATTGTTATTTCAACTAGAAATGTGTCCATAGTACATGGATGCCCCCGCCTAGTGCCTTGAGTAAGAGGGCGCCTTGATTAAGGAACTGGCACTTGTAGGATAACTACATTCATAGAGGCAGACTTGTAAAATATAAAAGGCTATAGGCGAAGCATTGCCCAATGTTTGAAATGTGACTCAAACTGCAGCCCTTTATACAATTTCAGAGTCACTGTATGGCCAAAATAGAAATTTTGTGTATTACAGAACCTAATTAGCAACGAAGTCAGTGGACCATGACACATGGATCATAATGACCTGATTCTTGTAAATTCCTGTTATACTTATTGATATACATGTAGATCCTCATATAAAATTTCAAGTTGCTACAATAACAGGAACTCTAAAATCTACCTCTTACAACAAGAATTCCGCGGAATGCGGTGTCTCGCCTGCTGGCGCTTTGTCACAAAACAAAGCTAAATCAGCAAAGATGTATGAATGAACCAAGTTTCATGGCTTTTAGCCCTTACAGTTTCTGAGAAACAGACTAAACGCGCAAACTTGCCAAAAAATTGCAAAGTCAGCCAAATGTAAAATGTTGATTAAGACTGAATATTGATGATGACTTTTGAGTTCTTCTCTTCCAGATGAATGCATGGCCCAAGTTTCATGGCTCTAGCCCTTATAGTTTCTGAGTAACAGACCTTAACGCAAAAACTTGACAAAAAATTGCGAAGTCAGTCAACCGTAAAATGTATGTCAAGACTTAATACAGATGATGGCTTTGAAAGTTACTCTTTCAGATGTATACATGGCCCAAGTTTCATGGCAGGGATACAGACTAGCGGTCACCCACTCGCCCACTGCGAGTAAAAAATAGGCTGGGCGCCTAAAATTAAAATGACAGTCGCCCAGTTTGCGATCGTGAGCTGTCGGCGATTGTCTGGCATGTTTTCGGCTTGGAGTAAAATCCGTCACCTCAAAGGGTATTGCTAACTTCCGCGCCGATATCTGCTAAGAATATTCGGTGTTCCGTAATACTTCTGTGTTGGATTTTACTCACTATCGAGAAAAACAACATGGCCGCCTCCCCGTAATGTACGATAGACAGACAGATAGACTTGGCAGCTAAAGATCTTAGCTGTTTATGCATTTTTGAGCGTAATGTGGCGATTCATTGCTAGTGTTTCACACCCGATTGCTCAAAGGAAGCAAAACCCTGAAGAAAGGAGGGTTTACTACAAAGCCTACGGAAACAGTGCAATTCTCGCGCAGCTTCTGAATAAAAGATTCTCGAGTTTTAAATGTGGGCCCCTAAATTTCTGGCTGGGCGACTAGTTTTCAGTTTTTAGGGGCCCAGCTTGCTCCTATGAAAAATGAGTTAGTCTGTATCCCTGCATGGCTCTAGCCCTTATAGTTTCTGAGAAAATGACCTAAACACAAAAACTCGACAAAAAAGTGCGAAGTCAGTCAACCGTAAAATCTAGGTCAAGACACAACATTGATGATAGCTTTCAGCTGTACTCTTCTAGATGTATGCATGACCCAAGTTTCTCGGCTCTAACCCTTATAGTTTCTGAGAAAATGACCTAAACGCAAAAACTCGACAAAAAATTGCGAGGTCAGTCAACCGTAAAATGTATGTCAAGACTCAACATTGATGATGGCTTTCAGCTGTACTCTTCCAGATGTATGCATGACCCAAGTTTCATGGCTCTAGCACTTGTAGTTTCTGAGAAAATGACCTAAACGCAAAAACTCGACAAAAAATTGCGAAGTCAGTCAACCGTAAAATCTAGGTCAAGACTCAACATTGATGATGGCTTTCAGATGTACTCTTCCAGATGTATGCATGACCCAAGTTTCATGGCTCTGGCCCTTATAGTTTCTGAGAAAATGACCTAAACGCAAAAACTCGACAAAAGTTTACGCCGCCGCCGACACCGGAAAAGCAATACATATGTCTCGCCTCTGCTTCGCAGGCGAGACAAAAATCTTAACCTTGAAACTTTGGCTAAGTCCTAAGTCAGTGGACCATGACATATGGATTCCAATGACCTGACTCTTGTATATAGCTGTTGTACTTATAGACATTAATCCTCATACAAAATTTCAAGTTGCTACAATAAAAGGAACCCGAAATTCTACCTCTTACAAAAATCTTAGCATTGCAAATTATCCTAAGTCCCAAGTCAGTGGACTGTGACATAAGGATCATTATGCCCTAATTGTTGTGTATTCCTGTTGTAATAATAAATATAAACCCTCATACAAAATTTCAAGTTGATACCATAACAGGAAACCTAAAATCTATCTCTTACAAAAATCTTAACCTTACAAAATTAACCAAGTCCAAAGTCAGTGGACCGTGACATATGGATCATCATACAGTGATTCTTGTGTATTCCTGTTGTACTTATAGACATACATCCTCATACAAAATTTCAAGTGGCTACAATAACAGGAACCCTGAAATCTACCTCTTACAAAAATGTTAACCTGAGTCTAACAGGATCACATACGTACACATGTACGCACAACCGAAACACTATATGCCCCCCAGCATCATATGATGCGGGGGCATAAGAATAGTAAAAGGGGGTCAGATGTGGTGTCACAACGTATGATTTTAGGCAGTAATACAAAAAATATTTATAATCATCATCAAAGAATCCCTTTTGTCTAGAGCTCCAAACGTAAGAATTCATTAAGACCATTGTTTACCAGTTGTAACATCTGATGTTTATATGTACACACATTTATTAACAAATTTTATAATCTTTAAACAACAACTTTTAACAAACTTAAAATTCCCATTTGTAAACTATCATTATTACTTGTGATCCACTACATAACTCTTCCTGTCAGTGTGACATATATTCCATCAGGGATTATTCTGGCCCAAGATTTTTGTGAGATAAAAAATCCCATTAGGTCAAAATTAATGAGAAATTTTCAAATCTGATGAGATTTTTTCTCTCGCTGGGTCTAAGTTAGTGAGAAAATTTCAGTTCCTGTTGATTCTTTTCATTGCATGAAATATAAATCCTAATGGTAAACATAAAGAAATTAGGTTTTGTTTTTCTTTATTTCCAACAATTTATTAAGGAAAATAATTTCATTAAAATGATCAAATATCAACTTTCAAACAGTTTATCTCATACTGTAATGATCCCAAGTTTTTTGACAGATATGTCTGGGCACACAGTGCAGACGCAGACCAGACTGCTCCTAGATTAGGGTCTTCACTGTTTGCCATTCCATCTGCATCTTTCGTAGGCATTACTGTATCAATTTCTCATTAATTTTGACCTAATGGGATTTTGTATCTCACAAAAATCTTGGGCCAGAATAATCCCTGTGTATGGTAGGTAGAACCTCAAGTCTTTGTTTGAACTTTAGGTTTACAGTAATTCTATTTTGGCTGTCAAAACATTTAGGAACATTACAGTAATTAACCCTTGTCATGCTGAACCTTGATATGCCCCATCTTTGCAAACAGTGCAGATTGAGATCGGATGGCTTCTGAAGAAGCTATCTGATCTGGATCTTCACTCTTTGTCATTCAGTTTCTGAAATTGTAAGAATAAATTACATCAAGAAATCTGACTGGTTAATAATCAGAAGTGTGATTTGACAGGGGCCTTGCTGTTATTATTTTCGTGGACCCCTTCCCCCTCCCCCGTTATTATTTTCGAGACCCCCCCCCCCCCCGCCCTCCACCCCAGGGTTGTCGGCTTGTTTGGTACTGGTACTGGTTGTACCAGTTTATCCACTTTCTTGGTCGCCGAGTTTTGGAAGGCAGATAATGGGGTCGCTGAGGTCTCTACAGTGGAGCAAAACTTAATGGGGTCGCTGAGGTCTCTACAGTGGAGCAAAACTATCTCAAAATGCCCTGTCGGCTCGTTTGGGCCGATATCAGTTTTCTTTTGAAAACTCCTTTGAAGACTCCATTTTGCAATGAACGACAAAAGCGCTTGCAAATATAGAACACTGATAGCAGATTTTCGCAAGAAGCTTTGCAGTGACATAGACGATGCTGGTTACCCGCATATGTTATGCAAGTCGTTTGGCGCCAAACATTTCCGGAAACCAAAACCTACAAAACAAACCGAATGTACCGAAATGGTCCGCATGTGCGAAAACTGAAAAACACGGTGCGAATTGAAAGAATTTCTCGGTGCGATTTTTTTTCTCAATCAGCGAACTTTTATGCGATTTCGTGTAAAAAAATGCGAGAATATCGCGAAATCGCGCCAGAAAATGATCCCTGTTCCATATGGTGCATCATGGTGTCAATTTTTTGCTACTTAGGGCAGCTATAAGATACATTTCAGCATGCTGTATTGTATTAACAAGAATTCTGTAATACAACAATCTTGCAATTTCCCACTTTTTAAACCAAAAGTTCAGTAACAGAAGCAAATGAAACAGCATACTCACGATTTTCCACCAGACTTGACTTTCAACATGACTCGTTCTCCTACCACCAAAACCTGCTGTAACATCACCCATGCCTGATCAACTAGACAATCCAAAGACTTTGTACCTGAAAGAAATATCTCCAGTGTTAGAAATCAACTTTTTTTTGCAAGTAGCAAGTACTTGCTAGCCGGTGTTAAAGTTGTTAGCAAAACTAACATACCTAGTAGCGAAATAAATTGCCATTTAACAGTGGAATTGCCATCTATACTGCTACGTAGTTGTCAGATTTAAGGCCAAACAAGGTTCCATATGCTCAAAGGCATTGACAATGCCTTTGACCATGTGGAATTGTGTTTAGGGTTACAAACAGCAGTAATCTTTAAGTGAGAACTGGATTCTACATCCCTGTAATAAAATTTGCTACAGATTTTCCAGGCAGCAACTTTCTGCTACAGTACCTACTTTTCAAACAGGTATCAATTGGGATTTTCAGGTGGAAAATTTGCTACTGTCAATTTCTAACCCTGATCTTATGCAGAATCTGATGTCCAGAAAAGGCTGCTTTTCCATGAAGTGGTTATCAAAGCTTTCCACACTGAGACTGCTAACCTTCCATTTGCATCCATTGTAAAGCATGACATAAGTCGAGCAGCAGATGAGTTTCTGTGCAAATACCGCCTAATACAGTAACATCATTTCATGGAAAATGGCAATTCTGGAATTTTTAGGATAATTCTAGGATATTTTTTTTACTTCTCCAATAAAACAAACGTAATGACCCCTCATCAAAATGAGGCAATTTTAATGAGACATCACAACAGATTACTTTTACGGAATACGCACAGAAATCATTTTTATCACTATCCTAACACATGGTTCATACAGACTTTTCAAACATAAATTCAAGGCCTTTTTAGGTACTTTTTAGGGACTTTTGCAACAATTTTAAGGACTCAATACATATGACCATACCTTTGATATTTTATTAAAATATGTAATTATTAATGCTTTCAATTACATAATCTATCAATTACCCTTAAGAACAGATCTATGGTGTCCATGTGTATACCTCTATGTTTCACTTTTTTCATGGGATCTCAATGCGCACTCTCCCATCTTTCCAAGATCGATCAGTTTTGTGTAAACTTTGCAGAATGCCTTGTATTTGTCCTCTGCTTTCATGACCCAATCCTATGTTGCAGACCACTTTGGGTTGAATACACATCTTAGATTATCTACGTAAAAAACTATGGAAACAGCCCCGATTAACAATTTTTCAAGACGGTGACGTTTTATGGCATGTGTTGTCGTTAAAAACAATGACTATTAGCATGACTACCGTGTATACACGCAGAATAGAACAGAATATTTTCTGTTCAAGAGAAGAACTACCGTATTTGAACTGAGAACTACCCGGTATGAAATTTACCGATTTCTTCTCAAACTAACAAGTTTTTGGAAAGAATATTGACCAGAACAATGCAAAATCAAATTTAAGGCCATTAAATCTGACTTTTAAGGCCCCCCAGATAGTATTTAAGTGCTTTTTAGGGCCTCCAATGCAAATTAAGGACTTTTTAAGTCAACCTCCAAAATTCAAGGCCTTTTCAAGTCTGTGCGAACCTTGTAACAAGAGGGCCATGAGGCCCTGAGCCGCTCACCTGAGTAAAAAGGTCAAAGGTAAAATGAAGATCATCAAATGAACAAACCTGATAGTTTGAAACTGTCAAATATGTCCACAACATGCATGCAAAGTTAGAAAAAGATCCACTGAAAACTGTAGAAATTGATTAAAAAAACTCTATACCACAAAGTGTGACAAACGGACAGACAGATAGACAGACAGCAGACAGGGGCAAATCTTAAAGCCCCCTGACTATCGTCACGGGGGCATAAAACAAGAGGGCCATGAGGCCCTGAATCGCTCACCTGAACAATTGGCAAAGTGGCTTTTTCTTATGTTTTGAAATTGTCAAAATATGAGTCTTGGGTCAAAAGTCAAAGAATGACCATGACCTATTGTACTCATAAATCTTCATGTACTCATTAAGGCAACCATATATACCATTTTTTAGGCAAAACTTTCCATGAAATCTTATGTTCTAGCATTTTCCCATATTTGACCATGCCGCAAAAAAAAAGTTAAGGAAAAACCGAGGTCATCATTTGAACAGTCTTGGTAGTACGCTAGTACTCCATGCTACTTACCAAGTTTCAAAGCCATTGGTGTATTGGTTCTGGAGAAGAAAAAATATTTAAGGTTTATACCATAAATGGGTATGGTGGCCATGTTGGTCATGTGACCTGGACCGTTTGAACAAATTTTCGTTCAATCAACCCCTGGAGGCTCTATGTGAAATGTGATTACAATTGGCCGTTTGCCTTTTGAGAAAATGTTTGAAAATGTCAAAATATGAGAGATCTGGGTCAAAGGTCAAAGAATGACCTTGACCTCTTGTACTCATAATTCTTCATGACCTCATTAAGACGACTGTATATACCAATTTTTAGGCCAAAAACTTCCCATGAAATCTTATGTTCTAGCATTTTCCCATATTTGACCTTGCTGTAAAAAGGTCAAGGTCAACCAAGGTCATAATTTGAACAATCTTGATAGTACTGGAGTACCCAATGCTACATACCAAGTTTCAAGGCCACTGATCAATTGGTTCTGGAGAAAAAGATTTTGAAAGGTTTTTACCATATATGGTCATGGTGGCCATGTTGGTCATGTAACCCAGACCATTTGAAGAAATTTTCATTTCCTTGACCCCTGAAGTCTCTATTATAATATTTGGTTACAATTGCCGCATTGGCTTTTAAGGAGAAGTTTGAAATTGTCAAACCACTCTGAGAATTCAGGGTCAAAGGTCAAAGAACGACCTTGACTTCTTGTAGTCATGGATCTTGATGTACACATTAAGATGACTGTATTTACCAATTTTTAGGCCTAAATCTTCAAAACTTTCCATGAAATCTTATGTTCTAGCATTTTCCCATATTTGACCTTGCTGTAAAATGGCCAAGGTCACCCCAAGGTCATCATTTTGAACACTCTTGATAGTACTGGAGTACCCAATGCTACATACCAAGTTTCAAGGCCATTGGTCAATTGGTTCTGGAGAAGAAGATTTTTTTAGGTTTTTACCATATATGGGCATGGCGGCCATGTTGGTCATGTGACCTGAACCGTTTGAACAAATTTTCATTCCCTCATCCCCTGGAAGCTCTATATGGAATTTGGTTACAATAGGCCGAGTGGTTTTTGAGAAGATTGTTTGAAATTGTCAAAATATGAGAGCTAAGGGTCAAAGGTTGAAGAATGACCTTGACCTCTTGTACTCACAAATCTTCATTGTACTCATTAAAGATGACTGCATATACCAACTTTTAGACCTTAATCTTCAAAACTTTCCCTGATATCTTAAGTTCTAGCATTTTCCCATATTTGACCTTGCCGTAAAAAGGTCAAGGTCAACCCAAGGTCATAATTTGAACAATCTTGATAGTACTCGAGTACCCAATGCTACATACCGAGTTTCAAGGCCATTGGTCAATTGGTTCTGGAGAAGAAGATTTTTCAAGGTTTTTACCACATATGGGCATTGGCGGCCATGTTGGTCATGTGACCTGAACCGTTTGAACAAATTTTCATTCCCTCATCCCCTGGAGGCTCTATATGAAATTTGGTTTCAATTGGCCTAGCGGTTGTTGAGAAGATTGTTTGAAATTGTCAAAATATGAGAGTTCTGGGTCAAAGGTCAAAGAATGACCTTGACCTCTTGTACTCATAAATCTTCATGTACTCATTTAGATGACTGTAGATATCGATTTTTAGCCCAAAATCTTCAACAGTTTTCAAGATATCTTATGTTCTAGCATTTTCCCATATAAAAGCACAAGGAAGCAAATTTGACCTTGCCGTAAAAAAGGTCAAGGTCAACCCAAGGTCATAATTTGAACAATTTTGGTAGTACTCATGTACCCGATGCTACATACCAAGTTTCAAGGCCATCGGCCTATTGGTTCTGGAGAAGAAGATTTTTTTAGGTTTTTACCATATATGGGCGTGGCGGCCATGTTGGTCATGTGACCAGGACGGTTTGAACAACTTTTCGTTCCCCCTTCCTCTGGAGGCCATATATGAAATTTGGTTACAATTGGCCCAGCGGTTTCAGAGGAGAAGTCGTTTGAAATTGTGGACGGACGGACGGACGACGACGGAGCCTTACCATCCTATAAGCTCCCCCGGAGCCGCTGGCTCAGGTGAGCTAAAAATCTGTCCATAAATGAAGGCGCTTGAGTGATGACAAAGTTTTTCTAAAAATAGCCACTGTGACCTTGAACTTGACCCCAGAATGCTGAAATGCAAACTTGTCCAAGATACTGCCATACTTATCACTTGTGTGAAGTTAAATAAACAAGAGGGCCATGGTGGCCCTGAATCGCTCACCTGAGCATTAATCAGTTCACTGGCTCTGGTGAAGATTTATAAGAGTTTTTACCATACATGGGAATGGCGGCCACCTTGGTCATGTGACCAAGATCATTTGAAGAACTTTCAATCCTTTGACCCATGTGCAGGCTCCATATGAAATTTGATCTGCCCAGTGGTTTCAGAGATGTTTGAAAATGTTTATGGATGGATGAAAGAGGCGGCCAACACCAATACTGTAAGGCTCAATCAGGTGAGCTGAAAATGGCAGAGTCGCTTCTCCAAAAAGTTCCCGTTCAATTTTCATGTTGAGTTCCTTTGATGGATTTCAACTAGACTTAACTAGGCAAACACAGATGATAGAATGGTAGCATCATTATCTCACTGTGGTGAAACTAATGTATTCCAAGGAGTTTGTGGCTGGCATCATTGCAATGTTAGTTCTGATTCTTGCAACATAACTTAATTTAAATTTGACCTAGTGACCTAGCTTTTGACCCGACATGACCCAGTTTCAAACCGGATATTGTAAGAATAAACATTCTGACAAAGTTTCATTGAGATTGGATCAAAACTGTGCCCTCTGGAGCGTATACAAGGTCGTTCTTATATTTGACCTAGTGACCTAGTTTTTGATCCGACACAAACCAGTTTCAAACTTACCTAGATTTCATAAAGGTAAACATTCTGACAGAGTTTCATGAAGATTGGATCAAAACTGTGCCCTCTAGGGTGTACACAAAGTTTTTCTTAGATTTGACCTAGTGACCTAGTTTCTGATCTGATGTGACTCAGTTTCATAAGGGGCATATATATATGGACAATAAACATTTTGACA
The DNA here is from genome assembly GCA_963989385.1 of Ctena decussata. NCBI lineage: Eukaryota > Metazoa > Mollusca > Bivalvia > Lucinida > Lucinidae > Ctena > Ctena decussata. The sequence continues at coordinate 33,331,526 of OZ022508.1, read as the reverse complement.
TAGTTTCATGAAGATTGGATCAAAACTGTTCCTTCTAGTGCTTACACGAGGTTTTTCTAAGATTTGATCTAGTGACCTAGTTTTTGACCTGACATGACCTACTTTCAAACTTGGCCTAGAGTTTATGGAGATAAACATTCTGACAAAGTTTCATAAAGATTGGATCAAAACTGTGTCCTCTAGAGCATACAAAAGGTTTTTCTATGATTTGACCAAGTGACCTAGTTTTTGACCCTACATGACCCATTTTCAAATTTGTCCTTCATATTATAAAGATAAACATTCTGACAAAGTTTCATGAACTTTGGATGAAAACTGTGCCTTCTAGAGCGTACACAAGGTTTTTCTAAGATTTGACCTAGTGACCTAGTTTTTGACCCGAAATGACCCAGTTTCAAATTTGGCCTAGAGTTTATGGAGATATATATTCTGACAATGTTTCATATAGATTGGATCAAAACTGTGTCCTCTAGAGCGTACACAAGGTTTTTCTATGATTTGACCTAGTGACCTAGTTTTTGACCCGACGTGACCCAGTTTCAAACTTGTCCTAGATATTATGAGGATAAACATTCTGACTAAGTTTCATGAACTTTGGATGAAAACTGTGCCTTCTAGAGCGTATACAAGGTTTTTCTAAGATTTGACCTAGTGACCTAGTTTTTGATCCGACGTGACCCAGTTTCAAACTTGTCCTAGATATTATTAAGATAAACCTTCTGACAAAGTTTTATGAACTTTGGATGAAAACTGTGCCTTCTAGAGTGTACACAAGGTTTTTCTAAGATTTGACCTAGTGACCTAGTTTTTGACCTGACGTGACCCAGTTTGAAACTTGTCCTAGATATTATTAGGATAAACATTCTGACTAAGTTTCATGAACTTTGGATGAAAACTGTGCCTTATAGAGCGTACACAAGGTTTTTCTAAGATTTGACCTAGTGACCTAGTTTTTGACCCGACGTGACCCAGTTTCTAACTTGTCCTAGATATTATAAAGATAAACATTCTGACAAAGTTTCATGAACTTTGGATGAAAACTGTGCCTTCCAACGTGTACACAAGGTTTTTCTAAGATTTGACCTAGTGACCTAGTTTTTTGACCCGACATAACCCAGTTTCGAACTTGACCTAGAGTTTATGGAGATAAACATTCTGACAATCTATAATACTAAATAAATGAAGTAACGCATAAACTGCAAAATTGGTGGCATTTTCGAGCGTAATTTCTATACTGGTTCTTTCGCATATTGCTATCATTGATAATTTCGGTTAGCGTGTGTTTTAGTTTCACATAGATTTAAAGAATTTGGGAATTAAATTTGTCTTTCATTTTAAATTCTCCCAAGTATTTTTCTAGAAACTTCGACTATTGGTTTTTGTCAACAATGGGTGCGTTCGAGTAAAATTATCGTGTACTCGAATACACGTTTTAAATTAATCCAGTCGTTTCGGTTCTGCGCCGTTCGTTATATCGGCGCGCTGCTTAGCAAGTCCAAATTTAGCAGGTTCTAATGCCAAAATCCGACCCATGAACGTACGTCATTCCCAATAAATAACGACTTATTTTTGTATTTTTGCTCATATGTCTAAACGGATGAAGAACTAAATGGTCATAGTCCCGACGGCCCAGGCTCGAAACGACCCATTTTCTTCCAGAATGATAGTCAATACGAGTAGCCAATCGAACTCGCCCATTGAAGAATAAAGCTCAACGCACATGGTCTTTCGAAAAGTTGGACGGACACACGGCGCCAAGTGTGTGCGGCTATGGTTACGTACCGCTGAGCCACTTGGGGAACGTCGTTAGGAGAATTCAAACTGAACTGAACTTTCGAAAAGACAAAAATTAAAAATGTCTGAGGTTAACACACATGTGCCAGGTAAGAAAGGGCATTTTTCCAGCGAAGCAGACAAATCAATTTCAATGATTCAACGAAGCTAAATAAGCCTTTAGTCTTCAGAGGGCTTGAATATTTCCCCCAAAACGTTCCAGGACCCAATTTTTCCAGAAAAAAATACCCAGGACAGGTCACATAACCAAGATGGCAAACATTTATTATGGTAAAAAATTTCAAAAATCTTCTCCCCCAGAACCACGCCGGGCCGCATAGCGCAATCGGTAGGGCACCTGACTCATAAGTCAGAGGTCCTGGGTTCGAAACCCGGTCTGGCCACATACTTTCGTTTCTCCTTCCGCTGATTCAAGAAGGGCAGTTGTCAGTTACTGGCGAAAGTATGTGCACTTAGTACTGGTTAACCGCTTAGGAGGTCTAAGCCTGCCCAGGAATGGTGTGGTTAGGTTAACTGACCGTCCCGACATGACCTTAGCTGTTTACCGTGGACGTTAAGCATCAAATCAACCAATTCTCCCCCAGAACCACAAATCCTATGATCCTGAAACTTAGCATGTCGCTTCAAGGGCTCAAAAGCTCAACAAAATTTATATAAATGATGACCCTTGGATGACCTTAATCTGTTTTACGGTAAGGTCAACTTTTGAGTCACTTAGGTTTATCTATAGGAAAAAGTGAAAAAAGTTGTTTTTTTAGAAACAATGCAGTCTGCTACCTGAAAGTTTGTAGTTGCAGACAACTAATTAGGTAAATGAAGCTTTAGTGAGTATTCATGGTAAAGGTCATATCTTCACCTGGGCCTAAGGCCATTTACATTGAAAAATTAAAACTCGCTTTTTATATAAACTTGACCATCATGAAATATTTCCGCGCTTGCGCGGGCTCTTTTCTAGTGTTTTATAAAGATTGGATCAAAACTGTGTCCTCTAGAGCATACACAATGTTTTTCTATGATTTGACCTAGTGACCTAGTTTTTGACCCAACATGACCCAGTTTCGTACTTGTCCTAGATATTATAAAGATAAACATTCTGACAAAGTTTCATGAATTAGGATGAAAACTTTGCCTTCTAGAGTGTACACAAGGTTTTTCTAAGATTTGACCTAGTGACCTAGTTTTTGACCCGACGTGACCCAGTTTGAAACTTGTCCTAGATATTATTAGGATAAACATTCTGACTAAGTTTCATGAACTTTGGATGAAAACTGTGCCTTATAGAGCGTACACAAGGTTTTTCTAAGATTTGACCTAGTGACCTAGTTTTTGACCCGACGTGACCCAGTTTCAAACTTGTCCTAGATATTATAAAGATAAACATTCTGACAAAGTTTCATGAACTTTGGATGAAAACTGTGCCTTCTAACGTGTACACAAGGTTTTTCTAAGATTTGACCTAGTGACCTAGTTTTTTGACCCGACATAACCCAGTTTCGAACTTGACCTAGAGTTTATGGAGATAAACATTCTGACAATGTTTTATAAAGATTGGATCAAAACTGTGTCCTCTAGAGCATACACAATGTTTTTCTATGATTTGACCTAGTGACCTAGTTTTTGACCCAACATGACCCAGTTTCGTACTTGTCCTAGATATTATAAAGATAAACCTTCTGACAAAGTTTCATGAATTAGGATGAAAACTTTGCCTTCTAGAGTGTACACAAGGTTTTTCTAAGATTTGACCTAGTGACCTAGTTTTTGACCCTACATGACCCAGTTTCAAACTTGGCCTAGAGTTTATGGAGATATATATTTTGACAATGTTTCATATAGATTGGATCAAAACTGTGTCCTGTAGAGCATACACAAGGTTTTTCTATGATTTGACCTAGTGACCTAGTTTTTGACCCGACGTGACCCAGTTTCAAACTTGTCCTAGATATTATGAGGATAACCATTCTGACTAAGTTTCATGAAATTTGGATGAAAACTGTGCCTTATAGAGCGTACACAAGGTTTTTCTAAGATTTGACCTAGTGACCTAGTTTTTGACCCGACGTGACCCAGTTTCAAACTTGTCCTAGATATTATAAAGATAAACATTCTGACAAAGTTTCATGAACTTTGGATGAAAACTGTGCCTTCTAGAGCGTACACAAGGTTTTTCTAAGATTTGACCTAGTGACCTAGTTTTTGACCCGAAATGACCCAGTTTCAAATTTGGCCTAGAGTTTATGGAGATATATATTCTGACAATGTTTCATATAGATTGGATCAAAACTGTGTCCTCTAGAGCGTACACAAGGTTTTTCTATGATTTGACCTAGTGACCTAGTTTTTGACCCGACGTGACCCAGTTTCAAACTTGTCCTAGATATTATGAGGATAAACATTCTGACTAAGTTTCATGAACTTTGGATGAAAACTGTGCCTTCTAGAGCGTATACAAGGTTTTTCTAAGATTTGACCTAGTGACCTAGTTTTTGATCCGACGTGACCCAGTTTCAAACTTGTCCTAGATATTATTAAGATAAACCTTCTGACAAAGTTTTATGAACTTTGGATGAAAACTGTGCCTTCTAGAGTGTACACAAGGTTTTTCTAAGATTTGACCTAGTGACCTAGTTTTTGACCCGACATGACCCAGTTTCAAACTTGGCCTAGATTTAATGGAGATAAACATTCTGACAAAGTTTCAGAAAGATTGGATCAAAACTGTGCCCGCTAGAGTGTACACAAGCAAAAGTTGACGGACGGACGGACGTCCGGACGTACGACGGACATCAGGGTATCCCAAAAGCTCACCCTGAGCACTTCGTGCTCAGGCGAGCTAAAAATGGTCCATAATTGAAAGCGCTAGAGGGATGAAAAAGTTTTTCTATAAATAGCCACTGTGACCTTGACATTGATCTTAGGACGCTGAAATGCGAGCTTGTTCTAGATATTGTCATACTAAATATTTGTGTGAAGTTTTAATCAAAATCGGTCAATAAATGAAAGAGCTAGAGGGATGACAGAGTTTTTCTAAAAAAAGCCACTGTGACCTTGACCTCAGAATGCTGAAACGTGAACTTGTCCAAGATAAGTAATACCAATCCCTTCTATGAAATTAAATCGAATTGGTCCTTAAATGAAGTCGCTACAGCGATGACAAAGTTTTTCTAAAAATAGCCAATGTGTCCTTCACCTTGACCCCTGAATGCTAAAATGCGTTCTTGTCCAAGATATTATCATACTTATCGCTTTTGTGAAGTACAACCGAAATCATTCCATAAATGAAGGTACTAGAATGATGACAAAGTTTTTCTAAAAATAGCCACTGTGACCTTGAGATTGACCTTAGGATGCTGAATTGCAAATTTATTCAAGATATTGTCATACTAAATAAACATTTGTGTGAAGTTTTAATCAAAATCGGCCCATAAATGAAGGCGCTAGAGCGATGACAAAGTTTTTCTTCAAATAGCAACTGTGACCTTGACCTCAGAACGCTGAAATGTAAACTTGTCCAAGATATTGTAATACCAATCACTTGTGTGAAATTAAATCGAATTTGGTCCATAAATGAAGGCGTTAATGCAATGACAATGTTTTTCTGAAAATAGCCACTGTGACCTTGATCTTGACCCCAGAACGTTGAAACGCAAACTTGTCTAAGATATTGCCATACTTATCACTTGTGTGAAGTTAAATTGAAATCGGTCCATAAATGAAGGCGCTAGTGATAACAAAGTTTTTCTAAAAATAGCCACTGTGACCTTGACCTTGACCCCATCATGCTGAAATGCAAACTCGTTCGAGGTAATGTCATACCCAATATTTGTGTGAACTTATATCAAAATTATATAACTAGAATGATGACGGAAAACATTTTCCCCATCACAAGTCTGTGGGAAAATACTTTATCGCTCAAGGGCAAGTAACTCTAAAAAGAATGATCCAACCTGGCCCAAATTCGAACTGGTCCAATATGTTTTGGCTGTCCTGGATACCTGCAAGTTTGAAGAAGTTGCGATCAAAAATGAAGAAACTAGCGCCCAGACAACATTTTCCCCATTATAAGTCTATGGGAAAATATTTTATCACTCAAGGGCAAGTAACTCTAAAAAGAAAGATCCAACCTGACCCAAATTCGAACTGGTCCGAGATGTTTTGACTGTCCTGCTTATCTGCAAGTTTGAAGAAGTTGAAATCAAAAATGAAGAAGTTAGGGCCCGGACAACATTTTCTCCATTATAAGTCTATGGGACCTTTTTGTTGCCATGGTAACCACAGTTTTAAACCAATCTGTCCCAAAACTATATGCAATCAATCCCCCACCCCAACCATGCTACACATAAAATTTGATCAAGATTGGCCAGCTACTTTAGCAGATATTAATACTTAAAAGTGTGGACGGAGGACGGACGACGGAGGACGGACCAAGCCTATACTACAAGCTCACCTTGTGAGCCTTCGGCTCAGGTGAGCTAAAAACCCACCTATTATTAGACCTTTATTTTGAGCAGAAACTATTGGAATGCATACTCATAACACATATTATGACTTTCATGTATGATTATCCGATGGCTTACACATTTAAGTCCTAAACAAGGATTCTGCGGAAAACTATGCCTCTCCTGGTACTGTATTTATTTGGTTATAAAACAGGGACTTTTTCCCTTCCAGAACAACCAAGAAATATCTAGATTTTTGGGCTGTCTTGTAAGGGAAAATCTTATCTTCGAGCAAGGTTATACAGACTGCTATAGACCTGAAGAGAATGTTCAGTAAGGTACAAGCGCAACTTCTGAAATAAGTCAAGTATATAGCAATGAATACTCAGATGTGCCAGTTAAAACTTTTTTATGACCCACGTGCAAATTTCACGGGTGTCTTTTTTAATTTCATTGATTTTTGGCACTAAAACATGCTCTGAAATGGGCCCTGCTTCATATCAATCATTTGCTGAATGACAGCTGCTACAGCAGCAAACCTGCGAACTTACTGTGATGAACTAGCTGTAAAACTGGCTTGTCATAGCAGGGTGGGAACTGTTCTTTCAGCGTCTTCAGCACAGCCTTTTCCGAGTTCCATGCTTCTTCATGTGTTAGATTCACATGCCCAGTGCTGCGACAGGTCCAAATTCTACTCTTGTATAGGTGAACACGTTTTTCATATTCACTGACAGTGTTAAGGAATATAATAATAAGAAGAAACTTTTTATATATTACAGTCAACTCCCAATATCATACCTCAAACACTGATATTTCAAAAAATCTTCTTATTTCAAAGAACATATTTCCTATTTTTATTTACATTTCAACTCCTGTTATCCCAAACTACTGATATCTCAAAGTAAATTTTCTGGTACCAGAAAATTTACTTCGAGATATCAGTAGTTTGGGCTGAAAATTGACTTCGTTGACTGTATTATGGAGTAGAAGCAGAATGTTTCTAGTGACATCTCATAATTTGTAATTGTTAGCAGCAAAACCAGACTTTTCATAGTGACAATAACTCATCTAAAATAGAGTTACCACGTACATTCTTGCGAAAAAATTTGGCTTTTTCATATTATCATCATAGAGTTGGAACGACTTACTGACCCTACTCTATCAGCTACAAATGAGAAGTTAGAGAATACAGTAACTAATGGTTTTAAGACATATTAACTGAAATCTATGGCTTTTGAACAGCACTTTTGGCCACTCCAAATATTCAGCCCAAAGATTCCTAAGTTAACATCCTGGTACTGGTTAGTGTAGAACTGTTTGAGTCCTGTGACTCATCTTCTACATCACTTATCACATCCTCCAACTTGCTAGTTTCAAATAGTCTATATGATGGTTGACATTTTGAAAATAATTCTACAAATGGTGCCAGATACCAATAAAGAAACTATTGCTGAAATGACAAGGCCCAAATCTGAATAATTTAATGCATACATCAAGCAGACATCCATTCACCAGGTGGTGATGCCTAGAAAATCTAATATGTTGACCTTACCAAGGAGGCCAATTTGAAGATGATCCTCATTTGAAGATGCAATCCTCAGAGCTTCATAGGATATATGTGAAGAAGTCCAATCCCACATAGCGAACACCAAGGGTCAGCCTAGACGGGGAAGTGGGAGAAATAGTCTCCTCAATTTGACTGACTTCTCCCTATACTTAGCTGAGGGAGAAGTCAAAATGTATAAAACATCTAGAGAATTCAAAATTTGGGATAAAACTTCTCCCTGAATGTCAGAAAATGGCGCAAAACTTTTCCCTGTCTGAGAATCCTAGACTGACCCCTGGAGCACATGAAGGAAGTCTGCTTAACAGTATCAATTTTCGTGGTATACTGATGCTATGAAAAATTTTGGTCACATAGTTTCCATATTTTTTTTGGAATAAGCTTGATTAAAGCGAGATTATGTTTTGGTGTTTAGATTACCAGTTTGAAGGATATGTTAATTCACCGGATCGGACCGCATCGGGTATAATCACCGCATCGGACCTGAATTTTACCATTTATAGCTGTTTTATCATACTTTCATGGATTGTTAATATTTATATTTTGCGTAAGATAGTGTATCCAACAGATATACTACTTTAATATTTGGGTTTGAAGGAGTCTTCAATGCATCTATGACTTGTTAACATGATGTATTCAACAAGCATTATTTCTGCTCTAAAATGCCTTAGTATCACGTACCCACAATCTATGTTTTGAATAGAGATAAGAAAAAATATCATATTTTATTTCATCTTATAATTTCAGTTTTATAGCAAATAGAATCACATGCATGTTTACATATTTGTCTTTGTGAAATGTCTTAAGAATTTACAACAACTTCAACAAGCATGCTAAAACAGCAGCAGCTGTAAGTTCATTAAGTTTAAATATTACTGTAATATCTCTGTTGGATGCATAATATAAACATTAACAGTCAAAGGAAGTATGATAAATCAGCTATAAATGGTAAAATTTGGGTCCAATCCGGTTATTTTGCCCCATCTGGTCCAAGGCTGAAAAATCTTGAACTTGTCACTTGTCCAATAAGACCACAGAAATGGTGATTTAAGTAATTTTCAATAGGAACAATAAAAAATTTCACTCATCCTTTAGCATGAACCACTCATCATAGCGAGCGGACGAGTGAAATTTTCCAGCCCTCAAGCCCGACAGGTGAATTTACATACTGCAGTTTAAGGTGAGGTGGGAGTAATTGACAAAACACATGATTTTATTCATACTTCCTTATATTGTACATTTTCAGTCCCTCTTTCAGAAAATGTAATAAACAAGGGCTTCGCAAGCGGCGCATAATACGCCCGTTTTAATGTCATGAAGGAGTATGGAATGAACAAGATTGTTTACAAAAGGATAGATAGGCAGACAAACAGGGGCAACCACTTTATAACTAATGACGGCAACATTATTAAAATATTTAACACATCAAATACTATGAGTATACCAAAAATCAGCTTCAAAGTTATTGTGGCTCAAAAGTTGAGTAATGCCATTGTTGAACAAGGGAGATAATTCATAAACTAAATATACTAGATTCTTGGCTCTACTACATTCCCCTGACAAAATCACATGTAGGGTTAAGGAATCACAGAGGAAACAGGAAATTTATGCAAGGGCAGATAATTCAGTAAGCCAGAGTTGTGGTTCTTGCTCGGGATACATTGCCCCATTATTATACATATTCCTACAAAGTTCCATTCTAATATTTCAAAAGGTTAAGGAGATATGGAGTGACTGAGAAATGCCTAAAATTACTTATCAAAGGGAAGTAACTCCAAAATGAAGAAAAGGGGAGCAACCATTCTTGTATGCCACGCATCGTCTTGTGATCATGCACATTGCTATAAAGTTTCATCATGATATTCCAAACGGTTACAAAGTTAAGGTATGCACAAGATATGTATACACAAAAATAACCCTAATCAACTAATGAAAGGGATGTAACTCTAAAATGAAGAAAGGGAGAGCAGCCATTTTTGTACGCGACACATCGTTGAGACTTCATTCACATTGCTATGAAGTTTCATGAAGATATCCCAAACGGTTATCTAGTTATGGCGCGCACAAGACTGGCAGGGAATAAATTAATCAAAGGGGCATAACTTGGAAACTAAGGAAGGGGGAGCAACCATTTCTGTACCCGACACGTTCCCCCAACCTAATACACATTCCTACCAAATATCATGAATATATCCCAAACGGTTAATGAGTTATGGAGCGCACAAGAATGTTTACGGACGGACGGACGGACAGACGGACGGACGGACAGCGCCATGACATAATACGTCCGTTTTTTCAAAACGGGCGTATAAAAAGGGGGGTCGCCGATGTCGTTTTTAAGATATCTGACCTCGAAAACGTCAATATTTCCACTTTTTCGACCCGACGTTATAATGGCGTTCTATGGAAAATGCACTTTTTTGCTCGTACCTCTTGGATGAAAACCTTCATTCTAAGAAAACATAACACATTTTTTTCTGCAAAAACTAACACAGTATCACCCAATGATAGAAGTTCACAGTAAAGCAATAAAAATAGTAGGTCGCCGACTTAACTTTCGAGTTAAAGTGCATTAAATGCCCGGCCTGCCCTCTCTTTAAACTGAAATGTTGACGTTGCGCATGGTGACGTTTACGTTACTTAACTTTTCGCGCCATATATCTAGGGATGGGTATTGCCAGAATTTTCGTATTGCGATATATTGCAATACACTCACACTGTATTGCAATACGTATCACAATATATTGTGACATTTGTTTTCTACATGTAAAGTACACTGGAGGGCTTTGCATGGAAGTAGATATAAGATAATAAAGATGTATTATGTTTAGCTTTGGTGTTTTCATTTATCCTTCATAAAGTGTGACTTGAACTGGACAAGGGAATGACTAGTGGAACTCCTCTAAATAAACTGTCTGGCTAAGAGTTTGGTTAAAGGCTTGGTCTGAAAAAGAAGGGCAATCTTATATCTAGCTTTTTATGCATTTTCCTAAAGGTAGCTGTTTATCAGCAGGAAAACTAAGACTTCGAGTTTTGTAGTTAGATCTACTTATTAACTGTAAGTATACCGTTTATTTTCATGAATGTTTGACAACCATATCGCATTTGCGGCACACTGCAACATTTTCAGTAATGGTAGAAAGGCATGTACTACCCGCAGAATTATGCCTCAGATTTTAGGACTAAAATAGCGGCGCGGCTTATACAGCAGAACAAGTTTTTTGAGGGAACATTTTCTCGGAGAAATTCACTGTTTGAAACGCCCAGTCAGTGGGAACGCGTATCCATGGCGGAGTGATATTTTTATACAGATAGCAACGAAAAAACGTTCGAAATTCCTCGGATTCAGATTCAATCGACGAACGGGTCGCAATTTCAGTGCTGCTTTGTCGGCGAATCAAACTACACACAGCCGAAAATAATACACGGTTTTATGCCGATTACTAAAACCCGGAACAGCCGGAACAGCCGGAACAGCGGAACATTTATTTTCTACTGTAAATATAATTCATTTTTCATAAATAATGAGATAAAACAATAGGAAAATAATATAGAATAGTAAATTAATTTCAAATTTAAGGTTGTATCTGGATACCAGTAAGTTATTGCTGTTCCGTTAATCTACGGAGTGTTCCGTCGCGTTTCAGAATAACTGACGTTACGTCGTTAGCAACCAGCGTGACTGTTCCGTATAATGACGTTACGTATCTGTTCTGTCTTATAGTATGTGTTCCGGATTTTAGTAGGTTAATGTATCGTTCCGCTTTTTGCCTGTCTCGCCTATTCCTTAAGATTTTAGCCAACACGAGAACCGTCATACAAAATACCATAATAACGAGCCTGACTGTTCCGTGTTTTGCCATAATTTATCTGTTTTGCCTCATAGTGTATGTTCCGGATTTTAGTAGGTTAATTTATCGTTCCGCCTTTCCGCCTGTTCCGTCTATTCCTGTTCTGCCTGTTTACCCTGTTCCTTGAAATTCTAACACACACAAGAACCGTCAAAGAAAAGAAATATAGGCGGGTCAAATAACAGGATTATGCCCTCAAGAATAACCTGCCTCACTAACCAGCGTTTAGCCATTTTTTTTATCTATTTTGCCTTTTGTGTGTGTTCCGGGTTTTAGTAGGTCAATTTATTAACCCGCTATTCCACCTGTCTCGCATATTCATTGTAGAAAAGACTTCAACAACAACCAGTGTGACTGTTCCGTATTATGCAATAAAAGATAACAGAATAGCATTGTATCAAATTATTTATTTTCATTCTTCTGCATGTATTGCAAATGACCAGTGTAGATTCATTTACAGAGGTGCTAATTCCCAAGCATTCTGTATGAAATTCCTTTTGGCTTTTGGCAGCTATCGCAAAATACATAAAGCGTTCCCGTATCTGGCTTCTTGCAAATACATACAATGGCATCTCTATAATCTTTTTGATTTTGGCTTGCCGCCGTTTCGATTTGTATCCAGTATTATGTGTCGGGAATGGGAATAAGGCTTTATTTTCAAGACACGCGATTAAATGCTGTCTCATTGTCATGGATTGTGTATTGTGTGTTTATTAGTAATGCAATGTTTTATTTCAGCTAACCCGAAGGTTAGCATACGCTGTGCCATTTTGTTACTTGGCTACTAACGTTATTTGACGCTGACGTTATTACTGTTCCGTATTTTAGTACGGGTTCCGCCAATTAGTATGTGTTCCGGCGTTCCGTCTGTTCCGGGTGTTCCGGGTTTTAGTAACCACCCGGTTTTATTCCTTATATCCTAGTTTAATTTCCTAGTTCTCTGAGATCTAAACTGAACACCGAGATACTCGGCATTCGAGCAGTTGACACGATCGTCGAAAGACGACTTTTTAAGTCAACTTCAAAAGCAATTTTCAAAACAATTCGACTTTCTCCCGCCGGCGGACATATGCCATGAAAAACCATGGTATTCGCCCTTTCCCTGTGACAAAAATCAAGTAATTCGGTGTTTGGGACAATTTTCTTTGCAAAATAATCTTCGGGTACTCTACGCAATTTGTTGTTGTTGTTTTCAACAAAATGGCGGACAACAGTGTTTACATCACTGGCCCGGCTAAACATTTCAACGTTTGCGACAAAATCGAGAGAATCATTATTCCATGTATTGCTAGAATACCAAGCGCGATTAAATTAAATATGTTTATTAAAAATACAATGCATGACAGAAGTCTATCTTTATATTTTATTCACAAATAACCACAATTCCATACCCACCCGCAGAGTTTGTAAACAAGGAAGCTAGCTCAGTAGTGCTGGTTACGTCATGAAATTGTGACGTAAACAGTAAATTGATTGTATTACTGATATTAACTTGTGAGTCGGCTGACAGCCAGTGTGCCAATATTTCAAATGCTATATCGCGCGACCCTGTTTGAAAAATTAAAGCAAGACAAATATCGCTACACCACTAAACAACTATTCAATTAAGACAGCACGTGAAATTTCACTTTGGGAGAGAAAACTTAATGGGTCCTACATCTGAAGGATCAAATGGAATGGTTGTGCAGGCCCGTACACATACTTTTGCCAAGGGATTAGGGCCGGAGGGTAAGAAGGTGTGGCTGGAACGAATTTCAGTGTGAGTAGGGAGGTGGCGGGAGGGGAGGGGTGCCCTAGGGTGGTGGGGGTTGGGGTGGGTTAAAGGGGGTAAGAAAGTTAAGAAAATCCAGATTTTAAGGACTCTTTTAGAACTTTAGTTTAGGGGTGTAAACTCGCTTTCTGGCAGAAAACTGCATGTTTTTTTATGTAATTTGCTCGGTTATGGGAGGTGCACCCTCCGCTCTCCGTCGTACAGGCCCGGTGTGCTGGTTGGTGAGAGGAACGGGGAGGCGGAGTGGGTGGGTGTGTGTGTGGGGGGGGGGGGGGGGGGGTAGGGGGAATCGACTCTGTCGCCTGGCAGCTTTGACAAGTCTGCACCTTTTCTCAGGTCAAATATAAAACAAATATCGAAAAGTATGTGTATGTGTGTTTTTGGTGTGATGTCATCAGCGACAACACGCGGAACAGACACGATTACAAAGATCTACAAATTTGTAATTTCCTTATTCTAGAAATCGTATGAAAACTCAACCCATTCTAGAGTCTGAATCTACAAACCAAACATTGTATGCAACTCTTGTTCGGCTCATACCGACTCCCACAGTCCAAAGAGTCTCGGTAGCGCAGCTGCCAAGTGGAGTCTCGCCGGTAAAATTTACTTGATCAGTCGACTTTCTCTTTAATAAATGTCGACTCAAAATAGGTTAGGCCCTATGGAATTCATGGGGTGATAGCCAATGGACTGACATGGAATTAAGAAGTATTAAAGGCCCAGCAGACATTCAATGCTGAATCAATGTTGGGAGTCAGTGTTGAATCAATGTTGAATTATTCATTGAATTGAACTGAAGCCTCAATACTCCATTAACAAATTCGCAAAAGTTTTAGCCTATTTCTAGCGTTTTCGTGAGTACATTTGGGCAGTTCGATACAAAGTAATATAATATAGAGACAAACATTTCAGATCTTGGTCGGACTGATCCCGAAGCAGGATCTACGCTGTTTGTCATTCCATCTGCATCTTTAGACGCATTACTGCACTGAAAAACCAAACATCAGTTTTAAGACAGTTATGCTTAATTCCAATCTTTAGACTTCGGACTACACATCCAGGGGTCGCAAGATCGATCCCCCGCTTCTCCGGTCTTTCGTATACTTTAAACCGAGGTCCCGTCTCCATATGACCTCGTTGTTGGTGGGACGTTCAACCCGAGTTCACTCACTCCAATCTGTAGAGACTTTATGGTACGTCAGCCAGTTCAATATAAGGGAAGTTACTTCTCAAATCACTATTATAATTCTTTCTGCACGAGTTTCTTCCCATGTGTTGCCAAACACGGTCTCCTTTTTTTCCCTTACTGAAGAGATTGAAAGTGGGGGCTGAAGAGATATACAGCATACTGTATAAGTGAAATTTTCACATATGTAGACTAAATCCTCCGAAGACCTTGAAAATAAGGTCAACGTGATCAAAATCTATTATGCTCTTATGTTTGTCCTAATGATATATCCATGCAAGTTTGGTGAAATTGGTTCAAGAAATATTGTGGGTACAAGAAATTGTCATGCTGACGCAGACCACAGAAGGTCAAGTCTAAGGCCTCTTGTGACCTTGAAAATGGGGTCAAAGTCACCAAAACCTAATCAACTTTTTAGACATCTTTACAAACCAAGGGTACTAAGACCACTATGCAATCCAAGGGTACTAAGACCACTTTGTTCCTTACATACATAAGAAACAAAGTGGCCTTAGTACCCTTGACTTGCAAAGATGCTATTTGGCTTGTCCAAACGATATATCCATGGAAGTTTGGTAAAATTTGACCCACTTATTCAAAAATAGGGCAGATACTTACTGCCTTGTGCACAGAAACTGACTTCCCTTGGGTAAACCTGTTATAGCAAAATGTTGAGAGTCAGTGTTGAATCAATGTTAAATTATACATTGAAATGAAATGAATTGAATTGAAGCCTCCATATTCCTTCAAGGAAAATTACCGAATTTGATGAAAAAAGTGATTAAAGTGCGATGAAAGTGCGATAGATCCCGAAGCAGGATCTACGCTGTTTGTCATTACAACTGCATCTTTTAGAAGACAACTTGTCCCACTCTCAGAAGACAACTCGCCCCATATTCTCAGACACTCACCTTACTAGAATATCTACGTTCTTGTCCCCGATGCAGAACACAACTCGCCCCCTCCCCCCACCCCTGTGCACCCCCCCCCCCCCCCAAAAAAAAAGGAAGAGCTTCGCCGTGACCCTGGTTGTGAATGGGTGGACCTTGGTAAATACATTAAATACCCAAAGCACTTCAACGATAACCTGGTACACCCAGGGGCTGAGCAGCGAGGTTTTGAGGGTTCTGCAGCTGCAGAGTAATTATCAAACTGTGGCTGGGAGGCATGCTAAAATCATGCATTAATGCTTATTAGTATTTGTTATCCCCTTTAGGGACCGATCATAAGAATAAGGGCATGGGTTAGCTTGCATTTGCAAACCAGTGCCTGGAGCATGTTACCCTGTTCATCTATGGTACAGATGCAAACATCCCTGTATGCTTTTATTCGCACTTTTAAAAGTTTGATAAATACCAAGAGCCTATCACACAAGTGTGATGTGCTACTTGTAAATACTTATTGATAGAGTCACATTATAAATGAATGCAAGTTAATAAATGGCTAAAAGTTCTTTGCTAAGAAGTTAACAAAGGAGGTCTAGAGGGCAACGCCCCCCAGAAGCCAAAGCCATTTCCCAATTTTAATGGCAATTTTAAGATTGGAAAAAATAGCTGCTGGTGTAAAAAATAAATTGTAGATATTAAAACATTACTATAAATATGGGGAGTCTGCGCCCCCAGAAGCCAGTGACATTTTAAAAACTCAATTCAAATGGAATTATCTGCAGACTTTTCTTAAGAAATTTTGGGTGGAGCCAGGTTTTTTTTTTCATTGTTTTTTGATGTCTGATTTGTTTTAAATCCCCTCATGAGCTAATTTATTTTTTTTTTCTTGCATATCCAAAGCCCCCCCCCCCCCCCCCCCAGAATATCAAATGGTCGGTCCCTTAGCGCCTAACGGGACAGGGTTTTGACAGATTTATGAGTAAGAGCAAGCTGTCTCTTGTATTTTTTGTGGGATGCCTTCTGAAAGGGTACGTGGCGGGGGGGGGGGGGGGGGGGGGGGGGGGGGGGGGGGGGGGGGGGGGGGGGGAGGGGCGGGGGGCGTCATCCGGGACAGAATTCTTTAGAAGGGCGAGTGGTCTCAGAATGTGGGGCGCGTTGTCTTGGGGGAAGTTGTCTGGGGGAGTTGTCTCAGAATGTGGGGCGAGTTGTCACCTGAAGGAGGGGCGAATTGTCTTGGGGCGAGATTTTTGTGGGGCGAGTTGTCTTGGGGCGAGTTGTCCGTAATTCGACTAAAGCATGTAGGTTTCACTTGAAATATTTATCATCATTCCGCTTGCTCTTTCTTGCTCCACTATTAAAAAAACAGCCGGTCAATCACTCAAATTTTTTCGTTTGTCAAACTTTGTGGTTTACTCGAGTACCAGTGTGTTTGTTTTGCTTTCTCTCGTTCGTTCTCGGCGTGTAGCCTAAATTCAGAAGCCCAAAAAATCACAGGCAGGCTGACTTACGCAAAATCTTAATAAATGCACAGTATGCTAAATGATTACAAACTTTACTGTACCATAAATGAAGAAACAGTTGGTCTCCTCAACTGGCTAAAGTCGATCCAGCAGAAAAATGTCCGTGTGTTGACAAACGCACGTGCTGTAAAAATGACCAACTTCATTATTGATTTTCAACGTAAATAGACTTTCTCCCGTAGATATACCTCGCTGAAAGACGGTCGAATGTATGAACTACGGTTCAGTTATAATGGCATCTAATTTGGTTTTTGGGACAATTTTCTTTGCAAAATAACTTTGGGGTACTGTCTTAGGGTTTTAATTTTCTGAAAAACGGTTGTCAAATTGTGATCGTTGTTTTGGTTGTGCAAACTGCATTGAGGTACCGATATGCATGTGATTTCAATAATAAAACATAAAATTTCATTGTGATCTGGTCCGTCAGAAAACCACGACTGCATATCTTTTCAAATGAGCATTATTTTGGGGCTGTTTCTGACAAAAATTTCCCGCCATTTTTCTCCGGCGAAAAAAGGGATTACTTTTTTGTGCGTAGACGACCATTCAGAAAATGAATTACTCAAATGTGATGAGTCTGCGTTCCCACTGAGTTGGTGTTTTCATCTTACGATAACTTGCAACGTTCAATCTAGATATATCTAGCCCATATAAGGCATCATACCTATCAGCCAAAGCATGTTTGTACGGCTGATCCAACTATCAAAGTCAATTTCATCTTTAGAAACAAAGAAATACATTTTCAACACGTTTTTCAAATACTGCGAAAGTTTACCAAGTCACGCGCCCTTCCTGGCAATCAATCTATTTTTAGCCCTGACTGGTTGCGGTATAATTTGTGAAACGAATTCGGGTATATTGCGAACCTGATGCCGAATTTGATGCGTGATAGTTTCCTTTCGTAACACATTGCTCTCGTAAAGCCAAATCCGGATTCGGCTAATTTGACAAATCTTTAAACGAAGACGGAAGAGTCCATTTAGGATATGTCTGGGCGATAAGAGACCGTATGCCATGTGCGTATAGAGAATAAACATCAAACCTGCGCAACTGTGCTTGGCAAACAGCGTCATCAATTTTTACTAGATAGAGTCCCCAGGATTCATAATATGCGAACAAGGAAGTCTATGGCCAGACAGAGAACATGCGCAGGCTGATCTTTGTTTTTCCGATGGTTACTTTATCTTGCGAAGCCAATCACACTAAACCTCGTTGTCCATGTGAGTTCTTAAACTACCCAATTAACGCTTATAACCGCTGACTGCGCAATTATCAAAGTCTTTAAGCCAATCAATTTTTATTAATCTTTTCATGCCGTGCGGTCAAGCGTTTTATATATTTTTTTCCAGTGACTGGTTTAAACCGGTTGACCAAAGCACCGCCATTAGGTCAGAAGCGTTAGGCGAGAAATATAAATTATGATTTTGATTTTGTAAACGATCTTTTCAGTAACGTTTTAAGGAATAAGAAAAATGTTTATATAACAATAAAAATACGTTATGGCTTTTATATCATCTAGGAGCTAAAATATCGTCAGCGTATCGATACGGGCGGACCGTATCGCAATACGTATTTTTTTCTGAACGTATTGCGATATACCGATATATCGGTATTATTGCGCATCCCTACATATATCAACTATCGCGTTTTGTAGGCTACCGGCAAAATTTGTCTGGAACTTTCATCACTCGTGATTGTCATTGTCTGGAAAGTGCAGGATGAAGGCAGATGTAATACGTTTCTCTAAATCTCAGACTCTCTGCATGATCCATCTTAACTAAGCATTTCTAATTTTAAAAAATCGAAAGCATTGCCATTATGCCCTCCCATACAGCTGACGGGCACCCGAGACAGTTGACGGGCACCCGAGTTGGGGCGGGCTTCCACGTGTTATGACATTTGAACAATTCCCTTGTCCACTTGGCTTTTGTACAGTGTAAGCGAGTCAAGTTTTCCAGTTCCTGACCCGACCCAAGAAAGAGCCTAATATATTCTGCACGGTAACCTAGCGGTCCAACGACTGGACTTCGTCGACTCTCTCTCTTTCTCTCTCTCTGTCGCTCTCTCTCTCTCTCTGTAAAATGATAGACAGCTTTGATTCATTTTAGCTTCCAGGAGGTACTTTGATATACACTTGAAACAGAAATAAGAAATGAAAAACAGAAAAGTGAAAGAAAGGCAAAGAAAAAGAAACGCCACATTGTTTTTAGCTTACTGACAGAACAGATGTTGAATTATCGTATCAACGTCGATAAAAGATTCTGACGACATTGCGTCGACGTTGATAAGGCTGCCTGGCGGTGTTCAAATGCTAGGGACAGTCTAAGAATTTTTGACATAACTGAAATTTGGCATAGCTTTTGCTGATTAGTATTTAAAGTGTGGGTGGTATGATAACAACTGTCTATGGCTGCTACCATGTTAACTGCTAAGTACGTGGTGGAAGTGTAGACAGTGATCTGACTATTCATTGTACGATTCTGGATTCAATTTCAAGAGGCTTTGTTATTGCAACTCAACAGCTGCGAACTCCATCTAACAAACAGTCAAACTAATGAGGAACTGTCAGAGAACAACTTTCTCTGGAAAACTAGCTATATTTTTTCAGTTTCTTCTCTACGGCACTTTCTAACTCAAAAGCTATGAACTCCGTCTCATAAACTGTTAAGAAACTGTCAATTATCCCACAAGTAGTCTTCCGCACGGAAAACTAACTATCTTTTTCAGTTTCTCCTCTACGGCACTTTCTACTTCCTTTAAATTTCGCCCAGCGCTCAGCCTCCTTGCATTTTGTGAGCAGACCATGAGGTAATCACAGAAACGGCTAACGTTGGCGCCATCTTGTTTTTATCAAATGGAACGTTCGACGTCATTACGTAGCGTAGTGACGGAAACTGCCGCACGGCGGCGCTGAATTACTCCCACCTCACCTTAAAGGCATGTTTCCTCATACTATGCTGGAGTGAAAATACTACAATAGTAATTAATTATTTTCCCACGTTCACATCATCACGAAATGGGATCACATTCTCAATAACAACAATAATAATTAAATTTAAGACTCAAGACTAAAACGTGAACAAAAATGTCCACAACTTAGGGGATTCCACAATTTTAGGGCACTCAACAATACCAAATATATAAAATCGTACTTTCTTCTTTTAAAGTCTCCATAGTCTTATCAGCGGTAAACACGCCTAAATTTAAATCATGGTAAAAAGCTGTTCATCCATCACGTTTGGTAATAAAATGCGGGTAGGTGTGCATATATTGAGTCATATAACTAGCAAAAGTAGAGAAAACAAGTTTTTGAAAAATAAAAAAATCGGTACACAAAATACAATTTCCTGTTCTGGTTTCTTGTCTAGCAATGCTATATAAACATAGGCGGGATAGTGATTGGGACTCCATGCCTGTACATTGTATTTTTACCATTTTATTGGGCTACTAGAAATACCTGAATACACTTAATTACCGGAATATACCAAAATACACCGGAATATACCAAAATACACATTATTGTTTACCGAAATACGCTATTTTTTAACAGCATATAAATAATTTTATTTCAAATATGTCATTTAATATTTGCTGCATGTAAATGCTGGCAAGTGACTGACCCCTACAAGGACCCAAACCAGCTTGCAATCTAAACAGTGATACCTATCCAATACCCATACATTGGTCCATTTATTCTCACTACCCAGGGCTTCCACTAACTTTCAAAATTTGGAAGTCCAGACTTCCATGGTGTCAGATTTGGACGTATTGAGTGAATTTTTTGGAAGTCCGAAGTTTTTAGGAATGATTTATGCACGGTTATTTTTACCTCCACACCTCCCCCCCCACCCCCTTACACATCCCTCTCTCTCTCTCCCATACTGTAGTGATGTAGTGAACTTTTTTGTTCTACGAAGGGAAGCCTGAGCATTTGTGCAGTCTAATCAGCGTCATTCCTGTTTGTTTGTGAACTATACGCAAGTCCTGAGCTCTCTAAAAACTGAAGACTCGCCGTTGCACTGTCAGCTATTGCATAATATTCCCTTTCATTGCCACCGAATGGGCCGCGTCGGAAATACGGTGACTTACGGAACATATAATGACACGCTTCCACCGAAGAACTCGGTTGTCGCTAGGTCGATGTTCATTATTATGCATGTTAGATGCGAACAAGAAAGACCAGTCTGACTGCTTTGTTAAGCTGATACGATTGTTAGTTATCGGTGTGTGTACTGAGGTACTTTTAGCCGTCTCACGGTTGAAATGACACTGCGTACGGCACGCGTATATACTGGCAGCGGCGTCTTTGATCTTTACATCAAAGAGAAAACGTGCTTGACCCATAAACGTGCAGGTAATTGCATATCAACGCTACCGTATATATAATTGCGTAGACCCTGATAAGAATGCGCTATTTATGTGCACACTGTACGCACTATTTTCGCACTGGGTTGCATGACGATATGACAATACAACTAGGAAATCGGTGAAATGGACGTTTCAGTATTCGTATTTTAATAGTACCATTTAATCAAAACAGTGTATATTACCAGAGCGTCGACCATAACACGTCGGAAATAGCGACTATTAATATTAACAGTGTATCAACACTTTTCGCGGAAGAGGTTCTTATTCCTAAAAACTCCATTGACGACAGTATGGATCATGACAAGACCTTCCGTTGTAAGGTCAAGCGTTAATATGAATGTTATGTTTGTAAAAACTTCGGACAGAGTTTGTCAATACATGTACATGCTTCAGTATTCGTGTATTATGGATACATTCGCAAACTTTTGAAGTCGCCATACGCCTTACACCTACAGTTCAGTTACATTCTCGCGATCGTAAAAAAAAAGATGGGCACCTTTCGTCCAAAAGCTGTCATGACTCATCGTGATTTGATAAGTTGTTTTACAGACTGCTGTAAGAGGTAGAATCTACGAGTGGGCGTTATTTTGATAATCGTTTTGACAGGTAGGCGGTCCGACATGTGTGTTACCTGGTTCAGTGCTCCATACGGACAATCTCGATTGGCCCGTAGGCGGTCTTTTCGTCAGGCTGACACCTGCGTTAATCCGATTAATTATGACACGTGCTTGAATTTTAAAGACAGTGGCAATATTTTATACGTCGGGACAAGATCAAACGGTCGTATGTGACAATTACCGGGCGTATGCCAGACGCCAGAGGTCCCATTTCTCGACGTACGGGAGCAAATCCTGGGCGTAGTATACGGCCATACACCCGTTAACGGAAGTCCTGCACTACCAATCAATAAAAGCTAATACTTGGAAAGAAATGTTACTTATTTCATTTATTCTGGCAATATTTCAGTTTATTTTGATAATATAAATGTATATTTTGGTGTATTCTGGTAATAAGGTAGATTTCGGTAATTCTAGTAACCCCATTTTAGTTGCCAACTAAAATGACCCAAATAAGTTTTCAAACCCTTTTCATGTGACACTGAGGGATGTTTTATTTGTTTAAAGCTGTCCAATCACGGTCATTTACAATGACAAAACTATAGTGAGAAGCTTGCAGCGATATCTCATGATAAAATTTTTCATGCAGATAGAGCAATGGGGCCTTTAAATTATCGAGATAAGTTTGAATTCTAAATGTTTTCTTTTCAAATTATCAATTTTTCAATTGAGATTATCGTCTGCTAGAGCACACGTTCGACCAGTACCGCACCGTGTAAACTGGAAACACCGCACCTCTGATGGACTGCAGCAGGAACAGATAATTATAGGGTGAAACTAATTTTGGTTGATTGTAGTTCTGTACCAAAACATCATGTTTTTTCATTTTTTTCATCGGACGTTTATATGTCAAAAACATGACGTTTTGTCGGGTGATGGGTTGCTTGCTGTAGTTGTCACTGAAAATTCACTGTGACTTGAATGAGACGAAAATCAGGAAAGACAGTCTCTCTGTCAATCATAATATCCTATATTTACTCAAATTCAACCATAAAATTATCTCTATTTTACCTCTGACTGTCTATATAGTCCAAAAAGTATCTTTCCACAAAGTGAGTCCGTGACGGACGCCATGTTATTTTGAAAAGTAGACGGTTAAATCAAATTTTAGGATTTTTTTTGAACGAGATTCTAGCTTTCTTTCTTTTATAGGAATTCTGCCCTACAAAGGGTCACCGTCATAGCGTAGTTGTTGAAATGAGCGCAGGGTGATAATAACAGCGCGGCCCGGTTCTAGTATTTACACAATATGCGAAATTCGGCAAACTGGGTCTTACTAAACACAGAAACTGGCGAAACACTTGCTCTTAGCTGAAAATGGCCATTCGTTAGAACTTAATAGGCCTTATTAACAAGAAACAAAACTGTGTCAAAAGAGCTCATAGAATCACGCAAAAACATTCCAAACCACATTCTTATTGCAGAATGGGAGAAGGTACAGCAGTTTAGGTTGGATTAAGGAAGGGTACAAGAGGGTTAATGTGTTTGGGGAGGTCTTGGGCATGTCACCAATTAGTGTCATATCACCCCTTACCACTCTGAAAATGACCCCAAACCACCCTCATGGGGCATGACGGGCATGAAGCCTGTGTTTGTCAGTGACAAATTCTCCTTTCTCTTACTCTTTCCTAGCCTCGTAAATACCCTATCTATACTACAACTTTTATCCTTCCTACTCCAGTACTCCAGGGTACCCCGTCATACCCCATGATGATGGCTTGGGGTAGTTTAAAACAGTTTGGGGTGACATGATAGTAAGTATTAAGTTACTTATCCGAGGCCTGTGGCCATTAACCCCCCCCCCCCCACCACCACCACTGCCCCCATCCCCAGCCTCAAATCCCCTTTTCCCCTTCTCTACCTTAATCTAATTCCTACTACCCTTACCGGCCTCACCACATTAGTGGTTTGGGGTGTTTTGGAATGGCGAAGTATTTTTATGGACTGGCCTCTTACTGGCTGAAGTTTGAGTTATATGAACAATCAGGGTGTCACAGCAGTAAAGACTTACAGTCGATGAGAGAACATATACAATCAGCGATGGAGGCGTTATAGCTCCATCTTATGAATCCTTAATACACATACTTTTCGTTGCCTTGTTTTGCCATGGGTGCCACGGGTGCCGCGAGTTGTTTAGTGGTACCCAGGCCCCAAACCTAGCACTAGGTATTATCAAAGGACGACAAATATATGCTTGCAGTCTTTTTTATTCTGAATATATCTAACCCAGAGTGGAATACCATATTATATCAGACGATAGATCAAGGGCCACTTGGTCTGGTATGTTCCGACCATAGTGTTGAATTTTGCACCAAGAAGAATTCTTATTGTTACACATGTAGTCTTTTTCATTGAACATCTAAACCAACTCTGCAGATCGAAGCCTCGGCATTCCCTTTTGTGCTTTATAGCTAAACAAAATACCAAATTACCATCAATCCTCTTCTCCACTGAGACAGTGTATAGATAAATATACTTCTGCGGTGCACACATTTATTTAGGGCCATAGAAACACATCAAACTTCATATAGTAGAGTGGGGACGGGTAGGGAAGAGTAGAGTATGATATGATATGAGGGTTTGTAAGGGTTTGTAAGTCAGTTCCTGAAGTGTAGTTACTCTTTAAATTTGGGGAGGGGAAGGTATGGCTACAGACAATGTCGCTAATTAGTAATATGTTACCTCTAACTGCTCTAACTGCTGAAAAACCCCTAAACCACCCGCATGGGTAATTGCGCCGGTGTCTGTCAGTGACGGACTCTGCCCTCACTTACCCTCTTCATACCTCACCCATCCAACATTGCCACTTCTTTACCTACTTTCTTGTATGTATTCCGTCCTACCCCATGATGGTGGTTGTAAAGCAGTAACGCGTGTTTTACAACCACCATCATGGGGTAAGACGGAATACATACAAGTATGGCCACAACCTAGGACTTGCCATTAATAACTATCACAGCAGTAAAGGGTGTTGTGATAGTAATTAATGGCAAATCTTAGGCTGTGGCCATACTCCCGTCCCGAACCATCTCAAAACCTACCCTACTATATCCTACAACTCGGGTCCGTGGAAACACCCCAAACCACCCAAAACCTCTACCAAACCACCCCAAACCAGCCTCCCCCAGATTCACATCACCCCCCACCCCCGTCCCCTCCACACACACACACCAACATTGCTCCCACCCATCTCAAACAGTATCTATAAAAAGAACACTTCAAAATAAGTGGTTGCCCGTGTTTCTCTTTTAATAACTTCTGGTTTATATATTAACGAAAACTTAATAATCTCAGTATAATAAAGTAAATTATTTTTTAGGTTTATGTATGACACGCAGGGTTTAGGAGGGGGAGGGAGGAGGGGTGACCGTTTATACCACCCAAAACCAGCCACAAACTAGAGCCCCATCCCTCGCGCAGTGACAAGTTAATTTAAACGAATGAAGAGGGTGGATGGAAGGAAAAACTTATACTCACCAATTGACCTGAAATGTTGGTGTCTTGGTGGGGGAGGGGGTGGGGTTCTAGTTTGTATCCAGGGAGGCTGGTTTGGGGTGGTATGCAAGTGGTTTGGGATGTTTTTGGGTGGTTTCGGGTGTTTCCACGGACCGCTACAACTCCTCCTTCCACCCCAAAAGAGATTTGGTTGTTTTTCGGGTGTTTCTACGGACCGCATTTATTTCGGTGTTTTGTTGAGCCTAACGTAAAATTGTTTTCGTTCAAAACAAAAATCCGGTCATTCACGCATGCGCAGTAAGCCCACGCGCCAACCACGTGATAACCCTATTTTTGAAATGGTAAACAAACGAAAGAATTTAGGGAGGGTAAATCGAAATGGAAATAAATATCTCAATCTGAAGGTAAGATGCAACTTTCATATTATTGCAGTCATGTAGTTTAATGTTTCATGTTTCCGGACAATTAATGCTGGTATTGAAATTGGCAGTGGCTAGGGGTCCGGTACCGGATCTCTAGCCTCTACGGCTAGAGGTCCGGTACCAGACCTCCAGCGGTATAGGCTAGAGGTACGGTACCGGGTCTCTAGCTATTTCCAACGTGGTGGCTAGGGATCCGGAATTATATTTTGTATATCGATCAATTTGTTAAAATAAGTGTTTTGTATTCATAATGAACAGTTGCAACCCTTCCGCTATTGATTTCTGTAATTGTTTATTACGCTTGATAAGTTGGGCCGCTCGGATGTTGCAATTATAATGTCAAAGTTAGTGAGATAGGTTTTCCGTAAGATGTTAAAAGGCTTGTTTTGTTTGGAACATGCATGATTTACTTCAAAACCCTACATCATTTCTTAAGACGTACTCGTCGCCTGTATATGAGAAGCCCCTTGGATTTCTTGTACATGTCTCAGACTTGTGTAAAATGAGTATGATTTGTTGCCAACATCGTTAGAACATGACAAGCATATACATGTATAGGAAAAAAGATTCTTCTTAGGAATTATTTATGAGAAATCATGTCTTTCACTATAATTGTTTTTTGTATGGCTATAAATGTATGTATATATGTTTAACGCCAAATAAACTTATGTTATGTTATGTTATGTTATGTTATGTATCTTTACCAGGTTTACCAGTAAAGTGGATGTCTCACAAGAGCATGAATTAAAAGCCCTTTTCAGGGCTACGACCACTTTACGAAAGAAACCTTTAAATGTACATGTATATAATAAATCAATAAATAAATATCCTTTATTTTAACCCCAAGATGCTTGTTTCCCGTGCGTTATCTCTAAACATAGAGTGCATACGTACTTCTAAGAACAGCTCATCTGTAGGGGTTATCTCCAGTCGCTTATCTATGTTTTATTACGTCAGACAGAAAGACGGAGGGATGAACAGACAGACAGACAGACAGACAGACAGACAGATAGATAGATAGATAGATAGATAGATACCTCTGTTCTCTCAACCCTGACCCTCTGGATTTAAATTTCTTGCCGCCATGTATACAGCTGAATTTAATCCCTTGGGTTCAGTATCCTATTCGTTATGCGTGGTTGGGCTTTTTCTACTGTTCTTGAATCACTTTTAAAGAACGGAGCACTTTCTACATTTTGATAGCGCTTTCAAATGCACGAAAGTCTTCAAATTTTTGTCCGATGTGAACATTATGAGCCATTCTGGCCATATGACCCGAATCTTGTTTGAAATGGACAAAATTGTACGGTGAATGAGTAATAACATAATTATTTTTGCTTTGAATTATCTATTATAAAAGATTTAAAGACATTATATCCCTTTGATCTGTTTTTCGGCGACTAATGAGCATCTCAGACAATAGGCTCATTCCACTGGCTAGTTTTGTAGAGTTATGAAAACATTAATCAACCTCGTTAACGCAGTATTTGTTATTCGCACATCCGCGACTGGATGAAGCATATACTTTGATAGAACTAATCAATGCAATTATCATTTTCATGCATCGATGTAAAACTCCTGCAAACATTTTAATTTATAATGATTATAATTGAAAAGGAGAGAAAAATAATAATAAAATTTTATTCGTTTATTTTACACAATCATTGTGCGTTCTAACCGGGTTTACTAGACTAAAGTAGATTCCCTTTACAAAATGAAGTGTATCGAAACTCTCGCAAGGAAAAGCTATTTAAACCAATCAATAACATACTACCGGATCCCTAGCCTCCACGTTTGAAATAGCTAGAGACCCGGTACCGGACCTCTAGCCCATAACGCTAGAGGTCCGGTTCCGGACCCCTAGCCGTAGAGGCTAGAGATCCGGTACCGGACCCCTAGACACTGCCATTGAAATTTCACGATTTAACCAGTTTCTGCAAGCGATGTATCTCGCCACAAAGTACTTTTGCGCAACCGACTAATCCTTACCAAGGGCCGTCCGACAAAACCCAGTTTTTTTCAACATAGATATCCGATGAAAAAGACGAAAAAAACTGAGGGTTTGGTACAGAACTAGGTTGATTGCTTTTAAGGTTCCTCTTCACAGTTGCAAGAAAAAAAAATAGGACCATTGTTGGCATCATACCAATACCTAAATTATATCCCTGATTATCCTCATTTTATCCATATTCTCAGAAAAAGTGCTTAAGATTTCTTTGGTGGTGTTTGCACAATATTTAATTTACCAGAACACGGTATTTACCTTCGTTAAAAAATCGGTTTCTACGATTTTCACTTTTGAAAGGAAAAAAATTAAAGCTCTTTTGACAGTGGTTTAAAGTTTGTTACAGCTATGCACACAAATATTTTATACCACTCACTACCGACTCCTACCAATTTTGATTGTGAAAAAACGACCGAATACGGAAAACCAGAATTTTTTTTGGCCACCTTCATGCTTTCTGGAGGCGGCCATATTTGAAAACTAGGAAAATCATGGTATGCCAGTTTTCGAACAAAATTACGATGAGATCTTACATTTAGCCAACTATCAAGACACGCTTTTTGAAACTTCGATACAAAAGCCCTCTTTTAACCCATAATCGATTAAACGTTCTTGCTTTAGTATCGTGTCATATTTGGAAAGAATCGTGTCCACATGTATTTGTTTACATTTGCTTCGTCTTCGATTAACTAAGATTCCTACGCGTAAAATTTAACCGAACTAATTTGATTGAAAATATTAATATTATGTTCATATTATTTGTTGAGAGAGGTTTACTTTGATTTATTATTACATATAACAATAGTTAATGTGTCTACAAAAATTATTCTATCCGTAATTGTATGAAATGACAAATTGATTTTGGAACTACTTTTTAGCGCAAGCATTTCTGCTACTATGCGGAAATGCTCTTCGGTCGTAAACAGAAACTAGAAAAACTTGGCTGCTGAAGCTGACCTTGGCTGATGTGAAGTTTACATCAAGTATTTGCCGAGTTCTGACCTATTTACACATTGGTAGGTGTGAAAAACGATTGATCGCTCGTACGATTGTTCAAATCTTCATCTTGTAGGTCCACTAGCTGACCTGTCAAACGTTGTTTTGATGACGTAGCGGTCGTATTTTTTATTTTTTTCAAACCACTTTTTTCATTAAATTTGTAATGTCATTGGAAAGTGTTGTCCATTTTGTGGTCCACTAAAGACATAATAACAAATAATAAAATGTGTTTGTGCATATGTTTTTGGTTGTTCACATATGAGGGCCAATGAGAATCAGACCATCACTGAAAATACATGAAGAAATAATTTTGCTCATTTATTTGGTTTATATTGAATAAGTTGTGTGTACTATCATGGCAAGTCGTAAGAAAAACTCACATAAGTTTGGAATTGCAAGGGAAGACACCGTAGAAAGAGAAAATACCTATGTCTTGGTCGAAAGAGCTATCAGTTTTCATATCATTTCAAAGATAATAACTCGGACAATGTTGAGATTATCAAGCGCACACATGGTGGCAAGAAGTAAAATAAAAGGCTTGGAAAAAACGAGCTCTGAAAAGATTTTACCAGTTATATCGATTATATCCCAGTAAGCATGTGACGTCATAATGATGTCACTGCAACGTTATTACATGGCATCAATGTCAGTACAGTGTCATAAGGATGCAAAGTGGTGCGTAAATTTACCGGAACAGGCCTAATTACTGGATCTGACCGGAACGGAACCATATTATTCATATTTCGATGCACGCGCAGATTAATTCCAGGCCCTACCTGTGACTAACATGTGTCATCGTAACTAGCAATCCCTGATTTCATCCACCGACTTGATACATATAGAGCTACATATTTCCTATGGATGAAATGTTGGTCATGATACTATGGAATAAAAATTCAGGAATCTTTGTGTTTTTCATTCTCTCTTAGTCTTGGACGAAAGATAGCCAGATTTTTTGTATAAGAATATATGATTTTAATATGAAACACATATGCATGGGGTATTAAGAGGCCTACCCATGGCGCAAAATGCTCAAAGAGTATTTTGACTGATATCTCTAATTGGTTTTGCACTAGAGGGCATACAGAATACGTTTAAATATGAAATAAATGTGCATTTAATAAAAATATTACAAATATCAACTGAAGATAGGGAAAACGGGTCCGTTCCGGTAATTCAGTCCATTGCGGTCAGTCCCAGTAAATGTGCCTGCTGGTATGTGTTTTGCAATGTGCCTTCTGGTATGTGTTTGGCAATGTGCCTGCTGGTATGTGTTTGGCTTCCAATATAAATATGAATGTGTGTTTCTTGTCATCCTTCCAAAATATGCGCCGGGCCACGTAGCGCAATCGGTAGAGCACCTGACTCATAAGTCTGAGGCCCTGGGTTCGAAACCCGGTCTGGCCACATACTTTTGTTTCTCCTTCAGCTGATTCAAGAAGGGCAGTTGTCAGTTACATGAGAAACTATGTCCACTTAGTACTGGTTAACCGCTTAGGAGGTCTAAGCCTGCCCAGGAATAGTGTGGTTAGGTTAACTGATCATCCCAACATGACCTTAGCTGTTTACCGTGGATGATAGGCATCAAAGCAACCAACCAACCTTCCAAAATATCTAAACTTCAGTTTACAAACCTTTCAGAACTTGCTGTATCAAAATCAATAAATAAACTCATGTTCAAATACTTTTCAGTTAAAATAACAATTTCTGTTGGTGCATTCAGGCCACCATACTTTGGTTTACATTGCTGAAAAAGTAGTTCCAACATGGATGATGTTTGAATTTTTTTTTATGGAATTTTTTTGGAAATCATCCATTTTCGTTGTAATTTGGCTATTTTCGTTCTTTTCTCATGTGGCAGTCCTTAAACACAAGCATAATAAACATTTTTACATCATTATTTTGCAGATCGTGAGTGAAGGGAGATAAGTAACATTTTTGCCGAAAACTCTGTAAAAAAGTAAAATTTCACAAAATAGTGATTTCATAAAAAGACTTTTTCCGCTTCAAATTTATCAGCATTTCATGACAATTAATCTGGTATACAATATGGCTAGGTTTTGACTTGGAAAACAGTAAAAAAATCACTTAGAAATTTGGCAATATAACTGTTAAGAGGAACCTTAAGCTAGACATAAAATAGCCATGCCTGTTTCAAGGCTATGCCTAAATACATATTTATGCATGATCTATTTCATCTTGTGTTGCAACACTATGGTGTAATACAAATTTGCTGACCAAACATCTAATGCAAAAGAATGCTGACTTTTCAGGTTTGGGGTTCAGAATTTTTTCCTGACCTGGCAAAAAAAGTAAAAATTGAAAATACCAATTAAATGTTACATAAAATGAGTAACAGCGAGGGAAAAGAAATATTGCAGATATTTCGAAGGTAAATGAACTTGCTGACACCAAGATTTAGCCTATATTTTCCGATTTTCGTCTGCTATTTTCGCTGATCATGGGCGCCGCCATATTGGATTTCCAAGAGAAAGGATACTCTCTCGATCGGAACTGTTCTCTGGTGTGTTGAACGACATAAATGGTCTCGTCATGCTTTATATCGGTAGGAGGCTTAGAGCAGCTAAAAATCCTCTTCGCTAGTAGAGGCATGATGATTTAAATCCATGAAAAATGCCGAAACCGGCGTTCAAAATCTGGCGCGCACCTGAAAAATGGCGCTGTGCATCGGCATATTTACGTCACGTGGTTTATGTTTATTTCCGTTTTCATTATAAAAGCAATTTAATAAGAAAGAATAATATGAAATTAAGGCACTGCCTTTGTGCGAACACACTCTTTACGGTCCTTGAAGATCTTTGATGGGGTTATTAAAGTGCTACCCTAGGCACCACCTTGTCATTGTAGTTTGGGTCAAATTGACCCGAGTGGCACTCACCTGGATTAGCAAACTGTATCATGCTATAATGGTAATGATGACATCCTTCAGAGACCGGTGCAGCTCGTGTGACATCCATGCTGCATTAAACTGTGTGCGCAAGTTTCTGCCATTTTTACAAAAGGAGAGTCAACTTATGTGTATTCTTGCATGTTTACCTTGGCACTCAAGTTGGCAGTGTGGCCATTTTTGTTTGTGTGGGCGGGTGGCTGGGGGTCCACTCTGAATGGAGGAAATTTGCTGTATAAGGAGCAGATTCTTTCCTTTGGGTGTTGGCCCCAGTTTTGAAGTCACAGAGTCTGGGTTTGCCAGCCTGCTTTCCCCGAGGGTGTTCTCATTAACCTTATCGTTATCATTTAAATACTTTAACAGTTAAGGTGTGAAAAAACACCAGCTTTTCAACGCAGTGTAGTAGTATGGCCAATTAGATATGTGTAAATATGTATATAAGTATATAGAGTATATAACTGACCAGTCTAACTGGTCCGGATCTTCTAGCCTAGTGGTTGTGTGCTAGCTTTATAATCTTGGGGTCGTGAGATCGATCCCCGGTGGGGTGCTCGTCGAAATTTTCCTTACAGATTTTTCTCCTACTACAGTGGTTCTGTGACCCGGATGATTATCGTTGGAGCCTAAGGGTGAAGCAATGGCTGCAGAGTTAAAAGAACCTTGATTATAATTTGATTTCCTTAACATTTGATACAAATGTTCTTTGGTAGGATGGAGGAGTGTAGTAGTACGGCCAATGAGTGATGTGTAAATATGTATTTAGGTATATAGAGTGTATA
The DNA here is from genome assembly GCA_963989385.1 of Ctena decussata. NCBI lineage: Eukaryota > Metazoa > Mollusca > Bivalvia > Lucinida > Lucinidae > Ctena > Ctena decussata. Next base: position 33,298,960 of record OZ022508.1, on the reverse strand, counting down.
ACTGACTAGTCTAACTGGTCCGGACCTTTTAACCTAGTGGTTGTGTGCTCGCTTTATAATCTTGAGGTTGTGAGATCGATCCCCGGTCGGGGCGCTCAACGAAATTTTCTTTACAGATTTTTCTCCTCCTACTACAGGTGCAACTAACTGTGGTGCACCTTCATATTTTTTCGCCACTTTTACGTAAGTAGGCAGCCTTTCTGATTTCTTTTTTCCTTCCTTGGGAGGCATAGCCCTTCCAGGTGGGTCTTCTGTAGGGGAAAGCGTTTAATTCAATGAATGCGGGCAAATTCTTTTCTTAGGGAGCTGGTCTTGCGTTGGAGGGGGCACAGAGATGGGATGCCTGAATTGCTTCCTTTGGAGATGTTTCACTTTAACATTATATATAGTAAGTAAGGCATACACTGTCATGGTCAGAAAATACATCACTTGCATGTACCGAATGTTTTTATGTATTGTATGTTTTGTACTGTACTTGGGGTCAGCTCTGTAACTGGATTTAAGAAGAGTTAACTGATTTATTTGATTTGAAGACGTTGCTAAGCCACCAGTACCCATGAGCGACATGAGCCCCATTGTGCAGAAAAAGGCATCAGCAACGGGGTCATGCACTGGAGTAATGCATAGTGGGAAAGAAAGAATAAAGAAAAAAAAAGTTTAAGAAAAAAAAAAATGAAATGAAAAACCAAAAAATAAAAGAAAGAAAATAAAATACACCTTATAGGGTTTATTCGGCTGGTTTTGCAATCCTTAAGACGGACATGAAGGCTTGAACCTCATGCCAGTAGCGATTAGAGTCTGAATTTAAATATCGAAGAAGAACCGCAGTGCCATTTAAGAAAGAACCATAGCAGACTTGTTCGGTATGCAGATAGAATGGAAACATATGTAGGCTCGCCTTCTTAAGGTGTCCTTGTCACGATATTGAGCTGCTTTGTGACAGTGGTGGGGTGCACTAATCATCTGGAAGTCCACACTTTCCTCAGCGATCTGCACCATTAAGAGGCAGGGATTCAACCGTCTTCAAAATAATATTATCGGAAGTCAGTCCTGCTGCCCTCTCTCAGCAGTCTTTATATTCCGCAGCTGAGAGACACTTCAGATAATTAGTGCAATTCTGAGTATTAAATCATATGGTGTTTAAAATTGTACTCATGATGATTGCTTTGATATGCAAATCAAAGAATTCGTTTTTGTATCTGATTGTTATTTATTCAGTTCCAAAGATAATTGAAATGGGCTAAAATATAGATGTTAAGGCTGTGTCATGATTATTTTACTGAAACAAGTCGTAGAAATAAACTTTTTCATCAAAGTTAACACTGGCCAAACACACCATTCCTGCTCCATTCTAACGTAGGTGTGCTCTCTGGTGCGCTCTCGGGTGCGCCGTCGTTTCCAATTAACATGACGCGCCACGGTACGGGGTTTTACCTAGGAACTCATTTCCGGTCTAGGCCAAGTTCCGGTCACGAGCAGACGACAAAACCTCAAAAGAAAAACGTTCACAGTTTGAGCTATCCTTTCTACGAACATATTTAACAAAAACGAGAATTATTGTAGCGAGAAATATTTAATGTACATTTCCTTTATAAAGTGATTGCAAAAATAAGTATGTGGACTCGTAAAAAATTCGATTAGAGCATTTGGTTCGTGACTAGTCTCGCGATAACTTTCGAACTTCCGGTTCTCCAAGATGGCCGCAACCATGATCGTTACCACACATTTTATCTGCCTAAGTATATAGGACCAAAACTGATACAGTAAAGCGAACATACTTCGTGTGTTCGCTATAATATTTATAATTGAAAAGTTTTAAATTGCTCTCAGTTTCTAATTAATTCTTGTTAATTACCGCTCTGGTCCGCATTACGGAATACGAGTATGCGGTTGTCAGAATTTTTGAAGAGTTGTTTCCCTTAGACTGTTTAGAGTTGGGTAAATTTCAATGTCCAATTAAAGTACCAAATATTGCGTTTACATTCATTAAAAGTAAGTAACAATACCCAATTTTCTCAAAAACATATGCAGTATTCCGTTTTTGACGCAGAACTCAACAGTGAATATGATGAGAAGGACTGTCATATATTTTCGTGCCTTTAATATTTTTTTTGCACGACTGTCGTGCCATTGGTATCCAGGCATCTGCATGATGGCCGTGCCAATCGAAACCAAGCAACTGTTATAGTGACATGGTAGATATTATGCTGATGCTGCCCAAGAAATGCTTCTAAAATGGATTTAGGAGAGCTTCACTTAAGTGAAGAAGCAGCTAGTTGTCCAATGGTTTGGTATTAGTAAACTTGCACTGTATTCCCAATTCTCCTATTTCCGTAGTTTCTCCTATTTCCGTAGTTTGCCGGCGTCTATGTCAACAGCTGATCACGTGACCTCCCATTGCTAGTACAATATCTATAGCCCAGATAAAATCGCCAGATATTGAAATTTTCTGTTTTCATTGCAATGTTGCTCTTTTATTCCACAATAAAATTCACTGAATAGATAACTGGAAATATTTGTTAATAAAACTGTAGGGTCTGAGTTTAAAATGATATTTGAAAACTAAAATTATCACTGAAACAGAAATTTTTTACGCATGTAAATTAAGCAAATCCACTTCTTTGAACTGCGCTGTAGTTTATAAAATTTTCCCACCTTTTGACCTCATGAGCCAAAACTTCCGTTTGACCTACGGACCTCAGGAGAAAGTTCCTTACAGTTGGCAGTGATTTTAAAGAAAGATTTAACTAACATTTCTTTAATGCTGTGACTTCATTTTTGACATGTAAGTCCTCAATATCCAGACATTTTATTTCACACTATTAAACTATTACAACGCGCTAGTGAAAACATTATTTTACTGACTTTCATTTAGTGCTACGGAAATAGGAGCATAGAGCATATATAAAAGCAGTTCTAAGTAGATGTGTCCACATTTAGATCAAGGCAATATTGCTTTGGACCTCAGCCAACACATCATTTTAAAGTCTGTGAAAATTGCCTACAATGTAAATAACCTCCATCTGTATTAGACATCCCTAACGCACATGTCTGTTTACCTATATTGTCCCTGGGCTGTTGATTGACTGTCAAAATAACTGCATCTCGCTGCAGTGCAGTTGTCTATTGGGGCTCTGCAGAGAGAAAAGTCAAAGTACCCACTATTTCCTAGCCCTGTGATAGCCAGAGTTGCTAATGACTGGTGCATAAGTCTAATTTCAATTGATTCTTGTACCCCTGAGAATATGAGGAGGAAAATATTTTTGTTGAAGAATAAGCTCCTAGGAGCTTGTGTTATTCATGTTTGTAAATGATACGACTTAAGTAAAGTTTTGTAGACTTGCCTTGAGCAGGAGAATAGTCACAGTATCAATTTATACACTTGTACTGTCTTGGGGTATGAGTAGGCTTTTATATCAATGTGGTAGAGTTTTCACCTTTAGATCAAACTGTCTTTGGTTTGATCACTGCCCAAGGCATCTGAGAATTTTGAAGAGTCTGTGACATGCCCATGAGGCTAGTTCAACTTCTCAGTGAAAATTACTAGCAATATTGATTTTGCCCCTAAGTTTCAAGTAGAAGTTGCCAGTAAGAATAATAATTATAGTCCCAGATAGCTCAGTCAGTCATGCCTTTACAGCCTAGGTTCGAGTCACGCTAGATGGTAATTATCAGCTGTTTGACCTTTGAAGTGATCAAAAGACATTATAACACCTAACACCTTAACTGGCATGAGTCTGATGTTTTGAATCATTATTGTTAGTACATATGCTAAGTCATTTTCAAGATGGCAATTTGTTATAACACTGTCAACAAGCAACAACTACAATGGAAAAAATCAAATGGGAGTAACGTCAATATATTAGACTAGCCAGAATGTAATGCATTTTCAAGCCCTCGGCCCCACCAGTTGTCAAGAGCCCCAAAGTTTTACTTGTATTTTCCAAACCCTTTGATAGGTTTTGTTTATATATGAGCAGTGACATGACAAAACCAACAGTTTTAAAGTGGTATGTGTACCCAGCGAAGACTCAGATCAACCTAGGAATCTGCCGGTCCTACTAGGCTTTTCGCTGTGCATTTACAGGGTAGCATAGGGTCTAAGCTAGCTTCATGCTAGTGTTTCCCCTAGCCCCTTTTAGCATGGCGCCGCGCCATGCCCCTTTTCCCCAGCGCCATGCCCTTTTTTCCAGCGCCATGCCCTTTTCGCTCTAAACTTCACCTGCCAATAAGGAGATACACATGTGTATTCACAGTTCATTGCCTCAATTGTTTTGACACCGTATGTAAACACAACTGTTGGCATTAATCCTGTTATGGTCCACTCGCTAATAAACTAACTGATCCGTGAAAATACCTGACAGATCTGCAGAATATCGGTTACCGGAAAGATCAAAGTGAGGCTTGTTGAAAGAAAAGGAGCCAATAGCCATGTTTCACAGTTACACAAATCAACATGTCCATTACGTTTTTTTGTTTTAAAGGTAGGTTCCTGTACTAGCGATAACAATCATGTCGACAAAATAATTTCGTCTTTTTCAGAGCAGTATTGAATTCTCTTATTTTTCTGAATTTGTAGCTACTGAGAAACTCGTCAGATGTTGAAGAAAATAGTCGTTTTCCCTTTTGATTTATTTTCTTTCGTCGGAATTCCAGTTCTAAAAATAACTATGTTTATTATGTCTATAAGTGCGCGATTTCTGATGCCATTCTCCAAAGGTCAATTTTCCCTTGTCGTGAGCTCTCCTAGAGGTCCTGGCATGGTGGGTGGGTTAAAACTATCCCAAAATGCAATGCAACATGACCTCAGCTGCGTTATCTATTTTTGGCGCGAACTTAAAATAGCGCTAACTGGTGTGCGAAGCAGAGTTAGGAAATCCCTTGCAAAACAACTTTTCTAATATTTTTTTGATTTAAACTTTTTAGTGAAACTTATTCATTCCCTTTTATAAGTGCTTTCCAACAACTTGGATGAAAGATCATCAAAATTATGATGCATTCCAAAGAACAGGAACCTACCTTTAATATTTTTCTAGAAGTCTTTTTTTAGATTCCTTTGGATTCATGGACTGTATTTGGGAAACTGATTTGTCCCACAGATGTGCAGGCTGATCATTGTCTTCACTTGTTGCTCACCCCGTAAAGCTTTTTTACCGATATGCGTTTTATATATGAGTTACATTCGAGACGTTTGATAAATTCTGGTGTAAAAATAATTACGCATATTATGCAAGTTTGATATTTCTGTCTTGTATATGCCGATTTTTTTGTCCAAAATAGAATTTGAAAATGGTTATATATATTTTTAATAGTATTCAACATCTGAGTACCCTTAAACAAAACTCACTTGAGTGAAGAAGATGAACAGAGCTAACTGAAACAGATATGAATAGAAATTAAAGGGAGGCAATTCTGTGCCAGATATTTTTTTCAAATACAGACCTAATGATAATCCTGGTCAGTAAGAATTATAAATAAATAAAGATAAAAAAAGAACAATAATGATAAATACATGTAACAAAATATAACTTGTAATAATAATTAGGATGTTGAAATGTTTTAGGCTATTTATGTTTCTTGATATTTAGAAGAAAAAAAAGAGAAGCTTGACACACAAAAAAAAAAAAAAAAAATACAGAGCAGATGCAATTTTTAGCTCGCCTGAACGAAAGTTCAGGAAGAGCTATTGTTGTCACCCTGGCTTTGGCGTCGGCGTCAGCGTCCGCGTCGGCGTCCGGATTGGATGTTTTGGTTAAAGTTTTTAAAGACCTATATCTCCTTAACCCATGGATGGATTCTTTTGATACTTGCACTGTAGTTAGATATTGGTCCAAAGTTTAACAGGGTACCACCCCCACCCCACTCCATGACCTTGATGTCAAGGTCATGGACTTTGAAAATTGGGAGTTTTTTGAACTGGATGTTTTGGTTAAAGTTTTATAAAGCCCAATATCTCCTTAACCCATGGATGGATTCCTTTGATACTTGTACTGTAGTTAGATATTGGTCCAAAGTTTTTCCAGGGTACTACCCCCACCCCCCTCAGTGACCTTGATGTCAATGTCATGGACTTAGAAAATTATCTTTTTATTCTTTCAATGTTTTGGTTAAAGTTTTTTAAAGACACATATCTCATGAACCCATAGATGAATTCTTTTTATATTTGCACTTTAGTTAGATATTGGTCCAAAGTTTTACACAGTACTACCCCAGCCCCGCTCAGTGACCTTTATGTCAAGGTCAGGGACTTAGGAAATCGGTCTTTATTAAAGTTTTCTAATTGCATACTGATTCATAATGCTTGGCAGAGACTTAATTTACACTTGAACTGATGTTAGACACTTTTTTGAGTTTTTACAAAACACTATATACTTACCTCACTGGATGACCTTGAAGTCAAGGTTATTGACTTTGAATTTGGGTTAAAGTTTTATATTTATGAAGACATAATTTCACAGTGCCACAATGGACTCAGTTGATACTAAACATGTACTTGGACTGATGTTAGATAATGGTTCAAGGTTTGATACATCCCAGCCTCCCCCTCCCCCACCGCTACCCCACTCCTCCCCCTACCCCCTTAGTTCTTTGACCTCAAGCTCATGAACTTTGAAATTTCATGTAATTTTTTTCTTATTTTAATTTTATTTTAAGACATTTCTGAGATAGCTTTTGTTTATAAATGTGTTGTGATTATGGACATGCTTGCCTGAAGTTTTATGCATAGCAGTCCACACCACCATAGTGACTGTGTGATGGGCAAGCACCTATTCAGGCGAGCTATGCTGTCAGGCGACAGCTCTTGTTTTTTTTATGTTTTATCATCATATGCAGGCTCTATTTGCTTAGTTATATCCAGGCTCTATTTGCTTAATCAATTAATGTAATTATGTTTACTGCATTTCACGATAAAGATGCTACTGCAGCGATAAATAAGAAAAGAATGATATGTTTTAATGCTTTATTAGCAGTATTAATCTCTGTCAGCTAATGTCCATTAAAACAAGGGTCTTTGAATGAAAGCATATACAGTGCCCTTTTTGTGAAAATTCACGCGCTAAAGTGCCCTTTTCTGAGAAAATTTACCATGCCCTTTTTCATTTCTGGGGGAAACACTACATGCGGACAGCGAAGACTCTGATCGCTGGGCACATGTGCCATTTTGTCGGTTTTATCGTGTCGCAGCTCATATATGACATGATTTTTAACTTTTATTTAGTAACTTTCCCACCCCTGGGAGTGACCTTGGTAGTGGTTCAGGTCACAGACTTACCATATTAATCCTATTAAATGCCCCAGGGTCATTGCATTTTAAGAAAGGGGGCGTTATTTAGAGCCTAAACTGTAGTAAATCAACCACTGCCAAATCAGTGTTCTCCCCAGACTATTAAGGCATGTCGCTTGCAACATGCCTTCCTCTTCAAATTACCTCTTCAATATGCCTTAATTTCCGATGAAACTTTATTAAAATTCTATAATTTCATTTCTAAGCCAGTGAAGTTGTTTTAAATGCATTAAGGATCATCAATAAATCATTTATAAGGCAACTTTAGTCTAATTTTGACAAAATATTGCTATATTAAGGATTTTAAAAATTGATCAACATATCAAAATTTGATTTTTATGTTAAAAGCAACATGCCTTCTGAAATTTCTGGGGAGAACACAGCAAATGCTTCTAATAAACAGTATAAAGTGAAACGGTATACTTACAGGGGAAGCAATCTACTAGTTCTGCCTCCCTTTTCAGTAGGGGTCAACCCTTAAAGGAAAGAATTTGCTCCTTTAGGAGAAAAGAATGCTCCTTTAGGAGCAAATTCTTTCCTTTATGAGTAGACCCTAGGCCAAAGAGCTACATCATCCAATGAAGCAAACACAAATTCATGCAAGTTAATATAACATTATTTTTAGAAAAGAGGCAGGGGTGTTTATTAGGATTAATACTGTATACATGTAGAACCTTTTTGGGTCAAGTTTGATGCTGAAGTTTTTAAAGGCTTATTTAAAGGCTCATAGTTCTTAACTGGGATGATGGGCTTATTTATATTTAGCATGATGATAGATGAGTTTTTGTTTCTTGAACATAATGTAAAAAAATCTCATGCTAGAACCAAGTAACTAATGAGGTCCAAACAGCCATTGGGGAGCATGACATACCCCTGATCATGGTCAAGAAATGAAAACTAAGGTGATTTAGCCGCATCCCAATTAAGGTCTTCTGGTTTAGCTAAGGCAATTCTGCAGGGCACTGTGAAAGGAAAAAAGAAGGCCTAGACAGAAGAAAAGGTTGGAGGACAATATTAAACAATATTAAAGAATGGCAAAGGATGGACTTGCCAGAACAACTTGAGCAGTTGAAAACAGGACTAAGTGGAAAGAGATTGCATGGTTATGAGATAGAATAGAATAGAAAATAGATGATAGATTGGATACAGTTCTGTCAACCTAGATCACTAAAATACATCATATTTGGTAATGTCAGAGAACAATATGGAAACTTTCATACATGTGAGCTGCGACAGGATAAAACCAACAAAGTGGCATGTGTGTCCAGCAAAGACTCAGATCAGCCTGGGCATCTGCCTCGTCTATTCAGAGTTTTCACTGTCGCCATGGAAGTAGCTTAGGCTCTTAGCTACCTTGCACAATGAAGACTGATCATACTGGGTGGATGCCCAGCTGATCTGAGGCTTTGCTGGGTGCACATGCCACTTTGTTGATTTTGTTGTGTTGCTGCTCTTTTATCAAAACAGATGGAAGAGAACAGCTACAGACTTTCAGGGAGAGGGCTACTTCTGAATACAGCTGATGAAGTGAAACGACTGATTCACAATCAGTTTATCAACTTTATCCCAACTTATCGGTGCTTTTTCTGGGGAAAAAAACTCTGTACCTTTGATTTTTACCTCCTGTCTGAATGGGAGTCAACTCTTAAAGAAAAGAATTTGCTCTAGGAGCAAATTCTTTTTTTTTTTAGAGTAGACCCCCTTTGGAAGGGCTTTGTCCTCCAGGGAAGCAAAAAGAAGTCACAAAAGTAGTTCCCCTTTCTAAAAATTGCAAAAAAATAATATCATGGAGGTGTACCCATTTATTTAATATGATGATAATTTTTCAGCGTATCAGTTATATTGTTATAGAGTTGAGAAATGGGAGTGACACAGTTATGGCAGATCTTGGCACCAGTCCAACAACACAGGCCCCTCTCCTCACTGGCAGGGCAGTCCCTAGCGGTGGACCTCAGTATCTGGGTGTGTGAGACGCAGTCTGTCAAACAAATGCAAGGAGTTGTGTCTAAACCATTTCTGAGGTTTGTATCTGTGTCTAATCTTACGTAGTGAACAAACTGGATAAAACTTAGGTTTCAAAATAGAAACATAGCGACAAGGGTTGGTGGAACTGTAGCCTGCAATCACAGAAACACTTAGGTTGAGAAATAAAACTGGTCGCATTATTATTAAAATGAACTTAGTCAACTCTCGATACCTCAAACTATGATATTTCAAAGCTCTGCTTATACCAACAAGTTTGGTTTGGTCACATTCCGTAGGTTGTCAACCATGATGTTACAAGAGCAGAGTTCAGCCTGACGGAGCCATGATGAAATACTGTTGGAAAGGACGTAAAATCGCAAGTCATCCATCCATCCATCAACTTTAAGGACTCTCGCAGGCTTACGATCAAAAGCTGTTATAGTGTTTTCATTTGACATAGGTGGCTTGCACGTCAGGACTCACATTACTTACCATAATTACGGTAAGTAATGAAACATCCTTACCAGTTTTGTAAGTGTCTAAAGATACTTCTTTCTTGCAGTGTGTTAGTTCATAGCAGTTGACATAATGACAAACAGTGCAGACCAAGATCAGACTGCTCCTTAGGAGAAGTCTGATCTGGGTCTGTACTATTTTCTTCAGTACTTTTGCCCCAATATTTACGATCATTATGGTAATTTCAGAAACTTGTTTTTCCGAATTTCACATTTAACCCAGCTTGGGGTTAAGCTTGTGTTTGTGGTGGAAGGGACAGCCCCGGAACTGAAATGGGAGGCTATGATGAAGAGACAACAAGCACGGTTTCCAGGGAGACAAGGGAGACAACCACAGCACAGGCAGGGCCGCAGAAATTTTAACAGTTGTCTAAGAGAGGTATTTATTTGATGAACATGTAGGTGTTTTTGCTATATTGGAGCAAATTTTTGCATTGGGAAATTTGGAAACAAATCAATCATTCTTAGTAGAATGATGCAAAAATTAAACCCTGTTTCTACTATTCTTGTGTTAGCTCCACTTTATACAAAAATTCAACATTTTGAGTTGTACTGGAGAACATCGTCATGAGAATTACAACAGCAACAATTGAATTCTCCTTTTCTCTCTCACATGGTTTGTAGTAACATAAAGCACTGACTTAAACCATAATAATTTAGCAAGAAGATAGAGTTCCCCATCTCTTCAATCAGTCTGAGAATGATCCCAGATATCTAAATTAGTCTTCATTAATTTCTACTATAAATGGATTTTTTATTTTTTCAAAACAACTTTACAAAAATGTAGGTCCGTCTTATAAAATGGATCTAAATTTTTTTGGGTTGTTTCAGAGAGGAACAAAATCACCAACTTATAACTGAATAATATGATAGTAAGAAAAATACAAAAAAAAATCAAGATCATAAAGAGCTGAATTTAACAATTCTCAGTCAGTTTATCTGATTTTCAAATCTGCAGAGTTTGTAAAGGAGTTGAAGGTTGAAACAAGAGGTAATATTCTGAATTGTACCATTTCTTTTTCAGTGTTGTGAGCTTCTGGATATTCTTGGAATTCCATATGTTCAGAGTCAAGGGGAGGCAGAAGCCATGTGTGCTGTATTGAATGCTGCAGGGGTAAGCTGTAGTGGCATGTTTTGTGTCCCTTCTTGTTGATTTGTCTTTGCATAATTCTATAGAATTATTTTAACAGTTTGTGTCATAGATCTGTTGTATTCACCAGTTAAGCCATGGTAAAAAAGTATATATTGACAGGGAATAAGTTCACACAAAAAAATTGGCAACACGAAAGTCTTGAACATACATGTAAATATGCTGCAACTTACAAGCATTTGTACATTTTCACAATACAGTAATATAAACTCACAAATGTCTCCTGGAGAAAAGGCATTTTGGCCATGGGAAATTACAGCATTATACAGATTTTTAATTCTTCCCTGCATCCTGGATTACAAAATACATGTACATGTATCTGTTTATTTTCTGTAGTTGGTTGATGGATGTCTCACAAATGATGGGGATGCCTTTCTTTATGGTGCTACAGTGGTCTACAGAAATTTCACAATGAATACAAAGGTTTGTTATTGATTGTGAATAAATACACATTGAAAAGTCTGAAGCATAGGAGCGAGCAGTGCTTTAAGTATAGAGCTGCTAGAATGGGCCAGAGATGAGTTTTTTCAGACATTGTTGTTACATTCTTGACATTAACTGTCACCAGCTATTAGGGGAGAGCCGAGTAACTTCGGACAACGGGTAAATTCGGACAGTGACATTTTTAGCTCACCTGAGCCAGCGGCTCCGGGGGAGCTTATAGGATGGTAAGGCTCCGTTGTCCGTCGTCCGTCGTCCGTCCGTCCGTCCGTCCGTCGTCCGTCCACACTTTCAAACAACTTCTCCTCTGAAACCGCTGGGCCGATTGTAACCAAATTTCATATAGAGCCTACTGGGACCTTAGGAACGAAAAGTTGTTCAAACGGTCCTGGTCACATGACCAACATGGCCGCCATGCCCATATATGGTAAAAACCTGAAAAAATCTTCTTCTTCAGAACCAATAGGTCGATGGCCTTGAAACTTGGTATGTAGCATCGGGTACACGAGTACTACCAAGATTGTTCAAATTATGACCTTGGGTTGACCTTGACCTTTTTTACGGTAAGGTCAAATTTGCTTCCTTATGCTTTTATAGGCAAAATGATGCAACATAAGATATCTTGGAAAATGTTGAAGATTTTGGCCTATAAATTGGTACATACAGTCATCTTAATGACTACATGAAGATTTATGAGTACAAGAGGTCAAGGTCATTCTTTGACATTTGACCCAGAACTCTCATATTTTGACAATATCAAACAATCTCCTCAAAAACAATTAGGTCAATTGTAACCAAATTTCATATAGGTCCTCCAGGAGTTTAGGGAATGAAAATTTGTTCATACGGTCCAGGTCACATGACCAACATGGCCACCACGCCCATATATGGTAAAAACCTTTAAAAATCTTCTTCTCCAGAACCAGTAGACCGATGGCCTTGAAACTAGGTATGTAGCATTGGGTACTCAAGTACTATCAAGATTGTTCAAATTATGACCCTGGGTTGACCTTGACCTTTTTTACGGCAAGGTCAAATATCTGAAAATGCTGGAACATGAGATTTCATGGTAAGTTTTGAAGATTTTGGCCTAAAAATTGGCATATACAATCATCTTAATGAGTACATGAAGATTTATGAGTACAAGAGGTCAAGGTCATTCTTTGACCTTTGACCCAGAAATCTCAAATTTTGACAATTTCAAACAATCTGCTCTAAAACCACTGGGCCAATTGAATCCAAATTTCATATAGAGCCTTGAGGGGTTGAAGGAATGAAAAAATTTTCTTACGGTCCTGGACACATGACCAACATGGCCGCCATGCCCATATATGGTAAATACCTTTAAAAATCTTCTTCTCCAGAACCAATTGACCGATGGCCTTGAGACTTTGTATGTAGCATTGGGTACTTGAGTACTATCAAGATTGTTCGAATGATGACCTTGTGTTGACCTTGACCTTTTACAGCAAGGTCAAATATGGGAAAATGGTAGAACATAAGATTTCATGGAAAGTTTTGAAGAGTTTGGCCTAAAAAATTGGTATATACAGTTGTCTTAATCAGTTCATGAAGAATTATGAGTACAAGAGGTCAAGGTCATTTTTTTACCTTTGATCCAGATCGCTCATATTTTGACATTTTCAACCATTTCCTCAAAAGCCAAAGGGCCAATTGTGAACACATTTCATATAGAGCCTCCAGGGGTTGATTGAATGAAAATTTGTTCAAACGGTCCAGGTCACATGACCAACTTGGCTGCCATTACCACTTATGGTTAATATTTTTCTTCTCCAGAACCAATACACCTATGGCCTTGAAACTTGGTAAATAGCATGGAGTACTAGAGTAGGCGCCACCAAGACTGTTCAAATGGTGACCTTGGGTTTACTTTGACCTTTTTTGCGGCATGGTCAAATATGGGAAAATGCTAGAACATAAGATTTCATGGAAAGTTTTGAAGACTTTGGCCTAAAAATATGGTTGTCTTAATGAGTACATGAAGATTTATGAGTACAAGTGGTCATGGTCATTCTTTGACTTTTGACCCAAAACTCATATTTTGACAATTTCAGACATGATAAGTAAAAGCCACCTTGCCAATTGTTCAGGTGAGCGATTCAGGGCCTCATGGCCCTCTTGTTTCCTTTATATCTCAGTTGCCTGGAACTAAAACAAAATAATAACTGGCCAAACAGTGAAATCCTGATGAGATGGCTCATTATGAGCCGTCTCATCTGGATTTTCACTGTTTGTAAGGTATGTCCGAATTTACCCGCCTGTCTGAAGTTACCCGACTCTCCCCTACATCTTGATAGGCAAACTATTGTTGTCACATCGCCAAAGCCCAGTTTGCTGACATTAGCTGTGTATCAAACATCATAGTATTGCAAGTGCCCAGACCAAGCTTAGTCTTGGCTAGTCTGTAATGGGTAATATTTTGTTTGAGATGTATGGATGCACCGCCATGTTTGTTGGCCATTTTGCAAAGGGGAGCAGCTTTTGTGACCCATTTGCTTCCCTGGACAGTAAAGACCTTCCAAACGGGGGTCTCTCTTAAAGGAAAGAATTTTCTCAGTGCAGCCAATTCTTTCCTTTAAGCAGAAAGCAGAGTTGACCTCCACTGAAAAGAGAAGCAATAATGAAAATGGCAGACGAAAATGGAAGATTTGCTTCTCCTAAAAGTGTTCCTATTCACCTTAATTTTTTTTCCCTAATTGCTGCATAAAAAAAACATTGGAGTCGGTATTTATTTTTATTTGTTTATTTTTTAGCTCGCCTGAGCACGAAGTGCTCAGGGTGAGCTTTTGGGATACCCTGATGTCCGTCGTACGTCCGGACGTCCGTCCGTCAACTTTTGCTTGTGTACACTCAAGCGGGCACAGTTTCCATCCAATCTTTATGAAACTTTGTCAGAATGTTAGTCTTTATAAAATCTAGGCCAAGTTCGAAACTGGGTCATGTCGGGTCAAAAACTAGGTCACTGGGTCAAATCTTAGAAAAACCTTGTGTACGCTCTAGAGGGCACAGTTTTCATCCAAAGTTCATGAAACTTTGTCAGAATGTTTATCCTCGTAATATCTAGGCCAAGTTTGAAACTGGGTCACGTCGGGTCAAAAACTAGGTCACTAGGTCAAATCATAGAAAAACCTTGTGTACGCTCTAGAGGACACAGTTTTGATCCAATCTTTATGAAACTTTGTCAGAATGTTTATCTCCATAAACTCTAGGCCAAGTTTGAAACTGGGTCATGTTGGGTCAAAAACTAGGTCACTAGGACAAATCTTAGAAAAACCATGTGTACGCACAGTTTTGATCCAAAGTTCATGAAACTTTGTCAGAATGTTTATCTTCATAATATGTAGGACAAGTTTGAAACTGGGTCATGTCGGATCAAAAACTAGGTCACTAGGTCAAATCGTAGAAAAACCTTGTGTACGCTCTAGAGGACACAGTTTTGATCTAATCTTTATGAAACTTTGTCAGAATGTTTACTTCCATAAACTCTCGGCCATGTTTGAAAGTAGATCATGTTGTGTCAAAAACTAGGTCACTAGGTCAAATCTTAGAAAAACCTTGTGTAAGCTCTAGAAGGCACAGCTGTGATCCAAAGTTCATGAAACTTTGTCAGAATGTTTATTATCATAATATGTAGGACAAGTTTGAAACAGGGTCACGTCGGATCAAAAACTTGGTCACTAGGTCAAATCTTAGAAAAACCTTGTGTATGCTCTAGAAGGCACAGTTTTCATCCAAAGAAACTTTGTCAGAATGTTTATCCTCATAATATCTAGGACAAGTTCGAAACTGGGTCATGTCGGGTCAAAAACTAGGTCACTAGGTCAAATCATAGAAAAACCTTGTGTACGCTCTAGAGGACACAGTTTTGATCTAATCTTTATGAAACTTTGTCAGAATGTTTATCTTCATAAACTCTCGGCCAAGTTTGAAAGTAGGTCATGTCGGGAAAAAACTAGTTCACTAGGTCAAATCTTAGAAAAACGTTGTGTAAGCACTAGAAGGCATAGTTTTGATCCAATCTTCATGAAACTATGTCAAAATGTTTATTGTCCATATATCTAAGCCCCCTATGAAACTGAGTCACGTCGGCTCAAGGTCAAATCTTAGAAAAACTTTGTGTACACCCTAGAGGGCACAGTTTTGATCCAATCTTCATGAAACTCTGTCAGAATGTTTATCTTCATAAACTCTCGGCCAAGTTTGAAAGTAGGTCATGTCGGGTAAAAAACTAGGTCACTAGGTCAAATCTTAGAAAAACGTTGTGTTAGCACTAGAAGGCATAGTTTTGATCCAATCTTCATGAAACTATGTCAAAATGTTTATTGTCCATATATCTAAGCCCCCTGTGAAACTGAGTCACGTCGGCTCAAGGTCAAATCTTAGAAAAAGTTTGTGTATACCCTAGAGGGCACAGTTTTGATCCAATCTTCATGAAACTCTGTCAGAATGTTTATCTTAATGAAATCTAGGTAAAGATTGAAACTGGGTCGTGTCGGGTCAAAAACTTGGTCACTAGGTCAAATATAAGAACGACCTTGTATACGCTCCAGAGGGCACAGTTTTGATCCAATCTCAATGAAACTGTGTCAGAATGTTTATTCTTACAATATCCAGGCCAAGTTTGAAACTGGGTCATGTTGGGTCAAAAACTAGGTCAAATGTTAGTATGGTAAAAACTCTTATAAATCTTCACCAGAGCCAGTGAACTGATTAATGCTCAGGTGAGCGATTCAGGGCCACCATGGCCCTCTTGTTTTATTTATTTAGTTACCAATTTATTTATTTATTTAGTTTTGTAGCTGTATCTACTTACAGGGATCTCCCCAGACCTTTAAGGCATGTCGCTTGCAATATGCCTTTCTCTTCAAATTACCTTAGCAACATGCTTTAATTGCTAATGAAAATTTGTAAAAATGCTATTATTTTCATTTCTTATCCTGTAAAGTTGTTTTAAATGCATTAAGGGTCATCAATAAATTATTTAAAATGTAAATTTAGGCTAATTTTGACAAAACAAAGCTACGCTAAGGATTTAAAAATTTGATCGACAAGTCAAAATCTGATTTTAGTGCTACAAGCAACATGCCTTTGAAATTTCTGGGGAGAACACTGTACTGAGTTCCTGTTTTCTTGTAGGATCCGCATGTGGAAAGTTACAGAATGTCTGATATAGAAACTGAACTAGGGATAGACAGAAATGGACTTGTGGCCCTGGGGCTCCTACTAGGCTGTGACTATCTTCCCAAGGGTGTGCCAGGGATAGGCCATGCTAATGCTGTCAAGCTGATGCAGACATTGAGAGGAAGAAATGTACTGAAAAGGTAAATCATATAGCCTAAAAGTGCAAAAAAAAAGCAGACGACAGAATTTACGTCTGCACATTTCGGTGGGGCCTGTGAATATGCACGGTTTGACCAGAGTCTTTCCTTTTAACATATAAAATCCAGGGGAATCTAAAAAGTGAAAAATGAAGGTTCTTCCATCTGTTTGCACAAAATGGTAGGCTTATTTATGTGTTTACTATACACACAGGGCTTAAGGTCTTTTGTATGTGTCATCTGAATTTATGATGTTTGTAACTTCTTTTAAAGGTGTGAGGGTATACCCCCATGCTTTTCTGCCATTTTTGTCGCACCTGGTTTAGCAAGGTGCGATATAGGAGTTCACTTTTCCGTCCGTCCGTCAGTCCATCCATTCGTCCGTCCGTCCACAATTACGTCGACCCTAGCGTTCGGGTCCATTATTCTCAATCTATGATACCTACATTCATCAAACCTCGTTAAAGTTTTTACTTAGAATGGTCTCGAGGAACCTTGAACTTATTTTGACCTTTGACCTATTTTTCATGCTCTATTGACTTCGTAAATTCTGTGCCGTCCGTTCATCCACAGTTACGTCGACCCTAGCGTTCGGGTCCATTATTCTCAATCTATGATACCTACGTTCATCAAACCTGGTATAAAGTTTCTTCTTAGAATGGTCTCAAGGAACCATGCACTTATTTTGACCTTTGACCTATTTTTCATGCTCTGATGACTTCATAAAATTCTTTGCCAAAAATTATGTCGACCCTAGTGTTTAAGTCCGTTTCTCTCAATCTATGATACCTGCAATCTTTAAACCTGGTATAAAGTTTTTTTCTTATGATGGTCTAGAGGAGTGTTTCCTTTATTTTGACCTTTGACCTATATTTTATGCTCTGCTGACTTAGTAAAATTTTACGTCAAAAATTACGTCAACCCTAGCATACTGGTCCATTTCTCTCAATCTATGATACCTACGGTCATCAAACCTGGTATAAAGTTTCTATTTAGGTTGATCTAGAGGATTGTTGCACTTATTTTGACCCATATTTCATGCTCTGCTGACTTCGTAAAATTTAGAGAGCTAGAATCATCAAACCTGGTATAAAGTTTCACCTTAGAATGAACTCGAGGATTAATGCACTTGTTTCAGCCCTTGATATATATTTCACGTGCTACTGATTTTGTAAAATTTCACATCCAAAATTGTGTCGACCTTAGGGTTTGAGTTCATCTCTCTTTAAATACAGTGGGTGTAATCATCAAACCTGGCTTGAAGATTGTCCTGGGATGCTGCTATTATTTGTACCCTTGACCAATATATCATGCTCTATTGACCTTATAAATTTTATGTCAACCTGGCATCCATGATTATATGGACAAGAGCATTCAAGTCCGTTTCTCACTAACTATACCACCTACAATCATCAGACATGGCATAAAATGTTTTCTTAAGCTGGTGTCCTCGATTGTTTGACTGCTTTATACCTTTAATCTAAAATGTATAGAACTGCATCTAGTTTGTAAGTCCAATTTGCTCAAATTTCTACATAAATTCATCAGACCTAGTGTACACTTTCCTCTAACCATGGTATGTACTACTGAGAAAGCATAAGGCAGGTGCGACATAGCATTCCGCGGAATTCTTGTTTCAAGGGAGGTATCTTGTGTGACTTTCTGTTTGCTTTTTTGCACAAATCCTTCAAAAAGGGTCTACTCTTAAAGGATAGAATTCACTCCTCTAGGAGAAAATTATTTCCTTTAACTGTAGATCCCTGTTGAGAGCAAAATAATAACGGCGCAGTTGCTTCCCAGAAAATGTACCCAAATGTCTACAAATAAACCAATTAATTTGTAGATTGAAAGAGTGGAGAAGACTGTCTGAAGCTGAATGTCTGGACCAAGTAGAAATCTTGATGAGGAGAAAGGCTATTGCTGTTCCTGACTTTCCTCAGGAAAAGGTAATATCGAAAGCTTTGATAAGCAACAGAGTGGTATATTTAAGATATCCTATATGGCCTTGTGGCCATGGGGGCAGTGGATGTTAAGAGGCCCACCATATTCAGGGCACAGCATATGACAGATGGAGCACATCCCTCTCCTGTTGCGGCCTTAAACCTTCCAGGAAAAGGTATCTATTTGCTGCTTGGTTGACAGAATTTTTCAACTGTTGGCTAATTTGCCTCTGGCCTTCTGCACCAAAGGTGAGTGCCGCTAACATTTTGACCATGGCACCTCTCTGCAATAGCTTTGTGTGAAATGGTGAGGTTTCCTTTTGGATGCATTTTATATTTGCTTATCTTTGCATGTTTGTTAGACCTGACTCATTGTTGGACTGAAGTAATTTCAATTTAAACTTTTCAACAAAGTTAAAAGCTGATCATGTGAAAATAACATAGGGCAAAATTGGATTATTAAGAAAGAGTGTCACACATGTACTGATGCTGGTAAACTTGCATGCCACAGGTTTTTTTAAAGGCAGAGCACATCTACGACCCAACACAATTTACACTATCTATAAGAAATATAAACAAATTCATCCCTGAGCTCTTGTCAAATTATCATTTAACACTGAAAGTACCAGAGAGAAAAATTGCTGAATTTGCAAACACTGTAGATCTTAGCAAACACTGTAGATGTTGAAGAGGCAGCTCATACTGAGCTGCCTCATCTAGATCTACACTGTTTGCCCTTTAGTTTTTAAATTCTCAATATAGTATAGTTTGGATGAATTTTTTTGGAAATTTTGCAGACATATTATTTGTTGTTTGCTTTTTGTGCTTAAAAGATAAATTTCTGTATACATTTGTTCTATCATTGCAGGTTATAAAGGAGTTTCTTGTCAGTAAAGATAAATGTCCCAGTATCATTCCAGGTTGGAAACGACCTATTATTAGTCAGCTGCAGGTAATTGGTATTCCTCCTTACTCATGTACTTACTAGGGGTGAGTTCTTCTAAGTTAAGGAGCGGCTGTAGTGTAGTGGATAACACTCCGAACTAACAATCCAGGGGTCGCAAGATCTATCCCCCGCTTCTGCGGTCTTTCGGATGAGACTATAAATCAAGGTCCCGTCTCCATATGACCTTATTGTTGGTGGGACGTTAAACCCGAGTTCACTCACTTACCCACTCTTTTACGTTAACAAGACATTGCATTTTCATTTGCATAGTAGGCTGAAGCATTTTTTTTTTTTTGCTGAAAAAAATTGAGAACTGCAAAAACTTTTTTTTCAGCAAAAATAATAGCATGAGCTATTTTAAGAGAGTCAAGAAATCATTGACTTATGACTTTGATAAGCTAGCAATGCTTTGAATAACTGGCTCCTAGGCTTGAATAAACTTGAAGTAAATAGTGCATAGAAATTGCACTTGGCAGTTCAGATCTTTCCCACCTTGGTGGCTGTAGCTTTTCTTTTTCATTTAAAAAAGATAACATGAAATAACAAGAGCTTCGCAAGCTGCGCATAATACGCCCATTTCAGTGTCATGAAGGAGTTACAGAATGAATAAGATTGCTTATAGAATGATGGACAGGCAGACAATCTGGGGGAAACAACTCTGTAATTATTGACTACAATGTTATTAAAACATCTAACACATCAAATATAGTATTCCTCAAAATTATTGAGAATTTTTTGCAAAGTGAAAATGAAGCACTGGTAGTTGACAGATCATGTATATATTTTATATCTTTGTTTACTTAGTTAACAACATCCCTCTGTGAATTTTTTAGCGTACCAGTATTACTCATATGTTTGAGTCACAAATGTTATGTCCCCTTGCATTGTGCCACCCAGAGATTTTTTGTCCGGCAGGAAAATTATGTACCCTTACCAAATAAAATTGACATTTGTGCAAAATATAATGACAAATCTGTTGATTTCTGAATGTTTTTCTCATCTAGAGATAAGGTGTTGGCAAATTGAAAACAGAATTTTGTTCGAGCTTGTCAGCTGTATATGCTGCTGGCGTTCAAACACGTGACTTCATTTCGAAAAAGTGCCCGAAATTGGGGAAAATTGCAATTTTGACAGAAGGTATGTTGCTCTGATTCATTCTTATTCTATACATCTCGATGGAAACGGCACAAAACCATTTTTTTTGTAAGGCTTAGTAAACGTGCTATAAGGGATATGAGTTTTGTAATGATTATCTATACATTGCCAAAAATATTCCATTCAGATCAATAACCGATCAGATTTTTTGCTGTTTCTGATGCTTTCAATATTCTTCCTATAATATAACAGCCAGTCCCTGACTCAGAAACTGGAATTAGTAACTTTACATCATGCAAAATATTAAAGGCAACATTACTTATGTAGATGGTGTTGCCCAATGAAGAAAATAAATCATTTCACCTGAGATAGTTTATTTCTAGCAAAGGTGGTGTAGAAAAATATAGTCGAAGTCAAGGGACAAATTTTTACAGGGGTGTACCCTAGCCCATCCTTACCTACCACTGACGAAAGAAAATGCATCATATTGTCATTTTTGTATATCCAGCTTGAAACAGAGGTTCTTTTATTGTATTTACCGTGTTTAGAATATTGTTGAATATGTATGTCTAGCAACTGTGTGCCAAAATGCAATTCTCAATAATTTTGAGGAATACTGTACCATCAGTATACCAAAAATCAGCTTCCAGGGTGAAGCAGCTCAGAATTGAGAAATACCAAAGTCAAACAAGGGAGATAATTTGTAAACTAAGTAAACTAGAGTACCATTCTTGGTCATAAAATATTCCCTTGACAATATACACATCACCATTAAGTTTTGTGAAAATATTTCCAACGGTTAAAGAGTTACAGAGTAAAACAGAAATTGATGCAAGGGCAGATGATTCAGGAAGTAAGTAAGCCAGAGTTGTGGTTCATGCTCATGATACACTGCCCCATTACTATACACATTCCTACAAAGTTTCATTAAAATATTTCAAAGGGTTAAGGAGTTATGGGGGAATGGGGCTAGCCTAAAAAAAACTAATCGAAGGGAGGTTACTCCAAAATTAAGTAAGGGGGGACAACCCCTCTTATATGTGACACATCATCTTGTGATCATGCACGTTGCTGTAAAGTTTCAACAAGATGTTCCAAACGGTTACTAAGTTATTGAATGCACAAGATTAGTATACACAAAAATTTAATCAAAGGGATGCAACTCCAAAACGAAGAGCAACCATTGTTATACACGACACATCAACAGACCCTCATACACATTGCTATTTAGTTTCATCAAGATATCCCAAACAGTTATCTAGTTATGACGCGCACAAGACCAGTAGGTCGAAAAATAATCAAAGGGGCATAACTCGAAAACTAAGTAAGGGGGAGCAACCATTACTGTATGCGACACTTTGCCCCATCCTAATATATATGCATACAAAATTTCATGAAGATATCTCAAACGGTTACTGAGATATGGTGTGCACAAGAATGTTGACGGACGGACGGCGCCATGCCATAATACGTCCATTTTTTCAAAACGGGCGTATAAAAACCAACCAATGCTTCAGATAAAAAAGGATAACTATAATAATTTCCCATAAAAACATGTTAAGTCAGTTCTAATGTAGGGTCACAACTTACATTTTCATTGAAAAGTAAGTAAAAGTACCTCAAAATTATCCCCCAAACCCACCTTATATGGAGCTCTGGCTAAACCTTTCTGCTTGTTTTATAAGCTTGCAACACAAACTTTTATCCTGGCCCAACTGTATAAATGAAGCTAATTACTGTATCAGATAAGGCGGGATTTTGAAAAGGAAAAAAAAGAAGCAAACATTTATGATGAGTGGATTCTTTTACCTGACTATTTAGACTGGTACATGTCCAGTCCAAGGGAGTGAGAAAATAACCCAGCATAATTACGCAACCTGACCGTCCCAGATCTACTTGGTGAGGTGATTCCAGTGAGCAACCACAACGCATGAAATTCTAAAGGAAAATAAGAAAAAGTAAAGATCTCTCCGATCATTACATTCTTTCTTTTGGTCCACTCTGCATGCCCATATAGTAATCTGTTGTCGGCTATCATTTTTTTTCAGGATTTTGCTCTAGATAAACTAGAGTGGCCTATAGAATACAGCCTTGAAAAGATCCTTCCCCTGGTCACTTTGTGGGACATGCAGGATATCATCAGTGCCAAACATCCTTCTTCAAGGTTACACTTAGAACCACACAGGTAAATATTTACAAAGCATTTTACCTGTGAATGATGTTAAAGATTTTGGTCTTCGTGTGACCAGCAGAAAGTGAGCCATGGACATTGCTTTTCCGCTGATGGTATTTTACAGGTACAAGTCACTTTAAAGTGTACATACACAGATCAGCCTTCACACCAGTGCAATTTGGTCATGGAACTTAGGCAACTCCCTTCCTGAAATCTAAAAGACAGTGCCTATCCTGGCCGAACTAGGCAGTGTAATACTCCTTCAAAATAAAATACATGTAAGAGGTGGGGCATGGGAGGGTCTAGAGGTACTATTTAAACAAAGAATGCCTTTTATGCCCCTGAAGGAACTTCAGGTGGCATATTAAAAATGCACCATCCATCCATCCGTCCGTCCTTAACAAATCATGTCTCAGCATTTACTTAAAAACTACTGAAGCAAATTTGATGAAACTTCACAGAAAGATAAAGCATAACGTGAACGTGTGTCATGCACAAGACTTAGGTCCCTACCCCCAAGGTCAAGGTCACAGTA
Source organism: Ctena decussata (assembly GCA_963989385.1). Lineage (NCBI taxonomy): Eukaryota > Metazoa > Mollusca > Bivalvia > Lucinida > Lucinidae > Ctena > Ctena decussata. The sequence continues at coordinate 33,275,576 of OZ022508.1, read as the reverse complement.
TGGTCAGAGGTCAAATTATGTCTCAAAATCATGTATTAATGATTACTAATAAACTACTGAAGCAAATTTAATGAAACTTCACAGAAAGATAAAGCGTAATGAGAAGGTGTGTTGCCTACAAAAGAATTAGGTTCCCACATCCAAGGTCAAGGCCACAGTTAGGGGTTAGAGGTCAAATCCTATGTCTGCAATTACTTAAAACCTGCTAAAGAGAATATCATCAAACTTTTAAGAAAGATAAACCATAATGAGAAGGTATGTCACACACAATATTAAAGTTCCAAAAGGTCGAGGTCAAGGTCACAATCTGGGGGTCAGAGGTGGAAAAACGACTTTGCAGTTACTCTTAAAAGTATCAAAGCAAACTTCATTCATCTTCACAGACAGATAAATGAAATGGTATGCCAGGCACATAGCATAATTTGTCGCACCCATGGTCACAGTCAAAGGTCAAGTTTTTTCACCTGAACTGCTAAAAAACAACCAAAACCGATTAGATAAAACTTCATAAAAATTAGATGGTATGTCACAATCAAAATTAAGGTCTTCTTGCTCAAGGTCAGGGTCACAGTCAGGCCTCGGAGGTCAAATTATGCGTCTGAATTGGCGTGAAATTGCTGAGTGAATTTTGTTAAACTTCAAAGAGAAAAAAAAATGCATGATAAAATGATACAATTTTTTGTAAGATTTAGGATCCCATGCCCAAGGTCAAGGTCACAGTCATAGGTCAGACATCAGACTTTTTGTATACTACCTCGAAAATAGCTAAAGTGAGTTTAATCAAACTTCACAGAAAGGTAAAACATAATGAGAAGGTATGTCATGTTCAAGATGTAGGCTCCAAAGCAATGGATCAAAGGTCAAATTGTAGGGGTCAGAGGTTAGTTTAAGGGCCTTGGGGGTAATTTGTTACATACTGTAACATTTCTTGTTTCCTTTAGATTAATTTACAATATACAATGATCTGAGTATGCTCTCTCTGCAGATGCCTGAAAATGTAATGATATGGTGTGCCTCATATACAGTGTACATGTATGGATACAGCTTTGTGTTTTTGTTGCCACTTTTTAAAAGGGAACAGCTTTTCTGACTTACTGTTTGCTTGCATGGACAACCAAGCCATTCCAAAATGGGGTCTACTCTTAAAGCAAAAAAAAATTGTTGTAGCAGAGAAAATTCTTTACTTCAAGTGTTGACCCTCATTTAGAAGGAAGGCAAAAATATGGTTGAGTTGCTTTCCCTGAAAAGTGTACCCATACACATGAACATATATTCAAACAAAAACTGTCTGAAAAGGCCAAAATCTCATAATTAAAAGTTGAATTTTCAATACATCAGCTTGTATTAAGCAAGCACCTGTCTTCAGCAAGCAGCTTTTGCCATTCATGTGGGTGCTTGCTTAAGACAGGTTAGAGTGTATTTTCTTGTTTGGATTTGCAGAATAGTGAAGGCTCGTATAAGACAAGGCATACCATGCTATGAAGTGGAATGGCATAAGCCAGGTAAAGCTATAAAGTGTAAAACAAACACACCATTTTCATCATCATAAAAAAATCATCAGAAACCTTTATAGTCAACTGTATTTTTCTAAAAATTTAATACAAAAACGGTCATATTTGTGTTACTATAGTTTATTATTGGGATAAAATTACCACGTCTAATTTCTAGCAAGATAAAAGCAATATATTTTCTTCGCATGTCTTAGGTTTCATATTTGTTGGTTGATTTTCTGCTGAGGTCCTCAAATGAGAGCCAGTCCTGTTTTATTCCCATTCCTTTCTATAGTAAAATTGGCAAGAAAATGAATGCTCCAGAAATTTTCAGCCCATGTCAGAAGACATTGCGGGCTTTCCACTGAAATTCTTATGTGAATTGTGTAAACTTAACTTAAATCTTCTTGTATACATTTTTTATGAAGGATTGAAAAGGAAATTCATTAAAAATGTCTATATTTGTTCCCTTAAAACATCCATCTTATATTTTTTCTCAAGTGGAAATACTATTACTGTAAAGATGATAAACATTGGGACAGATAAGTCTCAGCAAACAGTGCAGGCCTAAATCAGACTGCTCATCGAGCAGTCTGATCAGGGTCAACACTGTTTGCCATTCCATCTGCATCTTTTAGATGCACAACTGCATTGACAATAAAGGTGTCTTAATTTTGGAATTTTATGATATAATTTTTTTCATTTTCAGTGAGTGATGCGACCTGCCCAGATGAATACTACACCACTATAGAAGAACAAGAGTTGTTCAGTCAGTGTTACCAAGAGATAGTGGATGACTTCAATGCTGCATTGGAAGAAAAGAAAGCAAAGAAATCAAGCAAAGGAAGAGGTAGGTGTATCGTAAAACTTTAAAAATATTTACTCCAAAAATATGTACTGTAATTGTTCTTAAATGGAACAGGATCATTTTACAAGGCAGTTATACATCCAAAAGACGCAGACTGCTCCTTTCATCTGGTTCTGCACTGTTTGCTCAGACCTATCTGTCCCAATACTAAGAATTGTGTAGTAGTTTAATATTAAGGTGAACCGCTTTAGCTAAGAAGCCAAGCAAATATTTGTGTAGTTCCATTATAAATAGCTTTATAACCCTTAAAGCACTAAAAATGAAAAGTGGAATTTGCGAACAGCCTAGATCCAGATGAGGTGGCTCATTATGAGCCACCTCATCTGGATCAGCATTGTTTGCCCGCAGGTCTTTGAATTCTCAGTATGATCTAGCTTAAACGAAAATATTTTTCAAAATTTTGCAGATGTAAATTTTGTTGTCTGCTTTTTTAGCTCTTTAAGGCTTAAGCTAAGAACTCAAGCAAAGGTATGGTTCAAATGAGCAGTCACAATGTGAACCACGATGCGAGAAAACCAGCAAAGTGGTTGTGCACCCAGCGTAGACTCAGATCAGTCTGGGCATCTGCCCAGTCTGATCTGAGTCTTTGCTGTGCACTTAAAGTGTACCTAAGGGTCTAAGCTACCTTCATGTGGACAGTGAAGAGTCCGATCAGACTGGGTGGATGCCCAGGCTGATCTGAGTCTGTGCTGGGCGTACCGACACTTTGTTGGTTTCGTCGCGTTGTGGCTCATGTATGTCTGTATGGAGAAAGACGATAAAATATCTCAGAATTATCACTAAATAAAGTAGATGTCTCAGCTCTGCTTAAGCTGTGAAGCTATATCAACTGTTACAGTGCAGCAGATAAGAACCTGAGAAAAGATACATGTGTCCCTTGTTGACAGTGATAAAAATTATAGAAGAATAGGATTTTTTTCATCAAGCAGGAGTTCTTATCGCTCGAAATTTCCCAATTCAGTATAGTTTATGGGTAAATAAGACTGTTTTGTTAATGCAATAAAATTTACTTTCAGGTGCAAGAAAGAAGAAAGTGGTAAATCAGCAAGAACAATATGCAAATGTTGATGAAGTGCATATTGAAACAAAATTGCCAGCTCAGTCTAAAATATGTTGTATTGCTGAGGAGCTATCTGCAAGCTATGCTGAGCTTCAGGTGAACGATAGTTCTAAGCCAAGAGAGAAGGATATAAGCAGTAATGATCTCATCAGTGATGCACAAAAACCTCTAAAGGTCACAAAGCCTTCTAAATCAAAGAAGCCAGTCGACACTGATAAAAGACAGGTCAGTGAAACAAAAGATCAAATTTATCATGACTGTCAGAGCCTTCCTGAAAATACTTGGGATGAAATAAACAGAGCTGAGATTGCTACATATAATGGCATAAGGAAAGACTTCCAGAAAACAAGTGCCTCTGAACAGTGGGAGCTGTTGCATGATAGTGGTTCTTCAGAAACGCTGAACGAATCAATGAACGATACTTACATACCATTGAGTTTGAGGGTAAAAAGGAAATTACGGAAAAAGAATAGTAAGACTGACTTTAAAGACACAATAACTGAAGATAATGATTCTGTTCCCAAAGTAAAAGTTCATAATCCAGCTGAAAAACTTTACTGTCAGTTGGATGACTGTTTAGGCTCCACTAATTTATTGACCGATGAAACTCAGAAAGTAGATGGTCACAGTATTGCTCAGCTTGTTACAACTGGGATAATAAGAAACACTCAGAACCATAAGATGTATGGAGAGAAGGCTGAAGGAACATTCACTGAAACTGAAAATACTGGTAATATTCACCCAAAATCTAATGACAGTCCTAGAAATGATTATGTGAATTATTTTTCAACTTTAGACAAGGAAGAAATGGCAGATTTAGAATGCAGCTTCAATGATATTCACATGAACATTTTAACCAGTGCATGTGACCATGCTATAATACTGGAACCCACATCATCCACAAAGGACTCTTTTGATGATCATTTTAAAGGGTCACCCGTCTGTGGACCTTTGTCTAATACGAACACACCATTGAGCTTACAGAAAGAATTCTCAAGTTATAAAAGATATGATGTTAAAATTTCTAGTCCATTCGGGAAAGAATTTTGTAGTCCTGTAACATATATAAGGCAAACATTTCAAGAAAGTTGTGAATCTCCTAGTTTTATAGAAATTCAAGACAGTCCTATTCAAGGAAATCCAGTAAAGTCAGTTATAGAGGATACAGCTGATGACACAAGTAATTTGGTAGTTGATAAGATGATTGCTGCTACAGATTTGTGTGAGGTTAATTTGGCAACAATTGAACAGAAGTTTGGCAAAAATAAAAGTCTCAGAGCACATGGTGTAATTAAGGAACATCTGAGCAATAAGCTTCCTGCAAAATATATCAGCAATTTAAGAGATGCAGAACAACTGAATAAAACCAATAGCTGCTTCGTACCCAAACCTCTTTATTCTGCAAAAATGCACACCATTCCAGAAATAAATGGTAGTCCTCTACAACTTTTGTTTAGACACAGGTTCGAAAATTCACAAACAAGCATGCTTGATGTGCCAGATTTTGAAATTCAGACCTCACTGTTGAATAGCCTTTGTAGGACTCTTGACCAGACTTCATCACCATTTAACATCACAAGACCTGGGGGAATTATTATTAGTAATGAACTGGAAAGCAGCTGTCAAAACAATGGAAATCATTCTGTCAATAATGAAGTGCAGGATTCAAATACATTTCCGCCAGAAAATCTATCTGATCACGAAAAAGACAATGACAGGTTAAAAGAATATGGCTTTATGTGTGATGATACAGATGTTTCTGTAAAAGGCAAAAGAAACTGTGCTATTAGTGAAAAATTGGAGATAAACCAGAAAGACAACATTCATGAAGATTCAGAAACAGCAGCTGAGAAAAACATGACAAGAAATGCAACAACAAACAGTAAAGTTACAAGTTTACAAGACATTTGTTATACCACATCACAGAATGAAGATCATGGTCGATCTGATGAACAGAAAGGTGAAATTATGAAATACACATGTATACTGTCTAATGTGGAAGAAACAGAAGATGAAAGGAACAGTAAAACAATAGTGAGAAATGTCATAGACTTGGAGAATGCACAAGATCATATAAAATCACATCAAAAAACTAGTGGTGCTTCAGTTAAGGATAAAATGGGCAAAACCAGGGGTAAGAGAAAGGCTAAGAAAAAAGGTGTTAAGAAAGTGTCAGCTTTCATGGATTTGTCACATGATACTGATGATGATATGATCTTGTCTCAGGTTATTTCATCTCAACAAAGTCTTGATGATAAAATGGAAAGATTGTCGTGCAAGTCATCAGAAGATATAAAGCTTTTTGATGTTGACAAAGAAAACAACCCATTCTGCGGTGATAACAGAAAACCAGAGCATGATGCAGTTTGTGAAATAGGGACAGAACAGGGAGTTGGGAAAGGAAATACTTTAGATCCAGATGAATCTTCCGTCAGTAAAGCTAAAGTAAAGAATAAGAAATATTTGTCATATGTTCATAATGATACTTATATTGATGAAAATTCAAGTAAACCTGAAGCAAATTTTAACTGTGTAAGGAATCCACTGACAGTTTCAAAGGGAGGCAATATCTGTTTGAAAGCTGGGGAATTGAATAAAAATTTGAATTCAGACAGTTTAGATTCTGTAACAAAGAATAGAAGTCCTGCTGATGCCAATGCTAGTTCTTTGAAAAGTAAAACAGATCTTAAAGAGAAGGTTAATATTTTTCTCAAAACAGTTGAAGACAAACATGCAGCTCCAAGTCCTGTTTCATTAGCAGATAGACTGAGGAATAAGTTGAAAAACTCTTCAACAAGACAAGTTCTAACAGATTTTACCAAAATTTAAAAGCTTTATATTATTTATATGATGAGATTCTGTCAGGTATTTTCAGATTTGTCATTTTAAAAAGCTTCTACATATACTTCTAATACTTCTATATTTTATTAATCCTGATCATTATTAGATAAAGACTTTTAATTTTTCGAATTATTACATATGTATGTCGTAGTGGCACAGTACAGGTGCCTATTAAAGGTTAATGGGATACATCTGCGTGTTTATCAGCCATTTTAGCAAAGGGAAACAATTTTTGTGACTTCCTGTATGGTTTCCTGGACAAAAAAAGCCTTTCCAGAATGGGGTCTGTGAAAGAAAGGAGTTTCTTCTAACAAGGGAGCATACTTTGCTTTTTGAATTGACCCCAGTTGAGAAGGGAGACAAAAATGTAAATGACAAGAGTTGATTCCCCTGAAAGTTTTCATTCACCTAAACAACCTTACAAATGTATAAAATAAACTCTGTTTAATTTTATGAGTTGCAAGGGTTTTAGTTAGCTAAAACTTCTGAAATAATGATTAGGTTCACTGTTAGCATCTAGGTCAGTTTCATTTGTAAACAAAATGGGCCAGGTCATGAAACATCATTCAACGCATCTGAATGCAATAAGCTTTTGTTTGGGTTACTGCAGCAAGCAGAAATGATACGTAGGTATTGTTGTCAGTGTTGTTAATCTCATGAACCTAGTTCATTTCATCACTCATTCCAGATTGTGATTATAACAGTACATCAACTGCAGATATTTATCTTAGCCCTATGACATTTGTTTGCAGTTTAGTAGTATAGATTTTCAATGTTAGAAATTTTTTTTTTTTGCGACTAGCAAGACTTAGTACTTGCTACCAGGTATAAAATTCAGTTGCAAAATATATACCTGGAAGCAAAAATTGGTGGGTCTCCGGGTCTCTAGCCTCCCTCTACCCTGATAAAATGTAGCATTGCGGTGATGTTGAACCCCGGCTTTGGGCCAGCAGGGGTTAGTTGAAGAACAGTATAGCCCCGTTTTATACTGGTGGAGGCATGGATTGGAATGGTATGAGCCAGTTTATCAGCCGGTTAAGTCTTGTTTGTACCCCGAAAATGGCGGTACACATGCGGTTAGTGCTTGAGGGATACACCGTGGGAACATCTGTAATGTGAGAATGCCATTTAATTTTTTTAGGAGATAGGACCCAAATCATCACGGTATACCAGCTTTTCTTCACCGGGCGATACCAATCCCAGCAACATGACAGTGAGAACGGGACTTTAAGAGTCAAAGGTAAAAAAAAGGGTAAAGGGTTCCCATAGCCTAATAGCCATAGGGGCAGTGGGGGTTAGAGACCCACTTTATCTTTGGCACAGCAGATGAAAGGCGGAGCCCATCCCTCTCCTTTCGCTGCCATATCCTTCCCGGATTTACAAAAGGTACCCATTTACTGCTGGGTTGACAGAGTTTTCCAGTCAGCGGATGGCGACGGTAAGCCACTAACTCACGACCTTCTGGTGACTTTCTGCACCATGACCAAGCAGACCACCATGACTCGACCACGGTGCCTCAAAAGAGTAGATACCTTTGAAGAAGGGTTTCGTTACTGGAGAAGCCAGCAGAAAGTCACATTGTTCCCCTTTGTAAAAATGGTGGGAAAACATGGTGTAGCCAGACACCTGAAAGTGTCAGGATACATCCCTATAATTTGGTTACTGTTACAAGGGAGACAACTTCACATGTGGGAGTATCCATTTGAAAAAACGGACGTATTATGTCATGGCGCTGTCCGTCCGTCCGTCTGTCCGTCCGTAAACATTCTTGTGCGCGCCATAACTCAGTAACCGTTTGGGATATCTTCATGAAATTTTGTAGGCATATGTATAAGGTAGGGGGAACGTGTCGCGTACAAGAATGGTTGCTCCCCCTTCCTTGGTTTCAAAGTTGTGCCCCTTTGATTGTTTTTTACCCTACAGGTCTTGTGCACACCAGAACTAGATAACTGTTTGGATATCTTCATGAAACTTCATAGCAATGTGTATGAAGTCCCAACGATGTGTCGCGTACAACAATGGTTGCTCTCCCTTTCTTCGTTACTGAGTTACATCCCTTTTATTAGTTCTTTTCGGCTGTTTTTGTGTATACTTATGTTGTGCATACATTAACTCAGTAACTGTTTGGAATATCATGATGAAACTTCATAGCAATGTGCATGATCACAAGATGATCACAAGATAATATGTCGCATATAAGAATGGTTGCTCTCCCTTTCTTTATTTTGGAGTAAACTCCCTTTCCTCCGTCCATAAACATTCTTGTGTGCACCATAACTCAGTAACCATTTGGGATATCTTCATGAAATTTTGTAGGCATATGTAATAGGTAGGGGGAATGTATCACATACAAGAATGGTTGCTCCCCCTTCCTTAGTTTCCAAGTTATGCCCCTTTGATTGTTTTTTTTTTCCTGCAGGTCTTGTGCGCGCCATAACTAGATAACTGTTTGGGATATCTTCATGATTCTTCATAGAAATGTGTATGTAGTCCCAACTATGTGTCGCGTACAACAATGGTTGCTCTCCCTTTCTTCGTTACTGAGTTACATCCCTTTTATTAGTTCTTTTCGGCTATTTTTATGTATACTTATGTTGTGCATACATTAACTCAGTAACTGTTTGGAATATCATGATGAAACTTTATAGCAATGTGCATGATCATAAGATGATGTGTCACATATAAGAATGGTTGCTCCCCCTTTCTTAATTTTGGAGTAACCTCCCTTTGATCATTATTTTAAGGCATTTCCATTCACTCCATATCTCCTTAACCCTTTGATATACATGTATTAGAATGAAACTTTGTAGGAATGTGTGTAATAATGGGGCAATGAATCCTGAGCAAGAACCATGACTCTGGCTTGCTTACTGGATTATCTGCCCATGCATAAATTTCCTGTTTACTCTGTAACTCCTTAACCGTTTAGAATATTTTAACACAACTTTATCGAGATGTGTATATTGTCAAGGGAATGTATCAGAACCAAGAATGGTATATCCAGTATATTTAGTATATGAATTATCTCCCTTGTTTGATGTGTTAAATATTTAAATAATGTTGCCATCATTAATTAAAGTGTGGTTTCCCCTGTTTGTCTGCCTGTCTGTCCTTTTGTAAACAATCTTGTTCATTCTATAATTCCTTTATGACATTAAAACGGGCGTATTATGCGCCGCTTGCGAAGCCCTTGTTTTTCTCTGTCCAGTTCTCATGATGTTCCCTAGGAGACTAAGGGAACTAGTCCGTAACTTGCACTGCCTCGCACAGAGTCTGTCCATGTCCTCTTCAATTCAAATTTGCCAATAAGGATTACTCTGAAGAGAAAGAGAGCAATTTCTTTTCTGCAAGACAAGAATAAGCCCCAATAAGGCAATACTTTCAGGTCAGAGTCACCCCCCTTGAAGATTTATTCATACATAAGTTCACACACCTGCTGAGAAATGTTAAGGTGAATGGGCATACACCTCCAAGTTTTTTTTTCTCCACCATTTTAGCAAAGGGGAACTACTTTTGTTAGTTCCTGTTTGTATTCCTGGACAAATAAACTCTTCCAAAATGAGTTGTACTCTTAAAGGAAGGTATTTACCCCAACAGGAGCAAATTCTTTTAAGAATAGACCCCTCTGAGCAGGGAGTCAGAAATGAAAATGGTAGAGTTGATTCCCTTGAAAATGTATCTATTCACCTTACCACAAATGAGCCTCGACAAGAAAAAACCAACAAAGTGGCATGTATATCCAGTGAAGACTCATATCAGCCTGGGTATTCGCCCAGTCTGATCGGAGTCTTCGCTGTCTGCATGGAGCTAGCTTAGACCCTTAGCTATCTTTTCCATGCAAAGTGAAGACTGGTCAGATTGGTTGGCTGCCCAGACTGATCTGAGTCTGTGCGGGGTGGGGGGTGCACATGCAACTTTGTTGGTTTTCTCGTGTTGTGGTTCAAATATGATATACTGGGAACAGTCTGACAATTACAGTATGTCATCTGGAATCTTTCTCACATGGTAATAAAGGAACTACAAATTCTTGGCATCTTTGTGTATTTATTTGTTCTTTTAAGTTTGTTCACTCATGCAAAACCCACCAAAAACAGTGGCACATTTACTATCAAACCAAAATATTTGTATGAAGATAACATCACAGTCACAGTTTTGTAAGTATTCTAGGTTTTGTTACTAACAATATAAAGTAAAGGCTCTATTCAACTCAACAGCTTCAAACATAAACCATAAACACCACACCGGATAGGGGGCAATGCAGTTGACGAACGCAGATCAAAAACCATTAGAAACAGTGTTTTCGATTGCAAAATGGCGACAATTTGCAATCGAAAAACGCTGTTTCTAACGGGTTTTGATCTGCGTTGATGGTTTGTTTAAGAGCATTTTCAATTGCCGCCTATCCGATGTGAACTGCGGCAGTACAAACCAACCTGTATTTATGGTTGATCATAGGGAAGCACAAAACTTGTTGCTAAAGATTGTGAACCCTTAAGACAATTAATATATACTACACATGGTGACAAAGGGACTTTGAACAGGTTTGTTGAAGAAAGGTGATCCCTTTAGGAAACAATATTTCTAACAAAGGGTTCAGTAATTATGTCTACCCCCTCCCCAATGTGCATACTGGTTTTGGTGGGGATCCCATTGGTGTTGGAAATGGAATAACAATTTCATGTCTAGACACCTTCTTAAGCAATGAGTGGATTTTCAGGTAGACTGAATATTAAATTTTCACTAAAAACATGATACCTCTTGAACCGTTGAGTGGATTTCCACTGAAATCGTGTGGACACATTATTGGGGCAATCTAAAGAATTACATGTAATAAGGTTTTAGTTATCTGGATCCCATTTCTAACATCACTGGTCGAATAACAATTAATTTTCACTATAAATATTTCTTTAACAATTTGCTGGATTTTCAATGGACTTGCACGGAAATACATCACTGGGACAAGCCAAAGAAATGATAAGGTTTTGTTGACTATGATCTCATTTTCAAGGTCACATCAAGGGCGTAGCTACCTATACGGCAAATACGCAAGTGGGTATTGAAATTTTGTCAAAATTGACAAAATTTCAAAACACACCTGCATATTTGCATGCTGAAAATTTATAAATTAGACAAGATTTCAATACCAATTACCAAAGTGGCTGAAATACTAGCTTTCCCTTCAAGAAGAAGAGAATAAAACATGGTTGTGCGTATTATGAAATTGCCCCTAGTTACGCCCCTGCACATGCAAACATAACCCGTTTGAGGAAAATGAGACTGTGAGAAATGGGCTGGTGGTGAAACATTTGTTGTTCTTTCTGAAAAATATTTCTAGTTCTTAAAGGTGATTTCATGCATTCTGAAAACTTACAATGACTTTCTATCAGAGAGCATAAAATTATTTGACTGACTTGCACAGACTATGAACACAAACACATGAACAGACTGCAGACAAAACAAGTCTTGCATAGTATATAATAAGTACATAAAAACAACACATTCAACAAATACATCCAAGGTTTATCAACAATGGCTATGCAGGAGATGATTGTAGAACTAAACTGGCACTGCTTGTTGACCTTAAGTTACAAGGGCTTCAAAGTTTGCTAAGTATCTCAGAAGTTTTCAGCAAAATACCCACACATATGAGTGGGAACAAAATCATTAATAATAGGTGAGCATGTTTTTAGCAAAAAATAACCTTATTTTTTGGAAAGGTTTGAAACATCTCACATATATAATGAAGTTGTTAGTTTTGAACCGCTGGGCCCTGCCAGCCTGTCAAAAGGCTTCTAGCAGAATGACAAACAGTGCTGATCTTGATCTGACTTGCAATGCAAAAGCTTCTCACATTTTTCGACCAAATCTTTTTTTGGTGTACAAATATGAAATAACATCTGGTACACTAACGTGGTAGATTTTAACAACTGACCCATGCCAGCCTGTCAAAAGGCTTTCAGCAGAATGGCCAACTGTGCTGATCCTGATCAAACTGCCAGATTGGCTTTGGTCCACACTGTCTGTCCCACTATTTAAGATAATTATCATAAACACTTAACCCTTACAGTGCCAAACAAGACCTGTCACAGAGACAGGATAGCTCGCCTGACAGCGCCTTGCCCATCACATAAAAAACTTTAACGTAAAACTCTAACATTTTGCTAATGCCACCGCAGACGCCGGGGGTAGTGCAATAGCTCTTCCTGAACTTCGTTCAGGCGAGCTAAAAAGCAGAAGAAAAAATTTATGTCTGCAAAATTTCAAAAAAATATTTGTCCAAGGTATATAATACTGAGAATTCAATAACCAAAGGGCAAACAGTGTAGACCCAGATGAGGTGGCTCATTATGAGCCGCCTTATCTGGATCTACACTGTTTGCAAATTCCACTTTTTTGTTTTCTTTGCAGGTTGAAGGGTTCATATCATAAGCACTATTATTTTATGGTTGTTCTACTGGCAAATAATGGCACTTAATGTAAATAACATGAAAATGAGAATGCTATACAAAACAATCTCATTCACCAGATTTCATGATCATCGAGTATTTGAAATACTAAGGTAAAATACTTTCAAAATGATTGGCTGCCGCAAAACGAAAACACAAGTAACATACCATATCTCTTCAGTCATATGACAGGGGCTTTCTCCGCCCAAAATGATCCCAAAAATCTAGATCTGTCTTATCAGACAGATCTAGATTTTTGGGGTTGTTTTTGGAGGGGAAAACCCATTTCATTGCAGAAATACCCAAGACTGATTTAGCTATTTGGGTAATTCTGAGTGGGGGAAAATCCTGCCTTATTACCTAATAACTACTTGAACTAGGAAAAATAACTTGTTACCTAGCTAATTAAATGACATCATAATTTCTAATGTCACAATATCATGACAGAATGCTGCAATTAAATTATAACAGTTATATCTGCTTTAATGACCATGATTACACTGTGTATTTACGTCAAAACTGAACAAGCTATTACAAAAGCCACACCACAAGAAAATGGACTTTACAGAATGAGAAAAAGATGAATACAAGATTAGCCCACACATTCGTGCAGTCTGAGCAAACTTCTCTGTGTTCACTTCTTTTTAATAATAAATAAGAACAGAATAGGCTCAAACCAGCCTGTGCACCCGCACAGTCTGATAAGAGGCTTTGCTGTTCGGAGATATCATGTATGGACCCTGAGGAATCTAGGGCACAGAATAAATGCTTTTACCATACTGCAGATTCACAGAAAGTTTCTAGTTTTCGCTATTTACAGATAACATGTACCTTACGGTGTATGGGTACACCTCCATATTCTTCTGCCATATTTTTAAAAGGGGAGCAACTTTTGTGCTTTCCTGTTTGCATCCGTAGAGAATGAAGTCCTTTCAAAAAGAGGTCAAGTCTTAAAGAAAGAATTTGCTCTTATAGGAGCAAATTCTTTCCTTTAAGAGTTGACCCATATTGAGAAGGGAGGCAAAAATGAAAATGGCAGAGCTGGTTCCCCTGAAAGTATATCCATTCATCTTAAGTCAACCTTTTTGCATGGCGCAAGTGAATCAATGTTTGTGCATCCTGTAAGGTTCGTTTTCTTGCCACCATCTAATAATATATCTGTTTCATGTAAAATGATATCTATCAATTTAATGCTTTTGTTTAACTGGTTTCATTACCAATAATCAGTCGTAAAAATTAATAAACACTGTCATTTAGTAAAATCTGATCAGTTTGTACTGAGTGCTTTATGCAGTCTATGAGATGTAACAACAGGCAGGGCTGTGGAAATACTATGCCCGACTTGTCCTGCTTGATCTGTTTCACTCTGGACAAGTGAGAAATTTCAGTTTATTTGCCCTTGGACAAGTATTCAAAGAGTCATCAGTGGAAGTATTTCAGGATAATTCTGAGATACTTTCATATTTTGTCATAAAAACATATGTTGTGGGTTCCTGTTAGAATTGCCTCATCGAGGCAATTCTAACAGGTGCCCACAACATATGTTTTATTTCGAAACCTTGTGATAGTTGGCCAGAAACTGTCATCAATTTCAACTCTTCCTCTATTCATTATCTATTATTCTTTCCTTATTTCATGTGAACCTTTTTTCTGGGCAAGTAAATATTTGTTTGGACTAGTTAATTTTGTCTATTTACTTGTCCATGGACAAGTAGAAAAATTTGGTATTTCCACAGCCCTGCAACAGGTATGATTCAGATGAGGTGGAGTTCTGACAACAATTCTGGCAAACTGTCTTAATTTTCAATAAACTACATATATGTGGCAATTTTCGCAGGTTCAAGTTTTTGTGCCTGAAAACATCACACAAATTTTCGTGGTTTCATAGTGTCAGACTGTGAAAATTGAAAGATCCTGAAACTTTGCACATATACAGTATAATTTGTGATTACATTAGAAAGGTGGTTATAATGACAGATCACAATGAATCTTTTTGTGGAATATGAACAGAAGCTAACTCATGATTGTCAAATCCCAGGTTATCTAAACCTCTGCAATAATCAGGATGATATTCTTAATCTATTCTACATGTAGTGAAAAATGGCACTACCAACAGATAATGCTGCTTGACAAATCATTTGACTGTTTTTGTGTTGTTGATTTTTTAAGAAGAACTCTATGGAATGTTGTGTCTTGCCTGTCTGGGCGCTGTTGCAGAATCGGATCTACAACAAAATCTTTCATGAATCCTACAAAGCCACAAGCCTAATGTATTTCTATTATCTTGCTTTCTGCTGGTCACAGACAAAACAGACATAAATTATAAGCATGTATATACCCAGAGCTGGAAAATTACAAATTTGAATCAGTAGTTAGATGTGTTAATTCCCACTGAAATTCTTTCAAAAATCTGCTTTTCCACAAATTCTAAGTTATACCAATTTATACAATATTAATATACTGCTCCAAATATTTAAAGGGGCACTGTATTTCATTTCTGTTAGTCTCTATATAAAACTCATCATTGAAACTAATACATAGGTTATGCATCAATGTCTACCAGCAGACACTGATTCCTAACATATTTACCAGTTTTGCTGGGAGCCCCTGTTGCTCAGTGGGTTAGGCACTGGCCTACTGATCTAGCGGTCCTGGCTCAAGCCCCACTTGAGGTAGGAATCTTTCCTACAGTAAACAGGGTTCCATTGCACACAGCCTTTCATTATCACCGTCCAATTGTCCTGATATGACTGAAAAAATTGTTGAAAAGGATGTAAAATTGCAAGTCATCCATCCATCCATACCAGTTTTGCTGTGAAGAGTTTTATATAGACTTATGAAAATCATACTTGATGCTCCTTTAAATATTTTGAGCTATGTATATACTTATTCCAGTTTAATTCAATAAACTTAACAATGTTGGTAATGGATTCTTATTTTGTCTGTAAGGATGATAGGGTAAAATATGCATATCTGAATCTCACCAATTTAAAGTCAGTCTGAATTATCCATTTCTCACATAAAAAAACGTTTTTACCACAATTCAACAGTAGAAATATATATGCATCTATAACAATGAATATCAAAAACAAATAAAGTCAACGAATAATCATTAACACACAGCACTCAAAGTCCTAATCTCTAACTGGCTACTTAACCATACCCAAACTAAAAGAAAACTTGAAAATAAAATATAATTCATTGCTCCATATAAGGATAAGTTTGATGATAATTCTGAGATAATTTCTCTTAACTTTCAAAAAAAAAAATCATTTTGTGGCACCTCTCTAGAACTGCCTCACAGGCAGTTCTGTCAACCCTATTGCACTCAGAAGTTCAGAACAGTCAAAATTTTCTGGACTTTAGGGAGAAGTTTTGGTCCAAATTTTGGATTTCCCTATATTTTCTTCACATTTTCACTTCTCTCTCAGCTCAAAATCAGGAGAAGTCAGCCCGCTTAGGGAGACTATTTCTCCCAAACCACCCTCTAGGCTGAGCCCTGTCTAGCAAGTAAACCAATTTCAGATTTGTGATTTTTTCCAGCCCTGGGTATATACATGTGTATATGTCTGTTTTGCCTGTGACTAGCACATAGTTTTGGCTGTTCTGAGTGCAATAGGGTTAAGGGGCTGCCTCACTGAGGAAGTGCTTATGTGGGGCCACAATTAACATTTTTTGAAGACTGAGCAGAAATTATGCCCTATTTGTTCAGTTGTAAAAGGGTAATGAGAAACCTTTACCTTTTAACCCTATTGCACTCAGAACGGCCAAAAACTCTATGGACGGCCAAAACTCTATGGAGTTTTGGCTGTTCTGAGTGCAATAGGGTTAAGACAGGGTTCAAACCTCCTCTAGAATGACCTCAAATATGTAAATTAGTCTGATGTATTTCTGCGTTTTTTGCCCACACAACAATCCCAAAAACTTAGATGTCTTATAAGATGGATCTACGTTTTTGTTTTCGAAGGGAAAATCCCAAATCTTATAAATGAATAACGATGGTACCTAAGAATTATAATTCAAACCCTCTTATCTGGAGCCATGTATAATAATAATGCACTGTTGCTGGATTTATCTGAGAAATAATATACATACACTGAGCTACATCATGAACAAAGGTACCTCACAGCATAGACAACTACAGGAACATTGTTATTTGAGACTTAACAAGAAAAGTGCTTAACACTCTATCTGAACAAAGGTACTCTAATCAGCCTATGCACCAATGCAGTCTGATCAGTCATCCCTTTTTGTTTCAATGAGCTATGGCTCCTCGTTAAGCAAAACAGAGAAAAACAAAAACTTTTGAGCAGTATGTTCAGATGCATCTGTTGGTCTGTGTATTGGCTGTTTGCACGTACTGTTTACAATACACACTTCTCCTGTGCCTTGACATAGTTTAGAGACCTGTCACGGGCAAAAAGGTACTATACAAAAATATTCCAACTTTGGTAATCTGGTTCACCTTTGTTCTTTGCTGTATAGCAAAGACATCTAATACCACTAGTTTGTGTGCCATTAACGGAATGGATTTCATTTTTCTGAGGTTTATCGAAGTGTAAACTACATTGAGTCGCATGCAAAGTGAACTTTGCTAGTGACCCAATGTAGTTTACACTTCAATGAACATCTAAAAATTAAGTTTATTGCATATGTACTAGAACCAACTTCTAACCGACCACTAAATTATATATCTTTTCTGCAAAACAAAAAAGGACTATCGAACATATGTTTTTATCTTTAATTAAACTGACATATTGGTAATATATATCAGGTAACGCTTAAATAAAAATCTTATAAGTTCTCCATTAAATTAGCGAAAGACACGGGTACCCCTGTTTCCGAAAATCGCAAAATTTCAGCAGTTTGTCATGATTCGGACAGAACCACATTTCGGAATCTAATCAGCATATGCCTACCACAGGTGCGAACATTTAGAAAATGACGAATTGAACTTGAGACTGTGCCATAAAAGCATCTTTCTAAAACAGAATTCGAAACTTCAGTCAAAAATTTCAAAACATTTCTCACCAAAGTCCTAATCCTTGCGAAGTTTGAAAATGGGGGTACATGTGAATCCTCTATTGCCAGGAAAAACGGTAGTAATGATATTGATCTCAAACCCTTGAAACTTTTACAGGACTAATAGGGTGTACTGAATATAAGAAAATTATGTCAAGATACCTTCTAATTATCGCACTGTTTAAGACAAAGCAAGTGGTCAGTTAGAAGTTGTGCTTAATATATTTACATTCGTAGCTGATGTCCAATCAGACTGTAGACAGCCATGGTTTATTTTTATGTCATTTAAAGTCATTTGACGTCGCATGGCTCAATGCAATTATTGGCATGTAAATTTCATTACGTTCTGATGGTTTATGGTTCCTTCTTCATGAAAACTGTACAGAATAAAGTTTTAGGGCTTTTCGTTTTCATTTCTGTTAAGGTAGTGGAATAGAGGCCAAAACACCTGCACATTGTAATGTCTGTGAATTAAACAAAAACATCTTTGGCAGTATATCCTACTATACAAGTACATATATGTCTGAAACTCTAAGAATGCTACGACTGGAATGAAAATGAGGAATGAGACTTTGCTGTGATTAAAAGGTACCTGTTGCCCATCACAAAGCTCCAAGCCGAGGATTAGAGGAAATTTTGAGACCTAAATATTCCTCATTTCTGCAAAAATATTTATAGCAGGGTCTCCTTAGAATTGCCCGTCTAATGACCCTCTTCCTTACAACATACTTTTTGTGCAGAAAGAAGAATATTTCATTCTTATACTCAAAATTTCAGCTTATCTTAAGCTTTAATTAAAGTTGAAATATCTAGTCATAAGATCTACTTACGTTCTAGTTTTAAGTTTACCACTAACCCTACTACTGTCATTAAATAAATTTCTTATCATTATAACTTGAGTAAGTCCTACTATTAACATAATTATAAGTTGAGCACAAGAGAGAAAATTCACTCTGTCAAAATTAGATTCTACCACATTACGGTCTCGAGCCTCGAACATTTTCAAAACTGTCTGTAGATTTCTTGCTTTATCCAAATTATCTTTCATATGATCCATCTTTACCTACAAAAGAAAAGAAGAAACTATACATGTCCTAAATATAGGGGACCCATATCATCTTTCATGGGAGATATAAACAAGAGGGCCATGAGGCCCTGAATCGCTCACCTGAACAATTGGCAAGGTGGCTTATACTTATCATGTCTGAAATTGTCAAAATATGAGTTTTGGGTCAAAAGTCAAAGAATGACCATGACCACTTGTACTCAAAAATCTTCATGTACTCATTAGACAGCCATATATACCATTTTTAGGCCAAAATCTCCAAAACTTTCAATGAAATCTTATGTTCTAGCATTTTCCCATATTTGACCATGCCGCAAAAAAGGTCAAGGTAAACCCAAGGTCACCATTTAAACAGTGTTGGTGGTACTCTAGTACTCCATGCTATTTACCAAGTTTCAGGGCCATAGGTGTATTGGTTCTGGGGAAGAAAAATATTGAAGATTTATCCCATAAGCGGTAATGGCGGCCAAGTTGGTCATGTGACCTGGACCGTTTGAACAAATTTTCATTCAATCAACCCCTGGAGGCTCTATATGAAATGTGTTCACAATTGGCCCTTTGGCTTTTGAGGAAATGGTTGAAAATGTCAAAATATGAGCAATCTGGATCAAAGGTAAAACAAGGGCTTCGCAAGCGGCGCATAATACGCCCGTTTCAATGTCCTAAAGGAGTTGCAGAATGAACAAAATTGTTTACAAAAGGATACACAGGCAGACAAACAGAGGCAACCACTCTATAACTAAGTAGAACTGTTGGCGAATCCGACTATACCCCCGCTTAACTGCTAACATCAAATGGTGTTATTTTCGTAACAAAAAGCATAGAGAGAGAGAGAGAAATCATTGTTACCATGTATACCAAATATGAATGGTTGCTGTGAAATCTGTTACAAAAAATTACATTATTCAAAGTAAAGAGAGAAAGAAAATTGGACAAATACAGGGAAGAAAAAGAGGAGAAGGCTGGTTCTCAATCCCACGATACAGTAAGTAATCATTAACCTGCATACCAAATATGACTACTCTAGCTTGCAAGGCTGTGGAGAAATCTTTGACGAAAAAATTTATTATTCAAGGTATGACAAGAAAGAATATTGGACAAATACAGGGAAGAATAAGCAGGAGAAGGCTGGTTCTCAATCCCACGATACAACATGTCGTCATCAACCTGCATACCAAATATGACTACTCTAGCTTGCATGGTTGTAGAGAAATCTTTGACGTAAAATTTCATTATTCAAAGTATGGAAAGAAAGAAAATTGGACAAATACAGGGAAGAATATGCAGGAGAAGGCTGGTTCTCAATCCCACAGTACAACATGTCGTCATCAACCTTTATGCCAAATATGACCAGTCTAGCTTGTATGGTTGTGAAGAAATCTTTGATGAAAAATTTGATTAAAAGGGGACGGAAGGACAGACGGACAGATGGAAGGACAGAAGGACAGATGTAAACCTGTATACCCCCACTTTTTCAAAGCAGGGGTATAATGACTGCAACATTATTTAGATATTTAACACCTCAAATACTGTTGTTTAAGCTGCTTGTCAAAGTAGAACAAGGGAAAGGGAAATAACCTAATTATACTAGATGAACCATTTTTTGTTCTACTATCCTCCCCTGAAAATATATTTTTTGTAATATACACAAAATAGCCAATAAGATTAATGAACGGGATTAACTCTAAGACAAAGAAAGGTAGAGCAGCCATTTTTAAACGCGACACATCGCTGGGACTCCATACACATTGCTATGAAGTTTTATAAAGATATCCCAAACGGTTATCTAGTTATGGCGCGTACAAGACTTACAGGGAAAAAATTAATCAAAGGGGCATAACTTCAAAAGTAAGAAAGGGGGAGCAACCATTCTTGTACGTGACACGTTCCCCCACCCTAATACATATGCCTACCAAATTTCATGAAGATATCCAAAATGGTTACTGAGTTATGGCGTGTACAAGAATGTTGACGGACGGACGGACGGACAGCGCCACGACATAATACGTCCGTTTTTTCAAAACAGGCGTATAAAAATGACCTTGACCTCTAAGTCTTGTACTCATAATTCTTCATGAACTCATTAAGACAACTGTATATACCAATTTTTTAGGTCAAAATCTTCAAAACTTTCCATGAAATCTTATGTTCTACCATTTTCCCATATTTGACCTTGCTGCAAAAGGTCAAGGTCAACACAAGGTCATAATTTGAACAATCTTGATAGTACTCAAGTACCCAATGCTACTTACAAAGTCTCAAGGCCATCGGTCAATTGGTTCTGGAGAAGAAGATTTTTAAAGGTATTTACCATATATGGGCGTGGCGGTCATGTTGGTCATGTGTCCAGGACCGTTAGAAAATATTTTCATTCCATCAACCCCTCGAGGCTCTATATGAAATTTGGTTTCAATTGGCGCAGTGGTTTTAGAGCAGATTGTTTGAAATTGTCAAAATTTGAGATTTCTGGGTCAAAGGTCAAAGAATGACCTTGACCTCTTGTACTCAAAAATCTTCATGTACTCATTAAGATGATTCTATGTACCAATTTTTAGGCCAAAATCTTCAAAACTTTCCATGAAATCTCATGTTCTAGCATTTTCCCATATTTGACCTTGCCGTAAAAAAGGTCAAGGTCAACCCAGGGTCATAAAAAATTTGAACAATCTTGATAGTACTTGAGTACCCAATGCTACATACCGAGTTTCAAGGCCATCGGTCTACTGGTTCTAGAGAAGAAGATTTTTAAAGGCTTTTACCATATATGGGCGTGGTGGCCATGTTGGTCATGTGACCTGGACTGTATGCACAAATTTTCATTCCCTCAACCCCTGGAGGATCTATATGAAATTTGGTTACAACTGGCCTTGTGGTTTTTGAGGAGATTGTTTGATATTGTCAAAATATGAGAGTTCTGGGTCAAAGGTCAAAGAATGACCTTGACCTCTTGTACTCATAAATCTTCATGTAGTCATTAAGATGACTGTATGTACCAATTTTTAGGCCAAAATCTTCAACAGTTTCCAAGATATCTTATGTTGCCGCATTTTGCCATATAAAAGCATGAGTAAGCAAATTTGACCTTTCCGTAAAAAAGGTCAAGGTCAACCCAAGGTCATAATTTGAACAATCTTGGTAGTACTCGTGTACCTGATGCTACATACCAAGTTTCAAGACCATCGACCTATTGGTTCTGGAGAAGAAGATTTTTTTAGGTTTTTACCATATATGGGCATGGCGGCCATGTTGGTCATGTGACCAGGACCGTTTGAACAACTTTTCGTTCCTAAGGTCCCAGGAGGCTCTATATGAAATTTGGTTACAATCGGCCTAGCGGTTTCAGAGGAGAAGTCGTTTGAAATTGTGGACGGACGGACGGACGCCGGAGCCTTACCATCCTATAAGCTCCCCCGGAGCCTCTGGCTCAGGTGAGCTAAAAACATATAATTCTCCCACAATTAAAATTAAAGCCCCACATCTGGAGCCTAAAAATTCTAATATAGTTTTGGTACTTCCACAAAATTTACATACCAGTAACATCAATGCTCTTGACATTAATGGGTAACAAGGATAATTGTTGGGTAATAATTTTTCTTATTTCTCAATGAAAACATATGTTGTGACCTCTCATTAGAACCATAATAGAACGCTGTCTGTGAAGAAATGACCTTGACTGTTTGTCTTTTTATTATTTTGAGATAACAAAATGTTTCTGAACCTGCTCCAACAATGAAATATAGCTATAGTGGATGGACCAGAAGTAAAATCACTTCCAGAAATCAAGAAAAGCAACATCACCATAATATCATGTGATGCAATTTTATACCTTAAAATCTTCAAGTGTCATGTCCATAATTTGTTGTAATTCTTCCTGCGCACCCGCTCCAAATTCATCTTTTTCATCGCTGTCTTCTTCGTCATCCGAGATAATCTCAAAGAATACAAGTTTATTGGAGAAATGACTAAATGTGTTGTCTAAGCATAATTTCATATCACCAGCCATCATTTGTATCCTGAAAGAACAATTAAAACAATTCTGAACAATTAAAAATTCTAGATATTCGGACTGATAGGTCTCAACAGACAGTGCAGGCCAAGATCAGACTGCTCAAAAAGGAGCAGTCTGAATATCTTATCAAGGTCTACAGTGTGTTTTCCATTCCATCTTCATCTTATGGATGCATTTATGCATTGTAAAACCAAACTGTTCCATTTTATGAACAATTACAGTCATTATTTTATGTGTTCAAACATTTTGTAGTGATATTTAAGATGGACCACCAGTGCTCGATAACATGGATGATTTTTCTTTCCTCATTTTTCCACAAAAACAAATGTTGTGAATGTGATCCCTCATTAGAACCATCTCAACAAGACAGTTCTAATGGAGGGTCTCCACACATGTTTTCATTGAGAAATAGAGAAAATTATCTCTGAATTATCCCTGTTCAGAGGTGTAAAATTTCTTGTAAACTTCCTCACCCTCACAGTCTAAATTTTCATTAAGATGCTAAAAATGAAGAAACAGTGAAGAAAATTCTCAAAGTTTTACTTGCCCTGCATGAAAGTTTACCCGCAAATGTGAGTGGGATGAGTGGAATTTTACACCCCTGCTGTTACCCCTTCTAATTGGAGCTTTGGGCCACACAGTGTTTAGTGAAGAAATAAGCAAATTACATGTACATGTATCACTAAATTATTTTATTTAAAAAAATATGAGCTATGAAACGACAAAACCAATATAGTGGCATGTGAGCCAGCAAAGACTCAGATCAGCCTGGGCATCCGCCCAATCCGATCAGTCTAAGCCATGCGCATAAAGGGTAGCTAAGGATCTAAGCTTCCTCTGTGCCAACAGCCCAGACTCTGATCAGACAGGGAAAATACCCAGGCTGATCTGAGTCTTTGCTGGTGCACATGCCACTTTGTTGGTTTTGTCATGTTGCTACTACTATATAATTTTAACCTACCTATGTAAATTATCAGATTTTTTATGTTCAGATATCACCACTTTGCCGTCTGGAGCTTGAATGAAGAAATTGATGTCAAGATCGCCTCCATCAATGACCTTGAAAAGAAAACAGAATACCGTATTAATCCTGATAAACGCCCCTGCTCTAATAAACGCCCCCTGCCTCTTTTCTGAAAATTGTTTTATACATGTATTACCTTGCATGAATTCATGTTTGCTGCTCTGGATGTGGTAGCTCTTTGACACTGGGTCAATTCTTAAAGGAAAGAATTTGCTCCTACAAGAGCAAATTCTTTCCTTCAAGAGTTGACCCCAACTAAAAAGGGAGTCAAAAAAAGTAGAGCTGCTTCCTTTTAAGTATACCCATTCACCTTAATACTCTATATTAGCGGCATTTGGCAGCTGCTGGTTATTACACTTTAGGCTCTAAATAACGCCCTCCTTTTGCCAAATGTAACACCCTTGGGGTGTTTAATAGGATTAATATGTTATGAGATATACCATACAGATATTACTTAGCATTTCTTATTCCATAATAAAATACATTTTTTGAAGCAGTTCAAATTTCATATTTACTATGACTTATAATATGAGCAACATGAAAAGGGATTTTGTGCCAAACCATCAGTGAAGTCAGTCTTTTGGTTTGGGGATGAAAAGCTTTTTTACCTTGCTACCCCAGGGCCAGGGAATATGTCATCTTGGGCCAGGGCTTGACAAATCAAAATTCCATCTAAATGTACTTGTCTGGTATAGAGCTTCTGCTGCAAAATGCTGAAATTCTTCTATTTTCCCTATATAGCCTATATATTTTTCTGGGCAAGTAAGAAAATATTGCCCAGCAAAAATTCCGACTTGTCCCGGGCAGCCGGACAATGGATTTGTCAGGCCCTGCCAGGCTACATATAAAATTTGGTTACAATTGGCCCAGTGGTTTCAGAGAAGTCATTTGAAATTGTGGACGGACGAATGACAATGGACAACAGACTGACCCTGCCTATACTATAAGCTCCCCCGGAGCCTTTGGCTCAGGTGAGCTAAAATGTATGCCGTCTCTTAGATTCAGCTGTTAACTGGAGGCCCCTTGTAACAACCCCTGTGCAGGTTAAAGATCCCTACTGTACATGTACTTACATGTACAGTTCGTGTATATAAGCTAAACCTTTACAAATTTACACGTTTAACCAAACTTGAACACACGGTGGCCCACAAACATGTTGAAATATCGTCAGTTGTCCATTTTAATGTACTTGATGGCATCCTTGGAATGCCTTAACCCTTATCTTCTTAGTTCTGTGTATTCTTATGGAAACCAGTGACATGTACATGTTATGCGAGAAAATTGTAACATCATAATCACTAATAGCTAATTTCGGATGGTGGAGATCAAAGGTATTTAGTAATCTTTGCCGATAGCATGTGCAGTGTAATTGAAAAATAAGGCCTATTGCTACTGCTGTCTATAATTTCTGCCGAACCGCACATCTCCAGATGGAGATATTTCTTCAGTAGAAAACTACCTGTTTACCACAGAATAGGCTTGATAATTGCAGTTTGTAACATTGACAGTAATTATTAATAATCAGATTAACCATTTCCTATGTTTTATAAATTGTGGGAAAATAATTGCTGTCAAAATATGTTTTTAATACCGTCGATTAGTTTCAACTTTAAGGTGACCCCCGTAAATGACAGCGCATGATTGGATTCGACATTTAGTAACGCTTAATGTCGGGGGTGGGGTGGGGGGGGGGGGGGGGGGGGGGGGGGGGTGGGGGTAATGGTCGTTTAAACGGCCCCGATAGCTCAGTCAGTACCGAGGTTTACCTTTAAACCGTAGACTGGCTACACACCACTGCTGCATAGGTTCAAACCCTGTGCTGGCATGTATGAATGGTTGTCTGTTCCCTTCGGGGTTGAGATGGTTTCACAGAGTATCTATACAGCTGAGAACTACTTTAGGCTTTCTTCCACCACAGAACAGTCCTCTGATGTAATGATCAGGTTTTATTGAATCCGAGAATCAGAATTGTTTACTGGTGACAAGGACAATCATTCACCAGGAAGAAGAAGAAACAAGAGGGCCATGAGGCCCTGAATCGCTCACCTGGGCAATTGGCAAAGTGGCTTTTTCTTATCATGTCTGAAATTGTCAAAATATGAGTCGTGGGTCAAAAGTCAAAGAATGACCATGACAGCTTGTACTCATAAATCTTCATGTACTCATTAAGACAACCATATATACCACTTTTAGGCCAAAATCTTCAAAACTTTCCATGAAATCTTATGTTCTTGCATTTTCCCATATTTGACCATGCCGCAAAAAAAAGGTCAAGGTAAACCCAAGGTCGCCTTTTGAACAGTCTTGGTGGTACTCTAGTACTCCATGCTACTTACCAAGTCTCAAGGCCATAGGTGTATTGGTTCTGGAGAAGAAAAATATTAAAGACCATAAGTGGTAGTGGTGGCCATGTTGGTCATGTGACCTGGACCGTTTGAACAAATTTTTATTCAATCAACCCCTGGAGGCTCTATATGAAATGTGTTTACAATTGGCCCTTTGGCTTTTGAGGAAGTGGTTAAAAATGTCTAAATATGAGAGATCTGGATCAAAGGTCAAGAAATGACCTTGACCTCTTGTACTCATAATTCTTCATGACCTCATTAAGACAACTGTATATACCAATTTTTAGGCCAAAATCTTCAAAACTTTCCATGAAATCTTATGTTCTAGCATTTTCCCATATTTGACCTTACTGTAAAAACAGTCAGGGTCAACACAAGGTCATAATTTGAACAATCTTGATGGTACTCAAGTACCCAATGCTACATACCAAGTCTCAAGGCCATCGGTCAATTGGTTCTGGAGAAGAAGATTTTTAAAGGTTTTTACCATATATGGGCATAGTGGCCATGTTGGTCATGTGACCAGGACCGTTAGAATTTTTTTTTATTCCCTCCACCTCTGGAGGCTCTATAAAAAGGTCACAATTGGCCTTGTGGTTTTTAAGGAGATTGTTTGAAACTGTCAAAATTTGAGAGTTCTGGGTCAAAGGTCAAAGAATGACCTTGACCTCTTGTACTCACAAATCTTTTGGTACCCATTAAGATGACTGTATATACCAGTTTTTAGGCCAAAATCTTCAAAACTTATCATGAAATCTCATGTTCTAGCATTTTCCCATATTTGACCATGCCGTAAAAAAGGTCAAGGTCAACACAAGGTCATAATATGAACATCTTGATAGTACTCAAATACCCAATGCTACATACCAAGTCTCAAGGCCATCGGTCAACTGGTTCTGGAGAAGAAGATTTTTAAAGGTTTTTACCATATATGGGCATGGTGGCCATGTTGGTCATGTGACCTGGACCGTATAAATAAATTTTTGTTCCCTCAAGCCCTGAAGGCTCTATATGAAATTTGGTTTCAAATGGCCCAGTGGCTTTTGACTTTGAGGAGATTGTTAGAACTTATCAAAATATGAGAGTTCGGGGTCAAAGGTCAAAGAATGACCTTGACCTCTTGTACTCGTAAATCTTCATGTAGTCATTGAGATAACTGTAGATACCAATTTTTAGCCCAAAATCTTCAACAGTTTCCATGATATCTTATGTTGTAGCAACTTGCCATATAAAAGCATAAGGAAGCAAATTTGACCTTACCATAAAAAAAGGTCAAGGTTAACCCAAGGTCATAATTTGAACAATCTTGGTAGTACTTGCGTACCCGATGCTACATATCAAGTTTCAAGGCCATCGGTCTATTGGTTCTGGAGAAGATTTTTTCAGGTTTTTACCATATATGGGCATGGCGGCCATGTTGGTCATGTGACCAGGACCGTTTGAACAACTTTTCGTTCCTAAGGTCCCAGGAGGCTCTATATGAAATTTGGTTACAATCGGCCCAGCAGTTTCAGAGGAGAAATCATTTGAAATTGTGGACGGACGACGGACGGACAACGACGGGGCCTTACCATCCTATAAGCTCCCCTGGAGCCGCTGGCTCAGGTGAGCTAAAAAAGAGGGATTGTTTCTTTTTCAAGAGATTGTACGTGTAATTTGGTTGGTTGGTTGATTTGATGCTTAACGTCCACGGTAAACAACTAAGGTCATGTCGGGACGGTCAGTTAACCTAACCACACTATTCCTGGGCAGGCTTAGACCTCCTAAGCGGTTAACCAGTACTAAGTGCACATACTTTCGCCAGTAACTGACAACTGCCCTTCTTGAATCAGCGGAAGGAGAAACGAAAGTATGTGGCCAGACCGGGATTCGAACCCAGGACCTCTGACTTACGAGTCAGGTGCCCTACCGATTGCGCTACCCGGCCCGGCTCTGGGGTGTAAACATTTACAATATTCCTGTAAACATTTAAGCACTAGTGACCTGTTGACTTTATTTGCCGCCAGGCCAGAGATGGGTATGGGATGTCCTGCGCATGCTAGCATGTATCTGCTCTGCATCTGACACTCCATTCTCACTGGAACTGCTTCCGCAATGCGCCCCACAAACTCTTCTAACAGGCTGAATTCACTACCTGATATTCAACTTCGAGGCCTGTCGCTTTCTTGATGTTCTGAAAGAAGCATTCCATTTTTCCAGCACCAACATCAACTGTTAAGTCAGTTTCAAGTGCAACAGCTGCCAAAAATAAACCATAAAACACTGTTAAGTACAACATTGTCAACGTAAACAAAGTTCACTTTTTCGCACAAACCCGGGCAATGGAAACCGGAAGTACGTTCCATGCGTAATGAGGTTAAACATCAGACACGAAGAATGCTCTGTCTAACTGCCAGGTCACTTAAATCGTTGAAAAATCGATTTTAATTATGAAATTGGAAACGAAACCATAACGAAAAGAAATGAAAAGAAATTAAACATTTAGCGGATGACTGTGTTGTTTACAGTGAAGTACGTTATTGTTTCTTCTTGTTCTTGTTCCAGACCTCCTTCAAAGGAGAACCGCACCAGAGTGCGTCGTCACGGCTGGTAGAATATCCCTTCTATATCCCTCCACCAAGAATATACATATGTACACTTGCTCTGCGTTAAAGTTTCATTATAATATTTATTTCTAGGTATTAGTATCAGTGTCCGCCTTGCTGGACCTATTCGCCACTGACTTTAAAGTCTAAATCTATGAGTATGCAGGATGTATAACAATCTTCGACTATGATACTCAACTGCTGTCAAATCCTTCAGCTTAATTCGCCCGACACCAAGCAGCACTGAACTGTCAATAATAATCTGAACTTTCTGCTCCACAGTAAGGTTAGTCCAAACAGTATTAGAGAGTTCTGAGAATTCCTTAATAAGCTGACTCAAAACTGGACGTCTAACGCCATCAAGAAGTGGACAAATCAAAATGAAATGCTCGACTGTCTCTGGATCAGTACCACACAATGGACAAATTGCACTAATCTCGTTCCCATTGAATTTTGCCCGATTTGTTTGAAGGATATATGTACCAGTTATTATTTTCAATTTTACTGGAAAACGTGTATTTTCTCTAGCTGAGCCTGTACTATTTTGCAGAACTGGGTGTAATTTTCCAAGTCTTACTGAGTCAGAATTCAGATATTTGAGAGATCCATATAATGGCTTAAGAGTTTGCAACTTCTCTAACCAATATGAGAAAATTGCTGTATTCACTGTAGATTTCCATAGTAACCGCTCAACCGGATTGTCCAAATAAACTTCCATATCGTCAAGATCGTACAGCCATAAGATCCTCTTAACTTCAATAAACCAGCTGTTACTCTTAACATTCTTAACTGCATACTGACGCCGTGCAAGTCTCTTTTCAATACTGTCCTCGGACTGATTACAGATATTATTAAAAAAGATAAGTACTTTCAGATGAATTCTGGCTTCCACTGGTAGTATGCCTGATAGTAGATACACTGCCACGTCTGCAGTATTCGACGGGAGAGACAATATTCTTTTTAGAAATTTCTTTTGGAACAGTTCTAAACGTTCTAAATGCGGTCCTTTAGGTACCAAAAGTTCCATTCCATATAGAAGTACCGGAAGAACATATGTTTTATAAAGATGAACAGATGTCACTGGGTCCAGTCCATTATGACCGTGGAGTCCACTCGGTATCAGGCTATAAACTGTTCTAGTGGCTTTTTTTATGTTTTCCTCAACATTTTCGACTATATTCTCTTTAACTGTAGTGCACCGTTTCATTCCCAAATGAGTACCAGATTTAAATTCAGGCATTTCTGAAGACTGTCAGTTCACCCGAAGACTGTCAGTTCCCTCAAGATGACCTAAAGCCTACAGTGGTTATTGGAATGGGAAAAGCGATGGGACATGATTAACTGGTCTATTTAGAACAATAAACAAGGTGATTAATACTAGTTGTCATATCAGATTAACATATCCGTTAATTTCATTGAGAATAAAAAAACAGCCGACATCATTTAATCTTTCTGTGCCAGTTGAAAAAGTAAGTATCACAACATGTTATCTAGTTATTTCATTTAAAACAAATATTCTTGTTTATTGGGTCTCATAATCCTATTATGCAACAGTCCAGTGACAAAGCTATTTGATCAAAGGAAATATCCCATTTCACGTGGGTAATGACATAACAGGGTCATAAAACTAATAAAGACTGAGGGTGTGTTCTGTATAGTAAAGAATATTTGTCTCTAAGGACACATTTTCAGCCTATATGAGAGTGGTGGCACTCATAATCACCTCCAATAAATATACCCTTTTCCAGTTCCCAACATCAAAGGATTTTCTTATCTAAGTGATTATGATTGTCATAAAATCCCTTTACTGCAGCCTCTACATGTATGAAATAAAAGACCTTTTTAGGACCCCTACTGATTCCTTATCTCATCTCTCCATATTCCAATAAACGGCAATTAGAGTGTTATGCAAACAATATGTGTCTTTAATTTCAATTTCAATTCTTTATTCACTCTATTTCACATATATTGCAACAACAATAGGTACAAACATTTACAATATGCAATTAAGTTTTGGTAGCATGGCGACAGAAATAAAAGATGCACGTAAAAAGATCAAACAAACAAATGAAAACTAAATCAAGTCAAGTCAAGTAAGTAAAGTAAATTTTATTTTTCAAGTCGGTACATTTGTACAACACAAATAACACAAGCTCCCAGGAGCTTTTTAAACCGACTAACATGCTAAAATTATCAGAGATTTTATCACATATATTTTAAAACAAATAAAATTTAAATAACTGAGTGAATAAACAATGATACTTTGTAAAAGGGTATGGTGTGAGGATAAGATAAGACTGAAAAATAAAAGCAGTTCAGTAATCACCCTCGCAGAACCATTTTGGTCGAAAGGGGCGAAAGAGAAAAAGGATCCTTGCAGCCATACAAGCTAATTGGCAAGGAACCTTGTTCCGAAACCGAAAATGGAACCAAGGCAAATTACAGAGGTGTGAGAACTGTCAAATCTAAACATATAGCCCAATTAAATATGCAATGTACAGGGTAAAAAACATCTATACACAAGGATGAAATATAAAATAATCATAGCATTAAAATATCACAGTTCACAAAACTCAGGTCCACGAGCAACAGGACATCATCGACACATTGCACATTTACAATGAACTCCATTCCAATCTTTAATAAAAGACTTAACCAACGGATAGCATTTAATTTGGAGATACAGCATATGTACATAAGTGAAAATTCACCTAAAATCTGAGTATCAGTATTTTCTTATTATATATGTTCAGATTTATTAAGAGATGTCATCTTCAAAAGGGTACGCTTCTTTTGGGGAAGCAGCTCTTTCGCCGTATTTTTATTTTTTGTCTACCCTCCAGAATGGGGAACAGCTCCAAAAGTGTAAAATTTGTATCTCAGGAGAAAGTTCTCCCTTCCAAGAGCATACTCAATCCTGAAAGGGACCAGTTCTGCAGGGAAGCAAACGGGAAGCTACAAGAGTTGCCTCCTTTGCGTAAAGTGGCGAAAAGCCATGTCCGTGCAGAAGCAGCTCTTTCCCCACATTTTATTTTTTGCCTACCATCCGAAATGGGGACCGGCTCCAAAAGAGTAATCTTTGTATAATTCTCCCTTCCAAGAGCATACCTAATCCTCGAAGAGATCAGTTCTGAAGGGAAGCAAACAGTAAGCCACATGTCATTGA
This sequence comes from Ctena decussata, assembly GCA_963989385.1. Taxonomy (NCBI): domain Eukaryota; kingdom Metazoa; phylum Mollusca; class Bivalvia; order Lucinida; family Lucinidae; genus Ctena; species Ctena decussata. Next base: position 33,243,654 of record OZ022508.1, on the reverse strand, counting down.
ACCTATACACCTTGATATATTTTAACCCTTTAACCCAATGCATTCTACACTGTCTTTGAATTTGTATTTGTCTATCGTTTAGTAAATTTTACAACTAGAAAAGAAATTGGGAAAATATAGATGAAGCACATCCCATCAAAATAAGCACCACATGTCAGATGGTCGGAAATAGTAGGAATGAAATGTGAAAGACTGATAGAAATTCAATCAGCGTTCAGCATCATTTTGCAAACCGACAAAAGCCTTTTATTCTTTCGTCTTGTAAAATTAAAATTAGATAATTCAAATTAAGCATAAATTATTACGTGAATACTACTTACTAATATAACGACATATATCTTTATCAAAAATAGTTTTTTGCTGGCTGGGTTATTCTTCCGGACTTCAATGATTCCCAATGTAGGTAGGACACCATATCAGAAATGCTGCTTGTATCGTGATATCTGTTAGTTGCATATTTTGTCGCTCTCATCTGGACCATCTACAGGTTATAAATCTGGTCATTCTGGTACGGGTTACAGAGAGTGGAGTAGTACTCTAATGTTCGTCGTACAATAGAGCAGCATGCAGCTCTCTTCATTCCTTCATTGCAATAATATAAAAAATGAATATTGTTATTGGAAATATACTTGGGTCTGAAGGTACTTTAATGCATTAAGAATGACGTCCCAGCAATAATTTGTTCCAACTCCGTCATCAATTTATAAGACTGTTGTTGTGTTATTGTTTAACGTCCACGGTAAACAGCTATGATCATGTCGGAACGGTCAGTTAACCTAACCACACTATTCCTGGGCAGGCTTAGACCTCCTTAGCACTTACTTTCACCAGTAACTGACAACTGCCCTTCTTGAATCAGCAGAAGGGGAAACGAAAGTTAATGGCCGGACCGTGTATCGAACCCAGGACCTCTGGCTTACAAGTCAGGCACACTACCGACTGCGCTATGCGGCCCTGCTCCAATTTATAAGACAGATCAGATGAATTCAGTAGCTTATTCTCAAATGTTGACCATGTATAAAGTGCACGTAAACTAGATGCATTCATTAGATATATGATAATTAAGTATATCTATATCACACATACAGTATAAATACTATATTACTGTGACCAAGACAGGTGTGTAGGCGAACCTATTCAACTTAAAAAAACTTTCCTGTGTTTTCTCGACAAAAATTTGGACACATACTGCTTCTTTTTAACTGCTCAGACTGATAATGTATGAAAGAGTTGAAAAAATGCTGGGACGCTTTTATTAATGCATCCAAGTGCCTTCAGGCCTAACTACATTTTAATTACCATAGTTATTTAGATTTTTTTCGCAGAAAATTAGTCTTTGCTCTTTTATATTATATATCCTCTTTAACATGAACAAGTCCTGCATATTTCTATTCCTAATTGTGAGAAACAACTAAAAGTACTTACTATAAAGTCTCCATAGTCATATCAGTGGTAAAAACGTCTCAACACAAATCATTACGAAAAACGCTTCAACCTTCACGTTTTGGTGAAAAAATATGGGCTGGTGTGAATATATTGATCCACATAACTGAAAAAGTATGGGGAGCATGTTTTTGAAAAACGACAGATCGCTCCGCAAAAGTACAATTTATTTCTTCTTGTTTCCCGTTGGACGATGCAATATAAACAGTAGCGGGACAGTGAACGGGGCCCCACGCCTGTACATTGTATTTTTACCATTTTATTTAAGTTTATGAAATCGAAAGTAGGTCATTTTAGTTGCCCACTAAAATGACTTAAATAATTTTTTAAACCTTTTTTATGCTAAACTCACGGATGTTTTATTTATTTAAATTTGGATAATTGCGGTCAGTTACAATGACGAAACTATGGTGAGAAGCTTGCAGCGATACCTCACGATAATTTTTTTCATGCTGATAGAGCAATTGGGCCTTTAAAGTAAGCACCTGCTAAGTTCTGCAAACTAGTGATCATCACCTTACAAAACAAAACAGAAAACAAAATGGGCAGCTATACATGTGACAATATTGCTAGATGACCATAGACGAGCAGACTTAAGAACATGTAACAACTGAGGAACCACAACAGAAATGCCGCTTTGGAACGTGAGTAATAGATGACCGAGAGGAGTGTGGGGTGGGGTGGGATTAAACTAGTTTTACTAGATCCAAACCCTCGCCCTTAGCTTCTGCAATGGCTAAACTCAACTAAAGAACACCAGTCACACAACACACAACAGACGAACTAAAGCATCAAAATTGACAACAAGAACGAATTAAACGAAACAAATGAAACCCTTATACATGTATTTATTATTTTCTATTTTTAGTAAGTAAGTAAGCAAGCAAGCAAGTAAGTAATGACTTTATTTAACGAGGCTAACGAATTTAGCAATAAAACTAATCTTCCATGAGACCCTCAAACGAACTGTACAACATTTTACATATATACATGCAAGAAATGGTGAAGAGCATTTACACATAAAACAAAATCACACCAAACAAACAAACAAAAACAAAATGGTACAAGGTCTTTGATCAGAGACAGAGCAAATAGGAAGCTAACTGACCTGTTATTTAATATTTATGTTTTTTACAAAAGAAATTGATCTTATTAGTAAACCATATTAGGTATAAGTACTGGAAGAAAGTAAAATTTAAATTACTTAACTAACTATATAACTTATTTATGCATCTTTTATGAAATGTCACAATGGACTGTGCTTCTTTTTTGTTATTGGGTAGGCCATTCCATGTTTTCGATCCTGAATATTTCATGCTTTTCTAAGAAGTTTTTTTCAAGTTTAGGAGGTATAGAGGAACCAACTGTTGATGATCTTAGGGCTGTGATACTGTCATGAGCGTTTCTTATGTCAAAACTTTCGGATATATATGATGGAGAAATTCCATCGTAAACCTTAAAAATGAACTTTGCTTTCCTCAAAAATATTCGGTCATATATAGACATAATACCCCGAGAGTTCATAGCTTCATGAATATTTTCTACCTCATCATAATCGAGAATTACACGGCAAGCACGCTTTTATAGTCTAAACGTTTTTTTTTTATTAGCTAATAAAGTATTTCCCTAGAAAATGTTACAAAAATCTAAATGAGGTTGAATGTATGACTTGTAATATTGTAATCTATGAGGTACTGACAATTTTTTTTCATCCTTGAAAGCAGCCGGGAAGCAGGAGGGGGGGATGGGGGTGGAGTCATAAGCATAAGTTTGGTATTTGAACAATAAGCCTACCATTGCATTTGCACCAAATTCTACTCAAATTTAAAGAGTAACTACACTTCAGGAACTGACTGAATCAGATCCCAAACCCTATCCCCAACATCAAAGGGAAAGATTGACAAAGACATCCCAACAAACAATAAATTACAAGTGATAAGCCGAGTCAGCAGCTCTTTCCCAAATAGGTGGCAACTCAGCCATCTTTATTGAACTAAATAATTTAGACCAACAGAAGGGTTACAACAGACTAAGCAAATTATACGAAAAACATTTAACAACTATTTTTACCTATTTTCTATTTTTTTATAGAAGGGTTAAAATGAGAACACAATAAATTAAACAGCACCGAAAATAAAACAAATGCAACCGCAACGAAAGTACCGCCTTGGGACGGTCAGTAATAACTACTGGGGGTGTGTGTGGGGGGGGTTAAACCGGTTTTACTGGGCCAAAACCTTCACCCTCACCCTCCGCCGCGGTGCACACAATTAGTTGGTAGTTCGGTTCGTATGGAGGTCCCCTAACTCATCAGAGAGTCATCACGGGCAACAGTTAAAATCAAGAAAAGACCGTGATGAAGCAAGGATTAGGACTCGACAGCCAAAACGTGTTGAGATACCTGGAGATCCCTGGGGCGTCAGCAACACCACTGGAGCACTGGAGCAAAGAAAGACCACCAGTTGAACCCCGGTGGGCCAAGAAACAGACAAACATCCGGCCCTAACCAACTAATATATAGCTTTATGTAGGGGCTATCATAGAGTCTGAACCCCGACCCACCGGCGTGCAATTAAAGAGGACAGCAAAGTTGTCAACCGTGATTGGGTTAACCACTAAGCATGCAGACTGTCGCATTACATCTATGCTATAGCCAATGCGTTTAAATCGTATGATAATTTTCTTAGATTGATCAGGAAATTCTGTTTTCCCTACGATTTTGCGTAATTTATATACTAAAATTTAAAGAGTAACTACACTTCAGGAACTGACTAAGTCACCATAAAATTCAGGTTCCGATAGGCCTTGTTGCAAAAGTCACCTCAACCCTGTATTATATTTAGAAACCAATTCAAAGTGTCTACGATAAAATTTAGAAAAAGCTTTCCGAAGTTTATGATACCGATACCCCTGCTGTAAAAGCTTGGCAGTCAAACTTTTATAGAACATATTTTATTACGAGCATTGAAATCAGCCAAATGACTAGACACCCTAGCGAAGCGAATAAGATGAGAAATGTAAACATCATAAGAAGTGGTGCGGGGAACATCACCATCCAAAAACGGAAAATTAACAATGTCGCTTACAGTATCTTGCATGTCACAGAGTGTAGTAAAAGTAAATAGGAAAATTCTCAGGAACTGACACAATTCAATCCCAGATCCCACCCAAGACACCTTGTGGGAAAAGACCACACAAAATTAGTCATCACCAAAGACATCTCCAGCGCCAGCCATGTAAAAAGCCATTTCCCATATAGGTGGTCACCGGGCTAGCCTTAACATCATAAACACTATATCAATAACAGACAAAGTAACAAACAACACATAAAGCAACCAAGAAGAACCAAACAGAAGTGCCGCCGTGGGACGGCTAGTATTGAAATTACTGGTTCATCAGACACTTATTTGTTCGACCCAACCCAAATGAGGTTTACTTTCATCCGAGTTTCGAGTCAAAAAAACGAGTAGCGAGTCAAAAAATTCAAGTATTGAGCTGAAAACTTCGAGTATACCCAGAGGAACGATTACCGTCCACACATCATACCAACGAAAGCATCGATTTTGACAGTAAGAGCAATTTACACGAAAAACATTTAACAACTATTTTTACCGATTTCTATCTTTTGGTTTTAGGACTAGCCTTCACATCATACACACTATAACAATAACAAGCAAAGCAACAAACAACACACATAACAATAAGGAAGAACCAAAACAGAAGTGCCGCCTTGGGACGGCCACCAATGATATGACTGGGGTGGAAGGAGTGCGGGCGGCTTTACCGGTAACCGGTTTGCAGTCAATCCCTTGGATCTGCTTTTGTTCATCAAAACTTAGTTGTTCGGTTTGCGTGGACGATTCCTAGCTCATAAGTGTAATATCGTGTGTTCAGCATAACGGTTTGCAGAAATTGAATTTGATTGCAAAACAAAACAGAAAGCAAAGTTGACACCCTATTACTTCTACAATTTCAAATTTAAAATTCAAGACATTTACAAAAATAACACACAAAAATTGGCTCACTTCATATCACTTTTTTCATTAATGTGCTAGAATGACAGTGTACCATTGTCTATAAAAATCATGTTGAGCAGATCATTTCGTTCTCAAAGTAAATTCAAAGCCTGCGTCTGTGGTATCATCTCTAAAGGTGCCTTGCCATGAGCAAAACTGTTGTGGTTTCTGGGGGCTGCGCGGCCCCAGACCCCTTTAAATATCATTGACAGTTTTATTGAGCATTCGACATCAGTTCTTGGATGATCATAAGCAGAAAAAAGTGCAAAAAATACAGAAAAAATATAAACAGACCATTAATCTACATAAATAATTCACCTGTCAGAATAAGAAAATGTTCTTTGTGTTTCATGCAGCTTTGATTGAATTCGGTCTGAAATAAAATAGGTAATATGATGTGAGTGTGAAGGGTTTCTGGGGAGTTGGGATGGGAATAAGTGGTGGGGTTCGAAAAAATTCCGGTGAGACTGCGGGGAACGTAAACATTTTGGTGGATTATATGAATATGTAAACCCCCATCTCCGCCGATCTGATAATAAATGCTTTGATGTTGGGGATAGGGTTTGGGATCTGAGTCAGTCAGTTCCTGAAGTGTAGTTACTCTTTAAATTTGTCCCTTATTTGAGTTTTTTCGTGACCAGTAGTGAAATGTGCGACTCCGGCCACGCCCACTAGGGCCGCCTCACGGCACAACACCAGCAGCAGGAAGAGAAATCAATGAGTCTGTCGATACATATGACAGAGAAACTTGGAATGCAGTGAACAAGTCAGCTTGGCAAGTGAGAAAGGCTGTAACAATATGGCGTGCCTGATTGGCCAATGATGTGAAGTATTTCAAGAGAAACACTACGTCTTATATCACATGATAATACCAATTACTTCAGAGATAAATATGATTTAGAAAAGAATATGGTATCTACAATGGGACGCTGCTTCAACGTGCCCGTGGAATCTGGTAACGTTAAAAACCGATCCGTCTGTATTTACAGTGCAGGTTGGTTCCAATGTGGTATGACTATTTGTGGGACATAAATTCACATCTACACTATTATATATTAAATATTTCCTGTGTAGGACCACATCATTTTTATGCCCCCGCCATTAAAATGGGGAGGGGCATATAGTATCATCGCTGTCCGTACGTAAAAGTAAAAAGTATGCAAAGACCAGGAACTGAAACAATCAAAATCCAAATCCAGCCCTCAAACCATAGTTGGAAACAACTAAGATTACAAATAATCAAGATACAGAGAACATATGGCCAACCGAGTGAGCAGCTTGTTCCCAAAAGGTGGCCACTCAGCAACCCAAACCGAACCAAAAATAATAATAACATGGTAAGTCATGTACGTACATACCTACGTCCGAAAATGGTTTCCGTTCGATATCGTTTGAAAACTTTGGTGTATGAAATTCATATTTTATACACAGGTATATTATCATAAAATACAGGTCAAGTTAGATGTTGGGTAAAATCCGTCTTTTATTGTGGGAGTAATGGCCCTTTTTCGGCTTCATTTTGTATGAAAAAATGGTTTCCATTCATTATCTTTTGAAAACATTGTTGTATTGAATTCATATTTTATACACAGGTGCATAATATTAAAATACAGATCAAATTTGATTTAGGGTAAAATCCGTCTATTATTGTGAGAGTTATTGCCCTTTTTCGACTTCATTTTGTATGAAAAATGTTTTCCGTTCATTAGCTTTTGAAAAGATAAGTGTATTGGATTCCTATTTTATACACAGGTACATGATTATAAAATACAGGTCAAGTTCGATTTAGGGTAAATTCCATCAATTATTATGGGAGTTATGGCCCTTTTTTACTTTATTATGTACAAAAAATGGTTTCCGTTCATTATCTTTTGTAAAAATTGATGTATTGGATTCTTGTATCATGCCTTTCTGTATTTGCCTTTGAAGTCGCCCGTTCATTAACTTTATTAACTTGCACTGTAGGACAATTCTGAGGTAGGCGGAGCTAAACTTTGCATTCATTTTACATTAAAGTGTGCCTGGATAACTGTACGGACATCACAGATATACTGCACGGGCAACTTATAGCACGGTTCTGTCAAGTCTGATTTATATTGGGCAGCACTAGGATATAAGGGTCTTTCAGCATTTGAAAACAACATACACTCAGATGAGCCTGCACATCCGCTCATTATGTCGAGTATCATATCAACAATAAATGGAACCTGAAGAATCTGTATTGTGCAAATCATAAACTCTGATCAGACTGCAGACTGGTCCGGACTTCGGCAGTTGGCGCATGCCTGAAGACCCATTTTGTTGTGCATAGCTCAGATCAATTTTTAGACGAAGTCTAATAAAATCATCGTTGCCGCCAAAACTTGACTTGATCCCTGTATGGAAGAGCGCATATGTCATGGAATTGTTATTCACCAGTCAGAAGATTTAGTTACATTAAAAATGTTATTATTTGCACTTTGCATTTAGTTTTAAATATGTTTTTCACTTTAACGTTGTAATGATTGATAGAGTTAAGCAGAACGCGAGAAACGCAAATGCCGATGGCTTGAGAAAAAAAAAAGATTCTATGGTGCGAAAAGTCTTTCGTAGTAGCTGTACTCGGTGCGTAAATTTACCGGAACGGACCTAATTACCGGGTCGGACCGGAACGGACCCTTATTATTCATATTTTCCAGCCAGTTTTTTTTTTAGATATTTTTATACAATCTACACGCGCAGATTAATTCAAGGCCCTACCTATGACTAACATTTATTATCTTAACTTGCAACCCCTGATTTTGATTTGACAATATCTGATAAGGACTATTGGCGAAACAAATTAGGCTAGAAACAAATGTCTGTCCGTCAGATAAATTGACGACTTATTGAAACATGATAATGGTGCTAACTGTACAATCGATATACAAAGTTTCCCTTTATACATTTAGACCACTGTAATGTTTCAATTTAAAGCTGAAACACAATAGCTCTACATATTTTCTATGGCTGAAATGTTGGTCATGATACTATGGAACAAAAATTCGGGAATTTTTGTGTTTTTCATTCGCTCCAAGTCTTGGAAGAAAGATAACCAGATTTTTGTATAAGATTATATGATTTTAAGATGAAACGCATATGCGTGGGGTATTATGAGGCCTACCCATGGCGCAAAATACTCAAAGAGTATTTTGACTAATATCTCTAATTGGTTTGCGCTAGATGGCATACAGAATATGTTTTAATATCAAATAAGAGTTATTTAATAAAAATATTACAAATATCTACTGAAGATAGGGGAAAACGGGTCCGTTCCGGTAATTCAGTCCATTCCTGTCCGTTCCGGTAAATTTACGCACCCAGCTGTACTGAACCGGGTAAAATACAGTACCGTATCATCGGAAGCATATCGGAATGTACCGAAGAATGTCAATAATTAACGGACCAGTCTGGCTTCTCGCCATAGTGGATAACCCCAACATAAGGATACTGCTATTCAATAATAATATCAGACATATTTACAGCATTTTAAACTTAGCCAATTTTCATTTTGTTATTATGACATAGCGACAGGGTTTTGAACTTGGAATTTTTTCAATCACAGTAAAAATTTCTCATAGATACCCCATCATCATATTTCAATTCTCATATCGACGTTACCCCCGCACCTCATAGATACCCCATTAGATTTTGGTCCTTTTTTACATTTTAATTATTAAAGGCGTATAGTGTATTTAAAACATTGAGTGCAGATAATTTTGCGGGACGTATTCTGAAACCTTGCTTGCAGCCAATTTCTTATCTCAACAGAAATAAAAAAAATATTATTTGTTTCAAATATGTCTTCTTTCACTTCGTCTTATATCTTTTTTTAAAGATATTTCTTGTTGATTATAATAATCTGAGATTACAGAGAATTAATCTTGTAGTGCTCAGCAAACTCTGCCACAGTAACCCTAAATGTTTGGCAAACAGTACAAACCAGATTAGGCAGCTGAATGAGCAAAAAATGATATGCCCTTTAGACTGCACTATTTGTCATTCTTACAAAAACAGTTTGTTCAGAATCATCATTTGTATGAATGTAAAATTAATTCAGCGCAAAATGCAGACACAATTTTAGTTAGTTTCAGATTATGCTAATTGTTTCAAGTGATTTATTTGACCTTCAGGTCAAGAACAAAAAAACAGCTGTGGTGAATATAATTACATAGATACGCCACTCTACACTAACAACCTGATAAGAGCTGTTTAGAATTCAAAATAGACAAATGCGATTGGCTGCCATGATACAAAACACATATAGAATGGTGTCACGAGTATTTAGGATACCCTTCTCGGGGGCTATGCCCCCTCGAAGGGTATCCTAAATACTCGTGACACCATCCTATATGTAAAACATATTTTATACCCAGATATATAATTATAAAATACAGATCAGGTTAAATTTAGGGTAAAATCCGCCAATTACTTTTGGGGTTATGGCCCTTTTTCAACTTCATTTCATACAAAAATAGTATTGGTTTGTTAGTTTTTGAAAAGTTACTTGTTTCCAGGCTATTTCTGTTGGAAAGCTGCATGGCATCCATTTCTGTGATAAGATACAGAATTTTTTCACATATCACAGTCATGACCAACCTCTAAAGACCACTGAATTTACCATTTGATCCCAATTGTTGCATTTGTCATTCATAAAAGGTGTCAGTCTTTCTGCTAACGTTCGATGTTGACGTTCACACGCACCAAGACAATGATGCACAAAACTTGGTGTAAACTGTTGTTGAATATGCATCATTTTACACAGTTCTGATGTGACTTTTGCAGTGAATTCCGTTCCGCGGTCACAAATCAAGGTGTCACATGTACCAAACTGGGTAAAAAGGTCCATCAATACCTCTGATACTGTAACTGAATCCTTATTTGGGATTGGTTTTGCATATAGTAGTTTTGAGAACATATCAACTGCTGTGAAAAGATATGTATTTCCTCGTCCAGTAAGCGGCAATACACCGTACAAGTCTATTTCCCATACCGAAAAAGGCTCTTGAGGTGTAGGGTACGCGACAATAGCATTTCTTGTGGTAACCTTTGTTATCTTTCTACTCTGACACTGGTCACATGACCTAACATAGTCACTCACAATTTGTGATAATCTACTGAAAAAGTAGTTTTCTTTCACTCTGTCAATAGTATCCTGAATGCCTGAATGTGCTCCTAATGGAGAATCATGGTACAGTTTAAGTATTGTTTGAATCAAAACTTTAGGAAGCACCAGCTGATATTTGCATAACAGTTTTGTTCGTTTAGCTTTGGGCGTCCTACTGTGAAACAAAATTCCCTGCACCATAAGATAGTCTGACTGCTGTAATAGGATACTTCTTGCTTTGACTTGTGATCGAGGCAAAATACCTTTACTCAAATAGTTCATAATAGGTTTTAACTCTGGATCAGCAAACTGACAATTATGAATAATGATAAAAGTTTAGATCCTTTAAGAGCAAAGAAAACATTCATAAGTAAGAAGTTGGGCCATACCGCGGTTTCTGGATACTTTCTGGAGTCATGTCAAGATCATTCAATAAGGTTTCAATAGTCTGATTTGTCTCCCTTTGGGAGATTCCTGCTTGTGTCTCAGGAAGCTCTGAGTCAGACAATACTGTCTGCCTAGACATTTTGTCTGTTGAAATCTCAATGTTCTGTTCTAATGCAGCACTATTATCCGTAGAAATGCAACTTTCCTCTGAAACTGGAATTTTATTGTCTATAATACTTGACTTTTCCAAGTGCAGCTTTTGAAACTGACCCTTACTTTCTTTCTGAGATTGCAATTTACTGAACCTACTATTTCTATTCTTACTCCGTTTTCGCTTCAAAACACCATCCTGCACAACATCTTCAGTATCTGCATCATATAAATTATCACTATCAAGCTCCTGAACTTTTGCATGACTTACAAAACGATATGTTTCTAAAAGCTTATTTTCAGGGGAGATAATTCTCACTTTGGAAGGTTTTTCATCAACGTAAGGAAAGAAAGGATCATCTTCTTCCGGGCTGGAATTGACTACCTCAGGATAGACTGCGCTTCTAGAAAGAGAGTCAGGGACAACCATTTCAGCTGCTGGCTTATAGACTATGTCAAGATCAAATTGTTGCAATATAGCTAACCAGCATTCGTAAATTTGACCTTTCAGCTTTTTCTGAAAAATAGGTGCTAATGCTTGATGATCACACTCAACTACAAAATGTCTCCCTCTCACATATGAAGCACAGTCCATGACTGCGGTAACAAGACCAAGTAATTCTAGCTTTGTTGGTCCATATGACTGTTGCCATGGAGACAATCCTTTGGATCCAAAACGTATTACACGAGGAGTCTGATTTTCATCATATTGGTACAACATGAAACCTATTCCTTTTGAACACGGATCAACAGCTAACCTAAATTGTTGATCATACCTTGGAAAGGATAATGCACTGGAATTCACTAGACTGTCTTTGAGCTGCTGAAAACTGTCGTCACATGTTTTTGACCATACATAAGGCACATTTTTCTTCAGTAAATAATACAAAGGACTAGCTATGGCACTGTAGTTCCTTATAAATTTTCTGAACCAATTAAAAAGACCTAAAGCACGTTTCAACTCAGTGGCATTCTTTGGCACAGGAAAATTCTTGATTATTTCAATTTTCTGAGCAGGGGGGCGAATACCATCAGCTGAAATTTCATGGCCTAGAAATATGCAGGTTTTGAACCCGAATTTGCACTTACTGGGTCCAAGCTTCAAACCTGAAGATTCAAACCTTGATAATACCTCATGTAACTTTTGCATATGTTCAGTGAATGTCTCAGATGCAATACAGACATCATCCAGATAACACAGAACTGATTCAAATGTCAAATGGTTAAGAATTTTGTCCATTAAAAGTTGAAAAGAATTTGGACTCTGGCGTAAACCCATGGGAAGGCGTAAAAACTTGTATGTGCCAAAAGGCGTATTGAAGGCTGTATATCTGGTTGAGTCTGTCGAAATTGCCATCTGAAAATAGCCCTGACTCATATCAATTGTTGTCAAAAAGTTAGGTGAACGCTCCGCGAACGACTCCGTCAGTTCTTGTAGATCAGGAATATTGTAACGAAACTCCTCTGTTTGGGTATTTAAGTATCTGAAATCAACGCAAAATCTGAAAGAAGATAAACTCTGATCAGGAGTAATGTTGTTAGGGTCAAGTTTGGGTTTATTTCTTTTTGCTACAAGGACTCGTTATTGGTATGCTTTCATCTGCAGAAACTGGAACTATAATTTTCTGCTTTAGCAATTCATCCAGATGATGGCGCAAAACCTGTTTCTTATCTGGTGATAACCTGTAAGGCCTTTGATGCTTTGACTTTGCATCAGGTTTTAACTGAACGATATGCTCGACTTCTTGTGTAAGCCCAAGATTAGGATTTTCAGGGGTAACAAACACATTTTGATGCTCATATAAACAGTCAAACATTTGTTGCCTTTGTTCTGTATCTAGATCAGCTGAAATATTGTCAGCAAAATAGGTTTGAAATTTTTCCTGGGAAATAAATGTATCAGGCTGTGCACCACAACTGTACAAAATACTATCATTTTCTTCCTTAGCAAAAGATTGACCTGACTGCGCATCAGACTGTAATGTTGTCTGCAACCTGGCATGCATACACTGCTTAATATCTGACTTAACTGACAAAATATCTGTATAATTGTCACACAGCTTAAAAGTAGCTAAATATGCACCTTTATTAATATGCACTGTTGCTGCCGTAGGGTTCAAGATTTTCACTGGAACTTGATGGCCAGGTGAACATGTGACAACTGCTTTGGAAACAAGCAAGCCTTTGTGACCCATTTCACTATGACCCAAACACTGACCTTGCATACCAATGTATACTTCTTTATTCAATTTACCTTGAATAATTGTTTCAGAGTTTGGGGACAAAACACATGAATGGGAGCAAACAATTTTTGTTGACAGCTTTACAGCAGAATGACAGGCCTTGCTGAAGTCCAAAACAATACCACTTTCTTTCATATATTGAATACCCAAAATAAATGGATGAGATGTACTGCTTAATATATATACTGGTACTGTGTGAAGAACCTGTGATCCAGCAGTACAAAACTGGACTCTAGCTGTACCCTCAACACCAACTGAATAATTGTCTGCCATGATGATCTCATCCTCACTAGGTTGGAAATCAAATTTCGACCTATTGGGGATAAAATCATACAACTGACGTGAAATAATGTTGATAGAACAACCGGAATCCAATAATGCGGTTACGAAAGATCCACCAATAGTGCAATTCAGATACATAAGGTTATGATTGCATGAAAAATCAGAGCGCAGTTCAGGGGGAATATGTGTCTCTTGTTCACCAGTCAGGCCTGAGAGGTGCGCTCCGCTCCCAGGCCCTGCCTGTTTAAAGTTGGACAGTCATTTGCTAAATGATCTTTCTGGTTACAAAGTTGGCATGTCACTGAAGTGGTTCTACTAGCGGCGTTGTTGGATGATAGTGTCTTACACTTTGGAGCATTATGCCCCATCTGAAAACAAAGCTAGCACTGTATTAGGGGAGTAGGATCCCCCTGTCCATTCCAGTTACACTGAGTTTTAATGTGTTTCTCTCCCTTGCATCGAAAACAAACACGCGGTGCTAGTCTGTTTTTTGTTGGCTGACCATGTGATTGTGTGCTTAATTCCTCAAGCTTCTTATTTATCATATCTAACTGAGCCTGAAAAGACCCAGCAGCAGCGGCACTAGGTTTGGGTGTAGAACTGAATGTATCGGTTGAGGTCTGTACACGATATCCATGAGCCTCGCCAATTTTCGCTGATTGGAGGGCATCCCGTAATGATTCCACTCGACCGGCTCTTACGAAGAACGCCAACTGGGAGGGTAGGCCACTGATAAATTTATTTAACATATCGGCCTCACTTTTTCGAAGTTTACGACCTTTGTCCATGACACTGGCATGAAAGTCTTCGATAGCCTGTGACTGACCCAGCTTTAGATTGTCAAAGGCTACCGATTCCGCTATCAAAGAAGGGCTACTCAAAATATTACAATATTCCTGGATAAATGCTGCTTTCACAGTCGACCATGAATCTTTTACTGATAAATTATTAAACCATATTAATGCTGGTCCCTTCATGAACAAGTGAAAAGCTGCCACTGCACGTGGTGAAGTAACTTCAATAGCAGCTAAAGTCAAATACGACTCAAATTCAGCTAGGAATTTCTCTGGATCTTCATGCATAAAACCACTAAATTGCGAGATGGTCCGTCTGTCCGGCATGACAGGTGGTGGTTGCACCAGAACAGTTAATTGTTCAGAAGATTTGGGCACAGATACAGGAGTGCTGAAAGTGTGAGGCTGGCTCCCTGCCATTGGCGGTATGTTATTCAAGATAAAACTTTCATTCGGATCCTCAAATTATGGTAGAAATGGGTTATTTGACGTATTCATGCTTGCTAATGTCAATGTCAACAACAATATGCACAAAAACAAGGGCATATATGACCACGTGTCCCGGTTAGACTTCAAAATGTCTGGGGTTTCACACTTCCGGATTTTCATTTGAAAGTCAATTTGTAGAGTTCTAACGAAGAAATCAATGTCCGATCGATTTTAGATTCTCCACCATGTTGTAAAATAAGTTTATGCTGGATGTCAAACACAGAAACAAGTCTTTTTCACGTAAAAAGTTCTTTAATTTTGGGAAATATCCTTCGTCGAGAAAGCGAGAGATCGAAAAACTGCCCTTTTTCATAGGAGAGCTCTAGTAAGGTATCACGACAACCCGAAAACAAGCAAGCAGTGCAATGCTAAAAAGCGGAACCGCCACCGCAGCCGGTACTTGAAAACAACCTGCACCACAGCTCCCGTATGAAAAGTAGCACAACCTTAGTTCAGACCAAACCTCCGAAGTCATTTGCTCACTCTTAATCCAAATACATAACACAGGGCCCAAATACGCTTTCTGCCAAAACAGGATTATGATTAAGTGTGAGTATACTGGTAATATTAGCATATATAAACGCTTATTCTTTTTTCGTAGCAAACTTTTGTCCAAATCTCTCTTAAGCGGAAATGACATCATTCGTCAGCAGAAAATAGACAACAAAAGTAGGTCAATGTTTCAAAAAATCGATACAAATGTTTTTGCAAAAAGCATGACCTGTGCAGTAATAAAATAAATTATAATTTAAGTACACAATATTTTCTTAATTTTGTAAAAGGTATATAAGAGGCAAACCTCTTACCTCTCGACCTAAGTACTTCTGCTTTGCATATATCTGCACGCTGCAAATAGTTCTACAAATATAGTTCTTCATTTGATTTATGTTAATTGGAATAAATGCGAACTAAACTAGTTCATGTCCGACAAAATGAACAAAATAAACTATCCTCCATAATTTCAACTCTTTAATATCTTATTTGAAGTCAGAGAACGTTAAAACGATGTGACACAATCGTTTGCGCATTAATTTTGAATAATACACATTTGGCGATGCGGTCGGGATGGCCATGAATCTGAAATGTTCATTATGTGTTGAGCATCATCGGTAAAATTGTAAATACAACATCAAAAGTTAACATTCCTTGCAACAACTGTGCATCAGTATACAATGTTCAATGAATAAATTAGCTAATTAAATGGTTTTGCAATCATTTAATACGATGTAGAAGGCAAAATCTGACACCGAAACACGTCCTAAATGGGGTCACCCGAGTTCCAGTTTGGAGGAAATCCCTGATTATAATGTTATGATTCTGATGATTTCCCATCAATTTCGAGGAAAAGTTTGTTTGTATAATGCAAGGCGGTGTGATTAACAGTAATTTTATGGGTGACTGACTTCTAATTAAAAGCAATGGAAGCGTCATTTTCAGTTGCCATTCCCCCGAATAAAGAAAATTCCAATCTGGAACACAAAGTTGATGAAGTTGACCAAAATGTTGACAACTTGTCAAAACAACAAGTCGAACAGGTGGAAAGACAGACTGGAGAAATGGAAAGAGAAGAAAAAGAAGATCATGGTCAAACAAGTGTTGAACTTCAGACAGGTTTCAGAATACTGAAGGATCTGATGGCAGATTCCAATAAAAATGTTAATTGGCCCTTCATGGATCCAATTGAGGTATCTGCACCAGATTTGGTGGATGACTACTATGAGAAAATTGAAAGGCCAGTTTGGCTGAAATTAAGTAAGTTGCGAGTTTTTATGAACATCATTGTGCATAAAATATTCAATAGAACTTGTCGGTACAAAAAATCATCATGATCATAAGCTTAAACAATTTAAAAAAAAAAAATAAATAAAAAAAATAAATTAATTAAAAAAAAGATTTAGCCAAAATGCTAATATATCAGTAGAAAAAAAATCACAAAAGCATTAGATCGTTAATATATGAGAATATAATAATTATTATATCTTTTTTTTTTTTTTAATTTGCCGAGAAAGGAGCTCAAAACTCTAATGTTCTAAAATCATGATAATTAGCACAGGTAATTTGGCTAGGGTGTTCTCACATCAGGACTGATATCAGCCTGATTCTGTGTGTCATAAAACAATTAGATTTTTTTTTTTTTTTATACGTTTTTTTTTTCAATGTAAAGAAAAGAAGAGAGAAATATTTTCTTAGATCTGTCACTTTATAACAAGAGTTAGATTTCTTTATAACAAAAAATGTCAAATCAACAGATTTCTTTATAACAAAAAAATGTCAAATCAACTGGAGTGCTAATTTTTACTGCCATTATTTTAGAAATCAAGAATTCACTTGTTTCTTGTTGTTTTTTCAATCAAAAATATGTATATAAATACATATATCGTTTGACATGAAAAAATTGAATTCTTGAAATCAGAGTGTCTTTTTGCGCACCTGCTTTAGCAAGTTGTGAAACAGGTATCCAGTTTTCTGTCTGTCCACATTATATACTGTATTAATCCTCATAAACGCCCCTGCTCTAACAAATGCCCCCTGCCTCTTTTCTGAAAATAATGTATTAACTTGCATGAGCTCTTGTTTATTTCTCTGGATTAGGTAGCGTTTTGAAATGGGGTCTTCTTTTAAAGGAAAGAATTTGCTCCTAAAGGAGCAAATTCTTTCCTTTAAGAGTTGACCTCTACTGTGAAGGAGGCAAAAATGGTACAGTTGCTCCCTCTATAAGTTTACCTTTACCTTAATAAGTTGATTATTTGAGGTACTTTGCAGTGGCTGATTTACTACACTTAATGCTCTAAAGAAGTCCCCTTTCATAAAATGCATTATATGGTACGTCAACCCTAGCATGAAACGTTATCAGCCCTTAACCATTAAGTGGATTTCAACCAAAATTGCATAGATATATCAGTGGGATAATCTGAAGGCCTCATAAGATTTTGGTGACTTGACCTCATTTCAAGGTCACTGGAAAACTTATTGTCTTTCTGTCTCAATGCTTTATGTTGACCTTAGCATTTAAGTTCATTCATGTCCTGAACCAGCTTTCATGCATATACTTGACATTGTAGTATTTGGGCAGTCCTAAGAGATAATAAGGTTTTGGTGACCTTGACCCCATTTTTGAGGTCACATGAGGACTTGAAATGTTAAATACTCTTTGAGCTTGTCGAATTTTAAATTTTCATGGAAGCTTGCGAAGATAAAGCAAAACGCTAAACCTCAGAGATGATTAGGTTCACGTTGTGTTGACCTTGACTCCATTTTCAAGGTCACATAACTGAATGTTACGTAATCTGTCAGATTTGTTGACAGAAATTGAATTTCCCTCAAACTATAAAGCATCTAATGAGTACATGAAGATTTCTGAGTACAAGAGGACAAGGTCTTTATTTGACCTTTGACCAGGTTCTCTCCTATTTTGGCAATTACAAACATCTCCTCAAAAGCCACTTGGCCAGTTGTTACCAAATTCCTTATGGAGCCCCCAGGAGTTGGGAGAAAGAAAGTTTTTTCAAATGGTCCAGGTCAAAGTACAAGAGAGCAAGGTCATTCTTTGGCCTACGACCAGAGTCTCTCATAATTCAACAGTTCAAACACCACCTCATATATTTTTCATGCCCCAAAGATGTATTTGGTTTATAGTTTGCCTGATGATACACAATAGTCCAGCATCATATTCAGTTTTTTAGTGACAGATTGTATCTCATTCCTCAACATCTGCATCACAAGCACTTTTTGAAATGTGATTTTGACTGCTGAATGCTTTTTTCTGAAATAGAGCTGTTGCAAACTTATTTGCAATGTGCATCAAGATTTGAAAACAAGTGTTGTACGAAGTCAAATGAAACTTTCATAGCATATTTTTGTGCATTTTTGTAAGTATCTTTACTCAACATGCTCATGGGTTCAGAACTGAGTTTCTTAACATTTTCTTTAATGCATGAAAAGCAAACAACAAAAATGCAAACAAAAGAAGTACTTATAATTTCTTACACTGATGGATGGACAACTTGTGATTTTGCATCCTTTTTTTAACAGTACGGTATTTCAGGCATATCAGGATGATGGGAGGGTGATATTGAAAGGCTGTGTGCATTGGAACTCTGTTTACAGTAGGAAAGATTTCCACCTCCAGCAAAGCTCAAACCCAGGACCATTATCAGCAGGCTAGTGCTTAACCTAATGAGCTACCGGGGCTCCTCAGCTTAAGGTGAATGTTTCCTGTTTTCCCACCATATTTACTAAAGGAAACAAATTTTGTAACCTGGGACAGCAAAGCGATTCCAGGGGATTACTCTTACATAAAGGAATTTGCTCCTTGAGGGAGCAAATTCTTTCCTTTAAAAGAAGCCCCCAATAAAACAGGAGACAGATTCTTCTTTACTAGAATTACCTCCCCTGGAAATGCTCCTATTCACTTTAATTGTTTCAGTGAAAGACAAGTTCCTGCTACAGAAGTACGTGTCTATCACAGAGTTTGTGTCGGACTTTAGACTGATGCTTGAGAACTGTTATCGCTACAATGGTCCGGACCATTATGTTTCCAAGAGGGGTCAGAAGCTGGAGACTATGCTGGAACAGAAACTAGCCTTACTCTCAAGGTATGTTAAAGTAAAAATTCTAAATATTGGGACAAATAGGTCTGACCAAACAATGCAGACCCAGTAGGAGCAGTCTGATCAAGGCCAACACTATTTGCCATTCTGTCTGCATCTTTTAGATGCATTACTGCATTGAAAAACCAAACTGTTCAAATTTTAGAAGAAAGGTTAGGAGGGGTCCCTATAAAACTAGAAATGGAACCAAAACGAAACGAAACACAATGGAACGAAACGCAACGAAACAAAACAAAACGCAACGGAACGAAACGAACCGAAACAGAAATAAAACGAAATGGAGCAAAATCTGAAAAATACCATGAAAGTATCACAATAGCACAGCACCACATATTAATGCAAAAGGAAGACTAAAAAAGCCCCATGTTTATCCCTATACATTGCTATATGAAGTTACCAAGTTACTGGGTATTTGTTAGATCAAATACATTAACTTTTAAACAGATACTTGGCTGAATTGTTTAATTTGATAAACTGACATACGATTTTGGGGCCTCATTTGGTCTTAGGGTGTTTTGGTCTGGGCATTTTCCTTATTATCTTTATAGTTTTTGATTGTTATTTAAATAATTAATATTTATAATTTATATTGATAATTAATATTTATTTTTTTACTTTTTTTTTTTGTTGTGGAGCGTCGTATGAGCTTTTCGACATTTTTCGGGCTACCAGCTCCATACATATGACCCAGGCTCCTGAAATAGTGTTCTTGCCTCGGTCCACTGTGCCTCGGTCCCCAACAATTATTTTTATGCGCAGCAATTCAGCCAAGTATCTGTTTAAAAGTTAATGTATTTGATCTAACAAATACCCAGTAACTTGGTAAGTTGTTGTTCTATTGTGATACTTTCATGGTATTTTTCAGATTTTGCTCCATTTCGTTTTATTTCTATTACGTTTATTTGTTTCGTTGCGTTTCGTTCCGTTGCGTTTCGTTCTGTTTCGTTTCGTTTCGTTTCGTTTTGGTTCCGTTTCTAGTTTTATAGGGACCCAGGTTAGGAGTTATAAAGGAGTTATAAAAAACAGAATTACACAACCAAAAAATAACTGGCAGTTTTAACAAGCTGCTTTAATTAATTACCATTTTCGCTCATACAATGACCTTTTTCATGACGTTGAATCAGTAATTTTTTTTACAGAATTTGGAATGGTATAAGTCCCCAATGAATTGGGAAAATTCATATTGTTGAATTTATCTGCCCTGGTAGTGTTTCCATTCACCTTAATCTGTTATTTGTTTGCAGAGAATTGAGGGCCAAAACAAGTATAGCTGCTACCTCAGGACATGGTGAGGAAGGCAGTTCATCATCTTCTCTAGGTAAATATCGAAGCTCAAAAATACAGTAGCTTTGTGATGATTTCTAATGATGACTGAAATGAGGGGTCACTTCATGTGTTTTCTTTGAAAAATAAGAAAATTGTCTCATCAGAATTAATCTCAATACCCCTCTTTAAAGGACCCTCTGACTGAAACTTCTTTAGTTATAAGACAAGAGGTTTTCCCTTCTAAAGCAATCCCAAAAAGCTAGATCAATCTCACAAGATGGATCAAGATTTTTGGGATTGTTTGTAAGAGAAAAACTGATCTAATGTCCAATTTACACATGACTGATTTACATACTTTGGGTACCTTCTGGAGAGAGAAAACCCTACCTTAAAGCTGAAGAAATACAGTAGGTCAGTTTCTCAGTAATCACAATATTCAGAAAGGTGCTCCATTGCCTTCTGATAGTACTCACAAATTGTTTGGTACCACTAACTTAAGCTTACTGGAAAATTTTCTATAGTGTAACCTCTATATTTCAAAGTCTGATGGAACTGACATTTCACCTTGAAATATCAAGAGTTTGGATTATTGGGTGTGAAATTGTATGCATTTGATATGATTCAGACACCACAATGACTTGGAATTACATCTAGTCTAGTCTATATCTGGAACTTTGAATCTAGAGTTCGAAATACATGTATTAAGAGTTTACTGCCTTCATGTATGTTAAAAAAAACAACTTAGATTGTAATGTTAGAATCCACAATTTTGCAAAAATTTTTATGAAAAATTGTCATTATTTTGATATTCATTCTCAGGCTTGCACAGATAATTTTTTTTATGAAAAATTGTCATTATTTTGATATTCATTCTCAGGCTTGCACAGATAAATTTTTTTATGAAAAATTGTCATTATTTTGATATTCATTCTCAGGCTTGCGCAGACGTCAGAAAACCCTGCCTCGGCATGACTCTACACTGTTACTGAACCAGTTACGGGAACAAGAACTGCAGCGAGAGCGGGATTATCGTCGGCAGATAATTCTGGACAGGAAAGCCGAGAAAGAGGCTCTTGCCTTAGAAGTGCTTGATTGGGAGGACAAGATTCTGTTTCAAGAAAAATACAAAGAGCAGATGGAAGCCATGTGGGAGGTGGGTGCTTTGTGTGTGTGTCCTTTTTATCTCTCTCTTTCTCTCTCTCTCTCTCTCTCTCTCTCTCTCTCTCTCTCTTTTATTTTGCATCAAAGATGAATGGATACAGTTTCAAAGGAGGTGGCTCTTCATTTCCATTTCTTCCTCCTTTCCCAATGGAGGTCAACTCTTAAAGGAAAGAATTTGCTCCTATTTGAGCAGATTCTTTCCTTTAAGAGAAGGCCCCATTTTGGAGGCACCTCCAGGGAAGCAAACAGGAATTCAGAAAAGTTGTTCCCCTTTGTAAAAAAGGTCTGAATATTGCTACACCTTAATCTGTTATTTATTGGTGTGGCTTATAATTATTTGTAGGAGTCCATATGGCAACAATTGAAACAGTGCAAAAAACTGATCAGACTGTTTCTTAAAGGTTTAAGGGTACTCTTCCATGTTTTTCTGCCATTTTTACAAGGAAGACAACTTTTGTGACTTCCTGTTTACTTCCTCCGTTGGCAAAGCTCTTCCAAAATGTTGTGTGCCCCTAAAGGAAAGACTTTATTCCTCATGGAGTAAATTCTTCCCTTGAAGAATTGACCCCTTATGGGTGGTGAAAAAATGAAAATGGTTGAGTTACTTCCATTAAAATGCACCCTTTCATCTTGATATTGTATAATATGGAACAATTTGTCATGTTTCAAAAACATGATCCCCTTATTTTTTTGCTAGTTATATGTCTCAGTATATACACATCAACCCATATTGTATCACCAAATGTGAAGGTTGAACTGCTTTCCATAATAATTTGTCTTCAGGTGCTTTTTCCACTGTGAGTATTATGGAGACTCTATTAAAATCCTAGATTAAAATTCTTATTTTCTTTGATAGCTGCCTCAGATTGGCCTGTTTCTGTTCCTGTGTCAGTCACCACTGAATGTAGGGGAGATAATGCAGCTGGAACTAGAGAGATGTATCATGGTGCCCAGGGAGAGTTCCACAATGCAGTTGATCATGACATCATTGTTGAGTACGCCATTCCAGAGACAAAAGTAAGTAGTTAGATCTACAGATGAAATGGTTGTTCTGAGATGAAATGATATTTCCTCTCAAAGTAAATTCTTTCCATTTAAAAATGACCCCATTTTGGAAGAGCTACAGTATGTTGTCCATGGAACCAGGAGCAGCAGTAGTGTAGTGGATAACATCGATTCCCGGTCTCAGTAGGACCTAGTTGTTGGTGGGACATTAAAACCCAAGTTCACACACTTGTCCAGGGAACCAAATATGGTTTCACAAAAGTTCTTGCCCTTCATGTTAGTGGCAGAAAAACATGGAGATGTAGCCATACACTTTACTCCGCTGTAGTAAGAAGTTGATTTTACTTTTATTCCAGGTATGTTTTTTTACCATATTTGTCTGCTCCAAGCGTGCGTTAACATTCCAGTTTTGGTCACCCAGAGCATGCTCCGGGGTGCTCTGAGCGTTTTTTTCTAAATTAAGCTGGGTAACCACATAAATTGGAAAGTAGATAAATAAAGTATGCGAATGCTTGCACAAAAAATGTAAAACAGTGCATGGAGCAACCACTGCTCAAAATATATAGAATTAGGATTGTGCATGCGTGTTTGGCTTCCCCAAATGCAATAAAAGTATACTCAAAGTTACTGTCACAGATTACATACTGCTAGACTATAAAGGTGTTGACTATATACAGGAACTCTTGCTCTAAAATGCAATTTTCGTCAATAGCGAGCATGCTCGGAGTGGCCATAATTGGGCAGATAACGCATGCTCGGAGCAGCCATATGTGGTATAAAAACATAGCTCTTTATTCAACAATGTGCCAAATAGTGCTGATGGAATGGCAAACAGTGCATGCCCTCATTGGTATTTCCATTATATGAAATTTTTATGCTTTATATAATAACTGTTCAGCATTTGATCTTACAATTATGGTGTATAGTTTGCTTTTTGTTTTCCAGAATTGATAAGAAGACATTGATGCCATACAAAGTATGGAACGAGAAACTATCAATGAAACTTCAGCAATGGTATAAGGTCTATACAGACTCTGGAATGGATGCAGAAAAGGTATACTTAAATTCACTTTTAAAACATCTTAGACGCTGACAGTATTACTACTAAATACTAACAGCTATTTCTCAACAGTACCTCAGGGCTTTCACAGCCAGTGAAAAGTGTGTGGAAAATGAATTTTTTTCCAGGTCAGGGAATTTTGTGGTTGTTCATGGAAATTTGTAAAGGTCTCGAAAAGTCCAGTAAAACTTAAGTCAGGGAATTTGAAAATTAGGGGCTGCAACAGTTTTATACGTGTCAGAATATACTCATTTTGCTCAAGCTGAAAGGATATACTTTCTAGAGAGATAGTCCATCAGGGAAAAGTCAGGGAATTTTGAAGTGGACAATAAGTGGCAACCCTGTACCATGTACATTTGTGGTTCTATGTCAAACTTAACAATTTGATCCCCTTAATTATGCTTTTGTTACACAGAGCTTCATATTGGGTGGAGTTTTGAGGATAGTTATGAGATATTTGTCTTATTTTTCAACACAAATATGTTATGAACCCCTCTAGAACTGTTGTAGCAAGCTGAGCCTGAGGTTATAAAACTTTTTTAGTGCTCAACTCAGCTGAGCATGAAATTTTCTCTGCTAATAAATATGAAAATGCCAACTAATGTTGGCATTTTTATATTCATAAGCAGAGAAAATTTCATACTCAGCCAAGCTGAGCAAGAAAACAACTGTACTTATCAGCAACTTGCTATTTATTAGCAGGTAAAATTTCATGCTCAGCTGAGTTGAGAATGAAAAAAAAGTTTTATAACCTTGGGGCCTGGTTATATTGAGGGGTCTCAACATGTTCTCTTTAAGAAATACAGACAGTTATACCAACCTTATCCCTGTTACCCCTCCTTATCTGGAACACTGAAGACAATAAACATATGCTTAAGCTTTACTTCCATACCAAAATTGTTGCATATCTGAAGCTAAGCCATCAGCAGTTCTATTACAAGTTACATCGCGTCGTGTTCACTCACCTGAGTGCATTATGCTCAGTGTAGGCTGTGGAGAGCCATCACCATCCTTTTACTGTCATTTGGCCACACTTACTGAAACAGTATCACCTCTGAAACCTGTTGACAAAGGCTGATGAAATTTCACAGTCATGATTCTCAGCGGGTCATGTCCTTAGATTGTTCAATTGAAAGATGAGAGAGTGGGTAAATGAACCTGAGATTAACATTTCCACCAACTTGAAGGTCTCATGGAGGATTGGGACTTGACTCTATTAAAGTCATCCGACTGAATGATTGAGCTATGCTCTGAACATGTGTTGCCTGGATTGGATAGTCCAGCATGCTACCACTAAATCACCACTGTCCCACTGGCGCCAGAGTCCCAATATTGTCCGCCGAACGGTAAATGTACATGTAGATCTAGGTCAATACTGTCAAATCTATTAATAACCATAATGTGGTTATTAATAGATTTGACAGTATTGACCTAGATCTACATGTACATTTACCGTTCGGCGGACAATATTGGGACTCTGGCGCCAGTGCACTGTCCCTTTGTTCAAGTAAATAAAGCTAAGAGTATACACCTTTTTGGAAGAGCTTTGCCATCCAGGGAGGCAAACAGGATGTTATAAGAGTGGTCTTGTATAAGTGGTGGAAAAAAATTGAGATGTTTGCATTCTCTTTCATACCATGAGGAAACCTAATATTTCCATTTTCTATTTTTCAGGCCTGTGTCAAGTTAGGATTTGAACCAGAATTCTTTACTGTTGTTGGTAAGTTTTCATTTTGCCCTCAAAAACAAATCCATAAATTCAGTCCATCTTATAGGTTGGATCTAAATTTTTGGAGTTGTTTTGGAGAGAAAACCCCCAATGTATAGCAGAATTACTCAATTTCGATATTTGGCTAATTCTTTGAAGCTCTTAAAGGTAGGTTCCTGTACTTTGGAATGCATCATAATCTTGATGAACTTTCATCCAAGTTGTTGGAAAGCACTTATAAAAGGGAATTAATAAGTTTCACTAAAAAGTGTAAATCAAAAAAATATTAGAAAAGTTGTTTTGCAAGGGATTTCCTAACTCTGCTTCGCACACCAGTTAGCGCTATTTTTAGTTGGCGCCAAAAGTAGATAACGCAGCTGATGTCATGCTGCATTGCATTTTGGGATAGTTTTAACCCATCCGTCCTGCCAGGACTTCTAGGAGAGCTCACGTCAAGGGAAAATTGACCTTTTGAGAATGGCATCAGAAATTGCGCACTTATAGACATAATAAACAAAGTTATTTTTAGAACTGGAATTCCAACGAAAGAAAATATAGCAAAAGGGAAAACGACTTTTTTCTTCAACATCTGACGAGTTTCTCAGTGGCAACAAATTCAGAAAAATAAGAGAATTTAATACTGCTCAGAAAAAAGACGAAATTATTTTGTGAACATAATTGACATCGCTAGCCCAGGAACCTACCTTTAAAAGCTGTGAGTTAATTTTAAGGTCAAAATCTTTAGGAAGAAACATGTTATGAAAAGAGTTTGGTGTAGAGTAAATTAACAGTTTCTATCACTGACAGATGTTTAAGTTTTACATCCTTTCCAAAAAGATTTCAGTCATATCCAGATGATTGTAGGATGATAATTAAAGGCTATGCGCAGAATTGGCCTGATGGCAGGATTCAAACTCAGTACAGGTTGCACAGTAAACTAGATCCCTACCCGTAATATTATTTCAGCTCTGCACACATCCTTTGTTGTAAATGTTGTTCCAAAGATGGTTGACTATAGGAAATAAAGCCTATGCATTTAACCATGTTAACTTGACTGCCTTTGGTCTGTCAGATATATATATATACATGTATTTGTTTGTGTGTGTGTGTGTGTTTTTTTTGACTAAAAATTGTAAAACTTTGCCTCACTATTTTAGGTCAGAAGAATCCAATGGAAAGGAAGAGGTTCCATGAGATTTCTTTTTATCGCCGAGTCTGGATAGTGAAAGGATTATGTGATTATTGCATGGTAGGTAGCCAGAAATTCTAATTGAACAGGCCCGGATCCAGACCACCACATACTGGTGGGGCTGGGGGTGTCGATATGTATTTAGGAAGGGAGGGGTGGGGGGAGAGGGGTTTAAAATGACATAATAAAGGATAAATTTGATGAGATTTTTTTGATAAAGTCTTTTTTTGCCTTGAAATATATGTTGTGATATCACATAAGAATCGCCTCGCCGAGGCGATTCTAATGAGATGTTACAACATAAATTTTAATCTAACCATACCCAAGTGGCGGGGCTGAAGCCCCAAAGCCCACCCCCTGGATCCGGGGCTGTTGAATATTTATCCAGTATACATGTATTTAGACACACTAATGGTTTTGGAATTTACTAGGTTATAGGATGTTTTCTTATGCCCTTTCCAAACAAATAGCAGAATTAGATAAGACTCATTTAGATGTTTGCGGTCATTCATAAGGGCAAACCTCCCATCTTTTAGCCAAGCAGATATAGGAAATGGACTTGTTTAAATTCATAGAGTGAAATGAGCAGCGACATGATAAAAGCAACAAAATGGCATGTGCGCCAAGCAAAGACTCGGATCAGCCTGGACAGCCCAGCCTGATCAGTCTTCGCTGTTGGCTTGGAGTACGCTGTGACCCTTGGCTACCCTTTAAGCACAAGCAAAGACTCTCATTAGACTGGAAAGATGCACACACTGATCTTAGTCTTCACTTGGGGCTCATGCCTTTTTGTTAGTTTTGTCGTGTTACTGCTCAAATGTCAAAATTGATGGAAACTGACTTATTCAAATTCAGAGATGAAAGTGAACTTCCCCAGATTCAATAATGGAAGAAAGCATCTTAATTATGTCCCTCTACTAAAGGGGAAATATGTGGGGGTGGGACGTGGGGGCAGGGACATATTGGTTTCAGTGTGGATCCTGTTTGTGTCCGCATCCATGTCAGCGTCAGTGTGACATTTTCTTGTTCCCATATCTCTTGAAACAATCGGTGGATTTTAACCAAACTTGCTTGTGTATAACATTGAGACAGGCTTAAGAGTTGATTAGACTTTGATGTCCTTGACTTCATTTTGAAGATCATAGGAGCACTTAGAATATTAAATTTTCACAAACAGTATATTTCTTTGACCCCCATTGAGAAAGGGGCAAAAATGGCAATGGGTTTGCTCCGAGGGGAGCAAATGCTTTCCCTTTGGAGTTGATAAGAGGGGCAAAATAGAAAAGGAAGAGTCGCTTTCCCTGACAGTTACTTAAAATTTGTTTAAAATGCGGCACTTATTTTTTTCTTTACAGCAAACCCAAGACTACTTGAGAGAGACAGTTGAAATTCAGCCATTCCAAGACCAGCGGGAGTATATGCTGGGTACCGACGGTGACGGTTGGCGGTACTTACATTTCCCACAGTTCTGTGGAGCCGATGTTAGAATCTACAAACAGGCACCTATCAAGTACCCTAAGATAGAAATAATACCGGATCCATTTGATAGCAAAAGAAAGGTAATATTACATATTCTATATGATACAATGTATGTTTATATCTTTAATTGTGTCATTTACTATTTCTTTATAAATGCTCGAAAACCACTGGTGCACTAATCCAGAACCTGAATCTGAAGCACCAAGACAACTCTCCTCTCAAAGATGGGCAAACCTTTATTCATACAAATTGTCTAAATATTCTGTATTTAGCTTGCTTAACATACAGGAAGAGGTATTGTTGTCACCCTGATGTCAGCGTCCATGTCTGCCACAGTATCAGCATTTGCATATGAATATTTTGGTTAAAGCCTGTGTGAGTTAGGAGACCCATCTTGTTTGCAAACAGATCTTGTTCAAATAAACAGTCTAAATATATTAGTTGTAAGGTGCCTGCTATAAACTGTTTATATAAAGATGATTGCTGGCAGTATTCAGCAGGCCATTAAACTGATGTCCCCATAAAGTGGATTTGTTTACTTCTTTAATGGGGTGCAAAAGTAAACTGTAAGTGGACTCTAAATTCATGGTTCATGCTTGTCTTATCTTTAGATTTGTTTTGCAGTTTTGATTATACGGATTTGATTTGGCCAGTAGACTGGCAAGTAGAAGTTAATCTTGAGAAGTCACAGGAGTGTGGCCAATTTCATTCTGTTTACACTCATGGCGAAATTACAGTTTTCCTAAATGGTGACATTTTTGTCCATGGTTCTGAGAATTTTCGACTGCCTTATCAGTGCAGTTATTGAGGCCACTTTTCTTTCTATAAGAGGTATGGCTACACCTCACATATGTATATTACAATCGAGGACAATGTTTGTGACTTCCTATTTGCTTTCTTGGATGACGAACCTTTTCGGGTATGGCCACACCTAAATGTTTTTCCGTCATATATACATATAACAACCGGGGACAATGTTTGTGACTTCCTATTTGCTTTCCTGGATGACAAACCTTTTCCAAAATGGGGTCTACTCGTACAGAAAAGAATTTGATCTTAGGGGAGCAAATTCTTTTCTTTAAGAGTTGGTCCCCATTGAGATGAGAGGCAGAAATGAAAATGGCAGAGTTGCTTCCCCTGAAAGTGTTCCTGTTTTCCTTAAACTGAACTAGTAACACCTGCTCAGACTTGTCAGCTTGGGGTCTGCAAATTTATGCTGTTTGAATGAATTATAAAGTTATAAACATTGTGTCTTAACATCTCTAAGTCACCTCTTAATTCCAGTTTCCACTGAAGTACAGACCCCCACCCACCAAGAAACTTAAACTGGTAAAGAAGAAAAAGAAAGTGAAGAAGAAAAGGACCCCACCTATTTCACCAATTCCAAGCCGATTGCGACCGGCTGGACTAAGACAGGTGAAATATAATTTCAGCAATCTTGAAAACCCTTGTTTAGAAGACACTATAGTTTCGGGGACTATCTACACATCACAGCACTCACTACATTATAATGGGGTATAAAATACTTTTATAGGTATTTGCCCGGTATATCAAGTGGGTGAACAAAATTTTCTCACCCTTTAGAGTTTGTAACTCGTCCTTACAAGTCGTTGGGTTTCCACTGCTAGCAAAAATTCTAAGTGCCACTGTTGTGCAGAAAGTTACTTCCAAGTGGACAAGATTAGAACCAGACTAAAATGGGGCATGCACTGATTCTAGCTCTTTATTTGTAATTAAATTTGGATAGGGATGCTCATGCTTTTATTTTCTATCCACTTTTCACATGATAAAGAAAAACATGGGTACAATAGGTAGGTAGTAAAAGAAATGTGGTAAGAGGATAGAATAGAAAACCCAGAAGAAGTGGGTAACAACCCAAACATTTATTTGCAAATTAAGAGCTAGAATCAGTACAGACTGAAAAATAAATTGTTATATTAACTTAAAAAATAAATAAATAAAAATTCCAGGCATAAAATCTTTAGATATTGCAGTTTATGTGTGTTTGTATGTTCACCTCATCATGGATCAAGAGTTATTTCATGCAGTAGTGAGCTATTTCAATGAAGACAAGGGTCAATTTTTCTAACATAACCCCACTTAACACTCTATATTGGAATCAGTTTGGTGAGTTGCTGATATTTAATAAAGTTAATACATATTTATATTTAATGATCAGTACACATAAAAAAATGCTCAGTATGCGTAAAAAGAATTCACTCTCTCTGTATGGTGACCTCAGGCAATGTTTTACTGAGCCAGAGTCAAAGTTCACTTGCTAATGCAACTATTCATGTGGAATTTTTCACTACACCCTTACATGATAAATTAACAGTCTGAATGTGTCTTTGAGATAGTAGCCTGGTTTTCTGGGTTTGTAACAGTGCCACTATGGCCTGCTTTACATATAGTTGGTGCAAAGCCATTACACACAGAAGTATCATGGGTATTTCCTTGTATTCTTTCAGACGCCTAAAACAGTTATCCCTCTCCAACTCATTGATTCTTCCACCTCAACCTCCTCCTCAGATGATGATGATAATGACGAGGTTCAAGATGAAACAGTTGATACTGGTGCTGATACTAATGATGACACAAATGAAGCCACTGATGTCAATGAGGAACAAGAAGAAGAAAAAGATGAGAGTGAGACAGATCCAGCAATCAGTGATGATGATAATGATGAGAAAAAGAGTGCTGATGGTCATAGCACGGGTAGTGATGCAACCATTCCATACTGTGATAATAGCTGTTCAGACAGTGTAAATAGCTCAAGATCGTGTTCAAGAGCTTCTAGTCCATGTTTTACTCAAGACAGTGTGAGTCAAGACACTAGATTTGATTCCTCAAGGGAAAATAGTGCAAGTCCCATGATTGATAGACATGTTCTTAGGAAATTTAGAAAAGGTACACGGTTAAAAGATTTTCCAAATTCTAGAGCAGCTAGAAATTTGAACAGTTTCTTGTTTATGGAAGATTCAAACTCTAGATCTAGTGATTGTGGGGATAATAGTAATTCAGGGATGCCAGTCTTTAAAGTTCTTCTTGAGCAAAATGAAAACTCTTCTTCTAGCGGCATTGGTGATAATACTAACAGCTGTGATATGAAAGATTTATTTAAAAACAGTGCATTAGATGCAGACAATTCTAATAGTGCCATAAATGAAAATAAACCAGGAGATGTTAATAGATTAGTGGAAGATATGGATACTTCCATGAATGATAAAACTAATATTCCAAATGGTGATACCAGAAATAATTGTCTGACTGCAGAACAAACCAGTTCAGAGTCTGAACATGTGACAAACTTTGAAAGTGTTAAGGTATTGACAGAAGAGGATAAAGAAGGTAAAGTTACATCAGGTGAAATGACTGAAAATGGGAGCAAAGAAAATGCAGTAACTTGTAATGGATCTCATGAACCAGTTTTGTTTAAAAATGCAAATGGATTTATTAATAGATCTGAAAGTATGATGTTAGATAGACAAAAAGTTAGCGAGAATGATAGTGATGAACATGAATATAAAAATCTGAAAGTGGAAACTGCTCCAAATGAACTTGACAGCAGAATTGGTACAGATAGAAATAATGATATGAAATCAGAGGAGCTTTTGGGTGCTGAAATCGAGCAAAATGACAATGAAAGTGACATGGAAACAGATGAGAGAAGAGAAATGACAGAAAATTGTTCAGAAACAAATGAAACAAACATTACATCAAAGCTTGACAACAATGATACAGCAGATTTAGAGAACACTGGAGAAGACATAGAAAAGGAGAATAGTCTAATGGCTAATGACAGTTATTTGAAAAAACTAAATCAGATTGAAGAAGTGAAATTGGATGAAAGTAAAACAGATTCTACAGCTAGTCAGGTGGATAATGTTTTGGACACAGAAGTCAATATTGCAATTAAACAGGAACCAAAAGAAGCTAGTGAAACAAATGATGAGCTTTTTATTAACTCTAAGAGTGACACAAATTTAGAAAGCATGAACCATGAAAATGATACCAAGAAAGAAGAATTGAAAGATATCCAAAATGAAAACGAAGAAGAAAGTATGGATCTAAGTAAAGTTAAGAATGAGATAAATGACTCTGAATCAGAAACAAATATTGCTCAAGGTAGCGCTAATATGGAAGAGTTAACAGAGACAGCAGATGAAAAAGGTGTGGATATCAATAAAGTTAAGGCTGAGATAAAGGAAGAAATTAATAAAGATGAAATAAAGGAAGAAAATGTTGAAGAAGAGGAGGAAGAAGAAGAATTAGTAAGTAGAAAATTAAATGGTTTGCAGAGCTGTAGATAAGAGGAAGTTTTTGTTGGTAGGTAAGGCTATTTTTTATTAAGTCTGCATAAAAACATGTTGTCACCTCTCATTTAAACTGCATGGACAAGGTGGTTCAGATAAGGGGTGTAACAACATGTTTTAAAGGAAAAAGAAAAGAAAAATCACACAGTTGTCATCAAAAGCTCCCTCTTTCCTACAGAACTGGACACTTTGTACTCATTTTAGCATATCGGTATCCGTAATATATGGTCAGAACCTATACTCTTTGCAAGGACATTCAACATGGTTCATATGAATTGTGTATGTTAACATAACGACAGGATTGTGTATGTCAACATAATGACAGGATTGTACATATGTGCCCAGTACTCCAGATAAGGAGAGTTAAGGCGTATAATTTTGGGATAATTTTCCATATTCATTCATAAAATCATATGTTGTGACCCCTCATAAGAACCATTTCTGACCAAGACGGTTCTTATGAGGGGTCACAACATATGTTTTCATTGAGAAATAATAAAAAAAATATCGCAGAACACTAAAACACACCTTATCAGGACTTCGTTAACAGTGCAGGTACCAAAGGCCCTCTTTGTTGCACATAAAATAATACAGAATACTTTTTGAGATTTATTGTCTTTGCACATAATCCACTGTCATTCATCGGCATACTTCCATGAACCTCAAAACAAATGAAAGGACCTGGTACTGGACATTAAAAGTTTACCTAGGCTGACATTCTACATTTGAGATCGGAGGTTCTAGGTAAGGGGACATTTCAAACGTATACATCGCATCGATTGTGGTGCCGAATTGCGTCGCACGAACAGGGAGTTTAGGATATTAGCGACGAGCAAAGACTCAGTCCAATTTAGTCTTTACATATGCATCAAACCAGGAAGACTGATCAGTCTGCGCCGGTGCGCAAGCTGATCCGAGTCTTTCTTAAAGGCACGCACCGTAAGGTAAAATTTTACACGACGCCATTTGCAGGATTGAATTAAAACCGTATCTACATCGTTGCAACATCATATTTACATCATGACGTTGCATCAGCGTCGATTTGACGCTGGAAACTTTTTAGCTATATTAGGACATCTAGGCAAAAAGACGATGTATGTCGTTCTTTCTCATCTGGAAAGCATAAATAAACGTGGTGTTATTTATATTTTCGTTTTGCTGATACTGAATTAGCTATTTGTTCAACGCCAATACCCCGCCAGGGAATTTTTTTCTTCCATTTTTATCGGTTGAAGACGGCTTGTGATAGCGCCACTCAAACTAAATCGTCAGCCCATAATGTAGGGCAGAATAGCGCAAAGCGGGACCTAGCCGTGTAAACGTCTCCGTCATGATGGAAAATTACACGTGATGTCAGCATTTGTCATTGGAAGTGCGCTCTTATCTGACGTTAAGGGTTGCTTTACCAGTGTATGGCACACAATTTGACTCGGCTATTTTGTACTACTGAATGAATATACAGGGTTTCAGTACCAGTCTGTTGGGAGCCCCATAAGGGCTATCCTGATAAGCTAGCAGTCCGTGTTCGAATCTTGCTGGAGGAGGAAAGCTTAAACTACAAACGGGATTCTTGCACATTGTGTGAACATTATGCCAAAACTGAAAAAGCATAAATTTGCATGCAGCATGCTTATGTGTATACATGCAACGTATGTATATGTGTCAGTGATATCTGTTGGAAACAAAAACGAAGTCGTATCAGGCTGACTGCACAGACGCGCAGATAGGTCTGAGTCGTCATTGGTCGCATATGTACAGCAGATCCTGTTAAACGTCGACGCAGTGGCACGCTGATTTTACAGACGAACATCTATGATCCAATCAAGGCCTGCCAGTAAATTAAATATCAATCAAAATTTTGGATGATTACAAGTTGTCATAATATGTAGAGTAATTAACTCTTTTTAGACTGGTAACCCGTTTTGGCGACATATGCGAACAGTGTAGACCCAGTTCAGACGCCGCATAATGCGGCGTCTGGTCAGGATGAACGGAATATTTATACAAAATACAATAAAAGTGGAAACATGCACCAGAAACCCCTAAAACACAGAAATGGAGTCATCCAAATCCATGTAACAGACTTTCAAAGAAAAAGGGGATTGGGGAGACTTGGGAGCGGGGGTGGGGGGGGGGAGCTGGGGCGGGCTTAGATTACCCACAATTTAATGGGCTAACAAAAGCAAATGTACTACCCCAGCCTTTCCCGGTGTACATGTATACATGTGCAGTCTGGCCAGGGCATGTGCATTTAGTCCACATAATTGATTCAGCATTACGGCTCGTTCCCAACAGCTGAAAACGCCGTGGCAATATAGCATTTGATAGGTTCTGTGCACGCTGCAAATAATTTGCTATACAAATATATACAAAACGTTTGAAGCTTATCAAAGTTGATACGCCAGCGACACGCTGTTTTAAAGTTGCCTGATCCTTGGTTAAGCTAAGTGATGAACTTTGGGTACATTCAGGGTTCTGCCAGTGGTGTCATTGGCGATTTGCCAATGGTGCCATTGGTAACCGTAAACCCTGAACAGGTGACCTTTGGCAGCCAACTATTGGTAGAGCCAATGGCGCCATTGACACTATTGCAGAGCCATTTTTCTCTGTAATTAGAAAATTTTAGTTTTTCTAATTTGCTTTCATCACTGTCGGGAACAATTATTCTCCTGTCACAACTCGAGCGTTCATGATGGATTCACTAAATCGCCATATTGAATGACGCAATTTTCCGGCGTTTGTAATGTTACCCACGCCCTTTGTTTTCTGCAGTACTGGCAGCCAATGGTCGGCAATATTGGTACCTTTGGTACCGACGGTAGAATCAGTGGTGCCAATATTGAAACTCTGAACGGCATTGACATATCTATGCTGGCATTGGCAGAGCCCCAAACGCACCCTTTGTTAACGTATACTTAGTATATTCTTGAGAGTGACAAAACACTGAAATGGCGAATGAACGTTGCGTTGATGACGTTGCAAGGACATTGATTCGACGACTTCCTTTGTAGCAATGCATACCAGAAGTCTGCAATCGTTTTGAAATGAAGTCGCTAAATCTGTCTCGACGTTTATGCGACGTTGTTTGGTTTCTGCATGAGTTTCAGTTTCCTAACATTTTACATGTACCTTTACCTTGTTGGCAGAGTTTATACAACGGCTCAAACGTTGTAGTAATGTCGACATTGCATCGACGTTGATTCGACACTTGCCCGCTTGGTTCCTTCAGAAAAGGCTTCCAACACTTACATCTCAAACCAGCCATGTAGATTATCCAGCCAAAAATCCTAAATGCATACAGCTCTGTTCAATATATAAGGAACAGCGAGTATCGTGCTCAGACTGCACTTATGTGCATGTCTTAACAAGGGCAAAATACATAAATACATGTTTTTGTACCGAGCAAGGGCACACTAGCGGAAATCACACTGAGCGTGTTGGAATTTTGTCAGTGTGACAAAAATTTAATACGCACCTGCGTATTTGCATACAGATAGCTACGCTTTTGCCGACATTAGAATCCAGTGTCTGCTCATCGTACACTTTATAGACACACGATCGAAATCGAAAGTAAACACGTCCTTCTCGCAATACAGATAAACCTGTTGTTTTGGTATTTTATTGTTCAGCCATATATTAGTACAAAATTAAGTCATCTAATTTGAATCAGCGCTCAGTTCATCTAAAAGATCCATCCATCCATCTAGTCACCTACCTACCTAACATTCTTACCTGCCTACGTCCCTACCCTCTGAATGTCTGTATGTCTGTCTCTCCGTTCACCTACCTACTTACCTACCTACCCTACCCTATCCTACCCTACCTACCCTGAGAGGCCGTCTGCCTGTCTCTGTCTGACAGACCATCTGTCTGTATGTAGCCTTATGCATTATTTATAAGACACCAAAATGTTCAGACAGAATGGATGGATGGATGACTTGCGAATTAACGTCCATATCAGGACGCTGGGTGGGTGATAATGAAAGCGATGTAGCCAGTCTATGATTAAAATGATCTCCGCCTACGGTGGGGCTAGAACCCCAGACCGCTAGATCAGCAGGCCAGCGCTTAACATACTGAGGCTCCATTTTTATACAGTACGAATAGTCTGATTAAATAAAGACAGAAGACCCAGATCGGCCTAATGGTAAAAAAAAAAAAACATCACCAACAACAAAAAAAAAACAAAAAAAAACACTTCAACTTGTGCTTGTAAGATTTCTGAAGATCCGAGCATAATGTGCGAACAGCAAAGACTCTGACCTGACTGCCTGCATGCATGGGTACACTTTCAGGGGAAGCAAGTCTGTCATTTGTATCTTTTGCCTCGCTTTTTACTTAAGGGTCAAACCATAAGGGAGCCGGGCTGCGTAGCTCAATCGGTAGGGCACCTGACTCATAAGTCAGAGGTCCTGGGTTCGAAACCCGGTCTGGCCACATACTTTCGTTTCTCCTTCCGCTGGTTTAAGAAGAGCAGTTGTCAGTTACTGGCGAAAGTATGTGCACTTAGTACTGGTTAACCGCTTAGGAGGTCTAAGCCTGCCCAGGAATAGTTTGGTAAGGTTAACTGGCCGTCCCGACATGACCATAGATGTTTACCGTGGACGTTAAGAAATAAATCAATCAATCAATCAAACCATAAGGGGAAAAAGCTACCTCTGGATGTTCGATTTTTTTCCTTAAAGCATTGTTTCAGTTTGAAAGGGCAACGTTTTGCCGAGAATAAAACAGGAAGTCACAAAAAGCATGACAGCCCAGCAGGCACATGACGTTGAAATGACGTCGTACTGACGTCGATGCGACATGGTGACGTCGCATCGACGTCAATATGACGTAATTCTGACGTCATGTGCCCGTTGGGAGTGAACCAATTCATAAGACAGGTTTGCCTACAGCTTGATACTTGGCACATGTTATGAGAAAACGTTTTAAAGCTCGTGCGAACAGCGAAGACGATAATAAGCCTGCACTTCTGCACAGATGGATGGATGGCTAGGCCGATCGATCGATCGATCGATCAATAGGTAGATATATAAATAAATACATGTAGATGGATGGATGGGTGGCTGGATGGATGGATGAATTGCGATTTTACGTCCTTTCTAACAGTATTTGAGTCATATCAGGACAATGGGTGGATGATAATGAAAGGCTATGTCCATGGAACTCCGTTTACGATTGAAAAGATTCCCGCCAACAGCGGGGCTCGAACTCGGGATCGCTAGATCAGCGGGCCACTGCTTAAGCTACCGGAGCTCCTTGATAGACAGATAGACACCAGCAGGCACATGACGTCGTATTGACGTCGGTTCTACGAAATGACGTCGCACCGAAGTCATCACGACGTCATTTTGACGATACGTATCCGCTGGGCCAGATTAGGGAGGTAGGTAACATGGAGGAGGAATGGAAAGACAGATAAAATGATGGATAAATAGATGATTGGATGGTAGGTTGGGTTATGGTTGAATAGGTAGAGAGAGAGAGAGAGAGAGAGAGAGGAATGTGGTCAAGAGAAAAGAAAACAAAAATGAGGAAAATCAATTAATCTCGAGGGTAATACCAGTTTCCTAACCTGGTTTTCGACCTAGCCAATCAGTTACCGCACATGCAAAAGTGGTTGTCGACGGGGACAATCGACACCAATACCAGCCCGGTCGACGCCCATTTACAATAGTATCATTTACCGTGACTGGTATAGCTTTCGACCGAATGATCGGTCGACTTAGTACAGTTACTTTGCACAGTACCGGATAGGTGCACTGTTCCTTGGTATTATCGGCTGTCAGCCTATATTTCAACCATGACAAATTAAGTTAGTCGCCCCTGATTTATGTTGCGTGATTTTTCCATTCCATGTTAGGGGTGGTCGGTTTGGGCGATGGTGCTGCTGAACATTCAATGCCGTGGCGTTCTTCTAATTTGGCTAATAGTAGGGCAAGGGCCGGTCGGCCTGCA
Organism: Ctena decussata; assembly: GCA_963989385.1. NCBI lineage: Eukaryota > Metazoa > Mollusca > Bivalvia > Lucinida > Lucinidae > Ctena > Ctena decussata. Next base: position 33,204,976 of record OZ022508.1, on the reverse strand, counting down.
GCAGGTGCGGGATGGGGTTTGTTTGGATTATTCTAGTCTCATCTATCCTATCTATACCTTTTCTTTCTTGCTCTCTCTGGAAGCAGCTCGAAGAGACTGGAATACTATCTAAAAGAGCCGTAAAACCCAAACTCCAAGCACCACCACTATCCACTCCATGTTAGTACAAACTTATGAGATAAAAAGGATCGTTTGTCCAGAGCGCTTGGCTTGCGTTTGAAGACGACAGGTATCTTACTTACTGACAAACTCCCTCAGTCGTAGTCCGTACCTGATACTCTTGAATCAATAATAACAGGCAGCGAATAGACATCACTGGACCATAATATATGCTATGACGATAGAATGGAAATCTAACAGCCCACAAACAATACGCCCAAATGACATATGTATCATTATATCTCTGTATGATGATCCACATCAGTAGGTTCAGCGCTTGCCTGCCGATCTAACGGACCCGGGTTAGAGATGCGCGAGAAGCGAAATCTTTCCGACTGTAAATGGGGCTACATTGCACCCAGACTTTCACTATCAATGTCCCATCGTCCTGATACGAAAATACTGTACTATAAAGGACGTAAAAATGCAACACATGATGGCAATTAGTATCGGCAAATTTCATAGCCATCCGTCCATTTCTTCTCGCGTTGTGATTTAAGGACCACCTTGGACATCCCTATACACCGGCGTGGCATTCATTACAGGCTTGCCTGAAGGCGCAGGCTGATCTGTCTTTCCGCTATAGTATGCATCAATTGTGACTAGGATTCTTTTAAATTTGAGATGACCCCCAAGTAGTTTGTCAGCCTCGAATATATAAACTCAGCGTATGGTCAAAGTTTTAATGTCCACTATAAGGCCCATATTTGGCCCCCAGAAAATTCGTTTTTCAAAAGTGCTATTTCGGTAATAAATTAGTATATGTTGGAAAGTTCCAACCTAGAATGTAACAGGAAACACAAAATCAACAAGTTCTTGCATAAAATATATGTGTGTTTTATCTTGAACATACCCGTACCCCCAGCGCATTTTGGCGAAAACGACGTTTTTTGTAGCCTTTGTGGCTTTCAAAATATATGAGCCCGGCCTCCAGCAAATTTTATATTTTGCATACAGACGAAGTTTGGATATATTAACATGCCATGAAAAAAGTAAATGTGCTGGAGGCCGGGCTCTATGTTTATTTTTAACTTTTTGTTACAAAACCGGCAGCGTTTGGAACATTTTTCCAGTTTTCTCCGCATAAAAACGCCCATATCTCCGCTCATAGACAAAATAAACATATATTGTGGGTATTCATTTTCTTAGTTAGAACACAAGGAATAATGTAGTACACATTTTATTTTGATCTGTTGGAATTTTTTGGTTAGCATCTCTGGACGTGCAAACTGCAGTGGGTGGGGTACCTGTGCAGACCTTGTGGCGTGTACATATTGTTAGCAGTGCTATGCAACGTTTAAGCGTTTCATCAAAAGCCTGTCATCAAAAGCTTTTAAAAGCTATTGTAACTGTCATATTTCTTTAAAGGAAAAGCTATTAACCTCAGTTTTTCCTGCAATTTTCCTTATTATTATTGAAAAAACGTAGGCATGTCAGAAATCATATTATTATGAGAATTTACAAAGACGAAACATATTATTTCTGTTTGTTCCTATCAGTGCAAATGATAAGCAATAGAAACCATGCAATTTTAAGCGAATTTGAATGGGGGCCAAAAACGGCCCTTATCATACCAGGTCCTTTACCATATTTGTTTAATGAAAGTAACCCTTCTGTTTACAGAAGCCAGATATGGAATCCTTTAAACTGATTGTTGACAGTGTAGAAGGTCTGCGGAAGCTCACAGAACAGTTCGCCGAACAAGAACCAGTTGTTATTAAACGTGGCAAGAAAGAGCAGGTATGTACAGTAATGTTTTAATAGAGAAATGAACTGTTCAATAAGATTTAAACAGTGGCACAATAAAAGTTTCACCCTGTAGCACGCCAAGAAACAAGAGCATAATTGATGTGTGTGGTAGTGTGTGTGGGGAGGAGGAGGGGGCGGGGGGCGGGGGATGAATTTTGTATAAGACAATTGATGAACTTTTGTATTTGTATTTGTTTAGTTATAAGATGAGCTTTCTTCCTCCAATCCATCTTAGAAGACGTATCTAGATTTTAGGGGTTGTTTTGGAAGGGAAAACCCTTTTTTAAAGCAGAATTACCCAAGACAGATATAGATATTAGAGATCATTTTAAATGGGAAAAGCCCTGTCAGATGGAAAAAGCCTTGTCTTATAGCCGTATTAGTACGTTAGGTTTCTGTCTAGGAAGTCCCTTCACATTACAACTTGGGCTACGACATGTGGAAAATCATTACTTACCACATGTAGGTGGTGCTGGAAGAGATATTGCCAAGTGTCGTCTGAGTTCGAACACATGCTGTCATTTCATGCATACTTCAAATGCCGACAGGAATATTGAACTCTTTGAATTTTTCACCATCCAATGTCTTCTTGAAACAATCTGGAAACTCACTTGTACACTGTCATACATACCCATCATCACCTATTGTTACAGGTTTTAGAGTGTTCTCACTACCCAAAACAACTGCTGAGTCATGAAGATATTGAATAAATTAAGACGGGTAACATACAAATTGCTGCAATATATAGACTAATAGTGCAACATATTGTACACTGGTATGCTGAAATATTGCAGTTTCATTATGACATTTCTGTAATTTTACAACATATGTTGTGCTCCACATTAGAATCGCCTCTGCCAGACTGTCACTTCCAGATAAATATAGAGTTTGTTGATCATTCTTAAATAAATGCTATTCATTATCCATTAAAACATATGTTGTGTTCCTCATTAGAATCCCCTCAGCCAGGATGTCAGTTTTGTTAAAAAGAGTTATTGCCGCTTCTCTTACAGATAACCAAACCACCTCCAAGAAAGAGATGTGTTGTGTTGTTGTACAACAGACTGTCATACCTGTTAAAAGAGCTAGAGCCATGGGAAGCAAAGCTAACACAGGCCACCAAGAGGGCAAGGATTAAACTGAGGAAAGAAGTGGAAGATTTTGTGGAAAAAGAGGAAGAGGTATGAGAGTTCTAGATTTAGACGGATCACATGATTTTGGAAATAATTAGGGATAATTTCTGTTAAATCTACATAAAAACATTATGTTGTGAGCCAATGAATAATTTAATTCAAATAGTATGACACTTAAAATGAGAGGAAAAATAGGAAAGAGAAGCTGAGTTCAGTCACAAAGAAAAAAAAAAGAAGAATCAAACACCTTTCACTGTCAGAACTGATGTTGACAAATGAGGACTGGTTTGTCTGAAGCTTTGCATAGTTGAATGAAATAATCGTATGCTCTAGCTCTACTTGATTAATTATTCTATTAATTGTAAAGATGGGTACACATGTGCATGAATAATTTCTGTAGACAGAGATTTGACTGCTGCTTCTTAAGCACTACAGGGCTGGAAAATTCTTAAATTGTCACTTGTCCTGCGTCACAGGATGTGAAATTAATAAGTTACCTTGGCAGTACTGATATATTCTAGTGGTCCTGTAGCTTGAGGCACTCGCCATGGCGAGCGGGCAAGTGGATTTTTCAAGCCCTGCACTATCATCTGGGTCTGCATCGTTTGCTGTTTTGACTTGAGACGCATAAGGGGATAGTAAAACAACTTGTTCAGACTTAGGATAATTGATAATTTAGTATTATAAGTAATTTTGGTATATGGGTACATGTCCATGTTTTCTTTGCAATTTTTAGAAAGGGAAACAATTTTTTAGACTTTTTGCTTGATTTCCTGGGCAACTGAACCTTTTCAGAATGGGATCAGTTCTTTAAAGAAAGAAATTGCTTCCCCTGAAAGTGTATTAAACTTTAAGGTATATCAAACATTACTTTCTAATGAAATTTCAGGAGCCAGGTAACTGGGATACAGATGAAGAAACAGAGTCTGGTTCCGAAGGTTCAGATAATGAGACTGAGGCAGAGAAGCGCTCTAAAATTACATCCAGCCCAGTGAAGTTACTCAAGGGGCGTAACTCTGAGTGTAGCACTCCAGTCAAGTTTGAGGACTCTTCTGAAGAGATAGACATCAGTCAGAGGGGACGGTTAAGGAAGAGAAGGATAATTCCAAACAATGCAGAAGATCAGAATCCTGTCAAAAAATCAAAAGTTGTCGTCAAATCTGAGAATTCATCACAGCCCCAAACTTTTGTGCAGAAGCAAGGGGAGGCAGGTGGGCAGACTGGGAAAATTATGATTGGGTACTCGGAGTTGATAAGACAGTTAAAAGCTGTTAGCCCTTCTGGTATTCAAGGGACAAACAGTCCTATATTATTGCAGACATCTCAAGGAGGCAAGGTCCTTGTGACAAGTATTGTACCTACGGGAGCCAAGGCAAATCCTAATAGTCAAAATCTTATGTTTGTTAACCAGTCTTCAGCCACAAATACACAACAGGCTTCCATTGCCATGGCAACCACTGTATCCTCAATGAGACAGACTCAGCATCCAACAATACAACACTTACTGGCTAAACCACAGACTACTGAATCCTCCTCATCTAAAATTGTCTCGGCAACAATACCAACTACTTCCGGACTGAGACATATTCTTCCACAGACTACATCAGTCATTCAAGGTGAGATTTTTTTAAAGGGTGTATTTCCTCCCAAAAATGTTTTACTCCCAAAAATTTGCTCCCCAAATTTTTAGTCCCAAAAAATGTATGCTCTCCAATTATTTTTGTGCCCCAAAATTTTTTGCACTCCAGCAAACAATTTATGCTGCCACACATTATGCCTCCCATATTTATTTGATTTCCAAAATTTTCAGTTCCCCGAATTTATCCTCCCAAAGATTTTCTACTCGTAAAAATTTGCTTCCAAAAAAATTTATGCTTCCCAAATACATGTATTTTTACCACAAAATTTTTATTGCTCCCCAAAATCTTCTCCCCATAATTTTTAGTTCCCAAATTTTTAGTCTTTGCTGCCACTGCAACAGTGTGACAGGCATATTTATACCCCTGCTTTGAAAAAGTGGGGGGTATACTGGTTTACATCTGTCCAAAGTTCCATCCGTCCATCCTTCCATAATTCCGTAACACTTTTTCGTCAAAGATATCTCAAGAACCATATAAGATAGAAACTTCATATTTGGTATACAGGATGGCAACAACAAGTTGTATCGTTGGATTGAGAACGGGCCTTCTCCTGCTTGTTCTTCCCTGTATTTGTTCACTTTTCTCTCTCACCATTTTTTTCGTCAAAGATATCTCTACAACGGTATTAGATAGAAAGTTAATATTTGGTATACAGGTTAACGATGACAAGTTGTATCGTGGGATAGAGAATTAGCCTTCTCTAATTTGTTCTTCCCTGTATTTGTTCACTTTTCTTTCTCTCCATGCATTCAGTACTGTAATTTTTCGTAAAAGATTTCTCAGCAACTGTTCAAGGTGGAAGATTAACATTTGTTATATGAGTTGACAATGACTTGTTGTATCGTGGGATTGAGAACGTGAATTCTCTTTGTTCTTACTGTATTTGTTCACTTTTCTTTCTCTCCACACTTTTTCGTCGAAGATATCTCTGCAACAGTATGAGATAGTAAGTTTATATTTGGTATACAGATTAGCAGCTACAAGTTGTATCGTGGGATAGAGAACCGGCCTTCTCCTATTTGATCTTTCTGTATTTGTTCACTTTTCTTTCTCTCCATGCATTCAGTACTGTAATTTTTTGTAAAAGATTTCACAGCAACTGTTCAAGGTGGAAGGTCTGTATTTGTTATATGAGTTGACAATGACGTGTTGTATTGTGGGATTGAGAATGGGCCTTCTCTTTGTTCTTCCCTGTATTTGTTATTTTTTCTCTCTCTCCACACTTTTTTTTGTCAAAGTTATCTCAGCAGTATTATAAGATAGAAAGTTCATATTTGGTATACAGGTTGATAACCTTAAGTTGTATCATGGGTTTGAGAATGGGCCTCCTTCTCTTTGTTTTTCCCTGGATTTATTCCTTTTTCTTTCTCTCTGAACTTGTTTGTCAAAGATATCTCCACAACAGTATAAGATAGAAAGTTGATATTTGGTATACGGGTTGACAGTATTAAATTCTTTCATGGGATAGAGAACTGATAACCAGGTAGATAGACATGTTTACTGCTTACCTGACACAAGGAAAATCATCGCTGAAGTAGCCATTTAGTCCCTATGTTCTTACTTATTGTGAAAAATGCGCTGCAAAACACATATGGAAAGTGAAAGTAGCCATGCCGTAAACATGATTCGTCTTACTACCGGTTCATACGGGCCAATAAATTGTTGAGGTGGTAACCAACATTTTTATTCGAGTTAATTCCCTTGCCCTTGAAATTTGTATATGCACTTGCAAAAAGGTACCTTCAGATGAATAAAAAATACTTATTTGCACGAGTACTGACGTCACCTAAAAAACAATAACAAGCCTACAGATAATCAAATCAGGTTTAAGCTTTTTTGTTGTTGTTTTTTTCGCTTGTAAAATTATTTTTTTATGCTTTCTTTGGAAGTAATCAGTGACTACTTTGCACAGCCTTTTTCCCGAGCGTCGGCCTGTGTATTGTGTATATGAGGTGACCTTCGCACTGGCCAGATTGGTGACACACGACATGCGCTAATTACTGAAGTCTTCTAAAAACATGACCACTGTTCACACCTTGGCAAGACAATCTACGCTTTGATTATCTGTGATAACTTTTGACAAGTTGTTGATTAGATTTATGTAAACAACCCAATTAAATTTTAATGGATATTTTCTATTCCATTGTCGTAAACACCGACGAAAACCACCAAAACATCCGCAACAAAAAAATGGGCTACACAGGACAACCAGGTTATACCGGTTTCCGCGGTATATCGGTCCTCGGTATAACGGCGCTTCAGTGTTGTACTGATGAAATAGTATCGAAAAACATCTCCTTTGAGTTAATAAACTTCTCCTTATTTTAACTGGAGGTATAAGTCACTTCTCCTAGAATGTATGAGCTACCTTGATGCCAGTAGTCTTCCACTTCGAAATTCCCCATTATATTCCCTGACAGTTTCCAATTTTTCCTTACCCTTATAAGGATTATACTCTTTAACTGTGTTAAGGATATCACTTGAAAATGAGGATTACTCTTAAAGAATGTGCTTCTCCAGGGAGCAGATTCTTTCTATAAGAGTAGCCCCAACCATAATAAAGAGCTAGAGAAATACTTTAGTGTGGGATCATCTTTTAGGAAAGATGAGTGGCAACCCTGATGTATGTAGGGACAAATTATGTCTCCCCCCTTAAGGGTCGGGAGACATATTGTTTTTCCCCGGGCGTCCGTCCGTCTGTCTGTCTGTCACAAATCGTGTCCGTTCTATAACTTGAAAACCGCTCAAGTTATATTCGCGAAACTTCATATAAATATCAATCAACATGAGACGACGTGCAGAGTGCAAGAATGCTAACTCTGGCATTTATACTTTTTGAGTTATTTCCCTTGGAACTTAGTCCATCACAAAATTATGTTTCAATTGTGTCCGCTCTATAACTTGAAAACTGCTCAAGCTTTATTCACGAAACTTCATACAAATATCAATCAACATGAGGCGATGTGCAGAGTGCACAAATGGTAACTCTGGCATTTATACTTTTTGAGTTATTTCCCTTGGAACTTTGTCCATTACAAAATTGCGTCTCAGTCGAGTCCGTCTATAACTTTAAAACCATTCAAGCTATACTCTTGAAAGTTCATACAAACATCAATCAACATCAGACGACGTGCAGAATGCACTCTGGCGTTTATCCTTTTTGAGTTATTTCCCTTGGAACTTTGTCCATCACAAAATTGCGTCTCAGTCGAGTCCGTCTATAACTTTCAAACCATTCTAGCTATATTCATGAAAGTTCATACAAATATCAATCAACATCAGACGACGTGCAGAATGCACTCTGGCGTTTATCCTTTTTGAGTTATTTCCCTTGGAACTTTGTCCATCACAAAATTGCGTCTCAGTCGAGTCCGTCTATAACTTTCAAACCATTCAAGCTATATTCATGAAAGTTCATACAAATATCAATCAACATCAGACGACGTGCAGAATGCAAGAACCATAACTTTAGCATTTATACTATTTGAGTTATTTCCCTTAGAACTTTGTCAGTCACAAAATTGTGTCTCAGGCGTGTCTGCTCTATAACTTGAAAATCATTCAAGGTATATTCACGAAACATCAAACAAATATCAATCAACATTAGAAGAATTGCATAGTGCAAGAACCATAACTCTTGCATTTATACTTGTTGAGTTATTTCCCTTGGACCTTTGTCAGTCACAAAATCGTGTCTCAATCGCTTTATTACTTGAAAACCGGACAAGCTATATTCACGAAACTTCATACAAATGTCAGTCAATACTAGACAACCTGCAGAGCACAGCATTTATACTATTTGAGTTATTTCCCTTGGAACTTTGTCATTCACAAAATCGTGTCTCAATCGTCTAAGCTCTATAACTTGAAAACCGTTTAAGCTATATTCATGAAACTTCATACAAATTTCAGTCAACATATAAATAGACGACGTGCAGAGCACTGTAACTCTTGCATTTATATTTTTTGACAAAAACTAAATATGAATATCAGTCAACATTACATGACATGCAGAGCATAACAACTATAACTCTTGCATTTATACTTTTTACTTATTATGAATCCCTGCTTCAGGGTAGGGAAACATATTGTTTTTCCCTTGGGGTCTGTCTATTAGTCTATCACAAAATATCTTTACTGGATATGAGCTCATTGTTTGCATGAAAAATGACCAGTATTTGCATTAGAAATTGTATTTAAAGTTTCCGTTTGAAATTGTATTTAATGACTGATCCTTTTGACATCAGAAAGAGGGGAGACATCTGTTTTTTCGTAGAAAAACAATTCTAGTTTTGTCTTTTTCTCTTGTGTGGTTTTATTGTTTTTGCGGCTAAGGAGTAAAAAACAGAAACATTAATTTTTCGCAATTTTTAATTTTCATGGTTAGCAACTTGCGCAAAAAGCGAAATTGCTTCGTTTTCATTTGAGCCAGCTTTTAGGGCCGCAGGTTAATGAAAAAACTGGCTCAAATGAAAAATACCAGAATTTACCGCAGCAAACAGAAACAAAATATATGGACACTGTGTCTGCTGATGATCTTTGTAAGAAACAGGAAATTATTTCACAATTTTAATATTCGCAGTTTCTAAGTGACCGCAAAATACCATGAAAACACCGCAAAATTATCACGTAAATGGTATATGTCTTGCTATAAATTGGGCTAAAGTTATTTGTATCATTGCAGGTGCTACTCCAAGTGTCATAATAAGACAGGCAACAGCAGCAGCAAATCAACAGAGAACACCAGTGAAAACTCCAGTTATCTTAAAACCAAACACTTCTGTTACACCACAAAAAGTTGTGCTTTCATATCCTGTTACTCCACAAAAAGCTCAAACTACCAATCAAACAAACAAAGTTTCGGTGATTCCTCAGCAGATAGTTACATCTCCTCTTTCAGTTGCTATGACAGCCCCAAAGGTTTCTGTCTCACCACAGTCTCTGTCAGCTCCACTGCAACCAGTCTCCCTGGGAACAAGTTCAAAAGGAAAAATGAAATATTATGCAGCAAATGCTAGCACATTACCAATAAATGTTGTTCAGCAGCTTCTAGCAACTCGTGGTGCAAAATTACAGACTGGTCCTAATCAGCAAAGTATTTTATTCATTCCAATGGAAAGTGAAGGAAATACAAGGTCAGTGATTTCTGTGAGTAAAGCTATTATAGAAAGTTCAGTTAGTTCAACTTTGCTACAAACAGGATCAAACATTGTTGTGACTCAACGTGCTACAAGTCCAATATTGGTTTCTACACCTGGAGTAACTATTTCTCAAACTGTTGGATCTCAAACCATAAATAATTCTATGAAGGTTGTGACTACCTGTACTACACAGGCAATTAGTAATGTACAAGAATCAGCGGTCATTGCCAGTTCTTGTACATCACTAACTGCTAATGTAACTGTTGCTAGTAGTACCTTATCTGTTTCATCTCTTAGCACTTTGTCAGTGTCATCTGTGAACACAGGACCCATATCATCAATAAATACCACAGCTGTACCTGTGCTGTCAACAATCTCTAATTCAAACATGTCACTGACAACACCAGTTACTCAGAACTTGCAAGTACAAACAGGAACTTTTGTCAGTGGGGCCAGTGGATCGTATCTGAAACCTACAGAGACAACTGAAACTGTTCCAGGAGTCATAAAAAATGTATGTTATACCCCTCCAAAATATCCAACCAATGAAACTGTCAGAACTCTGTTATTTAAGAGAAAGTCATCGGCAGAAGAGAAAGACAAGATTTCGCTCCCTTCACCAGACTCTTCTGTGGAAAAATCCTCTAATAATCTGACATCAGTACATGGTATTCATTTTCAGAAGATATCTCCCAAACCTCCAAATCCCCCAACTATAACAGTAGCAAATCCAGTTGCTTTGCAACAAATTCAAGTTCCTTTTCAACAAATTTCTCCAAATCAAAATATTATTCTTGCTAAAACTTCAGCCAATCCAATTTTAGCCCCAGGCTATACAGTTTCTACTCAGAATGCTCTATTAAATGTGCAAAATGCACAACAGTGTGTATTTACATCCATATCTGCCTCAAAATTGAACACTTTGCTTTTACAAACTAGTGCTGCAGGTGCCAAATCCATTCCATCGTTGATAAAATTGCCCAGTAAAGCCGCATTAGACTCAGCAGTTAAAGCCGTAGTAACAAGTGTAAACGTTACTTTACCAACAGTCAACATTAAAGTGCCTTCTCCTACATCTTTACCATCTATTGGACCAAGACGTAATGTTACCAAGACTATACAAACTATGAAATCTCCTATTCCAGTTGCTCCAAAGGTAGTAACACAATCATCAGGACTGTCAATGTCTATGGCCAGTTCAAATATGTCACCTGCTTCATTGCCTCTAGTCTCAGTTCCTGGGCAGACAGTTGGACTTGGCACAAGCTTAGCAAATTTGATTACTGCTCGTCAGATCCAGTCTTCATCTTTGCCAGTTGTGACATTAGCTGGCCAGTCAAGTGGACTGTCATCAAATTTGCTCCAAGCTGTCCGTGCTCAGCTTGGGTCCACTGCTACCCTCTCAGTAACAGGAGTCACAGCACATCCTCAGTCTGCTCAGAGTCCTGCTGCACAAGCAGCCGTTGTCTCAGTAGCTGGACAAGGGACACATCTGGGGCAGTCAAGTCAGTCCTTGTCAACATTTGTTCAAAATATTGATGGAAAGAATGTATTGACAAAGATGATTCCACAGACCATTCTAACCTCTCAAGGACTTGTACAAGGATTCATCACTCCTCAAGGAATTGTCATACCACAGGCAAAGAAACCACAAGGCCAAGCTGGAACTCAAAGTTCCACATTAAGTCAGACTGGCTCACAGAAACTTGTAAAGCAAGAACCTTGTGACCAGTCTGTAAAAAATAATACCAGTCTAGCAACTCAACCTATCATCTCAGCACAACAGAAGGTTTTAAATATAAATTCATCCACCCTATCTGTTAGCATGCCCAATCTTACACCTGCACCATTACAGTATATTAAAGCATTAAGTGGGACCAACCAAGCTGCTGCAAATGTTATTCAGTTGGCTGGTCAACCAAACACAACACAGGTAACACTTTCTGCACCTGAAGTCCTTCCTAGAAAGAATGTTGCTGCTAGTATGCCTGTTTCGCAGGTAAAATCTCCTTCATTATCTGCTGGGTCGGCAACTCCAGGGTCTGCCTCTTTGCAAGCTCTACAGCAAGCAGGAAAATTTATATTTCCACCAAATTTACAAGGACTTGCAGTGTCTACAAGCACATCTGCTTCTGTTTCTCCTATGTTGAATGTTCCCTCAGGATTACTGGTGCCAGGCTCAGGAGGCATGCAGGTAGCCAGTCCGGTATTAAATCAGTTAGGTTTTCCTCTCCTTCAGCCAGGAATGGCTGTTCAGAGCCCAGGTGTTCTTCCTCAGAATCTAAACCTTCTTCAGAATTCTCTAAACCCAGCTGCTCTCCAGCAGTTGGTTAATCCAGTTCTTCTAACACCAGGAATGATATCGCCACAGCTTCTGAATCAGAGTCAGAGTTTGCAGTTGGCAAGTCAGAACAGTCAAGGTGTGAAAACAGAACCATTGCAACAGAACCATTTGATGCAACTGCCAGGTAATGTTGGAGCCGCGAAGGTTCAGGCTAGTGGTAGTGAAAACGCAAACACACTAAATCTACAGACTGGACAAGTACATGTTTTGGGTAACCCAACAGCGGTAAACGCAAATCCTTCTAATGTTAATGGAGATATATTGAAACAAGTTAATGCAGCTGCTTTGGTTAAACAGTTAGCAGCTTCACAACTTCAAAACAAGATCAGTATGGGAAATGCAAGTGTTCCAGACGTAAAGCCAATTCTTTTACAGCAACAATTAAACACTCCATCAAATCAGGCAACAGGTGTGAAATTAGCTACAGCTGACATGATGCAAAATTTGGCTATTGCAAAACCAATGGCACAGTTACAGAATCAAGTTAAATTAGAGGATGGTAAAAGTATGGCAGGTATAAGCTCAGTTTTGCCACAAGCTATTCCTCAACAAGCAAAACTGTTAGCCCAAGCACAGCATGCTCCTTTTGCTAATATTGCTGCTACAAAAGCTCAGACAAGTGTTTCTGCTGGCACTAAAATAGGAAGCAAGACTATAGCTGTTAATCAAATTACCAATGAAGTTGTAACCCCAGTTTGTGCTAATCCTACCAGTGGAAAGCTAACACAAGTTCCAAGCAGAGTTATTGCAGTGAATAAGAAAAGCAACAAGTTAGAAGAAGTGTTTCCTCAGGAAGTAGCACCCAGTATAAGCTCTGCAAGTCTCGGCAGACCACCTGTTAACCAGATTCAAAGTAAACCAATCGTGATAAGACCATTGAAATCTCCAGAAACTGTACAAAATGCTGTGACTGGTTCTCAACAGAAAATTATGCTGTTTAGTATTGGAGGACAGCTGGTGACACAACAAGGGGTACCAGTCACTTTAGAAAATGGTGTTTTGAAACTAATGCCTCAGGCTATAGTTCAAATAGCAAACCAGACATTGACTCCAAAACAGATTCAACAAACTTTAGCTAAAATAAGCCAGGCCACTTTACCTTCAGGAAGCTTGGTCAGTCAGCCACAGTCAGAAACTGATTCTGCACTCTTGGTCTCTCAGCCTTCAGTCAGTTTAACTGCTAGGGTATTATCAAGTAGTCAGGAGTCTCCTAATGTTAGATCAGAAGCTTTCAACAGAGATCATACTTACGAAACACCTACAAAGGTAGACGTGAAAGGACCAAAACAAACTTTAGATAATCTTGCTCAACATATTGAAGGAAAAGTAAGGTCTCATGATGAAGGAGTGGGAAATCGTTTTGTTACTGTTCCTAACATAACTTCAGCAGCAGGGGGTAGTATGTCTAGCATGGCAATGGTGAAGTCGGGTTCTGGTAATGTTCAGTTTGTTCTGAAACCGATGAGCCATTCATCAGGTTACATTGTTTGCCCAAGAATGAGTGGGATTGCATCACATGCAGAGGACATGATAGCCAAAGTTGGAAATGATACAACTGTAGGTGCTAATGTAGTAAAATCAGAAAATGAGACAGCAATTTCTGCTGTCTCTACAAATGATACAAAATCATTGCTATTGAAAGCAGGAGCAAGGCTCAATCTGAATGGTGATAGAGAAGGCCAAACTGATCATGATGAAGATGATGGTGATGATGATTTATCTGAAACACCATTAGTTATTGACACAAATGACACAGAAAGTAATGATACAAATAAAAATCAAGATAACTATGTTCATAAGGAATCAGCTTCCGCTGCTAATGCTAATCATGGTAGTTATATGGACAAAGAAGCAGCATTAAATCTGTTAAGACTTGCAAATCAAGCACTTGGTAGTTCTGATGAAGTAGAAGAAAAAGATATTGACAATGCAGGGGATGCCAATAACAAATTAGGCAGATGAGAATAAGATAATTTAATTTTGAGAATTAGGTAGTTAATTTAAGTTTCTCACAGTGCACCTTATTCCTTAAATGAAAACCACCCTGTCTATCAGATTATGAATACCTGTTGTTGTTTTTGTTATCCATGTTAATCTTGTTGACATTTTAGACTCAAGAAAATACACAGGCTATACCAAGTAGATACACAGGCTATACCAAGTACTTGTAAGGTGGGCAAGCAGATTCATGAAACTGCCTGTCCTTATTTAAAACTAGAGATATAACTGTGTGCATGTGTTACAGTTTTAGTTAGTTTATTTATTTTGAATCTTTGTATAGACAAGTCAGTTTGGGAATTTGCTGAAGTATTGTTTTTGTGATTCTTTACATTGGCAAGGTTGCCAGAAAATAAACATTATCAGAGCTCCAGATAAGAAGGGGTAACAGGGATAATTCAAAGATAATTTTGTCTTATTTCTCAATTGAAACATGTTATGACCCATCATTAGAACTGTCTTGCCAAGACGGTTCTAATGAGGGGTCACAACCTATGTTTTATGGAAAAATAAGGAAATTTATTCCTAAATTATCCTTGTTACCCCTTCTTATCTGGAGCACTGATTATATGATAAGCTTATGGCCCTTTTCAGTGTAAAGATCCACTATGAAAATCACAAATTCATAAGTTTGTGCCTACCATATTTATTCTGCTATAAGATGGAAGGTTTTCCTTTCAGAATGACCCTATATATGAGCCACAACACGACAAAACCAACGAAGTGGAATGTGCACCCAGTGAAGACTCAGATCAGCCTGGACATCTGCCCAGCCTGATCAGAGTCTTTTCTGCTCGCAAGTAGCTGAAACACTTAGCTACCCTTTAAGTGCACAGCAAAGACTCTGATCAGACTGGGCGGATGCCCAGGCTGATCTGGGTCTTCGCTGTGTGCACATGCCACTTGGTTTGATTTCTCATGCCATGGCCCATATCTTAACCAGTCATATGTAATTCTGCTGTATGATGGGATTTTCCCTTCAAGACGTCCCAAAAAGTCTAGATCTGTCTTAAGATGGATTTAGATTTTTGGATTGTTTTGGAGGGGAAAAAAGCCAAATATAGATTTTTGGGTTTATTTTGGAGGGGAAAAACCCATTGCATGGCTGAATAAATATGGTACTTGAAGATTCCTTTTCCTCAAAATTTCCTAAATAATTTTTTGTGAAGCTTTCTTATTTTACAATATTATTATTATAGTTTGTTCCTTGAAAACTTGATTTAGTTTATTTTATTTATGTTTTGACTGCCTTTCACCATGTCAAACTTGTATCTTGCATATTTTTTTTTCACTTACTTGGGTATACATATGCATGCAAATATTCTGGCTCATAAATGAAAGTGATAGATTGTTCTACATATTTATTTGTGTAATTTATCGTTTTTGGTTCCCACTGAAGTGAAACAAATAGTTTCAACAGTATGTTAGATTTTGCAGTTTGATATTCTGTTACAGAATCATGTATAAATGCTTTATAGAAAATCAAGAGGGCCATTCATTATATATCAGGCCTAGCATGTTTATCAAACCCATAACAGCTGGAAGCTTTTCACAGATTGTACATCAGTATATATCATATGTATGATCAAAGTGTGGTTGAAGAAAATCCATAAGACACAAACACATGGTCTGAATGCATGGCAGGGGCAAAATTTGCCTAATTCTCTTCAAAAGTTGAATGCAGGGCTGTCATGAAGTACAGTCAACTCTCGATATCTCAAACATTGATATCTCAAAGTACCTCTTATATTAAAGAATATAGTTTGGACACATTTCTTATTTTTATTTAAATTTTAACTCCATGTATCTGAAACTGCTGATATCTCGAAGTAAATTTTCTGGGACCAGAAAATTTACTTTGAAATATCAGAAGTTTGGGGTGAATTTTGACTTTGAGATATCGAGAGTTGACTGTACCTGTATTTATATATTTCCCACTCTCATAACTGAATACATATGGTAGCACACATACACTGACCAGACTGCTCAGGTAGGCTGGCTGGTCTGGACATTAATACCACCCATGGTTTATGGATGTGGTTATAGACTCTTTTGCCAATACAATCAACTCATGATATCTCAAAGCCAAAGTTCATCCCAAACTTCTGATATCTTAAAGTAAATTTTCAGGTTCCAGAAAATTTACTTTGAGATATCAGTAGTCTGAGATAAAATGAGCTGAAATGTAAATGAAATAAGAAATGTGTCCAAACTATATTCTTTGATATAAGTGCGGATACTTGGAGATATCAGTGTTTGAGAGATTGAGAGTTGACTGTATTTGCATTAAGGCGAATGGGTACACTTTCAGGGGAAACAACTCTGCCATTTTCATTTTTGCCTCCTTTCTAAATGGGGATGAACTAAAAAAGGAAAGAATTTGCTTCTAGAGGAACATATTCTTTCCTTTAAGAATAAATCAATTTTTCAAAGGAATTTGTTGCCAAGGAAATTGAATGGTAACAACTTTTGTGACTTCTTGTTTGCTTTCTGGAGGACCAAGCCCTTCCAAGGGTCTGCTATTGAAGGAAAGAATTTGTTCTTTGGGGAGCAAAGTCTCCCTTAAGAGTTGACCCTGATTGAGAAGGGAAGCTAAATTGAAACTGGCAGAGTTGCTTCCCCTGAAAGTGTATCAATTCACCTTAAATGGCAAGCTGGGGAATAGCCACATGTATTTTTCTATTTGTATGTATGTTATAGAGTTTAAGATATCTGTTTCAAGTTATTGATATAATAAGGCATAAATCATCTATCAAAAAATTATTTTCATATTTCGAAGTGCTAATTAAATGTTACATTTACATACTCATGTTTATAGAAATCATGTTTGAGAAAAATTGGTGGTGTTATTCATCCCAAGCTCATCATGTAGTTTCATGGGGGCCTGCCATTATAGCATTTATTTTTGTTGCCTATGTGAACAGTGAACTGTAAGTGTGGTAGGTGAAGCTTTTTAACATGCTATGCTAACTCAATCACCATTCTTACTTTTCACTGTGACCATTGGCATTTAAACACAAATGATGCTTATTTTGGCCTTTTTCATTGTTCAGTACATTCCAGATGTATGCTTTACATGAATTTGTACACTTTCAGGGGAAGCAACTGCCATTTTCATTTTTGCCTCCCTTCTCAATGAGGGTCAACTCTTAAAGGCAATAATTTGCTCCTTAGGAGCAAATTCCTTCCCATAAGAGTGGACCCCTTTTTGGAAGGGGTTGTCCCCAAGGGAAGCAAATATGAAGTCACAAAGGTTGTTCCCCTTTGTAAAAATGGCAGAAAAATATGGCTGTATATCCGTTCACCTTAACACTTTATTGCCATATGTAAACAGAACTCTAGATAAGGGATGGATGGATGACTTGCGATTTTACATCCTTTTCAGCAGTATTTCAGTCATATCAGGATGATGGTAGGGTGATGATGAAAGGCTGTGTGCAGTGGAACCTCGTTTACGGTAGGAAAGATTCTCGACTCATGTTGGGCTCAAACTTAGGTCTGCTAGAACAGTAGGCCAGCGCTTAACCCACTGAGCTACCAGGGCTCCTTCTAGGATAATATCTGCTCGGTGTATATCTCCACAAAAATATTGTGGCCCCTAATCAGATCTGCCTCATTGGGGCCATTTTACTGATCGCAGGACATAGTTTAGGCAGTATTGTTGATGGTCAGCAACATGTGTTTGACAGAGCTCTAGATAAGAGGGAGTATTCGGTGATAATTTGAGATAATTCTTCTTATTCCACATGGAAACCATGTTGTGACCCCTCATCTGAACCATCATATCAAGACGGTTCAGTTGAGGGGTCACAACATATTTCTTAATGCAGAATTAACAAAAATTATCCCTTATTAACACCAAATCCTTCCTCTTATCTAATGCTTTGTTTTAATATGGAGAGTTGAAGACACTACTTTCTATGGCTCTGAAGGAAAAGGGACTTTAAAATCATCCTCAGCATCCTTTCAGTCTGGCCATTCTTCATTGTTTACTTATATACAATCTTTATCCTTCTCTTTGATGGTCTGGCCATGAAGAATGATGAGATTCTATGGATGAGCAGGTTAGACTAATCTTAGTCTTAAATAGCTATTGCATGTAACTTATGGCATCTATTTTTGTGAATCACTACATGTTACGTTTGTAATTTTTATGTGTCTGTTTTTAATTGTTTACATGTATATCTTTTCCTTCACTGCGAGTTTACTATCATGCTTGAATGATTCCAACACCACACTCTGATGCTAATTTGGTGCAATTTGAATGGTCATGAAAGAATTTGTTTGATAATTTGGTTCACAGTATGATATTACTGTATTTACCATAAATGAGCCACAACAAAGTGGTATGTTGGCCCAGCAAAGACTCAAATCAGCCTGGGCATCCACCCAGTCTGATCAGAGCCTTTTCAGTGCGCTTAAAGGGTAGCGAAGGATCTGAGCTACCTTCATGCTGACAGCGAAGACTAATCAGACTGGACAGCTGCCCAGGCTGATCTGAGTCTAACTCAGATCAGCCTGGGCATCCACCCAGTCTGATCAGAGCCTTTTCAGTGCGCTTAAAGGGTAGCTAAGGATCTGAGCTACCTTCATGCCGACAGCGGAGACTAATCAGACTGGACGGCTGCCCAGGCTGATCTGAATCTTCACTGGGTGCACATGCTACTTTGTTGGTTTTGTCATCTCGCGGCTTGAATATTGGGGTACTAATTGGTTTATGGGTACATATCCAAGAAAAATCGCTGACCTGGAATTATTTGAGCAGTGACACAATAAAACCAACAAAGTGGCAAGTGTGCCAAGCGAAGACTCAGATCAGCCTGGGCATCAAGAAGGTGTGTCTAAAAAAACTGTCTTTCGGCATATGTATACCATAAAATTTCTAAATATTGGGACAGATAGGTTAGAGCAAGATCAGAGTCTAAGATGTTTACCATTTCATCCGCTTCTGTAGGATGCATTACTGCATTGTGAAACCAAACTGTTCCATTTTTATGACAATTATGGTAATTATTTTCAGTTTCCAATTTTTAGAATTTATATAGTTAGAATTATAAAAAAATAAAACACCAAAAATAGTCACTGTATCTGTTCTAAAAATGGAACATTTCAGTTTCATAATTTAGTGACATGTCCAAAAACTGCAAGTGGAAAGGCAAACAGTGTAGACCCTGATCAGACTGCTCCTATTGGAGCAGTCTGATATTGGTCTTCACTGTTTGCTCATACTTACTGTCCCAGTGTTTCTAATATTTATGGTACTGTATAAGTATGTGCTTAGGTCAGTCTGAATACATCCACAGTCAAGTCAAGGTGTGTGATGTTACTCTATAGAAAAGCAAACTTTACATGCTATGACCAGGCTATCCTTGTATGCAAGCATGGCTCACAAAGCTTTAGATAAGGGGGTTATCTCATAATAATTGTGGGATTATTTTCATATTGTTTAGCCAGTTAATAAATGAGCCACGACAAAACCAACATAGTGGCATGTGCGCCCAGCTAAGACTCAGATCAGCCTGGGCATCCGCCCAGTCTGATCAGAGTCTTTGCTTTCCGCATAGAGCTAGCTTAGGCTCTTAACTAGCCTTCAAGCGCACAACCAAGACTCTGATAAGATTGGGCCAGTGCCCAGACTGATCTAAGACTTCGCTGGGCGCACATGCCACTTTGTTGGTTTTCTTATGTCCCCGCTCGTATGCAAGTTTTGATACCCCTTATTGAAACGGACTCAAAGAGGCAATTCTAATGAGGGGTCACAACATGCATTTTTATGGCAAATTATCTGAAAGTATCTCAGAATCATCATTAAAATTATCAAAAAATAACTCTCGTATCAGAGGGGCTGCAGCTCCTTTCAGTGTAAATGACTGTACATATGTATAGATGGGGTTGTATGATAGGGACATATTGACACATTGTTGAAAATAATATATTACTGTCTGTTCTTCTCAAGAGGAGAATTCAAATAAATTTTCCTTAAAGCTACTTCTTGTTGTTGTTTGAAATTCCCTGCCATAGAAAAATGTCTTTGAGCTAGCTACCTCATGACTGTGCAGTGGATGGTTGATCAGCTATGTTGACCAACTCACTTAAATGATCAGAAGTAACTTACACATCTGTCAGCCTAATGATCTTATCCTAATAAAACTACAGTCAACTCTAGATATCTCGAAGTCAAATTTCAGCCCAAACTACTGATATACTGATTTCTGGTACCAGAAAATTTACTTTGAGATATCAGTAGTTTGAGATAACAGGAGCTGAAGTGTAAATAAAAATAAGAAATATATTCTTTGATACAAGAAGATATTTTGAGACATCAATGTTCGAGATATCGGGAGTTGACTATGTGAATGGATGGACAGATTATCTTCACAAGAAACATGCCAGATTCTGTGATTGCAGGTGTCATAGCTGAAGAGAAATGGACTTAAACCTAAGGTCAATTTGTAAAATTTTACAATGTCAGCAGAGCGTGAAACATAGGTCATGCATAGCAATAAGTGCAGTAGCCCTTGAGATCAGCCTAAGAAAAAATATTTATGCCAGGCTTGATGATTGAAGGTTTCGTAGTTTGGAGAGATATGGACTCAGAGGATATATTCAGAGAAATCTGAAATTTTAGATTGGTTTAGACTCTTATTCTAGATCATCGTCTTTTATATTATTTGGACCCTTTTTGATAGTAGTTAGTCTTTGAATTGACTGCCCAATTTAAATTTAGAAATTTCAGCATGCTTTTCTCTGGTTTGGTCACCAGATATTGTCAGGGTCACTGATGAGGTTTTATTAGCTGAAACTACGAAGTCTGGCACATGTTCCTTCTTCTGAATGTATTTTCTGCTCTTGAAGGAGCTCTTAAAGATTTTAATTTTACTTCACTGCAGCTGGTGTTGTGCCGTGTGGCGGCTGTAAAATGTCTCCCGGTATAACATCCATAGTGCAGATTTAATTTATTTTTGTCCTTTGAGATAGAAGATATATTCAGAGAAATCTAAAATTTCAGATTTGTTTAGACTCTTATTCTAGATCATCGTCTTTTATATTATTTGGACCCTTTTGATAGTAGTTAGTCTTTGAATCAACTGCCAAATTAAAGTTTAGAAATTTCAGTATGCTTTTCTCTGGTTTGGTCACCAGCTAGTCAGGGTCACTGATGAGGCTTTATTAGCCGAAACTATGTAGTCTGGCCCATGTTCCTTCTGAATGTATTTTCTGCTCTTGAAGGAGTTCTTAGATTTTAAACACAGGGTTGAGGTAATTGTGGATGGACAGACTGATGAATGAAATGACTGACAGACTGATGGACAGAAAACTGGACTGTTATATTGCAACTTGCTAAAGCAGGTGGGAAAAATGCAATAGTGAAATCAATGATCATCTGAAAAGATTGCTTTAACCCTTAAAGCGCCAAAAATGAAAAATTATTGAATTTGCAAACAGTGTAGATCCAGATGAGGTGGCTCATCTGCATCTAAGCTGGTTGAAAATGCATTTTTTTGAGCCACCTCATCTGGATCTACACTGTTTGCCTATAGTCTTTGAATTCTCAATATGATATAGCTTGGACAAAACATTTTTTGAAATTTCTGCAGACCTAAAATCTGTCGTCTGCTTTTTGGCGCATTAAAAGTTAAACAAGAATTCTATGGAATGTTGTGTCTCACCACCAGTCTGCATTGTCACAAAACAGAGGAACCTGAAAACTTGCCACCGACACTGATAACAGGAAAGAGTACCTTATGTCACGCTTCTGCTAGCTGTAGGCAAGATAAATACATGGCTTGAATGTTCAGATTCCATATATGAGGGCAATGATAAAGACAAACATCGAAATATGTTTCTAACTCTATTGTAAAACTTCAACTCTAAAAACAAAAATCAAATTGTAACTCTAATTATGCAAAAAACATAAAAGTTACACACTTTACAACAACAAGATACTACAAGTTCATCAACTAATGCAACATACAGTCTTCCACATGTTCTATCCGGACTACCAATCCAGGGGTCGCAAGATCGAACCCCGCTTCTCCGGTCTTTCAGATGAGATTTTAAACCGAGGTCCCGTCTCCATATGACCTCGTTGTTGGTGGGATGTTAAACCTGAACTCTTCTAGCTGATCTGAAAAGTTGACAGGCTTTCACATCAAATGACCCACCAAAATATCTAATTTCAATTGTAATGTTTATAACAGTAGCCAAAAAAGATGACCTAGTTGGTATCAGACAGTCATTCTTCTTTTAAGCCTATCAAGAATGCCCTGGTTAACTATATATATAAGGGCTGTTAGGAAATGAAAAAGAGCTGTTTTGAAACAAAAAAGAGTCATAGTCGGTAACTATGACTCTTTTGTTTCCTAACAGCTCTTTTTCTTTTCGTAACACCCTTGAAAACATAGTTAATCAGGTGTGTGAAGTGTCTGACCTTGGTGCAAGAAAGAAATGTTGCATTAGTTGATGGACAGGTAGTACATACATATACATGTATAAGCCAAAATATATGGGGATGTATGTTGTATTCATTATGAATACAGCCAGCATTAACCAGGTTTTATACTTCAAGATATTGTTTCTCCTCCAGTTAAAGTGTACAGGTAACCATTATGTTTTTCTGCCATTTTTACAAAGGGAGACAAGTTTTGTGACTTTCTGTCTGCTTCCTTGGGGTATAAAACACTTCCTATCAGAGCAGATTCTTTCCTTTAACAGTTGACCCTCATCCTTCACCATGCCGAAGTGTTAACGATTCAGATGTGCTATACCTCAGCATGTTAAAGGAGCAGCAACATCATGTGACTATACCGACATGAGAGACTTATAAACAATATACTATACATGTCCTAACAAGGCTATAGAAGTGCCCCAGTTGCTCTGCTGCAATTTAGGTTAATGAGTACACAGTTTTTTTTTTTTGCCCTGTAACTAAAGGAAACACTTTTTGTGACATCCTGTTTGCTTCCCTTGGCAACTAAACCCTTCCAAAAGGGTCAACTGTTAAGTTAAAGAATTTGCTCCTGTAGATGCAAACTCCTTCCTTTAAGAGTTGACCCATAATGTCAATGTGAGAAATCCCTATAAGAGATGCAAATATTTTCATGTCATCGTAATCTTCCCTGGAAGTGCATTCCTGCACCTAAGACAGGCCTTTTCATGACATAGCTTACATACCATATAAGTTTATTTATAAACACATATTCCTGCATACTCCATGCCACATACAATTTAATGCAGTTATTTACATCTGTAATCAAACACAAATACATGAGTACTATCTTAAAGAATAACAAAAACAAGAGCAGTCACCTGACAGCATAGCTCGCCTGAATTGGTGATTGCCCATCACACAGCCGCTATGGTGGTGTGGACTGCTATGCATAAAACTTCATGCAAGCATGTCCATAATGAAAACACATTTATAAACAAAAGCTATCTCAGAGTAAGTCTTAAAATAAAATTAAACTAAAAAAAATGAAAAATGAAATTTCAAAGTCCATGAGCTTGAAGTAAAAAAAACAACTGACGTGTGTGTGTGTGTGTGTGTGTGTGGGGGGGGGGGGGGGGGGGGGGGGCTATGTGGACTGCTATGCATAAAACTTCATGCAAGTATGTCCATAATGAAAACCAATTTATAAACAAAAGCTATCGGGGAAGAGGGGGGGGGGGCTATGTGGACTGCTATGCATAAAACTTCATGCAAGCATGTCCATAATGAAAACACATTTATAAACAAAAGCTATCTCAGAAATAAGTCTTAAAATAAAATTAAACTAAAAAAAATGAAAAATGAAATTTCAAAGTCCATGAGCTTGAAGTAAAAAAAACAACTGACGTGTGTGTGTGTGTGTGTGTGGGGGGGGGGGGGGGGGGGGGGGGGGGGGGGGAGTGGGCTATGTGGACTGCTATGCATAAAACTTCATGCAAGTATGTCCATAATGAAAACGCATTTATAAACAAAAGCTATCGGGGAAGGGGGGGGGGGGGGGCTATGTGGACTGCTATGCATAAAACTTCATGCAAGCATGTCCATAATGAAAACACATTTATGAACAAAAGCTATCTCAGAAATAATTAAAATAAAAAAAAAAAATGAAATGAAATTTCAAAGTCCATGAGCTTGAGGTAAAACTGACCGGGGGGGGGGGGGGGGGGCCTCGGATGTATCAAAACCCTTAACCATTATCTAACATCAGTCCAAGTATTAGTATCAACTGAGTCCATCATCGTGGCACTGTGAAATTATGTCTTCATAAATCTAAAACTTTAACCAAAATCTTTAAGACAAAATTCTAAGTCGATGACCTTGACATCAAGGTCACGGAGTGGGGTGGGGGTGGTACCCTGTTAAACCTTAGACCAATATCTAACTACTGTGCAAGTATCAAAAGAATCCATCCATGGGTTAAGGAGATATAGGTCATTAAAAAACTTTAACCAAAACATCCAATCCGAACGCGGACGCGGACGCTGACGCTGACGCGAACGCCGACGCCGTGGTGACAACAATAGCTCTTCCTGAACTTTCGTTCAGGCGAGCTAATGAGATTCTTTTGTGCAAAATGAGTATAGAATAAAATCTAATAAAATGGATTTACTGAGACTTACAACAAGTTGAATGTAAATAAAGACAGCCAATAAACAACACATACAATAAATAAATACAGCCATTAAACAAACATGTACATTTTCTTTTCATGTGTGCAATTAGCAGTCAAGCCATACATATAAGTATCACATACATGTATGAATTAATTCAGACGTGGATACAAATAAGGAAAAGTGGAATATTAAATTGCAGTTTAAATTTCAGGATTAACTCTTAAAGCCTCCACATAGCAGACATAGAACTTCAGATAATAGTTCATCCAAACTGAATCACATTGTAAATTCAAAGACTCAAAGGAAAACAGTGTAGATCCTGATGAGGCAGCTCATCTGCATCCAAGCTGGTTGAAAATTCATTTACTTTCATTTTTGGCACTTAAAGTGTTAAAAGTAGTTCAGGCAGACTCAAGGCTTCAAAATATAAAAAATATCCGTGTTGTTAAAACAATGAATAGCTGTGTGCGATTTTTTTTTTTTTAAGTTTACCACAATTTTTTTTATCTGAGTTCCAGCAGTTCAAAGCACCTTTAACTTAATTTATTCATTAGTCAAGGATTTGTTACATACTCTCATACGTATGAAATTGATTTTGCTAATACTTTTGTTGAAAAAAAATATGAGAAGCTTTTGCATTGCAAAAGCTCCTAATTTTTTTTTCTGCAAAAGATGGCAGTGTCCTTGTGCATTTTGAAACTACAGTATAACGTCTCATTAACTATGTACAGCATTGGTTTTGAACAGTTGGGCCCTAGACAGCATTCTGTTTGGATTTTCTAAAGTTTTCATTACTGTAAGCAAATGTTTTGGCTGTAGCCATTTTGAGTCAATGATATACACTATATAATGTCAATAAATGCTGAATAAAGTTTATATTTGCATCCATGTACACTTGCAATGAAACTATATAGAAAGTAGGACTATTTGAAATATTGCACAAAGTAACAACTTCAACATTTAAAATGAGTGTAATAAGAACTGTCAATGAACTAGAGGGCTGTCAGCTTCCCAGAATCCAATCTGGCCAGGAGAATTTTTCAGAGCACAGAAATTTCATGAAATTGGTGTCTTAGTTTATAATGCAAAACATCACACTATGCTGCCAAATCTGACAATTTTATTGTTCAACAGTTTAATGACAAATACATAACAAGCAATCTTATACATTATAAAAGTTTAAATACCATATTAATCCCAATAAACAACAATGCTATAATAAAAGCTCCCTGCCTCTTTCCAAAAGATGTTATATTGACTTGCAAACCTCAATGTTTTCCATCAGATTTACAAAGGGGAACAACATGAATTCCTGTTTGCTTCTCTGGAGGATGTAGCTCTTCCAAATAGGGCCCACTCACTGGCAAAAGAATTTGCTCCTAGAGGAGAAAATTCCCTTAAAGAGCTGGTCCCTGCTGAATACAGAGGCAAAGGAAGGAAATTATTAGAAATGTTAGCTCTAAAAGTATGTCCAGTCACCTCAATACTGTAGAAGCATTTTGGCAGTGACTGATTTACTACTCTTGACTCTCTAAATAACCCCTCCTCTTTTAGTAAAATAAAACACCCCAGGAAGTCTAATTGGATTAATACAGTACTTTTTATTAATTAACATGAAAATGCATTACCACACAACAATATTTCACACTTTTGTTAGACACAAGTACACACTTATACATGGCAACTACTGTTGTACAACAATTTATGAAATGGTAAAAATCACAGAAGCTTTTGATTTATATTCTGAATTGGTAAAACTTTTGGGCTTATTTTTTCTTAGTATTCCTACATACATTGTGAAACTAGCCTTCCTGAAGAAGTACCTATATGCAACATTACATTCATATCATTTTAAACAATAAATCCCTTCTGTATGTTCAGAAGGAATTGTGGGCAACTGATATTGTGTTGTCATTTTCAGCACATTAAAAGAAATTCAGTAATACCGATAATAACTTTGGTCTTCATCAAACTTCATGTAGTGACGTCTCAGGTATTTCAAAACTTTAGAAAATTAATAAAATGACTTTGAATCAGATTCTATATGTAATGACAAACTTTATGCTGTCTGAATTTCAAAATAATCTATTGAGTACTGCTGAAGTAATTAAGTTTTGAAGAAATCACTTCACAGAGTTTTCCGGTAAAATTGATTGATGCAAATGGCTGGTACCCAGCATATGTATGTAGTTTTAGGGTCACAATAAACCATATTTCTTTGGTTATAAGATGGAGGTTTTATTCTACCAAAACAATCCCATAAATCTAGATCCATCTTCAGATGGATCTAGATTTTGGGGATCGTTTTGGAAGGGAAAAACATCATACAGCAGAATTTCATATGACAGATTTAAACATTTGAGGTCATTCAAAAGACAGGGAAAATCCTGTTTTAAAGCTGAACAAATATGGTACCCTTTTAAAACAGTTTACAGAAATTATCTGTGAATTATGACTGAATACTCTGCATGTCTAGACCTATAGTAACAAGGGGTGTTTGTCTTATCATGAGTCATTATCCCCTGTTTTGGTAATTCTTTTCCTGACTGTAACTTCTGAATCTTCTTCAGACTCTTGTTTCTTTTCTATCAGAATGTCTTCTTCAGATTCTGCTTCAGAACCTGCAAAATATGTAACAGTATATCCTTTTCACTACCTTAGCCTACTATTGTGTAACTGCTGACAATGACTTTTTGAATGGCCCTCATAACTACAAAAATTCAAGCATTCTAATAATGTTGACATCACTTAGTATGCAGAGGGATGGCCTTGCATGCTCCTAGTATCAGTTCTAAAACACAGACTGGGAGAACTTTACAATGCCCTCAAAAAATCGAAAATCAACTTCTGAAAATCTATTTGGACCTTAATATTTCAAATGCCCAATCAACCTTGCCTAAATATTGAGATCAAAACAAACATATGGGACAAACACATGCCAGAAATACAAGATAAATTCTCCTGTACTTTTGCAAAGACATACTACTTACCTAAGAGTTATCACAAAAACTTCATGTTATGGCGGAATTTTGATGGTGATTCTGATGTAGTTTAAAATATCCTCCACACAACAAGAATTCCGCGGAACGCTATGTCGCACCTGCTTTGCACCTTCACTTAAAGAACTTGATAAAAGTGTCATTTTGAAACATATTTGGTCAAAATCCATTAAGTAGTTTATGAGATATTATCGTTTTCATGTTTTTGGCTATTTTTAGTAACAGTGGATGGTTGCCATTTTTGATGGTCAATTTCAAAAAAGTGAAACAGCTTCATGCAAAGATCATTTTGATACACATTTAGTCCAATTCCATTCAGGGGCTCTTGAGATATTTTCATTTTCATATTTTTCTATTTTTAGGAACGGTGGCTGGCAGCCATCTTGGATGGTATCCATTCACTTAAATTTCAAAGAACTTCATTTAAAGACCATTCTGACTAAATCTGTCTTAAATCTGTTAATTTTTTTTGAGATATTGGCATTTTTGCAAACCCGAACTCGTAAACAGAAAGTAGGTCACTGTGACCTAATTCCACTACAATTTTTTTTCATTTTGATAATTTTTAAAACCAAGTTCCCATTGATGCTCCACATAAAATTTCAGCCAAATATACCAAGTGGTTCTGGAGAAAAAATTGATTTTATTGTTTTTGCCATTTTTAGTAACAGTGGCCATCTTGGATTCTGGACCAAGCTGAATTTTTTCATTCTGAAGCCCTGCAGTCTGGTCATGAAGCTTGTGAAATATGAGAACCATGGGTGCAGTGGTTTTAGAGAAAAAGTCATTTGAATGGACTTAAAAATTTAGGGTCGACGTAAATGTGAACGGATGGACGGACGAACGAACGGGTTGACAGACGGATGGACAGAAAACCGGACACCTATATCGGACCTTGCTAAAGCAGGTGTGACAATAAATGTTGTTGCCCCTAATTAGAACCATATCACTGAAGCAATTCTGATCTGAATCCACACCATATGGTGTTTAGGTATATGGGTACACCTCCATGTTTTCCCACCATTCTTTCAAAGGGAAGCAACTTTTCTTGAAATTCCTGTTTGCTTCCATTGACAATGCAGTGTTTACAAAATGGGGTCTACTCTTAAAGGAAAGAATTTGCTCCCAAGGGAGCAAATTCTTTCCAGCAAGAGTTAACCCCTTTCTGAAGGCAAAAGTGGAACTGACTTTGTTGCTTCCCCGTAAAGTGTACACAATAGACCTAAATATTTGTCTTTAAACAGAAGAAAAAATCCCTTAGTTATGACAAAAACCCACTTTCTCTAGAACTCATTAACAAACCTACCTTCTTCATTATCATCCCCCTCATAATCGTCGTCATCATCATCAACTGCTTCCAAGTCCTTGAGGCCCACATCAACCTTTGGTCCAACAGTGTCTATAATTGGTGAGGCCTCGTCGGAGCTCCCTTCCTTATCTGACTTCCCTATCACCTCGTAACTTTCTGTGTCCTGACTAGATCCATTAGAAATATCACTAGAGTTCAACTGTAACACAAATTGTATATGACTCAATAAAGAAAGGGGATGGACACTACTAACCACCAAAATACAGTGTGAATTCATATATGCAGCAAGAAGGTTTATCTAACACATCCCAAAATTCAGCCTGAGTTTTCTATGGCCATTCAAAACTTTGACAATGGTAGGACATCACTATTTTGGAATAAACACAATATATTCAGGGTTCAAGGTCACTGTCTAACCTCCATGGTAAACAGCTATGGTCATGTCGGGGCGCCAGTCAGTTAACCCTATTAAACACACTATTCCTGGGCAGGCTTACACCTCCTAAGCGGTTAACCAGTACTAAGTGCACTTACTTTCACCAGTAACTGACAACTGCCCTACTTGAATCAGCGGAAGGGGAAGTGGAAGTAAGTGGCCGGAGCGGGTATCAAACCCAGGACCTCCGGCTTATAAGTCAGGCCCCCTACCGACTGTGCTACTTGGCCCGGATGAAAGGTAAGTCAGATATTCATTTTAAAGCCCAGGACATGTAAACAAAGATTTAGTTCGTTTTTGCTTTCTTTGTAGCAACAACTGCTTGAAGTCAGGTCCCTGCCTCTAAACTTGAATTTTGCCTTTGACTTAGTAATAGCCCTGACATAAAACTGTCTTATCAAAAATACTTTGAGGCTTTGAACTCAGAGAAGACTAGGATTATTCAGAAATTATTCAGGATTATTCCAGCCTTTAAAACAGAGCAGGTCTCACATATTAGTTTTCTTCTTTACTGGTCCCTGAGGACATTTAACTGAACTCTCTCTTTGACAGATAGACACCCTCAGTTTCGTAAAGGTAATTTCTCTTTTCTGTATGAATGATTTGTACATACCCCCTGTTCCTCTTCTTTCTTCTCACCATTCTCAACCACCTTCCCTTGGTTGTTACTCTTATCCTGCTGTGTTGCCTCCCCTTGCTGAGCACCATCCCCTTTACTCTGCTCGGCACCAACTCTGGACTGAACACTCTGCATGGCTTGAAGAATCTTAGTCATTTGGGCTTCCGTCTCAGCTAGTCGCTGTTGTAACAGTCTCATGTCATTTTCTGCTAGATGAAAAGATAATCAGATACCAACTCAATGGGTGTTTATAATTTTATACAACTATATGAAAAGTCAAAAGAAGCAGGGCTCCAGATAAGGTGTTTTTTTTTGAAGATAATTAAAAGATAATTTTTCTTTTTTCCTTTACAAAAAATATCTTGTGACCAATCATTAGAAATGTCTCAGCGAGACGGTTCTAATGAGGGATCATAACTTATTTTTCTGAGTACAACTTTAGGAAATTATCTCTAAATTTTTCTTAGAAGTGATATGCAGTGTTGTATTTCAATTCTCCTATCGATGTTCCCCCCGCACCTCAGCGGAACGGATGCACAGCCGCAGTAACGTGGCACATGCAGTGTTCCAGATAAGAGGGGCTGATATTAGGGATAATTTTCCATATTTTTCTGTGAGAGCATATGTTGTGATCTCTCATTAGAAATGTCTCCCTGTGACAGATCTAATGAGAGATCACATCATATTTGCTGGAAAAAAAAAGGATCTGGAATCATCTTCAAAAACCCATCTTATCTGGAGCTCTGTATGTGTCTCTTAACTTTGAATATAATTATCTGAAAATGGCTCTTAAATTTTATCTTTGGATGGGCTAACAGTTACTTAAAGGATATCTGAAACAAGTTCAGAACACTAAGATGCTCTGAAGCATGGAATACACTAAAGAAATGAAAATAGCAGACTTAATAGCAGGCTCAGTTTGACGGAGTCTGTTCACGTCAAATAATGTAATGAGTACCACCTGCCATGTCCCCTAAGCATTGGCTTATGCAGAACTCTATTTTTAAAGGACTCTAAATGTACTCAGTGACCATATATGACAAGAATATATGATGAAGATAGGGGAGAGACATTTTTTCAGTCACCACTTGGCACCGCTTGGAACTTCATCCCAGCTGCAGTGAAGATAACTAGGTTCTGAAAAGTAAGATTTTTTCGGAAGCAAGGAAAACACCAAAGAAATACATAGGCTGTGTATGTAAGCAGCAAAGCTTCTCACTCACACTGCATGTTTTGCTGATCTGAATCTTCAAACCTACTTTAAGGCACTGTTTGTTGTGGAGTGGAGTGGCTAAGAGACTAAATTGTAAGTAATCAGCTGTTTAAACAAATGATTAGTATACCTTTCTGCTGCAGTTACTAACACTGAGTGACTGAAATCTATTGATCAGTGACTTAATTTTAATCAGAGCACCATATATGTGAATATTCTGGGCATGATCTCTGAATTTAGCTTCTTATCTCTTTGCATAACATTATGCTGTTGGATCTCCTTGGAAAAGTTCAGTAAGGTGACTGTAATGTGAAGAATTACAATAAATATCAGGAGCAACTTGTAAGTCTTTCAGCCAGTATTTTGCCCTTGACCTAACCCTGATTTAAGGCGTAAATCCAACTATAAACTAAGCTGAAAACTAATCCTGACTTATGGTACTTATCCTATTAAACACCCTGGGGTTGCATTCTGCAAAAGTGGGGGTTGGGGTGCTATCTAGAGCCTAAAGTGTAGTAAATCAGCCACTGTGAAGTGCTTCTAATAAACACTATTAAGGTGAAGTGGTATATTCTCAGAGGAAGCAACTCTACCATTTTGCTTCCCATCTCAGTAGGGGTCAACTATTAAAGAGAAGAATTTGCTTCCATAGGAGCACATTCTTTCCTTTAAGAGATGACCCCATTTCAAAGAGCTACCTCATCCAGAGATGCAAACAGGAATTCATGCAAGTCAATGTACCGGTAATATCATTATCGGAAAAAGGCAAGGGTGTTTATTAGAGCAGGGGCATTTATAAGGATTAATAGGGTATGTACAATCATGCGCAAACGTAAATTCTATCTAGGTTTTCGTGTTATATAGCAGCTGATACATTTCAAAATTCTATCTAGTTATCAGTGCTATATAGCAGCTGATACATTTCAAATATAGCATAAATGCCCCTTAAGTTATAGCATAACTGCAGCCTTTATGCACACACTGGCAGAAAGAGATGTTTAGATTAACACAGATCAATATTCCCCTAATTGTCATCAAACACTCTATTACTATTACTGATGTAAAAATCTCTGGTGACATTCAATCAGTAATGATCTGAGATAAATTTTGAATGAATGGTATTTGTTCTACAGCAGAAACCTAAGTGAAAAAAAGTTAGTCTACAATGTATGGTATACAAATAATGCTGCTGAAAAATTAAATACTGAATTAATCCTATTAAACACCCTGAGGGCTTACATTTTATGAAAGGGGGAAGGAACCTTATCTAGAGCCTAAATTGTTGTAAATCAGTCACTGCCAAATACCTCTTAAAACAGTATTTATGTGAATGGGTATCCTTTCAGAGGAAGAAACACATCTTGCTCCCTTCTCAAAAGGGGCGGGGTCAACTCTTCAAGGAAAGAATTCGCTCCTCTAGGAGAAATTCTTTCCTTTGACAGTATACCCCATTTAAAAGAGCTACCTCATCCATAGAAATAAACAGGAATTTATGCAAGTTAATATAACATCATTTTGGGGAAAAAGAAGGGGGAGGGGGCGGGGGGGGGGGGGGGGGGGGGGGGGTAAGGGGGGGTAAGGGGTGAATATTAGAGCAGGGCATTTAATAGGATTAATATGGTATACACTGTAAAGTAAAAAGATAGACATGGATGGAGACCATATTAAGCAGTACTGAAAAAATTCTAAATACTGGGATTGACAGATCTTAGCAAACAGTGCAGACCCAGATCAGACTGCCCCTAAAGGAGCAGTCTGATCAGGGCCTACACTATTTGCCATTTCATCTGAATATTGAAGCGTATTTACATTCCAGCTGTCTGAGGTCCTTTCTTTTGTTTATCAGGAAAATGGGTAAATTTCTACACTACAGAAGAGAATGAGGATTAAGTAGTTTCAATAACATTGCTAAGATAATTTCTTTGATTCTCACTGAAACACAATATGCTGAGGTACATCATCTGAACTGTCTCATCAAGGCATTTCTAAAGCGGCATAACATTTTTCATGGATACACTCATCAAGGCATTTCTAACGAGCACACCATAACATTTTTCATGGATACATCTCATCAAGGCATTTCTAAAGAGGCACCATAACATTTTTCATGGATACATCTCATCAAGGCATTTCTAAAGAGGCACCATAACATTTTTCATGGATACATCTCATCAAGGCATTTCTAAAGAGGCACCATAACATTTTTCATGGATACATCTCATCAAGGCATTTCTAAAGAGGCACCATAACATTTTTCATGGATACATCTCATCAAGGCATTTCTAAAGAGCACACCATAACATTTTTCATGGATACATCTCATCAAGGCATTTCTAAAGAGCACACCATAGCATTTTTCATGGATACACTCATCAAGGCATTTCTAAAGAGGCACCATAACATTTTTCATGGATACACTCATCAAGGCATTTCTAAAGAGCACACCATAACATTTTTCATGGATACATCTCATCAAGGCATTTCTAAAGAGGCACCATAACATTTTTCATGGATACATATCATCAAGGCATTTCTTAAGAGCGCACCATAACATTTTTCATGGATACACTCATCAAGGCATTTCTAACGAGCACACCATAACATTTTTCATGGATACATCTCATCAAGGCATTTCTAAAGAGCACACCATAACATTTTTCATGGATACAACATCTCATCAAGGCATTACTGAGCACACCATAACATTTTTCATGGATACATGTCATCAAGGCATTTCTAAAGAGCGCACCGTAACATTTTTCATGGATACATCTCATCAAGGCATTTCTAAAGAGGCACCATAACATTTTTCATGGATACATCTCATCAAGGCATTTCTAAAGAGGCACCATAACATTTTTCATGGATACATCTCATCAAGGCATTTCTAAAGAGGCACCATAACATTTTTCATGGATACATCTCATCAAGGCATTTCTAAAGAGGCACCATAACATTTTTCATGGATACATCTCATCAAGGCATTTCTAAAGAGGCACCATAACATTTTTCATGGATACATCTCATCAAGGCATTTCTAAAGAAGCACCATAACATTTTTCATGGATACATCTCATCAAGGCATTTCTAAAGAGGCACCATAACATTTTTCATGGATACATCTCATCAAGGCATTTCTAAAGAAGCACCATAACATTTTTCATGGATACATCTCATCAAGGCATTTCTAAAGAGGCACCATAACATTTTTCATGGATACATCTCATCAAGGCATTTCTAAAGAAGCACCATAACATTTTTCATGGATACATCTCATCAAGGCATTTCTAAAGAGGCACCATAACATTTTTCATGGATACATCTCATCAAGGCATTTCTAAAGAAGCACCATAACATTTTTCATGGATACATCTCATCAAGGCATTTCTAAAGAGGCACCATAACATTTTTCATGGATACATCTCATCAGAACCACCTAGAAACACCTCATCATGGAAGTTTTAATGAAAGATCACTACATATATTTTCAAAAAGAAAAATGAAAAATTTATCTCAAAACAATTACCATATGAGAATTCTGCAAAAGACAGTGTCTCACCTGTCAGCGCAGTGTCACAAAACAGAGCTTAACCAGATATTTCTACAAAAGTTTACACCGCTGACACAATGCTAGTGCAGCAGGTGAGACAAAAAAAACAAGCCCTGGGGTCGTATTTATAAAACCACTTAAGTCATAACTATGCTGTTGCTAAGGCTAAACTTCTATGAAGGAGATACCCTACAACTATGAAATTTGCTCTAGAGGAACAGTCTTTTTCAGACTGTTCCTCCAGAGCAAATTTCATAGTTGTAGGGAATCTCCTTCATAGAAATTTAGCCTTAGCAACAGCATGGCAACCACTTAATTGGTTTTATAAATATGGCCCCTGGAATGCTAAATCTGACCTGACAGCGGGTTGTCACAAAACAGAGCTTAACCATACAACTTGATGCAAAGTTTAAAGTGACTAAATCTGCAATTCGGACCATTTTTTGGAAATTTCTATTTTGTCTTTAAATCATTTGTAAAAGTAGCATAAAATTAGGCTACCATCATAAGCCTGTTCACAGGAGCTGAAAACTGCACAGAAAATTTACATCCCTCCAGTAATTCTACACAGCTGCTTGTTTGCATAAATGCTGTTGTTTTGATAGCGATTATTTAAGGCTTATGAGTCTGGTGACATTTATATCCCCATCTTAGCTATATTTCTGTATTCTTGAAAATAAGAAACAGTAATTTTAAAAATAAAAGATCAAAAGTTACAGACTTTGCAGCTTTAAGTCCCAATATTTGAAAATTAATACCTATCTCTTGCTTATGCTTGTCACAGTGAGACAAAAAGCTTTGTGAATACACGCTGCTTATCAAATCAATGGCAGTTAAATGAAAACAAAACTTGGCAGTGAAAAAGGAGAAAGAAAGGTTTGAGATTAATTTTCAATATGAGCCAGCAATGAGAAAAGGTGATTTTGAGAACTTGTGTTCAGCCAAGACCAATATCCATCTGATCAGTCAGTCCAATCTGAGTGTTAACAATCTGATTTATACATATCGTATTTCTTTTAATAAATGTCCAAAGGGCATTGTAAGTCTCACATCCTATACACAGTAAACTTGAGAGAGAAATCAGAAAAATAAATAAATAATAGAAATGGTCTAGAGCCAATTTTGGTGGACTTTGGTCACTTTTTCCATCTAAAATGAGCGGGAGCATTTATTATCTAGAGAGGGTTAAATCCAGTCAGGCCTAATACCATGACTTCTGAATTATGTGTCAGAATAAAGCCTGCCAAAATGATTGGAATATGAGTTTAGACAGCAAGATCCTATCAACTAACAAATACCATATTTACCTGGCTATGAGACCAGAGTTTTATGCTTCCACAGAGCTCTAGATAAGAGGGATATTTGATGATAATTGAAGGATAATTTTCTTTATTTCTCACTGAAACCATATGTTGTGACCCCTCATCTGAACCGTCTCGTTGAGACGGTTCAGATGAGGGGTCACAACACATGTTTTATCCAGAATTAACAAAAATTATCCCTAATTATCACCAAATACTCCCTCTTATCTAGGGCTCTGACTTCCAGAACGACTCCAAATATCTAAATCAGTCATGTGTATTTTTTCCTTCCAAAAACAATCCCAGAAATCTAGATCTGTCCTAGGACAGAATTAGATTTTTTGGAAAGACCTATCTTATATGACGGATCTAGATTTTTGCAGTTGTTTCGGAAGGTAAAAACTTATGTCTTATATCCAAATGAATATGGTATGCCAAACTACAAAGTTAAGGGTTATCTAACACAGTGCAGAGGATAGTGGAAGGGTTAAGGTCACGGCAAATTTAGACTTACAACACCAGCACACAATGTCTAACAACTCAAGCTTACTCATATTCTTATCCATAGCTTTATTAGCCAACGACTCAAGCTCTCTTTGCATGTCTTTAGCATCCGTAATTGGATCATTTGGAGATACTCTACCTTCGTCATCCCCAAGAGTTCGCTGTTCCGACACTGAGTGAGTGGGAGAAACATCACGGCTCTGATCTCGATCTTTGTCCTTTTTATCTTTCTTGTTAAACACCTGAAAATATTGTTAGTAATATCGTTAGTAAAATGTTCTATCTTAATATGTGACTGGCCCTGAAGTCAGCATACATATACCTAAGCAGTCTGTAATTGCTATTTGTGATGCCCTCCCAGTGTCGATTCTTGCTCCTTTGTTCCCCTGCAATGTATCACTTTGCTCTCCTGTTCCCTAAAATCAAAATTTTTATTTCCAATGTTCCCTGTTCCCTAATACAGATGTTGTTCCTATGTTTCCCTCAAATTTAGGAGCTTTCTCCCCTTGTTTCCCTGAAATAATTGCCCTTGTTCCTTAGTATGACATTTTACGATCTTACCTTTAACAGAGTGTAGACAAGATACACCACAATTCCAACAGCATACATGGGAAGTACTACCCCCATCATGCCACCTCTCCCTGATGATCCCTTAGTCTGTCGGGCATTTTCCGCTGCTGCTGCTCTCATCCCTGGGTGTGGACCAGGCTGAAAAAGAACAAGACTGAGAATGAGGACACACCTCATCAGAGCTCTAGATAAGAGGGAGTACTGTATTTGATGATAATCAAAGATATTTTTTCTTAATTATCATTCAAACCATATGTTGTGGGTGCTCGGACATTTTGGCCACAGAAGTTTCGGCCTAGGACAGTTCGGCCATGGACATTTCGGCCACAGAAATTGTCAAGGGCGGACGTTTCGGCCTTTATCCAAAAAATTACCTTTTATTATTAACTTAAGTGGTCACACATGAGTAGCTTAGGCTAGTCTTAATGAACTCCAATGATTTATTATTGTTGTCTTCATTTTATGGACCTTCAACATTTTTAAGGTCATTGTGAGCATATTAAGGCAAAACCCTGTGAACAGTTGTTTCAGTTACTTCAGCTAGGGCCCTCTATGATGCAAGGTTTAGTGTTGTTTTAAGGTTTATGACCTATAAATACCTATAAGGTCATTTTTTAGCATAGCCTGGCACATTTGCTATCCCCACCCATGGGCCATTATGGCCTTTTTCAGTCATGTGATGCCTATAGTATCTTGACCTGTAAACATTATGGCTGATGCAATATCATCTACGGTGCACCCACTTTTTGGCCCTAAAAGATACTGTTGGAGTTATTTTGAGCCCAGCCATACATTGTTGTGCCATGTGTGAAAAAAAAAATTGAATCTAAGTCATTTTAATGGTTACATGTAGCATATTTTCCTTTCCCCTTTTCTTTCACTTTGGCCGAAACGTCCGTGGCCGAAATGTCTATGGTTGAAAAGGACGTGGCCGAACTGTCCTAGGCCGAAACGTCCGTGACCGAAATGTCCTACATTCTTGTTGTGACCCCTCATCTGAACCGTCTCGGTTCAGATGAGGGGTCATAACATATGATTTTTTGCAGAATCAACATAATTATCCCTTATTATCACCAGATACTCCCTCTTATCTAGAGCTCTGCCACATGATAGGACCAGTGCTTTATGCTGAAGGAGAAGTAAAAATTTTAAATTCTGCCAATGCTGAATATCAAATTCAGCAAAGTATTTGATACACTTTGTATTATTACCCAACCAGCTATACCGTAATATGCTTAAGCATTGGGACACAAAAAATAAGTAATTTTCCATTTGTTCTACATGTAAGTGGAAAATATTTTAGGTGTCCCAAAATTTAGGCACATTACAGTATGCAGAGTACATGATGTAATAGATAGTGTTGTCTGTCTCCTGTAGTATTTGTGTTCATTGCACATGACTGGTCAATATTTTTGACTGTTGCCCAGTAAGTTACAGTCATAAAACACTGGGCACACAGCGTTGAGTGGACAATGATTCAACGTTGAATCGACGTCATGACGTGGAATCAACGTTGTTTTAACGTTGTGTGCCTGCTGGAAACCGTCATAATGTGTAGTATTAATGTTCATTATTGCTTCCCATGTTATTACATGTATATGTAAGCTGGATGTAATAAAGGTTGTATTGTATTGTATGATGAAATGACGGTTTCACCTTTTCTCCATTTTTGTCATGTATATATGTAATGTATGTATATATGTTATGTATGTTTTATGAGGGCCTCAGGGAAGATTGGCTTTGCCAACTGAGCCACCCTCACTAAATAAAGTCCTTACTTACTTATTTACTTACTTAAGTGCTGTCATGTATTCAGCAGCAGTGAATACTTTTGACTATCGCCCGGTCATGAGCTACGTAACATCAAATGTAGCTGGAGCTACCTCACATAATGGAGACACAGTATTACATTGGT
Source organism: Ctena decussata (assembly GCA_963989385.1). Lineage (NCBI taxonomy): Eukaryota > Metazoa > Mollusca > Bivalvia > Lucinida > Lucinidae > Ctena > Ctena decussata. Next base: position 33,165,794 of record OZ022508.1, on the reverse strand, counting down.
TTGGAATAAAATATCTACCATAATAACCCTATATATTTGAACAGACATGTCCGAGCAAACATTGTAGACACAAATCAAACTGCTCCTGATAGAGCAGTTTATTCAGGGTCTACAATGTTTGCCATTCACAAAGCATCATTTGAATGCATTGACGTGTGTAAAATCCACTTTATAAGAATTTTCAAACAATTGTCTGACTTTCAGGTGTCCTAAATTTTAGAGTCATTACAGTATTTCATGTCTTCTACGGACAAAAGTCAAATCTACTGTCCCTCAGTTCTGTTGACGACCCGATATTGCAAGAGGCCTAGCCGCCTTAAGCAATGGTGCCCCTGGTTGTCCACAGCACCTCGGGGCAATGGATTTGAATACTGCCCTCAAAGGCATGAAATATACTGACACAAATAAGAAACGTCCGTTTTATAAGGTTCTGTATCTTTTGAACCAGTAAAGTTGTAGCCATACAAAATATAACAAAATGTGTCCTGAGCATCTGGCACACATAAAGTTGTACCCGTTTTAATTTTTCTCCTTAGCCACAAGATTTATCGAACTTTATGTCAAAAACACCATTTTTATTCCTCAGCAGCAATTTGTTCATCAAAACCTAAAATGTTTGCGATAAACGAGGGTCGGAAACGTCGAAACACGAAAAATCAACTTTTAAAAGCAAAAACTGTTTATTAAATGAACGAGAAAGCAGCCCAATGTCTTCGGTTTATGAAATTATCTCCCTTTTAATTAAATTAATAACGATTTTATAACTTCCATATCTCCATAACCGTTAATCATTTTGGCACCGTTTTTGTTTTATCTGACTATACTTGTGTACGATAATGACAACGTGCATCAGAAAATAAAAACTCAACCTGGAATCTGAAAATCCCAGTTCACTAAAGCCCGGCTTCATTACCCCACCCCCTTACAGAAAAGTAATCAGGCTATTTTGTAACCAACTTCTCGCGATGCTGAATGATGCTGATTTCAATGCTATTAATGGCTAGAAATGCATTTTGAAGTAATCCTATGCCACTGATTTCCAAACTGATGGACCAACAAGGTAATGTCTGCGAGTATCTACGCACGGTCGTGATCGACGTTTTGTGACGTCACTTTAAGTGACAGATGTATGCCATTGGTTGCGACAGATAGGAATGCATCTACCACTCATAAAATCTCAGCAGCGAGTCTGCTCAGTGATGCTGGGATGTGCTGCGATGGTTAAAACACGAGATACTGATTTTATGACTTGTGAAATTTGGGTACTGGCGCTTGCGGCATTGTCAATGGCGTCGATGTTCATTGAATGGATTTCCGTTCAGCGCACACGACTGCTAAATAATTGACGTTATAGAAACAAAACATTTAAATGAAATATCTGTTTTCATTTGAAATTCTCAGACACAATTGAAAAGCGGACGTTTTTTGTTTGTGTCAGTATAGTAGTACAGTCAACCCTCTTTACAACAACACTTGTTACAACAGCAAAAGTCTTTATAACAACATTTTGATATACACAAAATGTCTTTACTGTTCAAAAGGTGTATTCTTTATAACAGCAAATTCAGTTTAAGGTCAAAATGTTTGGGAACACAGAGCTCTAGATATGAGGGAGTATTTGGTGATAATTAGAGATAATTTTTGTTAATTCTGCATAAAAGCCTATGTTGTGACCCCTCATCTGAACCGTCTCGTCGAGACGGTTCAGATGAGGGGTCACAACATATGGTTTCGATGAGAATTAACAAAAATTATCTTTAATTATCCCTCTTATCTAGAGCTCTGGAACAAATGCCACTGGTGACTATTGTAAAGAGGATCCACTGCATAATGTAGGACATGTAATAGTTTTAAGAATTTTCCAGCCCTGAGGGGCTAAGGTCAGACACAATTTTGTAGCTCAACACTTGGCACAGTTAGTTCTATTTTTTCCTCAGACAATATACACAGGGTAGAATCGATTCCGCTAATTTTCGCTTCCTGCAGAGACTGTACATCCTATTTGGCTTCCGCCGAGACTGTCCACGAACTCTTGCTTCCTGCAGAGACTACTGTCGTCGTGAAATGGCTTCCTGCTGAGACTGTCCGGGTGACTCTGCTTCCTGCCGAGAGCCTCGGCAGGAAGCAGAATCACGCGGACAGTCTCTGCAGGAAGCCATTTATCATGTACAGAAGTCTCGGCAGGAAGCAAGAGTTCGCGGACAGTCTCGGCGGAAGCCAAATAGGATGTACAATCTCTGCAGGAAGCGAAAATTAGCGGAATCGATTATACTCTGTGATAAATGAGCCACATCATGTGACTTTCATCAATGTGGCAGTTTTGTCATGCAATATTCAGATCATCCTTATAATTTACACTGGATCACCGCACTATGAAAATAGATATTGATATTCAGTTTCTAACAATTCTGGTCTCTGGCACCTTTAGCTTAGTTAGATATAGCTAATACTGTGGATTTTAAATAAATTCAAGGGCAATAACTCATGTACTACTGTAGCCATTATGACAAAACTTGCTATGCACTGCTGTGTTATGACAATACAATATTGTTTTAAATTTTCATGACATTCCATTAATTGGATACTTAGTTATGCCAACATGGTTCAACCTGCTGATCTTTAACTAAAACGATTCAAGGGCAGTGACTCATGCATAACTAATGTGATTATGACTTAATGTGCACAGCTGTGGTTTAATAATATATTTTCAGTTTCAAGAAATTCTGGTAACTGGTTACTTGGTTATGGCTAATTTTATTAATTTTTTAACCAGTTCAAGGGCAATAACTCATGCACTACTGAAGCAATTCTGACCAAAACTGATGGACATCTGTCATCACCACATTGTAGTGATATGTTTTTATTTTCATGAAATTCTGCCCAATGGTTTCTTAGGTATGGCTCTGAATGGGTGTAAGGATCAGAGCCCTAGATAAGAGGGAGTATTTGGTGATAATTTGGAATAATTTTTGTTACTTCTGCATAAAAACATATGTTGTGACCACTCATCTGAACCGTCTCGACGAGACGGTTCAGATGAGGGGTCACAATATATGGTTCAAGGCTTCCACTAACTTTCAAAATTTGGAAGTCCAGACTTCCATGGTGTCAGATTTGGACGTATTGAGAGAATTTTTTGGAAGTCCGAAGTTTTTAGGAATGACTTATGCATGGTTATTTTTACCTCCCCCCCCCTTGCCCCCTTACACGTCCCTCTCTCTCACATATTGTAGTGAACTTTTCGTTCTTCCAAAGGAAGCCTTAGCATTTGCACAGTCTAATCAGAGTCATTCCTGTTTGTTTGTGAACAATACGCAAGTCCTCTGAAGACTCGCCGTTGCACTGTCTGCTATTGCATAATATTCCCTTTCATTGCCGCTAAATGGGCCGCGTCGGAAATGCGGTGACTTACGGAACGTATAATGACACGCTTCTGCCGAAGAAGTCGGTTGTCGCTAGGTCGATATTCATTATTATTCACGTTAGATGCGAACAAGAAAGACCGGTCTGACTGCTTAGTTGCACTGGCTGATACGATTGTTAGTTATCGGTATGTGTACTGAGGTACCTGTCTCACGGTATGACACTGCGTACGGCACGCGTATATACTCGCAGCGACGTCTTTGATCTTTACATCAAAGAGAAAACGTGCCTGACCCATAAACGTGCAGGTAATTGTATATCAACGCTACCGTATATATAATCGCGTAGACCTTGATCAGAATGCGCTATTTCTGTGCACACTGTACGGCATTATTTTCGCACCGGGTTGCATGACGATATGACGATACAACTAGGAAATCGGCGAAATGGACGTTTCAGTATTCGTATTTTAATAGTATTATTAATCAAAACAATGTATAGTAGCCAGAGCGTACAAAAATAACACGTCGGAAATAGCGACTAATAATATTAACAGTGTATCTTCGCTTTGAATCAGCACTTTTGGCGGAAGAGGTTCGTATTCCTAAAAACTCCATTGACGACAGTATGGATCATGACAAGACCTTCGTTGTAAGGGCAAGCATTAATATGAATGTTATGTTCTTAAAAACTTTGGATAGAGTTTGTCAATACATGCTTCAGTATTCGTGTGTTATGGAATGGATACATTCACAAACTTTTGAAGTCGGAATACGCCTTACACATACAGGTCAGTTACATTCTCGCGATCGTAAAAATAGATGGACACTTCATCCAAAAGCTCAGTCATCGTGATTTGATAAGTTGTTTTGCAGACTGCCGTAAGAGGTTGAATCTACGAGTGGGCGTTATTTTGATAATCGTTTTTGACAGGTAGGCGGTCCGACATATATGTTAACTGGTCCAATGCTCCATACGGACAATCTCGATTGGCCCGTAGGCGGTCTTTTCGTTCTGGCTGACACCTGCGTTAATCCGATTAATTATGACACGTGCTAGAATTTTAAAGACAGTGGCGATATATTATACGTCGGGACAAGATCAATGTTTAATGTGACAATTATCGGGTGTATGCCAGACGCCAGAGGTTCCATTTCTCGACGTACGGGAGCAAATCCTGGGCGTAATATACGGCCATACGCCCGTTAACGGAAGCCCTGATGGTTTCGATGGGAAATAAGAAAAATTATCCTTAATTATCATCAAATACTCCTTCTTATCTAGAGCTCTGAAGGATGGATAGACAGACATGGAAAAAACAATTTATCCCTCTGCCTTCAACAGAGGATAAAGAAAAATACTTGGTACATGTACGTGAAAAATCCCCCAAATCCTACGCAACTTACCCTCATGTGTTGTCTCATATCATCAGGTATACCTTTGCCATCATGGTGGTGACCTGGGTGCACTGGTGGTCGGTCCCTCAAATGTGGATTAGTGAACTCTGAAACAAACAATAATAATATTAGCTAAAGAAACCAAATTTATTTCAATGTAAGGCAAGAGGCTGAACATTTGACTGTATTTTATAATCATATTTTCTCCAAACATCATAAATGGAGAAAACAGTTTAGAGGGACTTAGAGTAGTGGGTAAAATATTAGGGTAGGTAGGGAACCACACACATTTTTTGTTTTGCCTTAAAAGGGATTTTATTTTCTTGAGACTGCAATATGGTTAAAGAATGGTGAATCTGCTTCTGCCACCATTGGCATACTGTCAACAAAAACTCAATGTCCAGGAGCCTACATTCACCATTAGGTTTGGTGACTCTACTTACCGAATCTCACAAAATTAATATATTATTCTTATTTTGCATCCAAGTTGTGACCCAACCACTATGATCAGATGTGTTTAACACATGGTACCTTTATGCTGAGGCTTGTTCAAAAATAACAAAACCATTCTATGTTTATAAGGATATTTGAGACCCAGTTTTTCACAGTGAAACAAGAATCATACAATTTTTTTAGGCCTAAATAGGAATTTAAGTATAAATGAAGACAAGTATTTAAGTAAATTTATACAAATGGTTCAGGTTGCACTACAGTAAAAAAAATGCTCATTATGCAAGCCCCGCCTCTTTGGGGGAGAGCTTTCAGGAGTATAATGAATATTTGCAGGCCCCTGATTGGTTTTATTATGAAAGTTGAATATTTTTTTGAATGTTATGCTTATTTATTATTATAAAAAATGGAGCTTATTTACAAAGCTGTTTTGCTACATTTTTGTTGGGGCTGAAAAATACACAGGGGGTGCCAGTGAAAGTTTCGAGATTTATTCACTGCGAACTAGGCCTGTCAGCACTAAAAATAGAATAAGTCAAAAATATGCCGCACAACCCCCAACTTTTTTAGCTATTGCTGGTAGGTAAAGGTGTTGCCTATTCAATTCCATGCCTCAGTTTGGAAAGTTTAGACCAGGAGAAAATTGGCAGTGCATTGACTTTGACACATTTTGCACTGTGAGCTGGGTTCATAGAATAACTGAAAAGCACAGAAATACTGAAAAGCACCTGAATAACAGAAAAGCAATTTCAAAAATTAGTTTTACATGAGAATAATTATCCAAGTAAGTCTTTTCGGGGTTGGAAATTATTTGTAGTACTATTTGTGATATTTTTTCACTTCGGATGTCGTACTATAATAGCATTGTAACAGAAAAGGGCGATAATAATGTTCAGCATTTCTCCCAGTGCTTTTCGGTTATAACAAGGCATGGGAACTGAAATCTGCTTTATGTACAAACAAAACAATCCAAATTAGTAAATGAAATTGCATGATTGGGAATAGTCGAAAATAGTTTATTTCATATATAAGTACTGAACACACTATCAATCTTAGACACAAATTCAATGGTAAACATGACTAGTTTCAAGTGCTTTTCCGTTATTTGTTAGTGCACTATTTTGTGGATTCACATTGTCAATCGTGAAACCAAGACAACTGTAGTCTGTAAAATAACTCTTTTCAATGCATCTTTAACCCATGAAAATAATATTACAATGATAATTCCTATAAAAACTGATTTTTTAAAATTGCTTTTCGGTTATTCAAGTGCTTTCCGGTATTTCTGTGCTTTTCGATTATTCTATGTACCGCTGTGAGCTATGTGTTTGTCATTAAGTCAGCCATCAGTGGGTAGGGGTGACTATTGCAGGCCAAAATGACTATTGCAATACTATCACTATTGCAGAAATCCCTATTGCAATATTATTACTATTGCAGGTTACTATTGCAATGCATTGCAATAACTATTGGAGACTGCTTTCTTATCCAGAAATTTTGCTTTTATGTATAAAATCTGGTTTGTTCGCATAAGTTGGCGGCTAAAAAGCATTATTTAATGACTGTCATTTCACAAAGTGCACAACATGACAACAAAATACAAGAAAATGTTATATTTTCCATTCTTTGGAATTCAATATAAGCTAAAACACATTAGTCTTATTATTCTTTAAAGTTGAAAACACTGACTTCAAGAAAAAGATGCATGTCTAGAAACTATTGAAACTACTGCGATATTGGAAACACTATTGCAGGGGTTTTTTTAAGCGCGGGTCCGTTGGCCCGGGCCCGTTGATTTTGGCCTCGGGCCAGTTAAATCCCACTGTAGCAGGTCTGTCAGGCCAGTTGAATTTCGGGGAGTCATTTCGGGACATTCAGTTTGTTTCAAACTTGAAGCGAAAACAATCTGAAAACCAGTCTACTTTCGTTTTGCTACGGATTATTTCATTGGACGATCAGAAATGTTTAATCCAATGAAATTTCTCCTCGCATTGCAAATAGACAATATGGCCGACCGATGAAGTTTGGGGATGAATCGCAGAAGTCACATGTAAAAAAATGGACCCCAAAGGACTTCTGCGCTTATTTCAACCCCCGCCATCTAAAAAACAAAAACAGCTGCTTAAGTCCGATGAAGAAAAAAAGCCACCCGAGACAAATACGAACAGTCTGGCCGCCATCGGTACTTTCAACCTGGGTGGCTGACTGAATTCAAGTGCCTGAAGTTGCTCGAGTTTGATGATGCCCTAGGAATGAAATGTTCAATTTGTAAAACTAGGGACACAGTTGGCTCTTATGTTACTGGATGCAACAATTACAAGAAAACCTCACTGCTATATCATGAGGTATCAGACTTGGCTTAATGGGTTAATTATCTTAAACATTCAGATACTAAACAACTACAGATACGACTGTCTATTTGGTGATAAAGGATCATACATTTTAATGGTGCTTTATTTTATTGAATATAATTTGACCTGTATATTCCGCATTGGAAAAATAGTCGGGCCAGTTGAAAATTTGGATGGCCAGTAGATTTTCCGGCCAGGTGGCCCTGCAGGCCAATGGCATTTTGGTCCCTAGGAAAACCCCTGCAGTATTGCCGATAGTATTGACATTGCAGCTTTCCCTATCAATAGTGACTATTGCCAGTGTCACTACTGCAATATATCGATAGTCCAATGTATTGTTACACCCCTATCAGTGGGGTCACTGTCCGTCTTCTGAACATCATTCCTTTAGGCTGAAGAGGTAAAGGAGTTTATAGTCTCTCCAATATAATCAAATCTAAAAGCATTTACTTTGTGCTGGGGTAATGCTGCAAAAGCCCCCATCCTTGCCACCTCCCCCCCTCCCACCCCCCATTTTTTTTTTATTTTTCAGCTGTTGGTGTTTAGAGATGTTGTCTATTCAAAGCGATACCTCAATTTAGATACTTTGGACCAAGAGAAAATTGGCAGGGCAATAACCATGTCCTATTTTGCACTGTGAGCTATGGGCATTGTTTGATATAGCTTTTAGCACAACTCACGAAAACTAATGATGTTGTCATGATCGCCTAATAAGCCTACCTTCCTTGGTCTTTGGCGTCTCTTTGGGCCCGAGTCCAAACACTGTTAAGATCACTGGGTGAATCAATTTCGGATATAAAAATATGAAGCATCCTAGAATGATTGCAACCGATCCAACAATTCTGACAGTTCCTAACTCCATTTTGTATACAAATGTACTTCTCGTAATATCTCGCGAGTGTTTAACTAGTGACATAGAAGTCGTGCAGTGAAGATATCTTGACAGAACATATCCTGAACACCAGGCATAACAAGATACTTGATCCAACACAGTTTAGTCTACAAAGGTGGTTTATTCAGGGCTGCTCCTCCTTGAATGAAGCTGCCATACTGACAGAGGGTATACAAGAATTCAAGAACACTGGGCAGAATCTGCTCCTCACCACCTTGAGGCGTTCGAAACGTCATAAATAAAGAGTGACTTTTCAGAGTATATAATGTTCCTTATCCCTACACGGATTCTCTTCATGATGTTCATTTAAAGTCAAGTGGGCCGGCCTCTTGGCAGACCCCATAAATACCCAGCAGAGTGTGCGTCAAGGTGGAGTTTCATCAACATCACACTATAAGCGATACAATAACCCATTCTACATCTACATCTACATTTACCAATTAAGTGCATGGCCAATATTGGCATAGTCGCACTGTGAACAACCTTAAAACATTCGTGCTGGGAGGTTCTTATGTACAGTTAAAATCAGATAAAAACATGTTGTTCACAATCACGGTCTTAGGACATCTGCACTAACGAGGAGCTTGAAGTCATCCAGAGTCGGTGCAGATATGACCTTGGCAGGCAGACCATTCCAGTGACGGACTGTTGATGGAAAGAAGGATCCCTTGTAGGCGTTGATGGGGCAAAATATTGGCAGGAATCGTTGATGGTGTCCTCTAGTTGCTACTCCTGTGGCTGTCAGGTACTGGCCTGAAGGGATTTCAACGAGGTTATTGACGATCCTGTACATCATTGTGACTTTGCTCTGGTCTCGCCTTGATTGAAGGTCCTCCCATCCACGTTCTTGCAACATTGAAGTGACACTGCTGGTTCGGCGGTAGTCATTGCAGCAAAACCTGGCGGCACGCCTCTGTACAGACTCCAATTTGGCTATGTTGGATTTTGTCACTGGGTCCCATACCGTCGAAGCATACTCAAGCTGTGGACGAACTATGGACTTGTAGCATTTGGCCTTAACATCCTTTGGGCAGCTTGAAAGATTTCTGCGAAGGAAATCTGTAGTCTGGTTGGCCCTTTTCGTCACTGCATCAATATGGCTGTTCCAGGACAGTTTACTGTCTATGGTGACTCCAAGGTACTTTGCTTTTGACGTTTCTTTCAAGGTCTGTCCATGAATGCTGTAAGAAGTTGGCATGCCGTTTCGCTTGTTGGTGATCTGGATGTGTTCACACTTGTCTGGGTTAAATACCATCTGCCAATCTCTTTCTCATTCCTGTAGATGATTAAGATCTCTCTGTAGTGACTCTGCATCTTTCTGGTCTCGTATAACTCTGTACAGCAGACAGTCATCTGCGAAGAGTCGAATTGAAGAGGAAACTCTTGAGGGAAGGTCATTGATGTATACCAGGAACAGGAGAGGTCCAAGTACTGTACCCTGTGGAACTCCAGATGTGACAGCGGCAGGAGAAGATGACTTCCCATCAAGGACTACTTGCTTGTTCCTATCTGCGAGGAAACTTGTAGAAAGGTGTGTTTCCCTGCCTGGCTTAAGTGACCATGACGTTGTGCTTGTGGACTCCAATGTTTTACCTGCACGTAAGAAGCCAGTGAAGAGAAAAGTCTACCTTTGGAAGAGATGGTATGACGTTTCGCTTGTTGGTGATCTGGATGATTCTTTCTTCAACTAGAGGATAGATACTCTGACGTGAAAATACGGTCAATCAATCTTCCTCATATCACTGTCGCTGACGACCTCGCTGTTGTGGGTAGAAGCTACGGTTCACAACAGGTCAAAATACGGGACGTAGACAACAATACTTGCAGAGAGAGAGATATTGCGTAAACCCGGCTAAAAGTAGTACCTTATTTTACCATTTTAATACAGAATGTAACATTGAATGCACTGGCATCTTTATGGCGGGCGAAAAAAACCCTAATGATAAAAACCACCCATCTAGGCGTGCACAGAGATATAACGGACAAACCTTGTTTCGAAGAAAGGATTTCTCTTGGACGTAAAACAGCATATTCCTTAATGGGCGCTGGATTCCACAGCGGAAATGGGCTTAAAGTATGCTTAAATGGGTTCATTTGGTCAACTTTTGTTCTGACTAGGACAATATATGGGCTCGAAGCTCTCTTATTGAGAAAGAAAGACTTTGAATCAATTGAAATGTTTCAAAGGAAATCTTTGAAGCAAATACAGGGCCTCACGGATAAAGCTCCTAATGTAGTTGTATTAGCATTGTTAGGAATCCTTCCAGTAGAAGTAGCTATACATAAAAGCTCGTTGAATCTCTTTATGAACATTAAAAGGGACAAATCATCCACTGAATATCAAATTGCAGAAAGACAGTTGGCCATGAAAGACCCTAATGAAAAAAGTTGGTTTAATTACATTAGATCAATTCTAGACATGTATAACATGCCGTCCATATATACACTGTTACGACAAGAAATATCAAAACCACAATGGTAGAAACTTCTTAATAGTTCAATAAACACAGTTGCTGAAGCATCGTGGAAATCTGAAGTTGAAACCAAATCTACACTTAAAAACCTGAATCCAGACAGTCTTAAAGTAAGGCAAAGTCACCCAGTATGGGCTACAGTTATGTCAAATATTCTGGACAATAAAAGGACACAGTTAAAATGTAAATAATTAACGGGCACATACATATTGCAAGGATACCATGCAGCTTTTAACAAGCATACTATAGATCCTACCTGTAAACTATGTTCGGTGGCTCCTGAAAGCAGACATTTTATCTCAGAATGCTCAGTGTCTGAAAGGAGTGAATTCGTGGACAAACTCCAAAAAATCCAGTATTGCTGAACGAAGCCGAAGCCGAAGCCAGAATTGTTAACCCAACATATGTTAGACGCCTCTGCAATTTTTGACCCACAGAACAATCAGTCAGAAACCTTGGATGCGGTAGAGTTACATTCGAGAGAGTGTGTGTATAAAAGTCACTAAAGGAGAATGGCCAAGTTAAAATTGATATCACAGCTTGTGTATTTATGTAAAGTACATGAACTGTAAATAGCACCAGCAACGTATAGCAGATTTCATCTAAAACTTATTTTCCATCAAGACGACGGTGCCTCGCTAAACAATCGGGGGAACACTATGAAATAACAACAATGGCCATACACACCTCAACCCCAACCCAGCCCCCTTTCTTTTCTCCCCTCATACTCTGATTCGACAAGAGGACTATTCTGTGGTGGAACAAAGCCAGAAGATCTTAGTTGTATTGGGGCTGAGAAATACTCTGTAAAACCAACACAGCCTCCAGCCCTGCCTGCCCTGCCCTGCACCATGCTTACCTTACATTGACTGACCATACCTTTCCTTACCTTGCCTCTCGTTGCCTTACTTTTCCACTGCTTCTGTCACTAGGTAGACATGCTTGATATCCTAGGCAGTTTTGAAAAATTAATTAGTAATCTTTTAAGAAACGGAGCGAAAGCCTGTTTAAGAAGTTCGAAAGATTGGCAGCTAAGTTGGTAGTCAGATAAGGAAGGTACACCATAATCTACATCTGCACGTTGAACCGTTAGGTAGGAAGGTTGTATTTTTCAACTTAACTTACCTTTCCATTCCGTACCTTGCCTAGCTCTTATTGCCTTGCTTTTCCTTTGCTTTTGATGTTACCGTAGGTAGACAAGCTGGATCTTACTTTTCAGTACATATTGGTAGCTTAGGCAGTTTCGCAAAATTAGTAATCCTTTTAGAAACAGTGGGAGCGAAAACTTATTTAAGAAATTCGAAAGATTGGCAGCTAAGTTGGTAGTCAGGTAAGGAAGGTACATCAACATCTACTTCTGTACGTTGAACCATTGGGTAGGAAGGTTGTATTTGTCGACAGGGAGATAGAGAGATTCACTTAAAGTTTTGTCTATTCTATCCTATTTTACAACCTTGCCAGGATGATTTTGCAACGATTCCTTTCCATACTGTCTTGTTTTCAGTTGCCCCAACTGTGCCGGCAAGGCCCACTCTTTAATATTGTCTTCCCACCTCTTCTTCTTTCTACCTCTTACTTCCTTTTCCTTTTGCTGTGCCTTGTGGAATCGTCTTTGCTAATTCAGAAACACTCAGATATGGCTAGGCCACTTTAGTTTTAGCTTTTTAACCATGGTCAAGAATTTGTCATAATCTTCAATGGCTGCTTAGACATTTCTGCCAGCATTCTTATTCGTTATGAGGACCTAGTATAAAACGTTCAATAACCTTCGGTAGCATTTTATCTCAAAGGCTTGGGTTCTTGTCTCTTACTCTGCTGTCAAGGTCCACGATTCACAAGCACACGGAAATAAGGAGGCGCTCAATGGCGCCAGCTATATTGTATTGATATCGTCCTTCTGCATCGTAGCCGATAACACTGCATGTCACACCCTATCAAATGTATTCTGAAATCAAATGCTGCTGTTTCCAGCCCTGATGAGCCCAACCATTCTTCGGCGATTGTCTCTTCAGATTAGGTAAGCTTTTTCAAGATGACTTTCAGCACGACTTTGCTCAGATGGCTCATGAGGCTCATCAAACTGCTGATGGCATGGCAAACACGATTTTACAGAGCATGGTGAAAGGGAAAAGTAGAAAAGAAAGACAGAATGAGGGGTAGGAAGAAATTATCAAAGAGTGGACAGAGATGGAGTTTGCCAGCACAACCAGGGCAGCCGAAGACAGGACAGTGAAAAAGGATTGTTGAAAAGTCGTCTGTGATGCCCAACAACCTTGCAAGGGGATGGGATAGACTAGGCTAGACTAGAACGTTGCGATGGACACGAAAATAGAACAGATAAAACGACTTTGATCATTATCGGAGTGTTTTATTCTGACACATTTGAATGCGTCCTTGGAGAAAAACGACTGACTGTGAAAATTTTTTTGCTGAATAAATTTGCCTATCTAACTAACCTGTTCCACCAACAAGATTTGATGAATGCAATCTTAGCTTTATAGCTGCTGCAAACATAGATGTTAACTATTCTTACAACTATCTTGCAGCTGAATGGATGGTAAGATATTATTCGTTTAAGAAATTGAACTCGAGTCGTCTTAAAGAGCAGTTAGGTTATACGTCTCGCTGAAATAACCATCTATACAACAGATGTCTAAGAGTCACAGTGCTTTAAACACTACAGAAGACAAGGTACATTCCAAGAAGACATTGCAAAACTGTGTCACCAGCAAAAACACCTTAGAGTTTCGATTTGCAATAAACGTACGTAATACACATTTCATAGACCTTCATGAAGATATAGATCAAAGTTTTGCCTAAATGTCATAGAATGCACTTCAAAAATACAACATTGCTACAGGTGACGGGCTTATAAATTTGACTCATTTTCATTGAGGCGAACCTACAGACAGACTCGGTGCCAGTAAGTGAAACAATGGATTCGTTCCGCTGAGCCTCCTGCTGAGCCTCCTGGAGAACATCCTTGTGAGAATGAAAAAAAAACACCAAAAGGCAACTCTAAAGGAAAGAATTGTGAGAGCAAACATTTCATCTGAGGGTAGCACTCTACTCCACCTCCATCGCACAGGAGAAGTGGCTCTCGCAAATGAGGGAAGCAAACAGTGGGCACGTTCGGCATAATTACCAGAGTTAACCCAACCAGTAGCCAGGTATTCCTCGAGCTACTCTCATGCTACTCGAAGATATGTATTAATTTGAGTAGCACGAGGAATACCTGGGTGATGCTCGGGTTTACCCAAAGTAATACACAGTTCCGAGAATAGCTGCTAAGCTCCGCCTGCATAGTTACTGTTACTACGTCTCACAAGCCTACACAAAGATGGCGGAAAAACAAATGAAAATGCAAGTGCCTGTTAAATGTTGGCAATCTATGGCGAAGAATCAGCCTCCTCATGGCCTACACATGGCAGTTGGCGCATCATGCATTTCCGATGCGTTCTGTTCTTGCAAAGCAGGGTAAATTTATTAAAAGTGGTGTTAGTTTGTTTTCTTTCAACAGGTATACATCCCTTCATTAACTGAAAGGTAAGATCACGGACTTATGTTGGTATTGACCACGTGCGATTTGTTTGTGATTACTATGTCACGTGCTAAAGTGTCGTTGCATTGGCCAGGTATACGATATCATGTGATTTTGTGTGACATTCTGGGTGTGGCTCGGAACTGTGTATTATGACGAAAGTGTCCACTATGGTGCTATAATGTATTCTCTTTATCGTATATGACCTACAAGATTTAAGGTCACACACCCTATAATCAGACGTTTCATAAAGCCCCAGTGAAGAAAAACCAAATATCACCGCAGATGTTTTTTTTTCAGCTATAGCAAAACTTCCTTTTTTATAATCAATTTATCTGTAGCATTACCGCTAATAGATATCAGAACAGGACATGAACAGAAAACATAGGAAATGTGAATTTCTTTTATATACATGTATATCGATGATTGATCTAGTCTCATTTTACCGAGCTGATAATAATTTTGGCACTTTTAACTGTGTTGTAGATTTAATTCTAATTACTTAATGATTATTGTTTTGATTTTAACATTTCTGAACAGCCATAGAAACGCAAAATATTCACACAATATAAGAAAGTAGGGCAGAGTTTAAAGCATGGAATGAAATAGATGAGATAATCTACGTTCCATTGGCTACAACCCAGGGCTATAATATGCCCCCAGAGCATGGGATGGTACTCATACTGGACGGAATTTGTCCCCTCTGAGGGACAACCAACCAGTGCCATCACAAATCCATGAGATGAAGTGTAGAACATAATCGCTGCCGGTCCATTCCACTTCATTTCATTATTAGACCTCCGCATGAATAAATAAACGACTTTCAATTATTCCAGAATCAAGCTAACCTCCGTTCCTCACTTCCTACATACCATCCGCCCATCTATCCATCCATGCATCCATCCACTTGTTAAGTCGCCAGTCAATCTATCTATCTATCTATCTATCTATCTATCTATCTATCTATCTATCTATCCCACCCCACCCTACCCTACCATCCATCCATCCATCCATCCATCCATGTATATCGATGATTGATCTAGTCTCATTTTACCGAGCTGATAATAATTTTGGCACATTTAACTGTGTTGTAGATTTAATTCTAATAACTTAATGATTATTGTTTTGATTTTAACATTTCTGAACAGCCATAGAAACGCAAAATATTCACAAAATATAAGAAAGTAGGGCAGAGTTTAAAGCATGGAATGAGTAGATGAGATAATCTACGTTCCATTGGCTACAACCCAGGGCTATAATATGCCCCCAGAGTATGGGATGGTACTCATACTGGACGGAATTTGTCCCCTCTGAGGAACAACCAACCAGTGCCATCACAAATCCATGAGACGAAGTGGAGAACATTATCGCTGCCGGTCCATTCCACTTCATTTCATTATTAGACCTCCGCATGAATAAATAAACGACTTACAATTATTCCAGAATCAAGCTAACCTCCGTTCCTCACGTCCTACATACCATCCGCCCATCTATCCACCCATGCATCCATCCACTTGTTAAGTCGCCAGTCAACCCATCTATCTATCTATCTATCTATCTATCTATCTATCTATCCACCCCACCCCAACCTACCCTACCATGCATGCATGCATGCCTGCATGCATGCATCCATCCATCCATCCATCCATCCATCCAGCCACTTGTTAAGTCGCCAGTCAACCCATCTATCTATCTATCTATCTATCTATCTATCTATCTATCTATCCAACCCCACCCTACCCTTCATCCATCCATCCATGTATCCATGCATGCATGCATCCATCCATGCATACATCCATCCATGCATGTATGTATGCATGCATGCATCGGCATTCTAGGCAGGCTGTTAAAAGAAGAGTTTAAAGTAACCAGAACATGATAGTGAATAACTAAGTATGATACTCTAGGCGACGAAAGATGATAGGTCAAAATTATCAAGAATAGCTAAAGCAGCTTAAAAGAACAAACGAATTGAGATCTACGGCTTAAAGTGCTGCAACTTGCCAACAGAGACCTTGAATGTGCCAAGCTGACAACAGATTCTTGAAGCGCATTCCACTGGACATCAGTCACTGGAAAAAATGAATACTTGTAATAACCCTTTGCTGTATGTATTTGGCTAAAGGTCATTGAATGGCAACTTAGAAATTCTGAGTTTAGGTTCAACATAACCAGGAAGTGGCTCAGCGACTAGGAGGTCACGCACTATTTTATAGAAGAACATAGACGTGTATCTATCTTTTCTCTTCTTTGCTCAGTGGAGCGCCAATGTTCTCTGGCATTGCTGTACCTCTAGCAGTCCTTTCAAACTTATTTGTTGTCCACCTGACGAGTTGGCCTGTTTTATGTTTAGTATGAGCATGGAAGTATAAGACACATCTCTCCGAGCATGGAAGTACATATAAGGAAAGAAGCAGGAAAGAGCTCTCTCCCATCCTGCAGCTGATTTTCCAAAGATCCTTAGATACTGGAAAACTACCGGATATTTGGAAAGAGGCAAATGTGTCCCCCATTTTCAAGAAAGGGGACAAAGCCGACCCCGCTAACTATAGGCTCATATCTTTGATCTGTGTCCTCTGTAAGGTACTAGAGCACATTGTTGCATCTAGCCTATCTAAACACTTCACTGAACTGAACATTCTCTATGAACTACAGCATGGGTTCCGAGAAAAGAGATCCTGCGAGACGCAGCTTATCATGCTGATTGATGAATTGTCTAAAACTATGCAGATGGGCAAACAGACTGATTTGATTTTATAAGATTTTAGTAAGGCTTTTGACAAAGTTGCCCATGAAAAACTTCTTCAAAAACTGCATCACTATGGTATCAGAGGAGCCAGTCTACAATGGATTAAGGACTTTTTAGATAACAGGAAGCAGGCTGTAGTAATTAATGGACTAAATTCAAACCTCATCCCAGTCTCCTCTGGCGTCCCACAGGGCTCAGTTCTCGGACCAATTCTCTTCCTTGCATACATCAATGACCTACCAGAGCAGGTCAAATCAAGAGTAAGGCTCTTTGCAGATGATACTGCAATGTACCTTGCTCTTAGCTCACCGTCCGAAGGCAAGGTCCTCCAAAAGGACCTACTCAGCCTAGAACAATGGGAAAAGATGTGGGATATGAACTTTAACCCCTCTAAATGTCAGGTCCTTCATGTCACTCGTCTTAAAAACCCCATTCAGACTAAATACTTCTTACATGATATTGAGCTGGATAGTGTTTCATCTGCAAAATATCTAGGGGTCACCATCTCGGATGACCTAACTTGGAGTACCCATATTGATAATGTAACCAAGAGCGCTAACCAGACTCTTGGATTTCTGAAAAGAAACATTCGGGTCCATAATAAGGACTTGAAATCAGTAGCCTACAAAACACTAGTAAGGCCCCAGTTGGAGTACGCTTCAACAGTATGGCCCCCCCCCCACACTGCCACTGATATACATAAAGTAGAAGCGGTCCAAAGAAGGGCTGCCAGGTGGGCAACAAGAGATTATAATTACACATCCAGCGTCACTGCTATGTTGAAGGACCTGAATTGGCGCCCCTAGACCAACGACGTATAGATTGCCGTCTTATAATGATGTACAAGGTCACATATGACCTTGTTGCCATTCCTGCATCTGAGTACCTTGTTCGCAACACTAGACAGTCAAGACATATTCATCCACTTTCATATCGACAAATCCCAACTTATAAAGACTACTACAGGTTCACATTCTTCCCTAGGACTATCATCCATTGGAATGCCCTCCCACCCTACATACCGGTCCTTCCTACCTTGGTGCAGTTCAGCAGTGCTGTCTGCCAGGTAATCCATGTCTCTCCCTAAACACCAATTTCTGTTTTTATCTTTTAACTATACTAACACTCTTTATCACACTGTACAAACTCATTTCACATACTTTCCTATACATTTGTTCCAGCTAACCCCCTTCAGCACTTGGTTCGGCGGAACCCGTCTGTTGTCCCCCTCGGGGGTTAAGACGTAACGGAAGATAGATAGATAGATTCCCTGGTATGAGGGTCCCACACTATCCTAGCATATTCCAACTGCGGTCGGACCAGCCATCTGTCTCACCCTTGGTATTTTTGTTTTTATCGAATCGTTCATCTGCGTACCCACATAACTATATCCACCTCCACTAACAAGTGAGAAATAGTGGTAGCACGATGAGTTTACGAACAGACAGCAAACAGATTCAGATGACACGACAGTAAAGCAAATAGATCCATACCCATGCCAAAATGGGGTCTAATATGGCATTATCCCTGAAGGAACTCGCTTCCCTGCTGAGGCATGGCAATTACAAATATGTTACCAAAATATTCTGAAAGACACTGTTCAATTTATAAACTTAGCAAAATCTCATTTAGGAAATGCCACTCTGTTCATTGATATTTTGAAAACAATAGTCTTTGGTTGATTCGGCTCGTTTGTTTTCGGCCTCTCTGTATCGATCTCTCCCAAGGAACCGTAACTGCTCCTTTACTATTCAACATATACATTATGGACATGTTGAACAGTAAAGGAGCAGTAATGCTTCTACATTAGGGACATGGTAAAAAATACAACAGTTTTGACATTCTGCTAGATGAAACAGTATCCCAGCGACGTCAGTTTCAGAGCCCTTAAGATCAAAATCAACTTCTTTAATGCATATGCAGCAAGGCTGGCCCAAAAACGTATGTAAAGTCCTCTGTAATGTTTAGCCTACCATTTCGCTTGTCCTCATGAAATATTGTATAGAATTAAAGTAAGGGGTTTGTATTAGAGGGGACTACAGGGATACAGACTAGCGGTCGCCCACTCGCCCACTGCGAGTAAAAAATCGGGTGGGCCCCTAAAATTAAAATGACAGTCCCCCAGCTTGCGATCATCAGCTGTCAGCGAGTGTCTGGCCTGTTTTTGCCTTAGATTGGTGTCCCCTCGTTTTGGAGTAAAATCCGCCACCTCAAAGGGCATTGCAAACTGGCGCACAGATATCTGCGTTGAATATTTGGTGTTCCGTCATACTTGTGTGTTGGATTTTATTCACTATCGAAAAAACAACATGGCTGCCTCCTCCGTTTGACAGCAAAAATCCTGACCATTTGTAAATTTTTCGCGCATAATATGGCAATACATCGCTGGTGTTTCACACCCGTTAGCTAAAAGAAAGCAAAACCCAGAAGAAAGGAGGATTTACTACAAAGCCTATGGAAACAGTGCAAATCTCGCGCAGATTCTGAATAAAAAATTCTCATGTTTCTGACGTTTTAAATGTGGGCCCCTAAATTTCTGGCTGGGCTACTAATTTTCAGTTTTTAGGGGCCCAGCTTGCTCCTATGAAAAATTAGTTAGTCTGTATCCCTGGACTACCTATTTTCACTTATCCTTCTAGCTCGGTATGTGTTTCAGAGCCCTTTTTAAAACTTTGAAATAAAATTTTATTTCATTTGCTGAGGAGAAAATATGGATTTCAGGAGTAAGCACACTACTGTTGACACCATATAATAAAAGGTATCGATCATCAATCAATCCTGTAAGAAATGGTGGTAATAATTTCAGATAGCATGCCAACCTTTGGCGCAATGGCACCCTTTTTTAGCTCACCTGAGCCAGCGGCTCCGGGGGAGCTTATAGGATGGTAAGGCTCCATCGTCCGTCCGTCCGTCCGTCCACAATTTCAAACAACTTCTCCTCTGAAACCGCTGGGCCAATTGTAACCAAATTTCATATATAGCCTCTAGGGGACAGAGGAACAAAAAGTTGTTCAAACGGTCATGGTCACATGACCAACATGGCCGCCACGCCCATATATGGTAAAAACCTAAAAAAATCTTCTTCTCCAGAACCAATTGGCCGATGGGCTTGAAACTTGGTATGTAGCATTGGTTAGGGAGTACTACCAAGATTGTTCAAATTATGACCTTGGGTTGACCTTGACCTTTTTTACGGTAAGGTCAAATTTGCATTCTGTAGCTTTTATATGGGAAAATGCTAGAACATAAGATTTCTTGGAAACTGTTGAAGATTTAGACCGGAAAATTGGTATATACATTCATCTGAATGAGTACATGAAAATTTATGCGTACAAGAGGTCAAGGTCATTGTTTGACCTTAGACCCTGGTCTCTCATATTTTAATTTCACACATCTGCTCAAAAGCCACTGGGCCAATTGTAACCACATTTCATACAGAGCCTCTAGGGGGCAGAGGAGCAAAAATTTGTACAAACGGACTGGGTCACATGACCAACATGGCCGCCATGCCCATATATGGTAAAAACCTTAAAAAATCTTCTTAACCAGAACCAATTGGCCGATGGCCTTGAAACTTGGTATGTAGCATCGGGTACGCAAGTTCTACCAAGATTGTTCAAATTATGACCTTGGGTTGACCTTGACCTTTTTTTACGGTAAGGTCAAATTTGCTTTTTGTAGCTTTGATATGGGAAAATGCTAGAACATAAGATTTCTTGGAAACTGTTGAAGATTTAGACCTGAAAATTGGCATATACCGTCATCTTAATGAGTACATGAAAATTTATGTACAAGAGGTCAAGGTCATTCTTTGACCTTAGACCCTGGTCTCTCATATTGTGACAGTTTCACACATCTGCTCAAAAGCCACTGGGCCAATTGTAACCAAATTTCATACATAGTCTCTAGGGGCTGAGGGAACGAAAAATTTGTTCAAATAGTCTTGGTCACATGACCAACATGGCCACCATGCCCATTTATGGCAAAAACCTTTACAAATCTCCTTCTCAAGAACCAATTGGCCGATGGCCTTGAAACTTGGTATATAGCATCAGGTACTTTAGTACTATCAATATTGTTCAAATGATGACCTTGGGCTGACCTTGAGCTTTTTTAAGGCAAGGTCAAGTATGGGAAAATGGTAGAACATAAGAGTTCATGGCAAGTTTAGAAGATTTTGGCCTAAAAATTGGTATAAACAGTTGTCTTAGGTAGTACATGGAAGATTTGCGGGCACAAGAGGTCAAGGTCATCCTTTGACCTCTGACCCATGTCTCTCATATTTTGACAATTTAAGACGCCTCCTCAAAAGCCACAGGGCTAATTGTAACCAAATATCATACACAGCCTCCAGGGGCTGATGGAACAAAAATTTATCAAGCAGTCTAGGTCACATGACCTACATGGCCACCATACTCAGGTGAGCGGTTCAGGGCCTCATGGCCCTCTTGTTCAAAGTTGTCAACCCCCTATGGCTCAAACTGGAAATTTCTATAAAGTTTTAAATTTCAGTGTTAAAGATTGATATGCACATTGTGTTACAACTGGATCTGGTGACATAACTGCAGAAGAAAAAAAAAGATCTTTACAACTCAGATTATAAATAAAAACAATACAACCTATCGTTACTTACTGATACTGCTAAACACTTCTTTTGGATATAAGGACCCTCTTGTCAAAAACATTTTTTAAAAGTTCTAACATATTTTCAGTGAACCTTAACTATCGCATGATATTAAAGATATTAAGCATACCATTAACTAACGGTAAGTTTTTCTTACAAAATTTTGCCAGTTTAAAAAAAATCAGGGTCACAACAACCATAACAAAAGTGCATTAAGAAAAATGGCTATTCAAAGCACATCATGTCTTGATTTTTAAATTCATTTCTCCCAGCTGATGGTTTTCGCGATTTTTTATTATGGGGAGGAACAAGACCCTCTGCAGAATATAGATGTCAATAAATATCCTCAGTGTGAATGCTCTACCATGTACAATTTATGATTATAGTTAGGGCTCTGAAACACATACCGCGCGGAAACACATACCGGGACGATACCAGTAATTCCACTGCAAATTGATACACTATCCCTTTAATCAGGGCTGTGGAAATACTATGCCCGACTTGTCCTACTTGTCCCGTTTCACTCTGGACAACTGAGAAATTTCAGTTTACTTGCCCTGGGACAAGTATTCAATGGGTCCTCAGTGAAAGTATTTCAGGATAATTCTGAGATAGTTTTCATATTTTCTCATGAAAACATGTTGTGGGTTCCTGTTAAATTGCCTCATTGAGGCAATTCTAACAGGTGCCCACCATATCTTTTAATTTGAAACTTTCTGACAGTTAGCCAAAAATTGTCATCAAGTTCCACTCTTCTTCATCTATTATTCTTTCCTTATTTCATTTGTACCTTTTTTTCTGGGCAAGTAAATATTTGTTTGGACCAGTTAATTTTGTATATTTACTTGTCCATGGACAAGCAGAAAATTTTGTTATTTCCACAGACCTGCTTTAATATTTGACCCTCATTTGTATGGAAGCAAAAGAGAAAATGATAGGGTTGCTCTATAAGAATTTACTCTTTCACCTTAACAGTGAATGATATTTATGACAGTGAGGGAAACTCGCTGTCAAAACTATATATTTATTCTTAGAATGTCTCGTGTCAGGTTGAGACACTTATACAAGCCTCAAAATCTGATAAGGGGGAAAAATATTTTACCACATTTCAGTATACTGAATTTAAGAATACTTTGCTTTCAGTGTTCTATCAGAAGATGCCACACAGACCCAATCATTTGAGGCGATCGCTGCCAGTGTACACCACTACTTCCAGAAGCAAGACCACTTCAAAGTTGGCAGTGCCATTGTAAGAACATCTGAGCCACGACACGAGAAAACCAACAAAGTGGTTTTGCAGCCAGCACAGACTCCAATCGGCCTGGACATCCACCCAGTCTGACCAGACTCATTGCTAAGCACTCAAAGGGTAGCTATGGGTCTAAGCTACTTCCAAGAGACAGCAAAGACTCTGATCTGACTGGGCGGATGCCCAGGCTGATCCGAGTCTGCACTGGGTGCACAACCACATTGTTGGTTTTATCATGTTGTGGCTCATATATGCCTAGAGCTTCAGATAAAGGGAGAGGGGGTTTAAGGCTAATTCTGAGATAATTTTTTCAATTTTTGAATGGAAACATGTTTTTAAGCTCTCATAAGAACCATCTTGGATTCTTTGTAATGAGGGGTCACATCATTTGTTTCTGTAGGAAAAATATGGAAAATTATCCCGAAACTATTCCTGTTGCTCCTTTGTATAATACATGGAGCACTGTAGGCTCTCTAAGTAAGAAAAGGTGTCTGCTAATTTTGACCTTCTGTAAGCTAGCTCCCATAAGATTTTCAAATCTCCCATATTTTAATTTACATTTCTAATTATTTATTCTTAAAATAAACAATTTTAAATATAAATTAAAATATCAGCTGGAGTCACTTGTTTAGTTCTTCTCAAAATGTGAGACTGGATGGAACCTTTAGCTTTTTTATCTCAAAATTCAAATGTAAATTGGATGAAGTATTCCACATATTTTTACATTAGAGCTGCAACACAACAAAGCCAACAAAGTGGCATGTGAGCCCAGGAAAAGACTAAGATCAGCCTGGGCATCCACCCAATCTGATGGGTCTTCCCCGTGTGCCCAAAGGGCAACTGAGGGTCTAAGCTACCTCTGTGCTAACAGCCAAGACACTGATCAGACTGGGCAGATTCCTAGGCTGATCTGAGTCTTCCCTGGGTGCACATGCCATTTTTTTTTTGTGTCGCAGCTCATTTAATGACTAAACAAGAACTACATTTTGCTATTTTTTTCTTGCATAAAATACTTTTTCGTCAAAATTACAGCTAATTCAAAGTAGGTAGCACAAGTCTCTGTAGATATGCATGAAAATAGTACTACAAATAAAATAGGCGTTTGCAAACGTGAACGTCCTAGTGCATTGCAACAGGAAAGACTTTATTATACATGCCCAGAAAATGGATTACTAAATACAAGAATAATGTATTAGTTTGGCAAATTTGGCTGTTGGAGCATTTTGATAGTTTAGCTACTGTGGCTGTTTTAGAGCAAATTCACTACAGACATTAATTCAGTCATGTAGAGTATTTTAGAACATTTATTGGCCAAAACCAGAGCTCCTGATAAGAGGATAATTCAAAGATAATTTTTGTTATTTCTCAACGAAAACATATATTGTGACCCCTCATTAGAACCGTCTTGAAGAGACGGTTCTAATGATGGGTCAGAATATATGTTTTTATAGAGAAATACCAATAATTATCCCTAAATTATCTCTGTTACCCCTTCTTATCTGGAGCACTGAAAACTTTACAATCTTGTTCCCAATGTTAAGGGTAATTATTGTATTGTAACAGGTGCAGTTGATATCTTTATTTTGCAGGTATTATTGCTCCAGAACCTTATTTTGCAGGTATTATTGCTCCAGAACAGAGACTTGTTACCCCACCCCACCCAGAGGCTGGCAGCAGTGTTTATACTGTACGAAATGTACAAAGCTGACCAACCAGTAGCAGCTAATCCATTTGCTTCAGTATTTGTCCATCTGTTGGTAAGCTGTCTTTTCAAAATGGTCAACCAGGTGGATATAGGTAGACGAGAACCAGTATTACTATTTGAGACTCCCAGGGGGAGCAGATTCTGTCCTCTAAGTATCACTCACATTCTCAATGATACCTATGCAGAGCTTTAGGTAAGGGAGTGTTTTGTGATAATTAGGGATAATTTTCATAAATTCTGCAAAAAGCATATGTTGCGACCCCTCATCTGAACCGTCTCAACGAGACAGTTCAGATGAGGGGTCACAACATATTGTTTTAATGAGAAAAATTATCCCTCAATTATCATCAAATACTCCATCTTATCTAGAGCTCTGCTATAGCACTCTTAAAGTAAAAAGTATGAGCGACTGCTTTTATCCTTAAAAAATCGAAAGCATCAAGGAAAAAGTCAGAGAAAATTCAGGGGATTTTGATGTTCAAGATGGATGAAACTGTGCTTAGCAGAAAATATACTTTAACCCTTAAAGTGCCAAAAAAGAAAAATTGTTGAATTTGCTAACAGTGTAGATCCAGATGAGGTGGCTCATAATGATCTACACTGTTTGCCCTATAGTCTTATAATTCTCAATATGATATAGCTTGGACAAAACATTTTTTGAAATTTCTGCAGATCTAAATTTTGTTGTCTGCTTTTGCGAGCATTAAGGATTAATTTTCTTGGCAAAATCTTTCACTTGTCTGAGGTAAACAAGTGATATACTTTGCCTGCCGTACATTAAATTTGGAATTGCCTGGTTTGCTGATTTTATGTATCAATAATATACAGGACTCAGGGAACTAATTATTGTCATCAATTTTATACAAAAGAGATTCAGAAGAAAGTAGTGACATTCTGTGTATATCCATTATCCAAAGATTCAGATTTAGATTTGCTTTTCTTCAGAACCCACCCACAGAGAACCAGGAAGCAGGTCAGTATGATCTACACTGGGCAATACCAGCAATATCTCCGGCAGAGAAATATTTCCTCTCACAGCTCATCTCTAGTCCTAATAAAGATGTAAGTCAGCTCTAGATCAAGGTTCAGTAAAAGCCAGTCAGCACAATATTGACCAGACAAGGGCCTAGAATTACAATAGCAAGGATCACGCTAGGAGGCGACTAGGGCGAAATGGGCGTCCTAGGTAGCAAAACTTCGCCCTGGGAGGCTGTAAGGGCGATAAAAACTTTGCCTGAAAGTTTGGGATTTTTTTTTTGAAAGCTGCAACTTGTATTTTAAAGTTTCAAAGTTCTTCACAAAAATGATTACAGAAGTTTAAGTGTTGTAAACAACTTCAAAACTTTCACAGGAAAAGGTAAGTTCCTCACAAGGCAGAGATGCAGAACAAAGAATTGATAATGATTTGACCCATTTGGCGTTAATTATTTGTTAAAAAAATTCCTAAAATCGGACAATCCGCCGATGTCATATATTTTTGTTGGTCAATAAAAAAGGTAATTATTTTGTAAAAAACTGAAGTTAAGTAAATAGGAAAAGCTGTACAACAAAGTTAGGAGAAAGATTTAACACTTTTGACATGATTTGTTTGCCTGATTTTGTTTCAACATTAGTTTGATTTTGTATGTTGAAACAAGAGTGGGTGCAGTAATGGATTTTGGATTTTCATTAATTCTATACTATTCATATATACCAGTAGTGGGTGGACAAGGGATTTCGGGATGTAAGTAATTCTACAATTACCCTTCACCTGTTCGGCCCAGTAAACTATTGCTGTCTGTCTGTTTGTCTCATAGTATATGAGACTGGGCCCCGGTATTTACCCATCCATCCATTTTATATACCAATGAAATAATATTGACAAACTTCTCCCTTGGGTTGATAAACTTCTCCTTATTTTAGCTGGAGGGAGAAGTCACTTCTCCCAAAATTTCTTAAAGTTAATGTCACCTTAACTTTAAGGTGCAAAATTTCATGGTCATGTTTTATACTAATAAAAATTATGAAATTTTAAGCTTGTGAAGCTGTTAGGGATATACTCCTTTTGATTGAACAGAAAATTGTTTTGAAAATCCCTTATTAATTGCTAGTTTTCATGAAACATAATTACCTCTCTTAAATTTAAGGTGTCCTTAACTTTAAGGAATGATTGTAGTCCTGGGTCCAGCTTATAACCAGACAGTAGCTGTCAGTACTGGTCCAGGTTGGATTTCGATAATTTGGAGATAGTTAGTTTCTTCTCTAAAAAACATATGGTAAGGCCCCCATATTAGAATTGCCTTTGAGAGGTGATTGTAACAGGGCCACAATATATGTTTTGATGAAGAAATAATAACAGTAGCTCATAGTTATCTTCAAAATCCCACCGTATCTGGATGCTTGAAGTCACAATCGACAGGTAGGGAGAGTACTGTGGGCATTTTGAATATTCACAGAAATGTCAGAGGAAACATTGTAGACTCAGGAGTCTGACCTGGCTCTTCACTGTTTTCCATTTGGCAGATAGATAAAATAATGGGTCCCTTGGTTTGATTTGTTACATTTTAACTATGGAAAAGTCTGTGATGAAGCAATCTAATTAAGTGTACATGAGGTGTTCAAATATTGGTTTATGCATTTAATAAAAACATTTTGGCATCTCACTAGAATTGCCTTGATCAGGAAATCATAGAGAAATAAGGAAGAGGACCAGGTATTATTAGTAAATAGCCTCTTATTTTGGGCTGTGAAATTGATAGTTGAAATTAAACTATGCAAAAATTATTTTGCATTGTTTACAGGCATATGTCTGTGTTAACAGATATTTCCTGCTGAAAAATATTTCTTGTAGCAGTATTTGAGCCACGACATGAAAAAACCAACAAGATGGCATGTCCACACAGTTAAGACTCAGATCAGTCTGGGCATGCACCCAGTCTGATTAGAGTCTTTGCTGGTGGCATGGAGTTAGCTTAGACACTTAGCTACCCTTTAAGCACACAGAAAAGACTCTGATGAGACTGGGGGGATTCCCAGGCTGATCTAATTCTTGGCTGGTGCACATGTCATTTTGTTGAATTGGCTGGTCATGGCTCATTTATTGTGTTGCCTGTAACTAGCAGAATGGTAGGCTTTAGAATAACTTTTTCAGTGACAGTGTCATTGTTGGTGGCATAAACCTCTGTAAGTAAGACACTGCATTCTGTTGAATTCTTGTGTTTAATTCAACAGCCTGCCAATAAGGTTGCACATTGTAACATGAAACTAGAAAATTTTTATCGGTGATAAATGTGTTTTATATTTTCCCAGATGTTCAAGAAAACACCAACACAGATTATTCAGATGGATGTTGGTAATATGCAGGTAAGATTTCAAAGCTTAATACTGTTTAAAAGGACATAAAATCATCAGTCGTTCATGTCAAAGTTTAAGATATAATGGAACATTTCAAGGGAGATCAATCTTATTTAAGAAGAGTTTGTCCCCCCTTTCATTAGGGGCTTCTCATAAAGAAAGAATTTGCTCCCTGAGAGAGCAAATTCTTCCTTTAAGAGTAGCCCTTTAGGAAGGGCTTTGTTTTGATTGGAAGCAGAAAGAAAGCCTCAAAAGCTTTTTTGGGAAACCATGGATGAAACAGAGAGGTGGATCTGTTCACTGTATACTCTTTAATAGAGGGTTGAACGTGAGAATAGTTTTAGTAGCTGCAGATGATGAGATCAAATGAAAGTCAGACCTGATATGACTGACTCTGACCCAATTGATTTGATGCAGTGTCATGAACAGGCTATTCTATAATGCAGAGTGGCATGGTTATATGCAATTATGTTAATATCATGTAATATCATTTATCTGATTTAGACCCTGTTTTCTTTACTCTGTTGTTTTTTAGCGTGCCTTTGCAAATGCAAAGGAGAGCTTATGCTATACCCCCGGCGTTGTAGTCCGAGTATGCGTTAGCATCAGCGTCTGAGTCAGCATTCGCGTCCACGTCAGGGTCTGCATCAGCGATCTCGTCGGCATACCGGATAGGTTAACCAATGTTAAAAATTATGTTTAACTCAATGTTTAACTCTGTATCTTACAAACTACAGCAGCTACAATCATCATACTTGGTACATATATACATCCATATGACTACAGCAGCTGCATCACAAAATTGTGTCTCCTTGACCTATATGTTATGGTTGACTGACTTTGCTGTTTGGCACCATTTTTAAGGCAAAATCTTTAGTTTTGATATCTTTGAAACAAGAAACAAGAGAGTTGATGCTAGATCACAAAGCATATGCCTATAATTGCAGCAGCTGCAAAGCATCCATGCTGGCTCCTGTGCCCTTGACCTTTATTCATGGTCCAGTGATTTTGCCGTATATTTTCAAAACTGTTTGATGGATTAACATCATACCTGGCATAGGGAATCAGTCTGACATTGCGAATGACCTCATACAATTTATAAATCAATGTGACCTACATTTCATGGTTCAGCACTATTTAGTAGATATCCATCAAACCTGGGGTAATGGTTCAATTTGACTTTGCAAATAACTTCATAATAGTTTTAGGTTTGTGACCTATATTTCATGGTTCAGTGATTTTGCAATGAGAATCAGGCACCCATGAGGCGCGCTTCATTGTCTTCTGACAACTCTTGTTTGTCTCACTCTTGAATAGCAGAAGCGAAACATTGGTATTACTTATTATCGGTGTTAATGCCTTAAACTTTGTGTTGAGTTTTCAGGTTAAGGTCTGTTTTGATACAATGCCCAGACGGGCGAAACACAGCATTCCACAGAATTCTTAGTTGAGAACAATACATGTATCATCAAAAGCTGCAGGTGATGAGGTTAAAAGAAAGTCAGACCTGATATGACTGACTAGGTTTTATGTCTTGATGTAATTTCATTAACAGGATGTTGTGTAATGTCAGGTGGCATGAATAGGGGTGTAACGATAAATTGATGCATTGATTTATCGTGATAGTGGTTGCCTTGATAGTGCGATCGTGATAGTGTTTTCAACTATCGATAATGGTGAGACAGTTCTAATGAGGGGTCACAATGCATGTTTTTATGGATGAATAAGGGAAAGTATCGCTAAATTATCCCTGTTACCCCTTCTTATCTGGAGCTTTGGTTACTGCTGCCCTTACCCAGCTGATTTTTGAGAAAAGTTTTAGTAGCTGCAGATGATGAACCAGAGGAAAGTCAGACTTGATATGACTGACTACGCTTGCATGTTTGATGCAGTTTCAGGAACAGAATGCCCACTAAAGCTCTTGGCATGATTATTCTCAACACTGCAGACTACCATTTCATACCTACCTGACCAGATTTTGCTTAGTGTTAACCAGAGCTGGAAAATCTTAATAGTGTCATTTGGCATGTTTATTCTAAGCAGAAAAGCTGTAGCAGTTTACTTGAAACCTGATTGTCTGACACCCTTAAAGTCTGTTTGTTTCTAAATGCATTTTTTTTCCGTCTTTCTTATTTTCTGGAAAACATTAATACTGACTTTAACAGTTCTCATGTCCTTATGATTCTCATAACTATATATAGCTGAATATGTAAAATGAGAATTTCGGCTATAATTTGCCCTGTTTTGTAATCGGCCCCCTGTCACCTCACTCTTCCTCCTCCTCTCCCCCCCACCCCCACCCCAACCCCACCCACCCACACACTGAAGGATTGCATGCATGTTGGAGCAGCCAAAATATTATCAGCAAACTTGTTGTGTGCTTTAGTCATGGGTATTTTTTAATGAATTTTTGAAATAGTACAAGTATGATAACCGTCCACATGCATAACATGGGTTTCTTGTGTTGTTGTGTTGTAGTTTTCCAAGCAAACAGTATATCAAAGTTTGATATTATATGGATGAAACAAACAGAAGCAAAATGAAATGTAGAATAAATATCAATTAATTATGAAAATAATAATATTTGCATAAATCATTAACTTTTATTCTAAACTTCCTATAGATTAAGATTCAGTTAATGATGCAAATTTTATTCTCAAGAAAGTATATACAGATCACTGAGAAAAAAAAAAAAATTATGGTATCACCACCAGTTATGAGATAAAAGTGGGAGTAACATTTGGATTGGGTCAGACCATTTTTAGCGCGCCTTTGCGAAGCAAAGGATAGCTTATGCTATACCCCTCGCGTCATAGTCCGAGTATGCGTCAGCGTTAGCATCTGCGTTTGCGTTCATGTTCACGTTCGCGTCCGTATCTGTGAGCAGTTGACCCGATGTTAACCATTTGCGTTTAGGTCTTTTTCTCACAAAGTGTAAGGGCTAGAGTAATGAAACTTGGTACACACCTACACCAGAACATGATCACCTGAATGTATGCACCATGTATGACTCTGACCTACTAGTCATGGTGTGCTGACTTCGAAAAAAATTAGGTTATTGTAGTTTAACCTGTGGTAACCATTTGCATTTAGGTCTTTTATTCACAAAGTATAAGGGCTAGAGTAATGAAACTGGGCACACACTTACATCAGAACATGATCATCTGTCAAAATATATGCACCATGCACGACCTTGACCTACTGGTCATGGTCTGCTGACTTTGAAAAATAATAGGTTAATATTTGTTAAGCATTTGTGTTCAAGTCAGTTTCAAACTAGTTATAGGGGTTAGAGTCATGATATTTGGCCATTACTTGCATCTGGAAGAGGGCATGTGACTGAACCAACCATGTAGGACAGTGACCTACATTTTTATGCTTCACTGACTTTATGATATGTCTCAATTCCTATATGGGTTACGCTTTATTTGACTTTATGATACACTTCACTGACTTTGAGATATTTCTCAGTTCCTGTATGGGTTAGGGCCATGATACTTGGCACACACCTACATATGGACAGGACTACTTAAACAACATCATTCATATATGGATTCAATCTATATTTTTGCTTCACTGACTTTATGATACACTTCACTGACTTTGTGATATTTCTCAGTCCCTATATGGGTTATATATGGAAAAGAAAATTTTAGCATCCCCATCCATGTATGGATTTGACATGTGTTTTATGCTTCACTGACTCAATCATATTTCTCAGTCCCCATATGGATGGCAGTCATTATACTTGACACTTGCATACATTTGGACAAGAGCCTTTCAATATCAAGCTCCTGTAAGGCATGCTTTGTTGTCTTCTGACAACTCTTGTTCTACTCTTTTTGTGTTTTAGAACAGTTTCAAAAGCTGCAGATGAAGAGATCTAATGAAAGTCAGACCTGATATGACTGACTATAGCACCCAATTCAGTCTGATGCGGTTTCATTAACAGTATACCCATTTTGATTAGACTGCAACGTAGACCATTTTTGTAACTCTTTTTGTGTTTGAGGACAGTTTCAGTAACTGCAGATGATGAGATCTTATGAAAGTCAGACCTGATATGACTGACTATAGCACCCAATTCATCTGATGCAGTTTTATCAACAGTATACCCATTTCGATTAGACAGCAAATAGACCATTTTTGTCGAGCCCGCTTGCGGTCAGCGAGACATAGTCGCCCGTTTGGTGTTGATGCATCCGTCTGCTCTTACAAATTGGGTTTGTGTGGCTATGTTTTGGTACAGAACAGCTTTAAGTGGCTAAATTGGTTCGTGTGGCTAGCCTCAGAAACACAGTTTCTGTTA
Organism: Ctena decussata; assembly: GCA_963989385.1. NCBI lineage: Eukaryota > Metazoa > Mollusca > Bivalvia > Lucinida > Lucinidae > Ctena > Ctena decussata. The sequence goes on along the minus strand of OZ022508.1, from coordinate 33,133,357 downwards.
GTACAGGGGGTATTGGGGTGGGGGGGGGGGGGGTTACATAAATATAATTGTGTGTAATGTTGTTGTAAAATTTCAGGTTTGAAATTCCCTCAGAGTGCAGAGTGGTAGTTGAGCGCCTCCTATATTATAAACACACAAAAAAGGAACTTCATTCCGTTCTTATGGGGTTAGATATAAATGATTGTAAAAAAGCCACATAAAATTTGTCTATTACCTTTTGGTAGGTTAGACCTTTAAGTGACCAGTAGACACATAAAAATCAGTAGCCACATAATTTTTTTAGCCCCTTAAGATTCAGACAGTTGAAGCCCCACAAATCCATTTTGTTGGTCCATCCGTCCGTCTGTTTACAGCCATATCTTGATTTGGTTGACCCTAGGACCTTGAAACTTCATCACAATATGCCCCACCAAAATGCTAATTGGCTCCCACAAAACTAGGTCACTGTGACCTACTTTCACGAAAAAGTACCACATATTTAGTTTTCGTCTGCAGCCCCATAACTCCCTTATCATAGGCCCCAGGACATTCAAACATCATTAGTGCATGCACCTTACAACTCCAGGTCACCTCCAACGAAACCAGGTCACTGTGACCTACTTTCACGAAAAAGTACCCCATATTTAGTTTTCGAGGTCAGCCCTATATCTGTCTTTTCATTGGCCCCAGAACATTGAAACTTCATCAATGCATGAACCTTACCACTCCAGGTCACCTCCAACAAAACTAGGTCAGTGTGACCTAATTTCACGAAAAAGTACCACATATTTAGTTTTTGTCTGCAACCCCATATCTCCCTTTTCATAGGCCCCAGAACATTCAAACTTCATCAGTGCATGCATCTTACCACTCCAGGTCACCTCCAACAAAACTAGGTCAATGTGATCTACTTTCACGAAAAAGTACCACATATTAAGTTTTTGTCTGCAACCCCATATCTCCCTTTTCATAGGCCCCAGAACATTGAAACTCCATCAGAGCATGCACCTTACCAATCCAGGTCATCTCCAACAAAACTGGGTTGCTGTGACCTACTTTCACGAAAAAGTACCACATATTTAGTTTTCCAGGTCAGCCCCATATCTTTCTTTTCATAGGCCCCAGAACATTGAAACTCCATCAGTGCTTGCACCTTACCACTCCAGGTCACCCACCAACAAAACCAGGTCGCTGTGCCCTACTTTCACGAAAAAGCATTTTCACTAATGTCAAAGCGCAAATGGGCTCGACATGCAGGCCGCGGCCATCTAGTTCTTACTCTTTTTAGCTCACCTGAGCACGAAGTGCTCAAGGTGAGGTATTGTGACCGGTCTATGTCCGGCGTCCGGCGTCCGGCGTCCGGCTTCAACTTTTGCTTTAAACGACTTCTTCTCCAAAACTGCTAGCCGGATTTCGAAATAATTTCACAGAAATGTTCCTTAGGGGACTCTCTACCAAAATTGCTCAAATGGTTCCGCTCCGCTGAACAATATGGCCGCCAGAGCTAAAAATAGAAAAACCTTTAAACGACTTCTCCTCCAAAACTGCTGGGCCGATTTTGAAATAATTTCACAGAAATGTTCCTTAGGAGACCCTCTACCAAAATTGCTCAATAGGTTCCGCTCCGCTGAACAATATGGCCGCCAGAGCTAAAAATAGAAAAACCTTTAAACGACTTCTCCTCCAAAACTGCGGGGCAGATTTTGAAATAATTTCACAGAAATGTTCCTTAGGTGACCCGCTACCAAAATTGCTCAAACGGTTCAGCTCCGCTGAACAATATGGCCACCAGAGCTAAAAATAGGAAAACATTTAAATGACTTCTCCTCCAAAACTGCTGGGCCGATTTTAAAATAATTTCACAGGAGACCCTTTACCAAAATTGCTCAAACGGTTCCGCTCCGCTGAACAATATGGCCGCCAGAGCTAAAAATAGAAAAACCTTTAAACGACTTCTCCTCCAAAACTGCTGGGCCGATTTTGAAATAATTTCACAGAAATGTTTCTTAGGAGACCCTCTACCAAAATTGCCCAAACGGTTCTGCCCTGCTGAACAATATGGCCACCAGAGCTAAAAATAGAAAAAAGCTTTAAACATCATTGTTTCTAAAGCCAATGGCTCGATTTCAAAAAAATTTTACTCATGGCTCTGAACAAAAATTGCTCAAACGGTTCCGCTCCGCTTAACAAAATGGCCGCCAGAGCTAAAAATAGAAATTGATGTATAGAGTCGAGATGAAAGTTTAACTGCGAACCAGGATAGCTCGATCCCATCTGACTCATCTCGAGATGAAAATTCACCTGGCAGTACTCAGAGTTTGCCAGGTGAATTTTCATCTCGCGTTCGGTCTGACCAACCGTTTCATATCTTATCAATAAATGTTGGCGGTCTCCGTAACAAGCTTTATGGACCTGATTTTGAGGATTTTATCCAACATTATTCTGTAATTTGCATTCAGGAAACACATTTTGACTGTTTTGATGACATTGTCATTCCGGGGTTTCAACCCCTTCCATTTATGAATAGGGATAGGGCAAGGATCAGATCAGGTGGGATTGCGGTCCTGGTTAAGGATGATGTGTTTGACAAAGTTAAAGTTTTAAAATCCAGTGGTGAAAACTTTTATTGGTTTACGTTACTGAATTGTTTTAGTGTTGACTTATTATTTTGTTCAGTATATATTCCACCAGAAGGAAGCACCTATGGTGCTATTGACATTTTTGATTCACTTGAATCAGACTTGATAGAACTGAATCCACAGAATGAGTACCTAATATGTTTACTCGGAGATTTTAACGCCCACACTAACAATGATAATGACTTTATTTCCATAGATGATACCATTGAGCAAACTTTGCATATTGATAATTTCGTAAATGATATTGATAGAGTTTCAATTCAGGATTTTGGCTTTCCATTAGAAAGGTTTAACTCTGACCATTCACGAATAGACAATTATGGTAGAAGATTATTAGATATTTGCAAATCTTTCAATTTATACATAGCAAATGGTAGGTTGGGCGATGACAGATTTCTTGGCACACAGACCTGTATGGGTAGCACTGTGGTTGATTACGCCATTTTATCACCTTCCATATTTAGTATGGTTAATGATTTTCGTATTTTACCATTTGACCCGTTGCTTAGCGATGTTCATTGTGGCATACATATCTCTCTATGCTGTCAACCCGAAAACATTCTGGCTCAAGAAATTAATACTAATGAATCAGACACTACTACAAGGGCCTCATGGAATGCTAATGCGCAAGATTTATTTTTGCAGAATTTAAATGATGATAATATCAATCAGCTTATTGATCATATGGATTCTCTAAATGAAATTGTTTCAAAAGAAACAGTTCAACATCTTACTACTCAATGTTCTTCTTTACTGTATAATGCGGCTGATGCTGCTGGTATGATTAAGCAAATTAACCCTCGCCCCAACTTAGCACGTAAAAAGCCCAAACCCACTCGACCCTGGTTTAATGCTGAATGCAGAAGTCTACAAAAAAAATTTCGGAGGGCTAAGAATATGAGAAGAAGAGTGAGTAACCGTGATAATATGGAAGCTTTAACTGAAGCTAGTAAAGCCTATAAGAAATGTGTAAACAAACACTTTAAATCCTACCAAAAAGAATTTATTAAGAAGCTACGTAACCTCAAATCTGCAGACCCAAAGTCATATTGGGGATTATTGAATAAAACTGAATCCTCTAGGACTTCAACAATGCAAAAGTTATCTCTTGAAACCTTTGCTGAGCATTTTAAAAAGTTAAATACTGTATCGTCTGACGATTTGGAACAATTGTATTCAATTGATCCGTCAAAAGTATCCCAGCATAATCTAGAGTTGAATATCCCTATTACAGAACAAGAAGTCCTTAAAAGTATAAATGGCCTTAAGATGAATAAAGCCTGTGCCTCTGACTTGATCCTAAATGAATTTTTAAAATCTTCTAAAAGTAAGATGTTAACTGCATTTACAAAGTTATTTAACATTGTTTTTAATTCTGGACATGTACCAGATGACTGGTCCCAGGGAATTATCTCCCCTATATACAAGAACAAAGGTGATAGAGCAAGTCCAGATAATTATAGGGGTATTACCATATTAAGTTGTTTCGGCAAATTGTTTACAGCGGTTCTCAATAATAGACTTAATAAATACTTAGAAGGCATGAATATACTGACTGAAGAGCAGGCTGGATTTCGCAAGGGGTATGGCACCACAGATCATATTTTTAATCTTAAATGTTTAATAGATCTTTACTTATTTTGAGGTAGAAAGTTATTCTGTGCCTTCATTGATTATAAGAAGGCTTTCGATTCAGTAAATTGCACTTACCTTTGGCAAAAGCTTCTTAGTAATAACATTGATGGTAAAATGTTTAAAATTATCCATAGTTTGTATGCCAATGCCAAATCCGCTGTAAGGATAGGAAATTTAAAATCTGGATCTTTTTCCAGTAACATCGGAGTCAGGCAAGGCGAAAATTTGTCCCCTGTACTCTTCTCGTTGTTCTTAAATGATCTGTCAGAGTTTATATCTCATGCTTATAATGGTCTTAATAATGTCTCTGACATGGCCCATATTCTTCTCAGTAATGATGAGATTGAAGTTTACTTCAAGTTATATATTCTGCTTTATGCCGATGATACAGTTATTTTTGCAGAGTCCGCTGAAGAGCTTCAGGCAGCTTTAAATGCAATGTTTTTGTATTGTAAATCCTGGGATCTAGAGGTCAACCCAACCAAAACAAAAATCACTATTTTCTGTAACCGGAAATCTGAACATGTTCCAAAATTTTTGTATAACGGACTGGAATTATCTGTTGATGATAGTTTTGTTTATCTTGGTACTATGTTTTCATACAATGGACATTTCACTAGAAATAATCAGCGTCTTTTCGACCAAGCTCGAAAAGCTATGTTTTCTGTTCTGAAAAAGTCGAGAAAGTTACAATTACCTGTAGACATTCAATTACAAATGTTTGACACTATGGTGTTGCCCATTTTATTGTATGGTTCAGAAGTTACTGGTTTTGAGAACCACAATATGCTTGAGAGGTTATGTTTACAGTTTTATAAGATTATATTAAATGTTAAAAAAACCACTCCAAATTTAATTTTGTATGGGGAACTAGGAAGGCATCCGGTTTCAATTGATATTAAGACCAGAATGATTGGATTTTGGCAGCGCCTAGTAAATGGCAAAACTGACAAAATTTCTAGTAAATTATATAGTATTCTGTTGGCCATGCATAATAGGGATCTTTTCCATTCTAAATGGTTAATGTATATTAAAAATACTTTGAATGATAGTGGTCTTGAACATTATTGGCTAAATCAGACTAATGTGCCCCTTCATATATCAAAGTCAGTTAAACTCAAATTATCAGAATTACACAGTCTTTCTTGGAAAGAAGAAGTTTTTGAAAGTCCAAAGTGTCTCAACTATAGAATTTTTAAACAAGATTTTGGATATGAAAATTACTTTAATATTTTGCCCCATGATCTGTCTAAATCTTTTTGCCACTTTAGGTCACTTAACCATAAAATGCCAATTGAATGGGGGAGATTTTTAGGGACTCAAAGGGATGACAGAATATGTAAGCTGTGTAGACTGCATAAAATTGGCGACGAGTTTCATTACATGCTTGAATGTACCTATTTTGAAGATACCAGAAAGGCCTATTTGCCAAGAGGACTTACATCTAGACCCAATGTTAATGTCTTTCATGATATTATGAACTCCAGGGATACTCAAACCATTTTTAAAGTGGCTAAATTCAGTAAAATAATTCTGAAGACATTTCAAGAGATTTTCAGAAACATTTAACTATCTGTGGTTGTGACAACTACAAAGCATAGACTCAAGTTGAATTTCTCCTGTGGTTCCAGAGCTGCAGATGCTCAAAATGTTCAAAAATTTCAGTAAAGGGGTCCCTTCCCCATGGAGAATTTTGTGATGCTGATGGAATAACAGGCAGGGTAGATCCTGGTCAGGTTGCCCCTTTGTGGGCAGCTTGATCTGGACCTACAATGTCTGTTACAGTAATTACCCGTCTGGGAGCCTGGAATCATGGAGGAATTTAGTGTGTCGGTGTAAATGGATGGACTTAAAAGTGAAAGTTTAAAGCTAGTCGTGTGGACTCCTAGTCATAGAAACTCTCATATGCGCACTCATTTAATTGTGTATATTTGAAACTTTCCTCATGTTTGTTTCATGTTTATTTTGTTTGTATGTTTTTGACTTGTACGCCGGTTAGGGGTTTGGTCAATCAATAAAAACTCTCAAACTCTCGAAATAAATCTTAGAATGACACAGAGGGCACAATTATTATCCAATCATCATGAAACTTTGTCAGAATGTTTATCTTAATGAAATCTAGACCATCTTTGAAACTGGGTCATGTGGGGTCAAAAACTAGGTCACTGGGTCAAATCTTAGAAAAACCTTGTGCACACTCTAGAGGGCACAGTATTGATCCAATCTTCATGAAACTTTGTCAGAATGTTTATTTATATAAAATCTAGGCCAAATATGAATCTGAGTCTTGTGGGGTCTAAAACTAGGTCACTAGGTCAGATATTAGAAAAACCTCATGTACACTCTAGAGGGCACAGTTATGATCCTATCTACGTGAAACATTGTCAGAATGTTTACTTTCATGAAATTATGTCTCCCCCCTTCAGGGTCGGGAGACATATTGTTTTTCCCCGGGCGTCTGTCCGTCTGTCCATCTGTCCATCTGTCTGTCTGTCTGTCCGTCTGTCTGTCACAAATCGTGTCCGTTCTATAACTTGAAAACCGCTCAAGCTATATTCGCGAAACTTTATATAAATATCAATCAACATGAGACGACGTGCAGAGTGCAAGAATGGTAACTCTGGCATTTATACTTTTTGAGTTATTTCCCTTGGAACTTAGTCCATCACAAAATTGTGTTTCCATTGTGTCCGCTCTGTAACTTGAAAACCGCTCAAGCTATATTCGCGAAACTTCATATAAATATCAATCAACATGGAACGACGTGCAGAGTGCAAGAATGGTAACTCTGGCATTTATACTTTTTGAGTTATTTCCCTTGGAACTTAGTCTATCACAAAATTGTGTTTCAATCGTGTCCATTCTATAACTTGAAAACTGCTCAAGCTTTATTCACGAAACTTTATATAAATATCAATCAACATGAGACGACGTGCAGAGTGCAAGAATGGTAACTCTGGCATTTATACTTTTTGAGTTATATCCCTTGGAACTTAGTCCATCACAAAATTGTGTTTCAATCGTGTCCGTTCTATAACTTGAAAACGCTCAAGCTATATTCGCGAAACTTCATATAAATATCAATCAACATGAGACGACGTGCAGAGTGCAAGAATGGTAACTCTGGCGTTTATACTTTTTGAGTTATTTCCCTTGGAACTTAGTCCATCACAAAATTGTGTTTCAATTGTGTCCGCTCTGTAACTTGAAAACTGCTCAAGCTTTGTTCACGAAACTTCATACAAATATCAATCAACATGAGTCGATGTGCAGAGTGGACAAATGGTAACTCTGGCATTTATACTTTTTGAGTTATTTCCCTTGGAACTTTGTCCATCACAAAATTGCGTCTCAGTCGAGTCCGTCTATAACTTTAAAACCATTCAAGCTATATTCATGAAAGTTCATACAAATATCAGTCAACATCAGACGACGTGCAGAATGCACTCTGGCGTTTATACTTTTTTAGTTATTTCCCTTGGAACTTTGTCCATCACAAAATTGCGTCTCAGTCGAGTCCGTTCTATAACTTTAAAACCATTCAAGCTATATTCATGAAAGTTCATACAAATATCAATCAACATCAGACGACGTGCAGAATGCAAGAACCATAACTTTAGCATTTATACTATTTGAGTTATTTCCCTTAGAACTTTGTCAGTCACAAAATCGTGTCTCAGTTGTGTCTGCTCTATAACTTGAAAACCATTCAAGCTATATTCACGAAACTTCATACAAATATCAATCAACATTAGAAGAATTGCATAGTGCAAGAACCATAACTCTTGCATTTATACTTCTTGAGTTATTTCCCTTGGACCTTTGTCAGTCACAAAATAGTGTCTCAATCGCTTTATTACTTGAAAACCGGACAAGCTATATTCACGAAACTTCATACAAATGTCAGTCAACACTAGACAACCTGCAGAGCACAGCATTTATACTATTTGAGTTATTTCCCTTGGAACTGTGTCATTCACAAAATCGTGTCTCAATCGTCTAAGCTCTATAACTTGAAAACCGTTTAAGCTGTATTCATGAAACTTCATACAAATATCAGTCAACATATAAATAGACGACGTGCAGAGCACTGTAACTTTTGCATTTATATTTTTTGACAAAAACTAAATATGAATATCAGTCAACATTACATGACATGCAGAGCATAACAACTATAACTCTTGCATTTATACTTTTTACTTATTATGAATCCCTGCTTCAGGGTATGGAAACATATTGTTTTTCCCTTGGCGTCTTAATGACTGATCCTTTTGACATCAAAAAGGGGGGAGACATCTGTTTTTTCGTAGGAAAACAATTCTAGTTTATACCAGATTTGAAACTGGGCCATGTCAGGTCAAAAACTAGGTCACTAGGTCAGTTCTTAGAAAAACAGTGTGAACACTTTTGAGGACACAGTTTTGTTCTAATCTTCATGAGACTTTGTCAGAATGTTTGTCTCCAACGAATCTGGACCAAGGGTGCAACTTGGTCATGTTGGGTCAAAAAGTCACTAGATTAAACCTTAGAAAAACATTGTGTACACTCTAGAGGGCACAGTTTTGATAACTGTCAGAATGTTCATATCCAAGAAATCTAGACCAGGTTTGGAACTGGGTCATGTAGTGTCAAAATCTAGGTCATTAGGTTAAATCTTATAAAAACCTTAGGTACACAATAAAGGGTTCATTTTCCATTTAATCTTTGTGAAACTCTGTCAGTCATATGGATGTCTCTGAGGTTAAGTTCACAGGATACTCAGGTGAGCGATCCAGGGCCATCATGGCCCTCTTGTTTGTGTTTGAGAACAGTTTCAGTAGCTGCAGATGACGAGATTTATGAAATCAGACCTGATAAGACTGACAATAGCATCCAGTTCAGTTTAATGCAGTTCCATTAAAAGTATACTCATTTGGATTAGACAGCAAACAGTCCATTTGTTTTACTCTTTTTGTGTTTCAAAACTGTTTCAATAGCTTCAGATGACGAGATAAATGAAATCAGACCTGATATGACTGACTATAGCACCCAATTCAGTTTAATGCAGTTATATTAAAAGTATACTTTGGATTAGACATGTTTTACTCTCAGTAGCTGCAGGTGATGAGATCTTTTGATAGTCAGACATGATATGACTGACTATAGCACCCAGTTCAATCTGATCATTCTGATGCAGTTTCATAACAGTGTACACCATAGTGTTGTGTGACATGGTGATTCTCAGTAGAAAAGTTGCAACAGATTACTATATAATATTCCTAATCTGACTAACTGACTGTGCTAGTGGCTGCAGATGATGAGAACAAAAGAAAGTCAGACCTGTATGACAGACTGTAGCACCCAATTCTGATGATGCAGTTTCATATTTAGCACAGGTTGCTTCACAGTGTCATATGACATTGTTATTTGCAATAGAAAAGCTGCTGTATATCATTACCATAATAAATTGGTTATTTTTAGCTCGCCTGAACGAAAGTTCAGGAAGAGCTATTGTTGTCACCACGGCGTCCGCGTCCGCGTCGGCGTCGGCGTCCGGATTGGATGTTTTGGTTAAAGTTTTTTAAAGACCTATATCTCCCTAACCCATGGATGGATTCTTTTGATACTTGCACTGTAGTTAGATATTGGTCCAAAGTTTAACATGGTACCACCCCCACCCCACTCCTTGACCTTGATGTCAAGGTCATGGACTTAGAAAATTGGGAGTTTTTTGGGACTGGATGTTTTGGTTAAAGTTTTCTAAAGCCCAGTATCTCCTTAACCCATGGATGGATTCCTTTGATACTTGCACTGTAGTTAGATATTGGTCCGAAGTTTTCCAAGGTACCACCCCCACCCCCCTCAGTGACCTTGATGTCAAGGTCATGGACTTAGAAAATTGTCTTTTTATTGATTGGATGTTTTGGTTAAAGTTTTTTTAATGACACATATCTCCTGAACCCATAGATGAATTCTTTTTATATTTGCACTGTAGTTAGATATTAGTCCAAAGTTTTACAGAGTACTACCCCAGCCCTGCTCGGTGACCTTGATGTCAAGGTCAGGGACTTAGGAAATTTGGTCTTTATTAAAGTTTTCTAATTGCGTACTGATTCATAATGCTTGGCAGAGATTTAGTTTACACTTGAACGGATGTTAGACACTTTTTTGAGTTTTTACAAAACACTATATACTTACCCGACTGGATGACCTTGATGTCAAGGTCATGGACTTTGAGTTTTGTCTTAAAGATTTTGATTAGTTTTATATTAATGAAGACATAATTTCACAGTGCCACAATGGACTCAGTTGATCCTAATACTTGGACTGATGTTAGACTACGGTTAAAGGCTTTGATACATCCTAGCCCTGCCCTCCTCCCCCTACCCCTTAGTTCTTTGACCTCAAGCTCATGGACTTTGAAATTTCATGTGGATTTTTTTTTATTTTAAGACATTTCTGAGATAGCTTTTGTTTATAAATGTGTTGTCATTATGGACATGCTTGCATGAAGTTTTATACATAGCAGTCCACACCACCATAGCGACTGTGTGATGGGCAAGCACCTATTCAGGCGAGCTATGCTGTCAGGCGACAGCTCTTGTTATGTGTTTCAATAGTTAAGCAAATTATGGGTACAATGGTATTTGGAGACCTGTTACTGTTGCCTTTACCATATCAAGTGTATAAGAACAATTTTAATGACTGCAGATGATGAGATCTAAAGGTAGTCAGAACTGAGATGACTGACTGTACACGTAGTTTTATATATTTTTTTATGCATTTATATGAACAGGCTGCTTCATAGTCTTTTGTATGGATGGATGACTTGCGATTTTATGTCCTTTTCAACAGTATTTCAGTCATATCAGGACGAAGGGCTTGTGATAATGAAAGGCTATATGCAATGGAACCCCATTTACGATGGAAAGAACTCCACCTCCAGATAGTCTTTTGTAGCCAGAGCTCTAGATAAGAATGGGTATTGAGGATAATTCAGAGATAATTTTTCTTATTTCTCCACGAAAACATAATGTTGTGACCCTTATTAGAACTGTCTCGATGAGACGGTTTTAATGAGGGTCACAATTTATGTTTTTATGGAGTAATATAGAAAATTATCCCCAAATTATCCATGTTACCACTTCTTATCTAGAGCACTTGTAGCATAGTTACTTTCAGCTGAAAAGTTGCAGCAGATTACAGTCACAGATAATCTTATTTTGCTAGTATTTTGAGAATTACTGCTGTTATTGCAGATGATGAGTTACAACAAAGTCAGGCCTGACTGACTGCAACTCCCAATTACTTAGATGCAGTTTAATGAACAGTCAATTCGCAACGTCATTTCGGAAAATGGAAAATTGATTATTTTTAGGAGTCCTTATATTTGAGCACATTATTGTTATTAAGGTATTTTGATGCTTGTTACCCTTACCTTCATCATATTAGTGTTTTAGAACAATTTAATGACTGCAGATGATGAGACCAAAAGAAAGTCTGACCTGAAATGACTGTCACTGAACAATCGTGTTTTTGATGCAATCATGAACAGACTGCTTCTTAGTGTCATATTGCATGGCTGTTTTCAACAGAAAACCTGCAACATTATCACAGAGTTACCATATTTTCCCAAGCCATCACTGTTTCTCTTTCTCTGCTGGTGTTTTTAGAGCTATTGCAGTAACCGCAGAGGATTATGCCAAAAAGAAGTCAGAACTGATCTGACTGATTATTATGTCCCCCACCATGGGGGGGGGGGGGGACATATTGTTTTTGGTGGGGATCCCGTCTGTGTTGGTGTCGGCGTAGCTTCTCGTCTGCACTCTATCTCCTGAAGGGATGCATGGATTTTGACCAAACTTGCACAGATACATCACTGGATGTGTGTGTTGGGGTTGGGGGGGGAGCTGATTAGATTTTGGTGACCTTGACCTTATTTTTAAGGTCACAGGAGGTCTAAGAATGAAGAAAAATAGCTTGTCTGCACCATATCTCCTGAAGGAAATGATGGATTTTCACCAAACTGGCACATATATATCATTGGGACTGGCAAAGAACTGATTAGATTATGGTGACCTTGGTCCCATTTTCAAGGTCACAAGCGGTCAAAGAGTTTTGAAAAATGCCTTGTCTGCACCATATCTCCTGAATGGATGGATGGATTTGAACCAAACGTGCACAGACATATCAGTGGGAGATGGCAAAGAACTGATTAGGTTTTGGTAACCTTGACCCCATTTTCAAGGTCACAGGAGGTCAAAGAATGTTGAAAAATGGCTTGTCTGCAGCATATCTCCTGAATGGATGGATGGATTTGAACCAAACTTGCACAGATATATAATTGGGAAATGCAAAAGAACTGATTGTATTTTGGTGATCTTGACTCTATTTTCAAGGTCACAGGAGGTCAATGAATGTTGAAAAATGGCTTGTGTGCAGCATATCTCCTGAATGGATGGATGGATTTGAACCAAACTGTTAAAGATGCATCACTGGGAGATGGAAAAGAAGTGATTAAATTTTGGTGACCTTGACCTCTTTTTCAAGGTCACAGAAGGTGACCTTGACCCTTTTTCAAGGTCACAGGACATCTTAACTTGGCAGCATTTAGGGAAAATGATAATGCTGGGAAAGTGCAGGTGGGGGGACATCTGTTTTTTGTCAAAAAACATTTCTAGTATTCTTTTTTATTTTATCCCATGACCTTGCAAGGTCTTTTAGGCACCACAGATGACTTCAAAACAATCCCTCTCCACCTTGTCATGATTTCAGAGGCGCTAGTTGAGCTAGCAAAGTCCATCCCTGACTGACTATAAGGTGTTCCAACGGCTAAGCACATTATGATAATAATGGTATTTTGATATTAATAACCCTTACCATGCTAGTTGTTTGAGAACAATCTTAGTGACTGCAGATGATGAGATCAAAAGGAAGTCAGACCTGATATGACTGACTACAGTATCACTTGTCTTTGATGCAGTTTCATGAACAAGGTCCTCTATAGTGTTGTACATGTATTTATATATTATTGCTGGATTGTTTACTCTCAGAGAAAAGCTGGAGCAGATTATCATATTCCTAATCTAACATTATTACTCTTATTCTCTTAGTGTTTTGAGATCAGCTGCTTTTTTTGCAGATGATGAGATCAAAAGTAAATCAGATTGTGTATGACTGACTGTCACCCAATTCATATGACACAGTTGCATATATTTGATGCCTTTTCAGGGACAGGATATTTCAAAACATCATGTGATAATATAAGGATCTATCATGGGTGTGAGGTGGGGATAGAAAAATCTGCCACGAGGGTCACTGTTCAGCATCACAAGGCTTGCCGAGTGATGCCCAACAGTGATCACAAGTGACAGATTTTTCTATCCGCACCTCACACCCATGATAGATACTTTTTCTTGCACACCACATTTTATTTTAACTTTGAACTTGTTAAAATGCATAATTCTAGTGCTTGAGAGGTTTCAGTTGGATTTTGAAAGAACGTGCCACTTTCAACGACAGCCATTCGGCTCTTACATCAACGACTGGCGTGCATAAACTGAAATCATTTTTGCCGTCTTCGTGACGTCATCATCTAAAATGCCAACATCACTTGACGACGCAGATACGTGACCTCCAATACAACCAATGCATTGCATGCTCGTGATTTTTGCAATAATGTCATGTGACATGGTTATTCTCAGTGGAAAAGCTAGTGCATATCATATACCATATAGTGTGTTTAAGTATTAGCACACCTATAAATAATTAATTTTCCATTTGGAACAAATTAATTATTTTTTGGTGTCCCAATAATTAAGCACATTATGGTAATGAAATGAAGTTTTCTGATTTTAGGGAGAACTTTTTAGCCCACGTTATGGTATTAATGGTATTTGGATACCTGTTACCTTTACCTTTAACATACTAGTGATTAAAACATGTTTAATGATTGGGATGATAAGACCAAAAGGAAATCAGACCTAATATGACTGGCTATAAAGTTTTTGTGTTTTTGATTCAGTCATGAACAGACTTCTCCCTAGTGTCATACAGCACGGTTATTTTCAGCAGAAAATCTGCATCATAATTATCATTTTTATACGCCCGTTTTGAAAAAAACTGACGTATTATGTTGTGGCGCTGTCTGTCCGTCCGTCCGTCCGTAAACATTCTTGTGCGCGCCATAACTCAGTAACCATTTGGGATATCTTTATGAATTTTATAGGCATATGTATTAGGTTGGGGGAACGTGTCCCGTACAAGAATGGTTGCTCCCCCTTTCTTAGTTTCGAAGTTATGCCCCTTTGATCAATTTTTTCCTTGCAAGTCTTGTGCGCGCCATAACTAGATAACTGTTTGGGATATCTTTATAAAACTTCATAGCAATGTGTATGAAGTCCTGACGATGTGTCGCGTTCAACAATGGCTGCTCTCCCTTTCTTCGTTTTAGAGTTTTAGAGTTACGTCCATTTCATTAGTACTTTGAGCCTATTTTTGTGTGTACTTATTTTGTGCATGCCATAACTTGGTAACCGTTTGGAATATAGTGATGAAACTTTATAGCAATGTGCATGATCACAAGACAATGTGTCATATATAAGAATGGTTGCTCCCTCTTTCTTAATTTTGGAGTAACCTCCATTTGATTAGTATTTTCAGCTGTTTCTCATTCACTCCATATCTCCTGAACCTTTTGAAATATTAGAATGAAGCTTTGTAGGAATGTGTATAATAATGGGGCAATGTATCCTGAACAAGAATCACAACTCTGGCTTACTTACTGAATTATCTGCCCTTGCATAAATTTCCTGTTTACTCTTAACTCCTTAACCATTCGAAATAAATGGTATGTATATTATAATATATGATTTCAAGGGAATATACTAGAACCAAAAAAGGTATATCTAGTATAATTAGGTTATCTCCCTTATTCCACTTTGTCTGTCTATCCTTTTGTAAGCAATCTTGTTCATTCTGTTACTGCTTTATGACATTTAAACGGGCGTATTATGCGCCGCTTGCGAAGCCCTTGTTTACCTAATTTGACAGTTTCTCTTACTCTGCTAATGGTTTGAGAGCAAACGCAATAGCTGCAGGTGATGAGATTAGAAGAAAGTCAAAACTGATATGACTGACTGTCAAAATCGCATGATGCAGTTTCATGAACAGAATTGATGCAGAAGAATACCATATACATGTATGTCACTAGAGTCAAGTCAGCTAAATTCGGACAGCGGGTAAATTCGGACAGTGATTTTGTTCCCTTTATATGTCAGTTGTTTGGAATTAAAACAAAAATAACTGGACAAACAATGAAAATCTAGATGAGAAGGCTCATTATGAGCAGTCTCATCTGGATTTTCACTGTTTGCAGTAGTATGTCTGATTTACCTGCTGTCCGAACTTACCTGACTCGACCCTAGTAGTGCTTTATAAGCAGACTACAATATATCCCTAACCAGCCATTTTTAATTTGCTTACTCTGCTTATATATTAAGAACAGTGATACAATTACTGCAGATGTTGAGATCAAATGGAAATACACATTATTATGATAGTAACTTTATCTGGCATACTTTATTACGTCAACTTGATGAGCTCATACCATCGGATTACCCAAGATGCTTGCGTCGAGGGTGATCCGATGGTATGAGCTCTTCTATGAGACGCGATACAGTACGCCAGACCCAGTTACTATTATAATTTTGTTCATTATATACCTTAGGGAACAGCCAACCATTCATACTTGCCAGCGCTAATGCATCGGCCCGGATTCTAATTTAAACAACAGAGGTATGTAGCTAGTCACAAATGCTACCGACTGAGCTTTCGCGGCGCACCAATTTTCCATTATTTACGTGTTTGTTGACGTGATGTCTCTGGTTCTCATTTCTACGATGCACATTAAATATTAAAGCGCCTGAAGCTGGAACTCAGACATAGCCTCATTTTAAGGGATAGTGATACTGATTCAGAAAACATCAGTTTGATACAGCGTCCTGTATCAGATGACCAGAAAACAGGCAGTTCAAAGGGTGTATCAATGATAGGTATATAATAAGATAGATTATTTTAGGTGTCCCAATACTTCAGCACCATACAGTTATAATGGTATTTGATTACCGGTACTTGGTATCCTTGTTGTGCTAGTGGTTTGAGAACAGTTGTCATGACTGCAGATGATGATATCAGAAGGAAGTCAGACCTGATATGACTGACTGTAGTATTACTTTTCTTCGATGCAGTTTCATGAACAAGCTGCTCCACAGTGTCATGTTAATTTATTGTTTCTGTTGGCTTGTTTATTCTCAGCATAAAAGCTTCAAGAGATTATCATATATTCCTAATCCGACAGTGCTTAGCTCTTCTCTTACTCTGCTTGTGTTTTGAGAACAACTGACTTACCTTTAGATTGACTGACAGAGTTTTGCTTAATGAGCAAAATGGATTGACTGGTAAAACAGAACCATACAACCTCAGGCAAAAATTTCCCACAGGGCCTTGGTTTAAAGTCTCATCCAAAAGACCAGAGAAGCTGGGGATCGATCTTGTGATCCCTGTATTGGTAGTCTAGCGGGTTATCCACTACACTACCGCCGCTTCTCCCATTTTGGATGTAGATGGAAAACTAATTATTTGTAGGTGTTCCAATATTTAAGCACATCATGGTAAAAGTTTATTTAGACACTTGTTACCATTACCTTTACCATACTAGTATTCAAGAACAGGAAAGTAGTGACTGGTGACTCAGGCCTGGGTCCTCGTCATGGTGCTTATCTGCACTCATAAGGCCGTGCAACATTTCTGACTAGTTTCGTCAGATTATTCTGACTCCTCAGAGATTTTCGTGTTTGAAATAGCCTGTTGCTGGCTTGTTTATATTGTCCCGCGCGCCGCTCACGTGATCCGCGCCGAAAACGGCGCTCCCTGTCACGTGAGCGGCCCAGGACCGCTCTCAACGGCTCCGAATTAGCACGTGAGTGGTGCTGACTTGGTCACGTGAGCGGCCCCATTGTTGTGTGAGCGGCCATAAGCCTCCCACGTGAGCGGCGCTGGACGACCACGTGAGAGGTACCGCCGATAACGCGAGCAGTGCCGAATAATTCTAGTATTCAAGAACAATTGACTACAGATGAAAACAAAAGGAAGTCAGACCTGATATCTCTGATTAAAGTTTTATGTATTTTTGATGCAGTTTGATGAACAAGCGGCTTCCTAGTCTCTTTTAGCAAAGTTATTTTCAGCAGAAAATCTGCAGCAAATAACAATAAATTCCAAATCCACCTCTGTTACCCTTACTTTGTTCATGTTTTGAGAATAGTTGCAGTAACTGCAGATGATGGGGTCTAAAGAAAGTCAGAACTGATATGACTGACTGTCCAAATCATCTGATGCAGTTTCATGATCACATTATTCTACAGTATGTTCTAGGAGCTGGTAAGGCAGTAGGTTAACCACTGGCTTGCTGATCTAGCAGTTCATTGTTTGAGACCCACTGGAGGCAGAAATCTTCAACCGTAAACAGGGTTTCATTGCACACAGCCACTCCTTATAACCTCCCATCATCCTGATATCACTGAAATACTGTTAAAAAGGACATGAAATAGCAAGTCATCCATCCATCAATACAGTGTGTTCTGGATAGCAGTGCTGCTCTAGAATTACATATACATGTATCTCACTTCTAGTACTTTGAACAGATTACAATACTGTATTAATCCTAATAAATGCCCCTGCTCTAATAAACGCCCCTGCCTCTTCTGAATTCTATTTTATCTTGCATGAATTCGTGTTTGCTTCCATGGATAAGTTAGCTCTTTGAAATGGGGTCTACACTTAAAGGAAAGAATTTGCCCCTAGAAGAGCAAATTCTTTCCTTTAAGAGTTGACCCCCTACTGAAATGGGAGGCAAAAATATTAGAGTTGCTTTCTCTTAAAGCATACCCAGTCACCTTTATATTGCTTATTAGATTTCTTTGGTAGCGGGTGATTTACTACACTTTAGGCTCTAAATAATTCCCCCTTTAGCGAAAAATGCATCACCCACGGGGCATTTAATAGGATTAATACAGCATATCCCTAGCAAGACTATGTTACGCTGCTTACTCGTCTTGTATATTGAGAACAGTTACAGTAACTGCAGATGATGAGATCAAAGGAAAGTCAGACCTGATATGACTGACTGCAACACTTTCAAATTTGATGCAGTTACATGAACAGGATACTCCACAGTGCAGTGAGGCATGGTTTTTCACAACAGAAGAGCTACTTAGTATAGATGATGAGCTCAAAAGAAAGTCAGAACTTGTATGACTGACTTTGACCCAATTTTAAGCTTGCCTGTACTTTCGCACAGGGAGCTGTTGTTGTCACTCTGACGTTGGCGTAGGCGTGGATGTTGGCGTGGGCGTCACACTTTAAAGAATTACTTTAAAGTTTTTTTATGTGATGGGCAAGGCACTGCAGGCAAGCTATCCTGTACCTGGACAGGTCTCGCTATTTGATCCTGTTCCAAGGTCAGGATACTGCACAGTGACATTTGACATGGGTATTTGCAACAGAAAAGCTGTAGCAAATCACATACCATGATATGCTTAAATATTGAGACACCTGAAAAGAATTAATTTTCCGTTTAGGTTAAATGGAAAATTACTTAAATTTAGGTGTCCCTATAATTCTCAGTATGGTTATAATGGTATTTGAACACTTATTAACCTTACTGTGTTACTTTTTGAGAATAATTTTAGTGAATGCAGATGATGAGATCAGAAGGAAGTCAGACCTGATATGCTGACTACAGTATTAACTTTCCTTTGATGCAGTTTCATGAACAAGCTACTCCACAGTGTCATGATAATTTATTGTTTATATTGGCTTGTTTATTGTCAGTATAAAAGCTGCAGAAAATTATCAAATATTCCTTATCTTGAAATGCTACTCTTACTCTCCTAGTGTTTTGAGAACTGCTGACTTACCTGTAGATTGATTGATTGATAGATTGATTGACAGAGGTTTTGTCTACCATTCAGAATGGAAGGACTGCTGAAACATAACAGTACAACCCAAGGCAAACATTTGGCATGCAACTTACTAGGTATATTGTCAGTGTATTTTGAGGTGTTTTAACCCTATTGCACTCAGAATGGCCAAAACTCCATGGAGTTTTGGCCGTTTTGAGTGCAATAGGGTTAAGGTATACATGGTTAAATCATCATACAGACAAGTCAGTTGCAGTGTTAGTAAGTAGGTGATGAGGTAAAAAGAAAGTTAGACCCTGTATGACTGACTGTGACCCAATTCTTATGATGCAGGTATATATTTGATCCAGTTCAAGGTACAGTATACTGTATAGTTTCATGTGACGTGGGTATTTGCAACAAAAAAGCTGTGGCAAAATATACAGAGCTCTAGATAAGAGGGGTATTTGATGATAATTGAGGGATGATTTTTTTTTATTTCTCATTGAAACCATATGTTGTGACCCCTCATCTGAACCGTCTCGTCGAGACGGTTCAGATGAGGGGTCACAACATATGTTTTTATGCAGAATAAGCAAAAATTATCCCTAATTATCACCAAATACTCCCTCTTATCTAGAGCTCTGATATATAACATATTCTAACACTGGTAGCCTATATAGCCAATGGTCAAGGCTAATGATATATTGCGTTACAAAAAATTGGGCAGACTAGCGTTATTTAGCAACATTTGGAAGTCACTTTGATTTGTTTGGTGACCTCAGTTTTCATTTCCATGAGGATAAACAGTGTAACGTTATTTTCTTGCATCAAAAACTTATGAAATACATCTAAACGCCTCTGTTACAGTCAAAGTTGTTGCCCTGATTTCTTGGGAAACTGAAAAAATCTGATGGGATCACTTGGGTTTTCATTGTTTCTTGCGTGTTAGAATCAAAATAGATTCTTGCTTACAAGTGATTTGTATCACTGGTATATCACTGGTTGTCGGTCAGTCATCAGTGAATATATCACTCATGCTTTGTGCTCATGCTATGTCCACTTCAGGACTGACCTCCAACCAGTGATTTATTGGGCAACAAATCACTGTAAGCAAGAATCTATTTTGATTCTAACATGCAAGAAACAACGAAAACCCAAGTGATCCCATCAGACAAATGAAAAATTACTTATTGTAGGTGTTGTTATAGTTAAACACATAACATGAATTGTGGTATTTGGACACTTGGAGCCCATGTAGCTCAGTAGGTTAAGCGCTGGCCTGCTGATCTAGTGGTCCCGGGTTTGAATTCCCCTGTGGGTGGGAAGCTTTTCAAACTTAAACAGCTAGGGTTCCATTGCACACAGCCTTTCATTATCACCCACCAATCGTCCTGATATGACCGAAATACTGTTAAATAGGATGTAAAATTGCAAGTCATCTTCCATCCATCTATTTGGACACTTGTTACCATTACTGTTACCATACTAGTGTTTAAGTACAATTTTAATGACTGCAGATGATGAGATCAAAAGGAAGTCAGACCTGATATGACTGACTGAAGTTTTTTGTATCTTATGCAGTTTCATGAACAGGCTGCTTCATAGTCTTTTGTGGCATGGTTATTTTCAGCAGAAAAGCTGCAGCAAATAACAATAAATCCCTAATCTGCCTCTTTACACTTACTCTGTTGGTGTTTTGAGGGTACATGTAATTTGTATATTATATTTGAGACTGTCTAAATAGTCTCAAAACAATGATTTTAGGCTTTGTTTAATAGAAAGCTTTGATAAAATATTGTTGCTATCTTACGTCAAAGTATGCTTACATGTAAGCCTTCTACAGCTGCTATAATTTACTGTCTTTAACCTAATATCAGATTGTTTGAGACTATTTAGACAGTCTCAAATATAATTAGACCCTGTTCAGTACACTGTATTCTGGATAGTAGTGCTGCACTAGAATACAGTATAATTTACTATTAGTACTTTGAACAGATTACAATATATCCCTAATCAGACTCTGTTACCTACTTACTCTGCTTGTGCATTGAGAACAGTTGCATTAACTGCATATGATGAGATAATAGGAAAGTCAGAGATGATATGACTGAGTGAAAATTCCTTTTAATTTGATGCAGTTACATTTATAGAAAACTTTATAGTGCAGTGTAGCATGGTTATTCAGAAAAGAAAAGATGTAGCAGTATAATAACTCTAATCTTACTCTGCAAGTGTGTTGAGCATGGTAGTCACAGATGATGAACTAAAAAGAAAGTCAGTCTTTGAAATTGTATGACTGACTGTGACCCAATTCTTATGATGCAGTTTCATATTTGATCCAGTTCCAGGGACAGGATGTGTAATAGTGTCATGTGACATGGGTATTCTCACAGAAAAAAAACTGCTACAGTTTCTCTGCTGCTGTTTTGAGAGTATTTTATCTTCCAATATCTCGAAGTCAAACTTCAGTCAAAACTACTGATATCTCAAAGCACAGGAGCTGGAAGTTCTAGCTTAGAGAAACATTTCTAAACCTTGTCATCCAAAGTGTCCACTACAACACTATACAATAAATATTTTTAAATGACACATGGCCTTTCCTATTTTTTGACATTTTAAAGTGCTTCACGGTCTAAACTTCAAGCGCCTGTGCTCAAAGTAAATTATCTGGTACCAGAAAATTTACTTTGAGATATCAGTAGTTTGAGACAAAAGAAGTTGAAATGTAAATAAAAATAGGAAATAATATATTCTTTAATATAAGATAATACTTTGAGATATCAGTGTTCGCGATATCGGAAGTTGACTATACTTGCAGATGATGAGGTCAGAAGAAAGTCGGAGCTGATATCACTGACTATCCAAATCATCTGATGCAGTACCGGTATTATGAACAGGTTATTCTTAGTGCACAGTGAGGTCTAGCAGCCCTGGTAGCTCAGCAGGTTAAGCCCTGGCTTGCTGATCTACCAGTCTAGGGTACAAGGCCACCTGGAGGCAGAAATCTTTCCAGTGGTAAATGGGATTCCATATTTGTACACAGTCTTTCACTCTCACCCTTCAGTTCTCCTGATATGACTGAAATACTGTTAAGATGGATGTTAAAAGCAAGTCATCTATCCACCAATACGGTACCATTATCTTGTACTGATTGGAACATCAGTCTAAAATGTACATGCTGACTAGTAAGCATACATTAACTGCATATGATGAGATCAAATGAAAGTCAGACCTAATATGACTGACTTCAGCACCCAATTACAGTAAATTGATGCAGTTACATTAACAGTATAAGCCATAGTGCAGCTTGGCATGGTTATTCACAATGAAAACTGCAGCATGATACTTGTAATAATTCTAGTGAGACACTGTTACCCTTACTCTGCAAGTTTTTTTAGCTCACCTGAGCCAGCGGCTCCGGGGGAGCTTATAGGATGGTAAGGCTCCGTCGTCCGTTGTACATCGTCCGTCGTCCGTCCACAATTTCAAACGACTTCTCCTCAGAAACCGCTGGGCCAGTTGTAACCAAATTTCATATGTAGCCTCCTGGGATCTTAGGAACGAAAAGTTGTTCAAACGGTCCTGGTCACATGACCAACATGGCCGCCATGCCCATATATGGTAAAAAACTTAAAAAAATCTTCTTCTTCAGAACCAATAGGCTGATGGCCTTGAAACTTGGTATGTAGCATCGTGTACACGAGAACTACCAAGATTGTTCAAATTATGACCTTGGGTTGACCTTGACCTTTTTTACGATAAGGTCAAATTTGCTTCCTTGGGCTTTTATATGGCAAAATGCTAGAACATAAAATATCTTGGAAACTATTGAAGATTTTTGGCTAAAAATTGATACACTGGAGCGCCGTTATACCGCGGACCGATATATCGCGGAAATCAGTATAACGCGGTTGTCCTGTGGCTCCCAAATTTTTGCTACAGATCGCGGATTTTTCGGCGATTTCCGTCGGTGTTCACGACATTGGAATAGAAAATAACCAATAAAAGTTAATTGGGTTGTTTACATAATTTTAATCAACAGCGTGTCAAAAGTTATCACAGACAATCAAAGCGTCGGTTGTCTTGCCAAGGTGTGAAAACTTCGATAATTAGCGCATATCACATGTCACCAATTAGCGAAGGTCACCTCATATACACAATACACAAGCCGACGCTCAGGAAAAAGGCTCTGCGTAGCAGTCACTGATAACTTCCAAATAAAACATTATAAAAGAATTTTATAAATGAAAAAAAAAAAAAAAAAGCTTAAAACCCGATTTGGTTATCTGTAGGCTGCTTAGAGTTTTTTTAGGCGACGTCAGTACTCGCGCAAATAAGTATATTTTATTTGTCCGAAGGTACCTTTTAGCAAGTGTATATACAAGGGAATTAACTCGAACAAGTCTACTTTCGCTCAATCGGACATCCTCGTCGATATAGGTTTAATTCAGGATACGGAATTGGCCGATGTGTTACGATTGTACTTTCGCTTTGTAAATGGTTTTCAACCGTTTTGCAGCGCATTTTTCACAATAAGTAAGAACATAGGGACTGAAAGCTTACTTCAGCGATGTCTTTCGTTGTGTCAGGTAAGCAGTAAACATGTCTATCTACCTCGTTAGGGCTAAATAAGCGCTACGAACATGTAAACATGGGGTTTTTCATTAGTGGGTGGGGTATTTCTGTGAAGATCGTTATTACGCGTGATCACTTATAATGCGGTTCGATTTTATGTCTCCCGACACCCGCGTTATAAAGGCGCTCCAGTGTATCTACAGTCATCTTAATGAGTACATGAAGATTTATGAGTACAATAGGTCAAGGTCATTCTTTGACCTTTGACGGGGAACTGTCATATTTTGACAATTTCAAACAATCTCCTCAAAAGCCACTGAGCCAGTTGTAACCAAATTTCATATAGAGCATCCAGGGGTTGAGGGAATGAAAATTTGTTCAAACAGTCCTGGTCACATGATCAACATGGCCGCCATGCCCATATATGGTAAAAACCTCTAATAATCTTCTACTCCAGAACCAATTGACCAAAGGGCTTGAAACTTAGTATGTAGCATTGGGTACTCCAGTACTATCTAGATTGTTGAAAATTATGACCTTGGGTTGACCTTGACCATTTTACGGCAAGGTCAAATATTGGAAAATGCTAGAACATAAGATTTCATGGAAAGTTTTGAAGATTTAGGCCTAAAAATTGGTATATACAGTCATCTTAATGAGAACATGAAGATTTATGAGTACAAAAGGTCAAGGTCATTCTATGACCTTTGACCCAGAACAGTCATATTTTGACAATTTCAAACAATCTTCTCAAAAACCTGATGGCCAATTGTAACCAAATATCAAATAGAGTTTCCATGGGTTGAGAGAATGAAAATTTGTTCAAACGGTCCTGGTCACATGATCAACATGGCCACCATGCCCATACATGTATATGGTAAAAACCTTTAAAAATCTTCGACTCCAGAACCAATTGACCGAAGGCCTTGAAACTTAGTACGTAGCATTGGGTACTCCAGTACTATCTAGATTGTTGAAAATTATGACCTTGGGTTGACCTTGACCATTTTACGGCAAGGTCAAATATTGGAAAAAGCTATAACATAAGATTTCATGGAAAGTTTTGAAGAATTAGGCCTAAAAATTGATATATACATTCATCCTAATGAGTACATGAAGATTTATGAGTACAAGAGGTCAAGGCCATTCTTTGACTTTTTACCCAGAACTCTCTCTTTTTGACAATATCAGATGAGCGATTCAGGGCCTCATGGCCTTCTTGTTTAGACTAGTAGCTGCAGATGATGAGATCAAAAGAAAGTCAGTCAGACCTTGTATGAGTGACTGTGACCCAATTCTTATGATGCAGTTTCATATTTGATCTAGTTCCAGGGACAGGATACTGCATTATGTCATGTGACATGGGTATTTGCAACAGAAAAACTGCAGCAAATCATATATTAATTTATAATGTGATTAAGTTTTGAGACATCTAAAAATTATTAATTTTCCATTTGGGACAAATGGAAAATGAATTATTTTTATGTGTCTCAATATTTGAGACATCTAAAAATAATTAACTTTCCATTTGGGACACATGGAAAATTGATTATTTTTAGTTGTTCCAATATTTAAGTAGATCATGTTAATAAATGTATTTGGACACTCAATATTACCCTACCTTTACTATGCTAGTGTTTAAGAACAATTTTGATGACTGTAGATGATGAGATCAAAAGGAAGTCAGACCTAATATGACTGACTATATAGTTTTAATGGCTTTTAACGCAGTTTCATGAACAGGCTGCATATGGCATGATTGTATTTTCAGCTGAACAGCTTCAGCAGTTAACAGTGACATTGGTACTCTTAATCTGCTAGTATTTTGAGATTAGTAGCTGCAGATGAGGAGATCAAAAGAAAGTCAGACCTTATATGACTTATTATGGCCCAATTCATATGATACAGTTTCATATTTGATGCAATTTCATCAAGGACAGGATGCTGCATAGTGTCAAATGATATTGTTATTCTTAATAGAAAATATGTTGCAAATCATGGACTGTTCTATACTTAAGTCTTGGGACACTATAAATAATTAACTTTCCATTTGGAACAAATGGAAAATTAATTAATCTTAAGTGCCCCAAGTGTTAAACATATTAAAGTAATAATTGCATTTGGACTCTTTGCTACTCTTACCATGCTTAAGTGTTTGAGAAAAGTTTGGATGACTGTAAATGATGAGATCAAAAGGAAGTCAGACCTGATATGATTGACTAAAGTCTTTATTGTCTTTTGATGCAGTTACATGAAGAGCCTGCTCCATAGTCTCATGTGGCATGGGCATTTTCAGCTGAAAAGTTTCGGTAGACTATAGGTCGGTCGCGCTATAGTGGCAATGTTTTGTTTACATTTTTAATGTCAACAGTACCTGTACTATCATTACGGTGCAGTTCATGTAACTTCTTGATCTATGGTCATAATGGAACATTACTGTTAACTGGCAGTTCTAATTTATCTAAATGACACTTTTTGAAAGCTTAAAGACAGGAACTGCCTCTAGTTTAAGAAAATATCATTGATAACAAAATTGATAACAAAATTATTCAAAATTTATTCTTGCATTCCCTTGAGTTGGATAAGCTGAACTCTGCTATATTAACAATCAGTCACCAAATCAAAATAAACACAAAACAATACAATTGCCAACTTATTGTGTCAGGACTATACACTGACACTTTTACTTTTATCTGCTAGTATTTTAAGAATAGACTGACCATACATAGTTTATTGACTTTTGATATAGTTTCGTGAGATTAGTAGCTGCAGATGATGAGATCAAAAGAAAGTCAGACCTTGTATGACTGACTATGGCCTTATTCATATGATCAGTAATATTTGATGCAGTTACATGAACAGCCTGTTCATATTCTCATGTAGCTTGGATATTTTCAGCTGAAAAGCTTCCGTAGATTACACTGACACTTTTACTTTTACTCTGCTAGTGTTTTCACACCGGGTAGGCGGCAATTGAAAACGCTCCTAACAATCGATTAACGTGGATCAACAACCTTTAGAAACAGCATTTTCGATTGCAAATTGTTGTCAATTTGCAATCGAAAACGCTGTTTCTAAAGTTTTCTTACCCGTGTTCGCCAATGGCATGAGTGTTTTAGATTGCCACCTACCTGGTGTGGTTGTAAAATTAGTTGCTATAACTACAGATAATGAGATTAAAAGGAAGTCAGACCTGATATGACTGACTGTAGTTTTATGTATCTTGACGCAGTTTTGTGAGCAGGATGCTCCATAGTGTTGTATGACAATTGTTATTCTCGGCAGAAACACTACAGCAGATTATCACACATGTACCCTAATGTGCTTAAGCATTTGGACACCAAATGGAAAAGTAATGGTTTTTAGGTGTCCCGATAATTAGGGTACATCCCTAATCTAACATTGCTTCCCTTACTCTGCTGATGCTTATATGATTAATATGATTAATTTTGAAAATAGATTCAGCAGCTGCAGATGATGAGATCACAAATAAAGTCAGACCTGATATGACTGACTGTAACAGCCATGTTAAACCTGCAAATTTACTGTTTTTTTCCTCTGGCTCCTTGTGCCAGATTTAAAGGGTCACTGATGAGGCTTGAATAGCCGAAACCGCGGTATGGCCCAACTTCTTACTTATGAATGTTTTCTTTGCTCTTAAAGGATCTAAACTTTTATCATTATTTTAAATAATTCTGATACAGCTTCATTGACAGTTAGTGCCTCAGTGTTATGGGGCATGGTTATTCTGTACAGAAAAGCAGCTGCTAACTATATTTGGACTCAGCTCCCATTACTGTGTTAAGTGTTTTGAAAACAACTTTAGAAACTACAGATGATGAGATCAAAAGAAAGTCAGACCTGATATGACTGACTATAGTCTTATTTGTCTTTTGATGCAGTTTTATGTACAGGCTGCTACATAGCAAGGTTATGGGATAGAATAGCAAGGGCGTAGCTACGTATACGGCAAATACGCAAGTGCGTATTGAAATTTTGTCAAAATTGACAAAATTTCAAAACGCACCTGCATATTTGCATGCTGAAATTTTATAAATTAGACATGATTTCAATACCAATTACCAAAGTGGCTGAAATACTAGCCTTCCTTTCAAGAAGTAGAGCATAAAACATGGTTGTGCGTATCATGAAATTGCCCCTAGTTACGCCCCTGAATAGAATAGATACATAGTTTCATGTGGCATTGGTATTTTCAGCTGAAAAGCTTCAGTAGATTATAATGACAATGTTACTCTTATTATGCTAATGTTTTGAGAACAGTTTTAGTGACTGCAGATGATCAAATTTAAAGGAAGCCAGAACTGATATGACTGTCCAAATATCATCTGATGTAGAATGATCAGGATGTTTTGCAGTGTCTTCTGGATAGCAATGCCGAACCAGATTACCATACTAGGATCGTCCAAAAAGTTCTCTCACTGGACTTATTGTTGCAAACAGTTAGCATGTCTGTGAGCAAAGTGCTAACGGTTTGCAACAATAAAAAAAAAATACAATCTTTTATCTTGATACTGATATCAAGTACATGCTGAAAAGAAGCCATGTAGTTGAGTTATAAGCTGAAATACAGACCTAGTAAATTGACACTGGCCTATTTTCATGATTTTCGTCTTTCTGCTTGCTTGTGATTCATGCTGCATACCGGTATCTTGTCAACTACGTATTGCAGGATTCTGAATTTGTTGGAGCTGCTGTCTGTTGTACATGTATTCTGTAAGGCAATGCATAAAAATCAGCGACTTCTGTCCATTACATGCGACACAAACTATTGATATCTATGGTGTCACAGAAATATGTTGAAATACAGTCACGTGATTTTCAAGGAACCACTGTGGTGTCGTTTTAGGGAACTTTTTTTGAATTTTTGATTGAGATCACATTGTCATGATCTAGTACTGTGAACAAGACCTGGTCAATTTTCGAATGGAATTGTTTGCATCATGTTGAGATTACAAAATGCTGTAAACTATATAAAATACATGTTCACAGAACGATTTTGAGATTTTTTCCCTATGTTTATAAGTAGGCACCAGGCAGCAATACTAGGCATTTCTTATCTGGGCAATACTTGAGTTGCATCTGCTACTTTGCCAGTTAGGTGAGAGTATCCTTCTTTTAAAGCAGATTGTGAATTTACGCTCGTATGTCAGCGATACAAGAATCAGATTACTACAGCTATATGAACAAAACAGTGTTTCTGAATGATTTTTATTTTCAGTGAATATCACTTTTCGTTTTTGAGATACAGAGCCAGCGACAGTACTTTTTGAATGATCCTCGTATATCTGGCAATTAGTGCTTTAAGAAACGGTTTCAGTAGCTGTAGATCAAATCAGCTGGAAATCAGGCCTGATATGACTGACTGCAACAACCAGTTAATTTGGTGCAGTTTTGTTAACAGTATATTCCATAGTGTCGGGTGGCATGGTTATTCTGAAAAGAAAAGCTGCAGCATTTAATAGCACTTTACAGAAACTGTTAATCTTTCATTGCTGATGTTTTGAGAATTTCAGTAGCTGAAAATGATAAAAACAAAAGAAAGTCAGACCTTGCATGACTGACCGCAACACCCACTCGATTTGATGCAGTTACATGAGCATTATACTCCATAGTGTCTGTCTCAAGAGGAAAGCTGTAGCAGATTACTTAATATCCCAAATCTGACTGTTCCTTTACTTCTGTATTTCTTCTATTGAAAGTTTCTGTTTTTCCTTCCCAAACCAGTCTCAAAGATCTAGATCCATATTGTAAGATGGATCTAGATCTTTTTGGGATTGTTTTGGAAGAGAAAAAAACATTTTAAAAACTTCTAAAAAACAATCTCAAAGATCTAGATCCATCTTATAAGATGGATCTAGATCTTTGAGATTGTTTTGGAAGAGTGAGAGAGTGAGTGAACTGGGATTTAACGTCCCACCAACAACGAGGTCATATGGAGACGGGACCTCGGTTTAAAGTCTCATCCGAAAGACCGGAGAAGCGGGGGATTGATCTTGCGATCCCTGGATTGGTAGTCCGGAGTGTTATCCACTACACTACAGCCGCTCCTGTTTTAGAACTGTGGTAATTTCCCATCTTATAACCAACTAGAAACGTTTTTCAGGGAAAAACTTACGCCCCCTCCCCCCCCCCCACATTTCCCATCCCCTATGAATATAAAGCATATACAAGTAAAATATCTAGGCACGTTTTGACAAAATCCATCCACTGGTTCTAAAGATATCCTACATATATGACTATGCCCCCCCCCCATTTCCCATCCCCTATGAATATAAAGCATATACAAGTAAAATATCTAGGCACGTTTTGACAAAATCCATCCACTGGTTCTAAAGATATCCTACATATATGACTATGTCCTTGAAAAATGGGTCAAGGTCACCAAATACTAAACATGTCTTAAACCTTTCACAACAATATATTCATGCAAGTCTGATGAATATCTGTCAATTGGATCGAGATAGAACTATTTTATAAGAGAAAAAATAAACATTTTTATGTTAGCTTTTGACCTTGAAAATGGGGTCAAGCTAATCAAAACACGGTAAACTCTTGAGATTGTCCCAAAAGTATATCTATAAAAGTAAAGTGGAAATCAAGCCAAAGGCTAATGAGATATATCAACTTCGGTGAAATTTTCACATATCTAAGTCCTCCTGTGACCTTGAAAATGAGGTCAAGGTCACCAGAATCTGATCAGCTCTTAAGCTAGTCCCAATGATGTATCCATGCAAGTTTGGCAAGTTTGGTGAAATTCCATTTATTTGTTCATGAGATATTATGGGTACAAGAAATTGCCATGTTAGTCGTCCAGTGACCTTGAAAATGAGGTCAAGGTCACCAAAATCTAATCGGCTCTTAAGCTAGTCCCAGTGATGTATCCAAGCAAGTTTGGTGAAATTCCATCCATTGGCTCATGAGATATTGTAGAAATAGGAAATTGTCATCTCAGTCCTCTAGTGACCTTGAAAATGAGGTCAAGGTCACCAAAATCTAATTAGCTCTTAAACTTGTCCCAGTGGTGTATCCATGCAAGTTTGATGAAATTCCATCCATTGGTTCAGGAGATATAGTCGATACAAGAAATTCTCATCGAAGTCCTCCAGTGACCTTGAAAATGAAGTCAAGGTCATCAAAATCTTATGAGCTCTTAAACTTGTGCCAATGATGTATCCATGCAAGTTTGGTGAAATTCCATCCATTTGTTCAGGAGATAACATGGGTACATGAAATTGTCATCAAAGTCCTCCAGTGACCTTGAAAATGAGGTCAAGGTCATCAAAATCTAATCAGCTCTTAAAGGTATGTTCCTGTGCTAGCGATGTCAATTATGTCCACAAAATAATTTTGTCTTTTTCTGAGCAGTATTGAATTCTCTTATTTTTCTGAATTTGTCGCTACTGAGAAACTTGTCAGATGTTGAAGAAAATAGTCGTTTTCCCTTTTGGTTTATTTTCTTTTGTTGGAATTCCAGCTCTTAAAATTACTATGTTTATTATGTCTATAAGTGGGCGATTTCTGATGCCATTCTCCAAAGGTCAATTTTCCCATGATGTGAGCTCTCCTAGAGGTCCTGGCATAGCGGATGGGTTAAAACTATCCCAAAATGCAATGCAGCATGAGATCAGCTGCGTTATCTATTTTTGGCGCGAACTAAAAATAGCGCTAACTGGTGTGCGAAGCAGAGTTAGGAAAGCCCTTGCAAAACAACTTTTCTAATATTTTTTTGATTTACACTTTTTAGTAACTTATTTATTCCCTTTTATAAGTGCTTTCCAACAACTTGGATGAAAGTTCATCAAAATTATGATGCATTCCAAAGTACAGGAACCTACCTTTAAACTTGTCCCAATGATGTATCCAAGCAAGTTTGGTGAAATTCCATCTATTTGTTCATGAGATATTATGGGTACATGAAATTGTCATCTAAGTCCTCCAGTGACCTTGAAAATGAGGTCAAGGTCACCAAAATCTAATCAGCTCTTAAACTGGTCCCAATGATATATCCATGCAAATTTGGTGAAATTCAATTTATTGGTTCAAGAGATATTGCGCACGCAAGAAACTGTCACGCCGACGCCGACGCCCAGGATCCGCACTGAAAACAATATGTCCCCCCTCACCTTTGGTGGGGGGACATAAGGAATTAAAGTCAACTCTCGATATGTCAGAGTCAAAGTTCATCTAAAACTACTGATATCTCAAAGTAAATTTGCTTTGAGATCAGTTAAGTCTGAGATAACAGAAGTTGATTATGTAAAGGAAATTTCTGGTCCCTGAAAATTTACTTTGAGATATCAGTAGTCTGAGATAACAGAAGTTGAAATGTAAAGGAAATAGGATATCAGTACAAAGTATATTCTTTGATATAAAATGGTACTTTGAGATATCAGTGTTCGAGATAACAAGAGTCATCTGTAAAATATGATAGTGTTTTGTTTGAGAACAGTTTGTCAGCTGATGACATTATCAGAAGTCAGACCTTTGCTAACTGACTATACAACCAATTAAGGTGCATCAGTACACTTCCAGGGAAAGCAACTCTGCCATTTTTGTTTTTGCATTGGAGTCACTCTTAAAGGAAAGATCTTGCTTTAATAGGAGCAAATTCTTTCCTATAAAAGTAGACCCCATTTAGGAATAGCTTTGTAATCCAGGGAAGCAAACAGGAATTCACAAAAGTTGTTGGCCTTTGTAAAAGTGGCCGAAAAACATGGAGGTGTACCCATACACCTAAATAGGATTAAAAGGCAAATGTTCATATGGGTGGTGGAGCCACAGTAGCTCAGTGGGTTATATGCTGGCCTGCTGATCTAGGGGTCCCATGTTCAATTATAGCTGAAGGTGATAATCTTTATTGGGGGTTGGTAAACTCAACTTGTTAGAATTGTAGGATAGTTAAGTTAATTGGTTAATGTTTCACCACTGTTTGGGGTTACTACACATTACTATTTGCTTTCAATTACAGAACTTTGATGTGAGTGGGTTGATGTTAGCTCTAACAGAGAGACACTCAGAAATGCCTGCCCCTAGTAAAAGTGCTATGCCAGTCACGGTTCCAGACCCAGATAATAAACCTACAAGGTAGGACAGAAATTTGAACAAGAACAGCATAAGTGGCTATAGGACATTTTTATGACATCTCAAAATGGTTCTAATGAGGGACTACAACATGTTTTGTTGAGATATAAGAAAAAGTGTCTCAGAATTGTCCTAAAAAAACTCACTTTATATCTCTGCTACCAGTCTGATTATGGTCTTAGAAATTACTCCATGGGAATGGTTCCATGCAAAAATGGTGCATAATATGGCTTGCTTGAACAGAAGTCATTCATCCATGTACAATATATTTTCTTTCCTTTCCTGTTTCAGTTTTGAACAATTTGGTAAACCAGGTGTTATCAACCCAGATGTACAGAGACAATGCATAGAAGCTTTATTAACCTCCAACAAACCTCCAGTTGAGAATTGTATGAGACCAGAGTTTATCAGACTGGCACCTCCATTACACATAGCTGAAGATGAGGTAAATAGTTGAGTGTTACTTCCACATTTATACCGCCAGCATGCAAAGTATGTCAGTGAGTTGTTTTTGTCATTCTGTCTGTTTGCCCATCTTTCGGTCTGTCCTTCTGTCCATTTTGTCCATCTGTTTACATTTTGTAAAGTTTTATGTTTCTATTCCTGATGTTTGGTTATTTTTGTCCACTATGCTTGAATGAAAAGTTTTTTTTACTACAGATGAGTTTGCGTCATTCGGATACTGCTGCTGACCTAAGGTCAGGGTCACAGACTTAGCAACTTGTAAAAGATTTGCCTTAAAGTTTTGCTATAAGTTTGTATTCTTTTTGATATATTTTGAATATTCTAGAAGGAAGTTTATGAATTGGTACCAGATTCTTTTTATATTGATAGAGATTAGCAGATGTCATCTGGATGCTGCTGCTGATCTGTTGATGTCACAGACTTAGACATTTTATGGTAGGAATAAAATATGGGATTTTTTTTTTTTTTTGTATAATTTTTCTGGCACTTGAAGATTCATGAAAAAAAATTGTAACCCCATTAATCTTTTAGAAATGCCTATCATTGCCTGTCATCTAATAAGGAGCCACATATTGTTTCTATAGCAAATGAAGAGACATTATCTCAGAATTTAGATCAAAGCTTCAATCACCTTGTTGAGATCTCTGCATTATCTTTCACAGCTATGCTGGTTAAACCCAACAGATGTAGAATACAACATAGCATGGGACACCACCATGTGTGTTAGCAGTTCCGTGGGTGCCGAGGTTCGAAGATTGATGGTGAAAGCTTTTAAGGATCCTCTGTTATTGCAGCAACAACAACAGCTTTTGGAAGAACTGGAAAAAGATCCTAAATTAGTTTATCATATAGGGCTCACCCCGGCTAAAGTAAGTAATGGATCCACTTGGCAATCAGTACTCCTCACCTAACCTTTCAGTTGTTGAAAAAAAAATAACTTAGCACACCCAAACTTAGCCACACCCACTTTGGAATTGTAGCCAGTCACATATATTTACAGACTGAAGGGCAAACAGTGCAGTTCTAGATTAGCTGGTTTCAGATGTTTTAGTTACAGTTTTTTTTAAATGATGGGCAAGAACAAGTCAGGCAAGCTATCCTACTGGTATATGCAGACAGGTCTTGTTTTTGTACCATATATATTCTGTTATGACACAGGGTGTTTCCTTTCCCAAACAATCTCAAAGATCTTGATTCATCTTGTAAGATGGATCTAGATCTTTGGGATTGCCTTGGAAGAGAATAACAGTTTTATAGCTGTATTACACAAGACAAGAGTGCCGTGGCCGAGTGGTTAGAGATGCTAGAATTATGGTGTAGAAAGTCGCCGGAAGGACTGAGATCTCGCACAGGTTTTGCTATTTCACAACTGGAAAACTGTCTCTGTCAACCCAGTGGTAAATGGGTACCTGCTTTGAATCAGGGAAGGATAAGGCAGCGAAAGGAGAGGGATGGGCTACACATTTCATATGCTGTGCCCAAGCCCCAAGACACAAGTGGGCCTCTAGCCCCCCACTGCCCCTACAGCTACTAGGCAGTGGGAAACCTTTACCTTATACAAGACTGATTTACTTACTAATGGCAATTTTTGAAGGTTAAATGCCCGTTGAAAAATTGAATAAAATATGGTAGTTGTATACATAGATGCCTTCTATCACAAGACGGCTACGGTAAATATTTTTATGCCTTTCATTACAGTTACCTGATTTGGTAGAAAATAATCCAATAGTTGCCATAGAAGTGCTTTTGAAGTTGATGCAGTCAAATCAAATTACAGAGTAAGTCACTTCCGAAAATAATCTTCATACAAGCCATACTGCTAATCTGTGATGGCAGTTAAAAACAGTTCAAGGGAAAGCAGTTTGTTATGGATAAACAGTATAATTTTCTTTTTCTAGAAAAAAAAAATGAGCTGTGACACACAGAATGTGTGTTTATCATGTACGGGACCAACAAGAGCTCAAGACTAGCTTGTGCATCCACACTCTGATCTGAGCCTTTTCTGTTCACACACCATATGTGAACCCTGAGAAACATACAGGCACAAAATTGAGGCTGTAGCTAGATTGCTCAGATTCACAGACTGGTCAGAGTCTGCACTGTACAGAGTTAGGATAAGCACATTTTTGCATGAAGTGGCTTGTATAATTTGCAGACTCCCATTAGAATAGCTGAGACAGTTTTGCTGGTAAAAAGGAAGTCATCATTGGACTCTGAAGAAAATTAGGTGCAGAATGAAGGCTCTTGCCAAACTGAATGGAGGCACAAGTTGAACTGATTCTTTCATATTTGCAAATGTATGAGTACACCGCCATGTGTTTCTGCAATATTTTTCAGATGTTTGTGACTTTTTGTTTGCTTCCCTGGGTGATAAAACCCTTCCAAAAAAGGTCTAATCATGCTTTGTTTCACGTTCACATAACCTGCCCAGCAAAAAATTGACCGTTTCCTTTACAAATCAAAGATGGTATTTCTTTCAAATTTATGATTATGTTATACAGGGGCATTACTAGGGGCAATTTCATAATACGCACAACCATGTTTTATTCTCTACTTCTTGAAGGGAAAGCTAGTATTTCAGCCACTTTGGTAATTGGTATTGAAATCTTGTCTAATTTATAAATATTCAGCATGCAAATATGCAGGTGCGTTTTGAAATTTTGTCAATTTTGACAAAATTTCAATACGCACTTGCGTATTTGCCATATAGGTAGCTACGCCCTTGTTATATGATTAATTTTATTTTGCAGGTATTTTTCAGTTCTTGTAAATATGGAGATGTCACTGCATTCAATGGAAGTTGTGAACAGATTAACAACAGTAAGCATTTCAAATTTCTTGTACATGTATATTGTCATAACGGACATAATTTGGATAAAATTTTATATCTTACCGAATTTCTGTTCATTAGTTATTTTAACACTTTTGGTGAGGGGAAGAAGAATAGGGAATTTTCTGATTTGATGTTAGTTGTGTTACCATGATCTTGTATATCCATTTAAAAGAATCACTTCACCTGATCAGTTTGTCTTTATGAAATATGTGCTTATTTGATTGATGCCTACAGAACTATCACCAAAAAATCAAATATTGGGACCGAGCAAACCATGCAGACCTACATTACTTGGGGAGCAGTCTGATCAGGGTCTACACTGTTTGCCATTCCATCTGTATCTTTTAGACACTTTCTCGCATTGAAAAACCAATTATTCTGTTCAATTGTTAGGACAGTTACGTTAATTATTTTAGTTGTCCCAATTTTTAGAATTTTCACAGTACACCGTTGTATTTATTTCATTCTTTCAGGCTGTGGAGCTACCATCAGAATTTATTCACCTGTACATTTCTAACTGTATAACCACTTGTGAGACGATCAAAGACAGATACATGCAGAACAGACTGGTACGGCTAGTGTGTGTGTTTCTACAGTCTCTTATCAGAAATAAAATTATAGATGTTAAGGTTAGTATATAATTTATGTTAATATCTGTCATCAAAATGAGTTTTACTATGATGATTTGATCATAAAACTGAGTTATACCCCAGCTAAGCCCCATCCCCACCCCACCCCACCCAGATATCTAAAGCAGACATGTAATTCTGGCAGAAGTTGGTTTTTCCCCTTCCAAAACTAAACTATTTAGATCTATTAATAGACAGAGTCTCTAGATTTGTGTTTTTTTTGGATTAGATGTTTAGTGTTGTTTTGGAGGGGAAAAATGTGTCTTATAATCAGATGAATATGGCACTTGAAAGAGTTTTGCTTTTGCAAATGTCAACAAGATGCCTCAATTATAAATTGAAAAACTTCAGTGAAATAAGGTTGGCAACATCAACGTGTGAAGCAGTGGTCTGTGTCTCATAAGTTTGAAACTTTTCTGGCTCTGATTCATGAAAGATCCTTTACAAAATTTTCCCATTTTACTGTAAATTTATCTTAAAAGACTACTAATGAGCTTTGTACACACTGAATAGAGCTGTTTATGCATTTCGAAAATCCCTTGTCTAAAGTCAGTAACTTTATTGACCTAAAACTTATATATGAGCCGCGACACAACAAAACCAACAAAGTGACATGTGCGTCCAGCGAAGACTCAGATCAGCCTGGGCATCCGCCCAGTCTGATCAGAGTCTTGGCTGTCCGCAATGAGATAGCTTAGACCCTTAGCTAGCCTTTAAGCACAAAGCAGAAACTCTGATCAGACTGGGTGGATGCCCAGGCTGATCTAAGTCTGCACGGGTCACACATGCCACTTTGTTGGTTTTCTCGTGTCGTGGCTCATATAAGTTATATACCGGCATCCAAAATGCTTTGAGGATTGTTATATTTTTGAATACTTATAAGCTATACACATTCAAAATGTGTGTGGAGGATTTTGACATTCGTTTGCATACATTTATATTCATATCTGACAGATTGCATTTTCAAAGTGATTTTGAAACGCTAAATTGATGTTTATTGTTGGTGTATGGGTATATCTCTATGTTCTTCTGCCATTCTCCCAAAGAGAAAAAAACTTTTGGAACTTCTTGGTAGCTTCTCTGGACAAACAAAACCCTTCCAAAATAGGGCCTGCTCTTTAAGGAAAGAATTTACGGTACTCCTAGGGGAGCAAATTCTTTCCCTTGAGAGTTGACCCTCATTTAGAAATGAGGCAGAACTGAAAATGGCACAGTTGCTTGCCCTGGAAGTGGACCTGTTCACCTACTGGCACATGTTCTAAACAGAGAATTAAATTACTTGAGAATAATAATAGGTTTGAGAAAATCACTCTTTTCCATTGTATGAATTTCAGGTAGCGTCTCACTTATAATTCGAGAAGAGCATGGTATACTCACTTAACTTCTAATTATAAGGGAGATTATGCCATAGATCTGTTATCATAGCAACTATGGAGATACCAACTGTTGTGCTTAGTACCTTGGCTGAATGACGTCTCGATGATGTCACTTAGACATCAATATGAATTCTAAGTTGCTATGGTAACAGCTGTATGATGTTATTTGTCCCGTAGCATGGAAAACAATGTATGGCATGCTCTACCAATTTTTCAATGACATTTCAAACTGAAATTCTTTCAACAGGAACTTCAGATTTTCTCGAACAAACTAATTATTCTCAGGTCATTTAATTCCATGTTTCTAATGGAATGGCTCATTCTCTCTTTCAGGACATATTTATCGAAGTACAAGCATTCTGTATAGAGTTCAGTAGGATACGAGAAGCAGCGGGACTGTTTCGCCTCCTCAAGTCCCTGGACAGTGAAGACCCTAAGGCTGTGCAGCAGGGAAAAGTTTGAGACTGGTGAAAAATTCTGGATTAAGGACTGAGAGAATTGAAAATTTCAGAAAACAAGACATCCTGGGCCAAGTTGTTAAAAAACTAACAACATTGTTAGTTAACAAGAAGTTAAATTATTATGTCCCCCCACCAAAGGTGAGGGGGGACATATTGTTTTCAGTGCAGTTCCCGGTGCGTCGGCGTCGGCGTCAGCGTCGGCGTCCCACTCTTGTATGCGCTATATCTCTAGAACCAATTGATGGGATTTCACCAAACTTGCATGTATATATCATTGGGACAAGGTTAAGAGCTGATTAGATTTTGGTGACCTTGACCTCATTTTCAAGGTCACAGGAAAACTTAAATGGCGTGAAAATTTCTTGTATGCACAATATCTCCTGAACCAATGGATGGAATTTCACTAAACTTGCATGGATGTATCATTGGGACAAGCTCAAGAGCTGATTATATTTTGGTGACCTTGACCTCATTTTCAAGGTTACAGGAGGACTTAAATGGCGTGAAAAATTCTGGTATGCACAATATCTCCTGAACTGATGGGTGGAATTTCACAACACTTGCATGGATATATCATTTGGACAATTTTAAGAGCTGATTATATTTTGGTGACCTTGACCTCATTTTCAAGGTCACTATAGGACTTAGCTGACAATTTCTTGTACCCACGATATCGCTTGAACCAATGGATGGAATTTCACCAAACTTGCATGGATACATCATTGGGACAGGTTTAAGAGCTGAGAAGATTTTGGTGACCTTGACCTCATTTTCAAGGTCACTGAAGAACTTAGATGACAATTTCTTGTAACCACTATATCTCCTGAACCAATGGATGGAATTTCACCAAACTTGCAGAGATACATCATTAGAACAAGCTTAAGCGCTGATTAGATTTTGGTGACCTTGACCTCATTTTCAAGGTCACTGCAGGACTTAGATGACAGTTTCTTGTACCGATGATATCTCTTGAACCAATGGATAGAATTTCACCAAACTTGCATGGATACATCATTGGGACAGGTTTAAGAGCCTATTTGATCTTGGTGACCTTGACCTCATTTGCAAGGTTACTGGGGGGGGGGTGCTTAGATGACAATTTCTTGTACCCACTATATCTCTTGAACCAATTGATGGATTTCACCAAAACTTGCATGGATACATCATTGGGACAAGTGTAAGATCTGATTAAATTTTGGTGACTTGACCTCATTTTCAAGGTCACTTGGGGACTTTGATGACAATTTCTTGTACTCACTATATCTCCTGAAACAGTGGATGGAATTTCACCAAACTTGTATGGATACATCATTGGGTCAACTTTCAGAGCTGATTAGATTTTGGTGACCTCGACTTCATTTGCAAGGACATAGTCATCTATGAAGGATATCTTTAGAACCAGTGAATGGATTCTCCAAACTTGCCTAGTATTTTAATTGCACAGGTTTTTTATTCATAAGGGGGGATTGGAAATGGGCTGGTGGGGGGACATCAGTTTTTTCTGAAAAACATTTCTAGTTTTCAAATGTATTATACGAAAAGACAATGCCAATTTTTAGCTGAAAAATGTGAGGAGCTTTTGCAGTGCATCACAATTTTTCAGCAAAAATTTACTGCAATAAATTTTGTAAAATTAAAATCTTAAAAAGTTCCTTCAAGAGCAGAGAATACATACAGAAGTTTGAACATGGGCCAGACTACGTAGTTTCGGCTAATAAAGCCTCGTCAGTGAGTACTGTAAATGTAACTGTAAATGTAACAAATTGTCGACTAAAGGCTTGTTAAACTAACAATGCTTTAAAACAACCAGGCCATGATGTGGGTTGATTTTGAGGATATTTATGAGATGATTTCTGCTTATACTCCAGGAAAACACATGTTGTGACCCCCATTAGAACTGCCTGTGACCCCCATTAGAACTGCCTCATTGAGATGGTTCTAATGACGGGTCGCAACGTGTTTTGGGTAAGAAATATGATTATCCCAGAAGTATCCTATAACCCCATCAGCATATCTTGACTTGCTGGAATCAAAGATTCGAGCCATAGGTTATAAGAGTCCATGAAAATGCATAATGTTTGCTGATCATATAGAATAAGATTGGCTGACTTTTGCCATGTTAGATGGTTATTTGACAGAAGTTAAACAGAACAAATCTAGAAAAAGCCACATTACCATATATGTTCAATTAAATAACATCCTAGAAAAAAGATTAGAAGGCCACTATTATAACAATTTAAGTTTGAAATTGTTGAAGCTTAAAAGGATAGTGTTAGTGCCAACAGATGTTTATATGTATGAAACTACTCCTTGGGACTTCAGATGGATTCATGATTTGAGCCGCAACGCAAGAAAACCAACAGTGTGGTTGTGCGCCCAGCGCAGATTCAGATCAGCCTGGGCATCCGCCCAGTCTGATCAGACTCTCGCTTTGCGCTTAAAGGGTAGCTAAGGGTCTAAGCTACCTCCATGCGGACAGCGAAGATTCTGATCAGACTGGGCCGATGCCCAGGCTGATCTGAGTCTGCGCTGGGCGCACAACCACATTGTTGGTTTTCTCGTGTCGCGGCTCATTTATAGCTGCATCATAGTTTGAGCCAGATTACAAGATTACATGAATATTTGGCCGGGCCCGCCATTTTAGTTTTAGATAAGGCTTTGGAGCAACTTGAGTTCGAGTCATTGAGGTTTGACTGTAGGTACATGCACTTTATAGAATAAATGCATTTAAGGTGTAGGGATACTTTTTCAGGGGAAACAACTGATATTTCTTGTCTCTTCTCAATAGAATCAATTCTTAAAGCAAAGATTTTGCTCCCTTAGGAAAAAATTCACTCCTGTAAGAGTAGACTTAATTTTGGAAAGGCGAAATCTAGGGAAGCAAAAAGGAAGTCTAGATGGTTGCTCCCCTTTTATAAGATGGAAATACATGGAGGTGTACCCATACACTTGAAGTTATTATGACTTATTTTCTAGAAATTTCGTTAATGTGCTTTCAGTAGGTTGAACAAAGAAAATAAATGTGTTAAGTATGAAGTATAGAACTGGAAATTCTTTTATATTTGTCTCAAATGCTACAGGAAGGCTACAGGAAGCAGGTGCAATGTAGCCATCCAGGTTTCCATTGGTTTATCCAAGTGTTCATACTTTTGTCAGTTTGCACAGCTGTCAAGAGTCACATCAACGGTTGTGTAGCCTCATTTTGAGTACAGTAGGGTATTAAGTTTTAGATTGCTATGAAAAAATAGAGGATCCTACACTAGTGGTCATTTTATATGAAATTTATGAAACAAGCCTTTGGCGAGTTTCATAAATTTCATATGAAATGACTACGGGTGTAGGATTCTGTTTATCATATGACCCTTTATAGTGGGATTTTAACGCCTTCAAACTTAACATTGTTTCAGTAAGAAAATGCACTGTTGACACGGAAGTTGTCAATGACGTTACATGTACGCGCCAGAGTGTTATTACACATATGGTCATACGATTTTTATGACACAACGTTATCCACTGAATAATAACCATGTCATATGATAAATAAATTATCTGACCCTTTAAGGCAGTTACACCAGCCTAAGAAGCCATAACTTCCATAAAGTTGGACACATACACCAGTTTTTTCAAACAATAAAGACAAGGAGTATGCTACTATGTTCTGTGAGCAGGGCCTGACTAATTCATTGTGTGGCTGTCCGGGACAAGTTAAAATTTTTGCTGGACAGGTAAAAAATTTTCTTACTTGCCCAGAAAAATGTATAAGGTATAAAGGTAAACCCTGAGAATTTCAGCATTTTGTAGCAGACACTTTGTAGCAGACAAGTAGATCAACTTTTAATTTGTCAGGCCCTGTGTGAGTGATTTAGATCTTTGACTTCCAAATATGGAGGTCACTTGATTTGTTCTGTAACCGTTTCACATGCCTTAAAAAAATGAAGAAAGATATAGAAATGAAGAAAGATGTAGAAATGAAGAAAGATGTAGAAGTGGTTTAGCTGGATTGAGTCTTGTTTCTAGAAATTCAGGACAAACCAGGTAAAAATGCCCCTTGAAATAGCTGGATGGATGACTTGGCGATTTTACGTCCTTTTCAACAGTATTTCAATCATATCAGGACAATGGGAGGGTAATAATGAAAAGCTGTGTGCATTGGAACTCCGTTTACAGTTGAAAAGATACCCGCCTCAAGTGGGTGTCAAACCACGGACCGCTAGATCAGTAGGCCAGCGCTTAACCCACTTGGCTACTTGGGCTCCTTGAAAAGCTACTGAAAAATTAATTTTATTGACATATTGTTGGAGATATGAAAATCCAAGCTCAGATGATGACGGTAAAAATACTAGAAAGTAGATTCCGTCCTAAGTAAGACAATTTCCTGTCAAGCATTCCTGATAGGCTTTCAAAGTGACATAGCAGGTATCATATTGCAGTGTTGGAGGCCTTTGCAAGGAGGAAGGAGCTTCATTTTACTGTTAAGCAAAAATGAAGCTAAATGCTAGGACTGAACCAGAAATATGATTAAATCCTCAGGGTCAGGCTGCTCAAAGCATAATAGTCTTTATTCATATTTTTGTGTCAGCCCTAGCATTAAGCTCCATTTCTGATAAACAGTAAGACTCACTCGTGACACTTGTTATAGAAAACTGGTAGACTATAAGGGTTTGGTTTTTGTGAACACTGTATCTGGGTATTGTGTTTAGTATTGGAGATCATGCACGTATCAATGTGCTTTTCCAGAGGGCCATGGCCAGACAACCTGAGAAAATCCCATGGGAATTAAAACATGGGAATTAGACCAAAAGTTTGCTGGACAGGATGGGGATTGGGATTCATTTAAGAAATGAATTTCATTTTTTCGATGTTTATGGAAGTATGAACACAATGGGTCACATGCAAAGTAAGTGACGCCCGAAAGAGGCATTCACATTAACTTTGCCTGGACCCATAGTGCTCATATTCAGCTGAACTTCAGAAAAATGAAATTTATCGCTTATAATTACATTGAATTTTAAAATTATTTTGAGCATCATTTTCAATTTTTAAGAGCAACATTTGTAAAATTGTCATGAACCAACAGGCAAGCCACTTTTGCTAAATGACCGTCATCATGACGTGACGTCCAACAGAATGTTATGACGGCCAATGTGGTCTTTTGTTTACGTGATATTATGTACCAACGATGTCGTGAGACCAACTGGTGTTCTAGAAAGTATGAGCTCTGTTTCTACAAAATAGAGTCATCTAAGGAAAAACAAAGGAAATGTAATTATTACTGATTTATCTCTTGGTTCCACATCTTTCAGAGGGAGGCAATGAAAAGTATGTACAACCCAAACCTAAATGGCTTTTCTCCCTATGTAGAATTTTATGTATCTGCATAGGAAAATGGCTTGTCTGAAATAGGTCTAATATTGAATTGATGTCTCGATGTCAGATGGAAATGCTTTCTTCTCAGTTGAATTTCTTTAATATGCATACCCCTAAATATAGCAGTAACATAGATTTTGA
Organism: Ctena decussata; assembly: GCA_963989385.1. Lineage (NCBI taxonomy): Eukaryota > Metazoa > Mollusca > Bivalvia > Lucinida > Lucinidae > Ctena > Ctena decussata. Next base: position 33,089,213 of record OZ022508.1, on the reverse strand, counting down.
AGCTGTGTATAGGTTCAACTGAAAGGTATTACAGGGTGTCAGGGCATGAAAAACTAAAAGTTTGCCTACCTACTTGTCGCATGAATATAACACCCTCATTAAGGTTCATCATCATATTTCAATTCTCATATCGACGTTACCCCCGCACCTCAGCGGAACGTATCCATAGCCGCAGTAACGGGGCGCCGAGCGTCCGTCCATCTCATTAAGGTTTCAAATCCTCATTTAATATATACACCGGTAGATTTTATACGAATTTGTGAGAATGCGAAATAAATTTTAAGTTGCCTAGCTAAATCATTTATTTGTCCTGGGCAGCCTGAAGCCTGAACACACATTTGCCAGACCCTGAAAATGACAGGCATAAAGAGGTCATAACCTACAATTAAACAGTTCAGTCTCAGTATGCTAAATTTTGCAGTAAAGGGAGTTATCTAAATTATATGAGCCGCGACACGACAAAACCAACAATGTGGTTGTGCACCCTGGGCAGACTCAGATCATCCTGGGCATTGGCTCAGTCCGATCAGCCTACTCACTAAGTGCTTAAAGGGTAGCTAAGGGTCTAAGCTACCTTCATGCGGACAGCGAAGACTCTGATCAGACTGGGCGGATGCCCAGGCTGATCTGAGTCTGCGCTGGGGGCACAACCACAGTGTTGGATTTGTCGTGTGGCGGCTCATATTTATTTATGGTAGATTACTGAGTTATTTCCCTTCCACTATCTTCATCCACTGGACTGGACAGAAATTAAGTAATTTTACTGTGTCATGATATGCAAAAGTTATAAAAAATTTCATCTTCACAAGTAAATTGCTTTTAAATTCTCATATCAAATTAAAAGTAAAATTGGATTATGTTTATCAGAAGGTTAAAGATACTAGATTTCGAAAGAATTTGAATTATTCAATGTGCTCTTTTATGATAAAACAATATTCTTAAGAAACATCTTAAGGGAGATATACTGGGCTTAAACTTGGGGCATTATTGAACAGGTGACAGTAGAAACACTTTCCAAAAGAGGGTAAAAAACAAGAACATGTAAATGAGCACATCTCAAGAAAATGGGCCTTACAATATATGCAGACAGCAAAGACTGATCAGACTGTGCATCTGCAAAGAATGATCAGAGTCTTGACTGTCTACCCTAACAATTGAGCCGCCACACGAGAATACCAACAAAGTGGTTTTGTGCCTTGTGCAGACTTGGATCAGCCTGGGCATCCACACAGTCTGATCAGACTCTAAAGGGTATCTAAGGGTCTAAGCTACCTCCATGTGGACAGCGAAGACTCTGATCAGACTGGGTGGATGCCCAGGCTGATCTGAGTCTGCCCTGGGCGCACAATCACTTTGTTGGTTTTGTCTTGTTGTGGCTCAATTATGGTCTTGAGGAATCTGTATAATAGAAAATGAATAAGTTCTTAGTAGGTAGATTCCTTTGAAGCAAGGAATACACCAAAGAAATGAAAATTGCCGATTCTTTTTGATCATGTCAGTTGATGACAGCTTTATGGTTGAAGTAATAGTTATAACATGGTTTGTCCACCTGTACGAGGAGATAATCCACAAGCTTTAGCGAGTGGATTGTCTCCCGTATAGGTGGACAAACCATGGTATAACTATTTTTTTACCACACTTACCAGTGTAGACCTTGCTCACTGCAAAATATTTTGTGCTAAAGTTGGCGTTTTCTGGTAAAGGTGGTATTAAACTACCTGTTTTTCTCTGGTAATGAAAATGTGAAATGTAAAGTTAATCCTTTTTGACCTCCCATTATGCATAAGAACCTAACAAGATATTTATTTAAAGGTCATAAATTATGAATTGTGCCACTTTGCAAAATCCTTTGCCAACCCAGTTAATCCCTATTGGGAGTGTTCCTGCTGTGTATCATGTAGGGTTAATGTCTATCACAGACGTTTTTAACCTTAACCTTCAAGAGAGGTATATGGGGAACAAAATAGACAAATTCAAAAATCCACCTATTGATTTTAGAAATATCATGATACCATGGGTACAACGAACTGTCACGTTGACAGGATCAGCACCAAAATCAATTTGCAAACCCCCATCCCCACCCTCAAATCAGTTTCATGGAGACATATACCAGTAATTATCAATCTAATGCTTTAAGGACACATGAGTTTTATTTTGAAAAGCCCCAACTGCCAATCCAAATTAATCCATATGGGGAGTTTTCCAGCTGTGTAATATGTAGTTAATGTCTGTCAGAGATAGCTTTAGATTTTAAACAGGTACGACTTAAATGAGCAGCGACACAAGAAGACCAACAAAGTGGTTGTGCGCCCAGGGCAGACTCAGCTCGGCATGGGCATCCACCCAGTCTGATCAGAGTCTTTGCTGTCTGCATGGAGGTAGCTTAAGACCCTTAGCTACCCTTTAAGGGCTGTGCGAAGAGTTTGATCAGACTTGGGGATGCCCTTGGCTGATCTGGGTCTGCATTGGGGGGCACAACCACTTTGTTGGTTTTCTCGTGTTGCAGCGCAAATGATATAATGCTGTTTTTACATAGGGAGGTAATTTTAGTGTCTGCTTGCTACCCTGGGCAATGAAACTCTTCCAAAAGGGAGCTCACTTTTAAAAGAAAGAATTTGCTCAATCTTTTCTTGAAGAGTTGTTCCTCACTGAGAAGGAGGCAGACATAAACCTGAGTTTCTTTATTCTGAGGGACACTGGAGAATCTTAAAACTCAGATGGGCCTGAACGTACTGTTTGCGCATATATGCAGGCTGAGCTGAATCTTGGCTGTTTGTGCATGTCATAAGACATTGAAGAGGGGGTGGGCTAATGGGCATACTTATGCATCTTAATTATGTGTTAGTTTACTTTCAAACTTCATCAGTCAATCATTATCATGAATACATATGAGCCGCGACAGGACAAAACTAACAATGTGGCATGTGCACCTAGGGAAGACTCAGATCAGCCTGGGCATCCACCCAGTCTGATCAGAGTCTTGGTTGTGCACTTAAGCGATAGCTAAGGATCCAAGCTACCTCCATAACGACAACGAAGACTCTGATCAGTCTGGGCGGATGCCCAGGCTGATCTGAGTCTCCGCTTGGTGCACATGCCACTTTGTCGTTTTTCTCGTTTCACTCATGTGAGTCAGAAATGTTTATGTTTCTACAACATGTGTGACAAAACTAGGCAAACATCACAGCCCAAAATGTCACCTTACTTGACATCAGGAAAATGTAACATTTACTGTCTCTGATACTATGGTTTATCGCATTGGCCATTCCATTCTGGTCCTTCTTGTAGCCTTTCTTACAAGACATGCCAATAGAATGAAATGAGCTGCAATACGACACAACCAACAAAGTGGCATCTGCGCCAAGGGAAGACTCAGATCATCCCTGGCATCTGCCCAGTCCGATCAGTCTCTTTATTGTGCACTTAAAAGATAGCTGAGGACCTGAGCTAGCTCAGAGCGGACAGTCAAGACTCTGATCAGACTGGGCGGATGCCCAGGCTAATCTGAATCTTCACATGCGCACATGCCACAAAGTTGGTTTTGTCATGTCGCAGCTCATTTAACATTGTAACTCTTAATGCAGCAGAAATTGAAATCAGAGTAGATTTGCCCCCTGATCTAAATCTACAGTTTACCCTCTGTTCTTTGCATTCTCAATATGACTATTAGTATGGATTGGATGAGACATTTCTTGAAGTCTTGCAGACGTAAATTTTGTCGTCTGCTTTTCTTGCTCTTTCAGGATTAAGCACGCAACACGCTACCAAGTGGAGCCTGATGGGTAGGCCTGATACATACACGATTTTCTTGGGAATGTAAACCTAGTGGGGGTAGTGTGTATTTGCAGATTCCTGCTCCACCTTTTCTTCCCCATTGGTCCACACTTATTCTCAGTCGACAAAGCCCAGTCGACTCCATGGGCCACCAACTTCACAAGTCAAGGGTACTTAGTCCACTTTGTTCCTTACGTACATAAGGAACAAAGTGGACTTAGTACCCTAGGTGTAGTGAAGATGTGGGCCCACGAGGTTTGCAAGAAGTTGCCAAGCCTACCTTGTGGGTCAAAACAATTGACATGAAATTTCGTTTTTAAACCCTCTTATCAAAAGTTTGTCTCAACAGGGTGTTCAACATTCCATACGTTATTATGTGAGGATTTCGCTACTGAAATTATCAGTAAAACGTAACATTTTTGGTCAGATGTCACGTAACACAAATACATATACCCCTTTCACTTGAAGCAATATGCCAAAACGTATCCTTTTAAGTATTTGAAGAAATATACGGACCCACATTTACCCTAAATATTTGGACACTCCAACTATTTCTATAATGTAGTTTTCCACCTTAACCCAAAGCGCCAAAAATTATAATTGTTGAATTGGCAAACAGTGTAGATCCAGATGAGGTGGCTCATAATGAGCCACCTCATCTGAATCTATACTGTTTGCCTTTTAGTGTCCAAATTCTCAATATGAAATCGCTTGGACGAATATTTTTTTGAAATTCCGCAGACGTAAATTTTGTCGTCTGCTTTTTGGCGCATTAAGGGTTGATGGATACTCTCCAATTTTCAGTTTTGCTTCCCTTATCAATGGTTGGGCGGGAAGGGGGTGGGGGTCAGCTCTAAAAGGAAAGACTTTGCTCCACTGATTTGGTGTTTGGCCATACAGGCTGCCGGGGTATATATACCTAACTCTGTGCTTCTAAATAGTATAACTTGAAAGCTCAGTAAACATGTGACAAACAAGTTACCCAGACCAGCCTGCCTGTGAAGAAGTCCAGCACCAGACCTAAATTACTTCAGGAGCAAAGTTTCTAACTGAAACTTGCTTCCAAGTATTTTACGATTCAGTGCTGGGCTGCCTGATGCGATAATGTACGGTCTGGTCAGTCTATGCAATCTATAAGATCAGTAAAGCGAACATTGAAGGGTCTGATCAGACTGCGCGGATGCGCTGGCTGATCTGATCCTTTGAACAATGGTCCCCTATGTTCAGAGGTTACCATTTCCTAGTGACTGGCTCATAGACTGCAGACGCTTTCCACACCCACCTGTGAATTCCAACTATATAGACTAGTTGCTTTGGATACCTTGCAGCCAGGGGTGGTCCACTTGAGTTTTGCCAAGTCACGCCTAGCTGGTCATTCAGTCACTTAATCCAAAAGGGCCTCTTTTAGACTTTCTATTCACGTGATACGAAAGTTGTTTAGCATTAAGTTTGATTGCATAAACAAGAAAGATCAAAAGGACTCTCCTCTTTGAATTGGAGAGGGGACAGACAGACTCGGTGCCAGGAATGCAACAATGGTTTCGTTCGGTTGATCCTCCTGTGGAACATTGTTGTGAGAATTGGACAAAAAATATACCACGTCAGTTTGTTATTTCGTTTTATTTCATACTCAGTATATCAAAATAAGTTACTTAGTTACTTGGCACTTGATTTCCACATGAAGAAGAAAGTTGATAAATAAGACAACACCAAACACGAAATTAAATGATCTTAGAATATAAATAAGTTACATGTATTTGAGGACATTTTAAGTTTTCACTTCGAACTTCGCTCGTCATTGCACTAGCACGGGTACTAACAACGGTTTGTATATCATGCCGTTACGGGTATGGATGACGTCATAACTTTGTTGTCACAGAAACGAGAGGTTTCTTTGGCAACACAGGCGCCGTTAGGACGTCACCCACAGCAGCAAGGACGCTAGGATGTCATCCATAGTAGCAAGTATACATGTTATTCGCAATGACAAAAATTTGAGCCGCGACACGAGAAAACAAACAAAGTGGTTGTGCGTAAAGCACAGACTCAGATCAGCCTGGTCCTTCGCCCAGTCTAATCCGAGTCTTTGTTTGCGCTTAGAGGGTAGCTAAGGGTCTATGCTAATTCCATGCGGACAGTGAAGACTGATCAGACTGGGCGAATGTCCAGGCTGATCTGAGTCTTCGCTGGGCGCACAACCACTTTGTTCGTTTTCTCGTGTCGCGGAGCAAATGAAGAACGCATAAAAATCTTCTCAAAGCCGTAACAGCGTGTTTGACTTATAATTAGGAACACCGGCAATGCCAGGTCTGCTGATTCTTGTCAACTGTCTTTTGAACGTCACACACAGTCTTCGAGTTTGATACCTCAGAAATTACAATATGCCAACTTCAGTAGTAAATTATAAGTTATCTATAGTGTTGTGTACACTTTAACATAGCACCATTTATCTTGTAATGGAATCTCCCGCCATTGTCTCGTTCTTGAGGACTGCCATCTTTGTTTACACACCAACACCTGAAACATAGCATAGAAGACAAACTATGATTTATAATAATGAAGAAAAAAAAAAAAACAACAAAAAAACGAAAAAAAAAACGTTACATCTCTGAAAACCTGCCTCAGCGAGCACGCACCGAAAATGAGTTTTATGACGTCGTTTCGACTTCAGTGCGACGTCATTCCACCGCACTAATGTTGATACGACGTCATTTCTGTTATGTGCGTCCTCGAATTTGCGATATATGCGATCCGCAGTCGCTTAGACAAGAATGCACAAATGCATTAGTTTTACGAGACACGACGATCTGCGAACGCTCGCTCGTGGTCATGAATATGCTGACTCGGTTGAACATGCACGTTTTGCGAGCGCCCGCAGACAGATTTCTCAGGCTCACGATTTAGCTCTCAGGCCTATCGCAAAGGCCGACGTGATCGAAGATAATCTTTTTCATGACGAAACCACAATAATTTTTTTTATTCATGCATAGTGTCATACCAAAACAGAGTACCCTCACTGACCGCCGTACATACAATATACCAGTAGAAAGGAAACCCATGAAACCGTAGAACATAAATTTGTTTAAAGCAAAAGAAAATAAGAAAAATAAATAAATAAAAACTAGAAATGTTTTTCTGAGAAAAACTGATGTCCCCCACCAGCCCATTTCCCATCCCCTCTAATGAATAAAAAGCCTGAACAGGTAAAATATTTAAGCAAGTTTGGAGAAATCCGTCCACTGGTTCTAAAAATATCCTACATAGATGACTATGACCTTGAAAATGAGGCCAAGGTCACCAAAACCTTATCACCTCTTAAACTTGTCCGAATGATGTATCCATGCAAGTTTGGTGAAATTCCATCCATTGGTTCAAGAGATATCAGTGGTACAAGAAATTGTCATCTAAGTCCTCAAGTGACCTTGAAAATGAGGTCAAGGTCACCAAAACCTTATCACCTCTTAAACTTGTCCCAATGATGTATCCATGCAAGTTTGGTGAAATTCCATCCATTGGTTCAAGAGATATCAAGTGACCTTGAAAATGAGGTCAAGGTCACCAAAACCTATCAGCAATTAAACTTGTCCCAATAATGTATCCATGCATGTTTGGTGAAATTCCATCCATTGGTCCACTGGATATAGTGAGTACAAGAAATTGACATCCAAGTCCTCCAGTGACCTTGAAAAGGTCACCAAAATCTGATCACCTCTTGAACCTGTCCCAATGATGCATCCATGCAAGTTTGGTGAAATTCCATCCATTGGTTTCATCTGGCAGAAAACTCGTTACGGTGTAAAATCGATAACTCTGTACTACCTGTAAATTTTAGCCCTTGGCCATAAATAAGATTGCTTCCCTTTCCAGTGTTTTAATGGTTAATAGAGAGAACTTAGAAAATTTTCGACCAAGCTTCGAATCAATAGTTGGCAAAATTAGGCGTTCAGGGAAGAAATTTCCCAATTAGCTATGTATGTATAAAATACATCATTGTAATCAGTGGAATAACAGCTTCTAGCTCATACGTTATAATAGATTCGCAAATGTTAATTTATATGTGTTATTTAGGTCCAAAACGAAGATTCGCGTAATTTGAATGAATTGTGTTCAGAAACTTATGGTTTATAGAAAGAAAACTATGGGCTCTGATGGAAGAAACTTCTCATTGGCACATTTCTATGAGTTTTATACCAGATTAAAGAGCTTGAAATGCTCTTTCGTGCTAGACGTTATAATTTAATATCGGAAAATATATTAAATAAGAAAATTTAATTTATTTATGAGCTTCTATATATTTCCCTATTAAACTGAGAACCGCATACAGGTAACCGCTTATCTCCGGCCCTCTTGGAGATTATCGGAAAATCCCGTCACTATAACGAGAATTCTTCCCTATGAAGAGATATCACTGGTACAAGAAATTGTCAACTAAGTTCTCCAGTGACCTTGAAAATGAGGCCAAAGTCACCAAAACCTTATCATCTCTTAAACTTGTCCCAATGATGTTTCCATGCCAGTTTGGTGAAATTCCATCGGTTCAGGAGATATAGTGGGTACAAGAAATTGTCATCTAAGTCCTCCAGTGACCTTGAAAATGAGGTCAAGGTCACCAAAATTTAATCAGCTCTTAAACATGTTCCAATGATGTATCCATGCAAGTTTGGTGAAATTCCATCCATTCGTTCAAGAGATATTGTGCACGCAAGAAATCTGTGACAGGGACACCGACGCCCGGGATCCGAACTGAAAACCATATGCCCCCCTCACCTTTGGTGGGGGGACATAAAAATAAAACACTGCTCAAGGATATTGCTACTTCGGTATCAGTTAATAACGCTTTCCACTGCATCATACAGAAGATGGCTTAGCAGTAGCGATGCAGCCCATGCACGGGGTCTCTCCGATCCCACTGAAAATACGAATCGGTACGTATAGGGTGGTAATATAGCCCCTGTAATGCAGCGGTCGTTACAGTGTCGTAGCCTTTAACGGTAACTTTCATGATATTTCAGAAATAAATTTCATTTTTTCGATGTTCATGGAAATATGAACACAATGGGTCGCGTGCAAAGTAATACAATGGGTCGCGTGCAAAGTAAGTAACTTTGCACGGAACCCATGGCGTTCATACTTTCATGAACTTTCGAAAAATGAAATTTCTTTTATATTTATACTATGTTTTCACATCAATTTTATTACTAATTTTTGACAAATTTAACGCCAAGGAAAGGACAAGGAATAGATAATAAACAACGTGTTTGGGTATGACGTTCAACAGCCTTCACTATGACGACGTATATCGAATGTTACGTCGGCCAATCAACTACTTAAATTGTCCGTGACGTCGCCTACGCGTAAAGTCGCATGAACGAGTGTTGTTCATGGATGTATGAACAGCGTCAGCCCAATATAGGTTCATCTATGTCGACGAGTGTAAATATAAGTTTATAAAAAATCTCTACGGGATAGAAATGTTGTTAAATTTCCGTTTATCATGATAAGAAAGTAAACAAATCAGTGTACTGTTTGCCAAGTCAAATCAAACTGACCGACAAATGATTGAAATATATTACGTCTAACGTCCAAATTTATCATTATTAATTCTTCTGTAAGTCTTCATGATATCATTGAATACACTTTTCGGTGTGAACAATCGATTGCTTTCAAACTACTGGTGTTCAAAGTATGCGACATTAGGGGAATACGCCATCACACCAATTTGTTCAGATTTTTTTTTGCACAGTTTAAAAAAAAAAACGAAAAAAGACAAACAGGTTGAAAATAACTCACCTTTCCACACGCGCTCACAAACAGTACATTAATAATGATTAAATATTCAATCACTGTTGAGTTTGATCAAATATTTTAAGCGGTTAATATGCTTGGGCTTTAACTGAACAGAACGGGGATGAAATCTTGTCAGAGCCTGAAAGCTTAATTTCTAATTCTTGTCATTTCGTTTATAATCTGAGACGCATTAACGACTGTCGTTGTAGCTCTTTTCCATCTTTTTCCAATGTACGGCACGGGTCCCTACTGATTCTGCTATGGCTCCAGCAAATATTCAGGAAAAGCAACTCTGCCATTTTGAGTTTTGGCTCTCCTTTCTAAATGGGTCAAATATCAAACTGGGTAGATTTTGTTCCCCCAGGACCAAATCCTCTTTCGTTATGAAGAGACTCCCGTTTTGGAAGAGCCTTCTCCGTCCATGGATGCAAGCAAGAAGCCCCAATATTAAAATATTACTAAACGGCATAAAGTGCAGAGTGCTCTGGTCCAGAAGTCCAAAATCAAAATTTTACGAAACGGCATAAAGTGCAGAGTGCTCTGGTCCACGGATGGTCCTTATACCATACTAGCCCATACAAGCATACATATATACGAACGACATACTTAATAACGCCTGCTTTGCTGTTGTGAAATATTTCGCTTCTGACCACAAATTCGGTATGTTGTTTAAATCCGCTCAAGGCCAGTTACCATATTAGCAACTGTGAGGTGTCAATGACGCTCGTTTGGCGCCAGCAAAGCACTGGTCAGCCAAAATATGTACCCTGTATCATACTAATCACCCCTTTGATCCATGGACAGTCTTGTAACACCCAATAAACCTCTAAGCACTGACCAAACTATCAACTTTCCTATCAGTTTACATGGTTTTAGAATTACTTTTGGATTAGCGTTGTCAACATTGGTAATATAAATCCCAGTGTTTATGGGATCTGTATACAAGTTTATCAAATTTACCAATCTCTTGCTTTGAAATCGTTGGACACAGCAAAGGTGGTCTGGTCACTTAAGGTGACTATCCTCGGATGACCCGTATATTGTCGGACAAGTTTCTAAAGCATGGCAGTTCTACCTAAATGGCTTGTGAAACTGTCGTTTTTTTATGCAGTGCTCAGCATATAATTTCTCCATTTTTTTTAAATTTCAAGACACCCAATAGACACAAAACGTTGAATTAACACTGAACAACGTTGCTTCAACGTCTAAATGTTTTGTGATCGATGGGCTGCAAATTGTGCCGGTGTGTAGCTCGGGGTACTTTCATGAATTCGGAGATGATAAAATGCGCACACATTCTGGTCCTTTGCGATCATTGGGCTCATTCTGAGTTAGTTTGAAAACAGAGTTCCGCTGAAGCCGGTGCAATGGGTGTGGACAGTCTTGTAACACAACATAACTGGACATTAACAGATTCAATCATTATCAAGCCGAGTGTGATTTTTTTAGTTGTTTTGATGTCTGTGTTCATTTCCTCCATATGGCGTTCCTTTAGAATTTAAACAGTTTGAAAGCCTAGAGATTACATTCCATAGTCGTCTTTGCCATTCTTCTTAGTGGTTAGGTAGGTCGTTATTTTTGGTCTGGTTAAACAAGGTGTTGTACATGTATTGTTTTTGTATATAGTATAATGCTGTATGTACGTAATTATGTCTGTGGATGGACAAGGTTGTTGATGCCAATTATGATCCTACCTTTGCAAAAAGCATTGCTTTGGTCCAAAAGTGCCATCTTCATTACAGTTCGGAGAGAAACCATAGCGACTAGAGAGCATTGATTGGACCCAACAGTTACTTAACATCTGGGGCTCGAGCCACTGAACGTCAACTGCAAAATATATAAGTTGCATATTAAGCAGTTGGCTCAGTGCAGTAAATGCAATGAATGTACATGGGGAAATGACAATGCAAATTTGCATTGACATTTTCCCCATATATATTCTTTGCATTCATTTTTTTCTTTTTCTAATTATTGTTGCTATTATTGTTAACTACTAAAAGATTTTTATTTATATAATTATCTTTTACAATCTTATTGCTGTTGCTGTTGTTGTTTTAATTGGTTACATACTATACAAATGAATTACCTTTTTATTCTAGGAAAGAGCCTGTCACGTCACGATTCTTGGAATTAATATATTTAAGACAATGACCGAAGATACCAAGATTTTTTTGTGAGATGTTGAAAGAAAATGTGCAACAGACACAACTATCATTTACAAGTTTTCTAATTATGTTTGTTTATTGCTTTGTGTACTGTATGGACATGAGCCTTCAAGTTCTTTGCCAAAATGCCCAAAATGTTTGTTTGGTGTAAGGCTACTACTTCTTTACAGGTAGAATCTTGTCAAGAAACTGACCTTTAGGGTTTTTTGTAAATGCATTCCCAAACTGTAATCGTAGCTTATACTTCTCCGCTATAGGTCCAACCCCAGGACTAGCTCCGTTCAGGTTGCCATCTTTCTTGTACCTCTCATATTTGTCTAGAAGCATTTTGTCTAGCGGAAGTAGATATCTCCCAGTATTTTGTTTCCATAAAGCTACAGGAAGTAGTCTCTTTTCATAAGGCTTCAGATATTTTGCAAACGGCTGTGGTGGAGGGGGTAGATAAGGCAGATGGGGTATTTTGTACTTCCATGATGGTTTTTGTTCGGATTCCTCGGCGTTTATGGCATTGGTCTCACCTGTTTAAAACCTGTATATTATTGCTGAATCAGTAGAAACAAAGAACAGTTTCTCTCGGAAAAGATGCTGATTATGAGCAGAGATAGTATTTATAGTCAGGAAACAACTAAGATTTTCATTTTAGAGTTATCAGATTTGGAGACATAGATGAACATCATAACCAAATGCAGACGACAAAATTTACATGATCTGCAAAATTTCATAAATGTTTCATCCAAGCTGTATAATATTGAAACTTCAAAAACTAGAGGGCAAACTGTGTAGATCCAGATGATATCCAGATGAAGCGGCTCATTATGACTCGCCTCAACTGGATCTATGCTGTTCACAATTGTGTGGCTTGTTAAATGTGAACTTCAAACCCAGCCAGGCCCAGAGGTTATAAAACTTGAGTACATTCTCAAACTCAAAATAAAGCACACTGATTGGCTGCTTCCGAGCACATGCTCGGAAGCAGCCAACCAGTGTCCTTTATTTTTAGTTTGAGATTATTCTCAAGATTTATAATCTCGAACCCTGCTTTTGTAAGTGAAACAGAACGATGTATGAAATTAGAGCAGAATCAAATATAATTGATAGGATTATTTTTTTATAAATTTACAAAAAATTTCTTGTTTCTTTTCTCAGAACTATACAGATTTTGCCGTTGCACTATTATCTTCAAAATTTTCAATCAGCACAGTATTTTCAGGACTATATTCTCCAGTTTCTAGAATGGCAAAGTCTAAGTCTTCATGAAATTTCATGTGTGTAATGGTTGGTGTGGTAGATTTACTAGGCAAAGGGTTAAAGGTCAGCAGTTTAGTCGTAGATGTTCTTTTGCTACTGGGCCCTGCAATGACAGAATAAACCAGAACCCAAGATCCTGTTAGTGCCACCGGAAGTGAAATAGGCGTCTACACAACTCAAACAAATCTACACCATGAACATTTTCGTCATCTACTTTACCAAATTCTTGCATAAATTTCCATTTTCCAAACGTTTCGATAGACATATAGGAGGACAATGTTGTTCTGGGTCTTTAGCGGTTTTTATGTTTACACGGCGACACATGTTGCATAATACGTGTCATGCCATAAGTGTCACCATGTAAACGCCCGAAAACCTGTGTTGCATGATACACATTTGTTGCATGCAACACATCTAGTCGCGCAAACATAACCTGTGTACTTGTGACTAACATGAAACTTACATTAAACAGGTGTCAGTCAATCATTTTTGTCACAAGTAGGTTATGCAGCATGTAGCATGTGTCGCCGTGTAAACCCACAATTAGTTTTGACTGGATGCAAGTGATCATTAGGGTACTGATGTGTATGATACAAGGTACCGAGAATACTTTCTGTAGTTTTTTTCTCTTTTTCTTTGTAAGAAATAGGGATCTTACACGAGTGGTCATTTCGTATGAAAGGACCTCTGACGGTTGTAATGTAAATTTGCCTATAAAAATAGTCAAAATTAAATTTTTGATATCCCAAAGAATTTCTCTTGAAATTTGTTGCTCTCAACTTCCCCTAACTGGCCATGAATTTAATTTTTGATTATTTTGCACATAGACTTCAATTTTTGGTGGAAAAAGCCAAATTTTGTAATTAAACGTAATGGAAATAGGAAAAGATTTTTAAAGATATTTTTCCCCCCGTGCCTCAGCTAGCCACTTTGCATGTATGTGTGTACTATCATAATACACATTATATGTGAGTGGCTTGCTGAGGCACGGGGGGAAACGATAGTCTACAGCTGAAAAACTGAAAAAGTGGGTGGGGTACTTACACCCTTTATATCTAAAAATAGGCTAAAGTCCTTAGTACTGAAAAAATATTGCATAATATCAGTAACAGTAGAGTGTATGTCAGTTTTAGCATAGTTATCAATTAAGATTTCGATATCTTAGAAAACCAAATAAATGGACTTATTTTCAGAGACTGAAAAATTAACATACCCCTCTTGATAAAATTGGTCTATGTTAGTCTAGAGGCATGATCATTTTTCAAAATCACTGTTAAAATGTCTTTATAGTATACAAGGCTAATATTAATGCCAAATATTTCAACTTTTGTTGCCCGAGGAAGGTGCAGTAATTTGTCGAAAAATGGGCAAATATGCATTGATACTGTCAGAGGTCCTTTATGAAACGAGCCTTCGGCTAGTTTCATAAATTTCATATGAAATGACCACGAGTGTAAGATTCTGTTTATCATGACCCTTAAAATGGGATCTTAAAGCCTTCAAACTGAACGTTATTTCATATGAAAACGCATTGTTGACATGGACCTTGTCAATGACCTTGCGTGTACGCGCCAAAGTGTTATTACACGTGTGGTCATACGATTTTTATGACACGACGTTATCCACTGAATAACAGCGACGTCATATATGATAAATGGCTTTATTATAATGTGAAACATTGCCGACGTCAGCACTGATGGCCATGCATCAATATGTTCGTTTTGCTTAAAAGGAAGTTGCAATCGCGCTGTCTGTACATATACTACTCAGCACTAGAATGAGGAACAGCCTCGCAATTTCGAAACAAGATTTATGATACATAGTATACTTTTTTGAGCAACATAAGAGCTGTACACAAATATCATCAGTCATTTACTGGTCTTTGATGATGAGACTAAGATTAAGTCCCGCCTTTAGTTGCTCTGTGCTAAGTTAAGTACCCGGATGGCACACAAACTCAAACCTAAACCCCGTACCTACCGTTCACTGATACAAAGTTCTTGTTATATTTTGACAGACTGTGATTCCTTTAGAATTAACTTTGTTCAACGTTATGTAGCAGCATCGATGGACTTCGACCTCTTGAAACGCTGTGAGCCGCGGTGCCTACTCAAGTCATGTTTTTATTGTTTTATCCCCTATAATTGATCGAGCAGATGCTTTTGCCAGAGAAACTGCAAATCCATCTCAGACTGACACTTTCTGACTGTCAGGTGGTAAAAGTGCAGCCTGATAAGGAATTGAGTAAAGCGAATGGTTTGGACAATACCCACAACAGAGTCAGAAATATTTAAAGGCGTAAGTTCGAATGCATAGAAATAAGGTAAGGTAAGAATACACAGAAATAAGGTAAGAGAAAAACTTTGTTGCCGCTTACCTTCAAAACCTTCATTAACGTCCACGGTGTTTTCTTCTGAAAAACGAAAAAATAGACAAAAAGATAAAAATATTTCAATGAAAAACATAATTTATCATATGACGTGGCATCTGAGAGTGCAATAAAGCCATGCATTAAAAACGATAATCCACTAGTGGATTAAATATGCAAATTACGCCGTAACGTTATGCCTTGACTTCCATAAAACGTAGCGTTTTCTTCTGGCGAAATCGTGACGTTTTAGTGCAAAATTTGCTAATAAAATGCGATTTTAGTGTCATATGATAAATAGAATCTTGCATTCGTGCTCCTGTATTATTGAATTTATTGAACTCGTTGGTGAAAACGATAAGATGCTTGGCATAGCCTCGCATCTTATCTTTTTCCCCAACTCGTTCAATAAATTCAATAATACATGAGCACTCATGTAAGATCCTCTCTGTAACGGCGCTACTTATTGCGACAGAAGTACCAGAGCAAATTAAGTGAATTCAGATCATGGTGTCTGGGTAAAACTCCTTGTTTTCCCGCCATACTTATTATCAAGGAAAACAACTTTTATAACTTCCTTATTGCTAAAACCTTCCAAAAGGCGGCCTATAAACAAAATGTGCACACAGGGGGAGCGGCCGTGATCAAGTGGTTTACACGCTGAACTATCAATCCAGGGGTTGCAGGTTTGTTCCCCCTATTCCGGTCTTTCGGATGGGACTTTTAACCGAAGTCCCTGCCTCCGTATTAACCCATTCCATGCGGGATACCCCTTTAGGGGTGTCTGGGCAAACAGTTTGGATCCAGATCAGGCCCCACAAACGTAGGGCCTGATCTGAGATCCAAACTGTTTGCTGCCTAGATATCATTTCTACAAGTTAGTTAGACCAATACTGTCAAAATATTCTTGATTTTTGATGCAGACGACAATTTCAGCAGACGACATAAAATACCCAGAATGCAATGGTTTACCTACAATCCGAGTTCGCCCACTCACTCAAATATGCACAGGACATATAATCTAACAGGATACGTGTCAGAATGTAATCAGATCAACCTCAAAACAACGGAATAACGAGCAAACAACGTTAAAGCAGCATCATACCCACGTCTGTTCAACGTCATGATCGGCACGCAACGTTAAGAGAACGCTGTATCCACGTAAATCAAAATCATGACGGACATGCAACGTTAAGCCAACACTTTACCCACGCCGATTTCATGCCGATGCAACGTCATGACGGACACACAAAGTTGATTCAACGTCATGACCGGTACGCAAAGTTGAAGTAGATCCATTTCAAAATGACAGGCACAAGTCACTGAAGCAGCAGTGTTTAAAAGTCATGACGAGTACACAACGTTAAAGCAAAATCCTATTTATGCCGATTAACGTCTTGACAAGCATGAAAAAATAAAGCAGAACCGTCGCTTCAAGACGGGAACACAACATTGCAGCACACTGTATCAGCCTCGGTTCAACGTCATGATCAATGAGATGCAACGTCGAAGCAACACCCTTTCCACTTCCATAAAGTTTTGACAGGCACAACACGGCGTTGACAATGCTGACAGCCTGACATTTAAAATGTTATATAATTGTTAATGCAACGCTCCCAGCGGGCATGACATTATAATGACGTCGTACAACCGTCGATGCGACGTAATGACGTCGCATCGACGTCAGTACGACGTCATGTGTCGTACTACCGTCGATGCGACGTAATGACGTCGCATCGACGTCAGGTCGCATCGACGTCAGTACGACGTCATGTGACTGCTGGGGTTATGGCATTGCAGCAAAAATGATACAACCCCGGTCATATGACGTTGCGGTCCGACAACATTGTGTGCAGGCCTGCTGGTTTTCTACTCCACTTACCTTCTAGTTCTCTGGCTTGTCTTGGTGCCGGTGCGGCTTGTGGTACAGGGCCTGGTGGGATGTTGACCGGCGGAGCTGCTGGTTGGGGCGGCTGGGCACCAGACCCTTGCTTGGATGCATCTACAGGTGGTGACTGGATATTTCTCTTGCTAAAGAATAATTTGAACGTCAGTCAACTCTCGATACCTCGAAGTCGAAGTTCATGTATAGCTACTGATATCTCAAAGTAAATTTTCTGATCTCAGAAAATTTACTTTGAGATACCAGTATAATTTGGGTTATCCGGAGTTGAAATGTATAGAAAATAAGAAATGTGTCCATTTACTATATTCTTTGATATAAGAGCATTCTTTGAGACATCAGAGTTTGGATAATGTAAGCCAACTGTATTAGGTTCCTAATCTTAGAGACGTTTTATTTGAAGTTATTATTATTATTTAATATTTGTTTTTATGTGATAATGTTTTGCTATGAATGTGTTTTTTGGGATCTGACTTACCTGACTCACCGAAGCAATTTAATGAGATCCACAGCCTTTAAAAAACAAACGGTAACGATTGTCTCCAATCTTAAAACACCACACACATTCACACACTTGTTGAACCTATACTCTTGGTTTAGCTGTCAGTTCAGAATCTCATCTTATTTTGTATCGTTATGAAACTTGCCGACTTTTCTTTAAAATAGCACAATTTCTTTTAACTTTTATTACGAGAAGAGAGAAACCAAAGAGAAAAGTTAGGTGTGCAAGTAACACAAGGGAGTGTTCGTAAATATCTAGAACATCCATATTACCTTTCATCCTTGGCAATATCTCTTTTGCTGAGATCATCGTCATCATCATAATTGTCTTCATCGTCATCGTCGTCCTGCCTTTTTCTTCTTTCTATGTCCTCATCATCGTCATCTTCTTCTTCTTCATCGTCGTCGTCGTCGTCATCTTCGTCACGTCTTTTTCGACTCACTATTTCATCGTCATAACCCTCATCATCATCATCGTCGTCGTCATCATCGCGTTTTTGTAGGCTAATCTTTTCATCGTCGTCGTCGTCCTCATCGTCTTCAAAATTAGCTTGTCTTTTGCTGGCTCTCAAATCGTCCATATCATCCTCATCAGTATCATCGTCAAGATCGCGCTTTCTTCTGGAGAAATCGTCATCTTCATCATCTTCATCGTCGTCATCCTCGTCGTCGTCATCGTCATCACGTTTTACTCTAGACTTTTCGCCAGCACTGTTGTAGATAACCTCATCATCACCAATGTTGCGTTTTTGCACCAAAAGGTTGTCTAATTCCGCAAGAAGCTCATCATTTAGCTCCTGTTGCCTCTCAACATCGTCATCTGCCAGCTCATCATTTCGCCTTTCTCGTCCAAAATCTTCCGTCGCTTTACTGTCATCATTATTTACTTCATTATCATTATCTCTCTTGAGTAATTCACTATTCGATTCCCCAACATCTTCATTATTTTGGAGTTCATCATTTAGGATGCCTGTTTCTCGAGGAGCGTTTTTGTGCAATTCAGTTTGAACAACATCAGGATCTTTCAAATCCTCCCCATCGTGAGTGGGGGCAGATAGTGAGTCAGGCACAGCTAACACTGCTATCAAAGTCAAACTTACTGTAACGAACAATTCTTTCTCGCTGAAAAACATTTTAGTTTTATTTATTTTTTACAAGAGCTGTCAAATCAAAGATGGCGTCGATTTGTTGTCATATGCGATAAGCTTACGTCACGATTTCTACAAATGACGTCACTGGTCGATATTTGACACGTTCCCGCTGTTTGGCATAATTGAACAATTAAACTTCATTGATTATTTAAATTGGTCATATGTATGAACCGGCCAAGATTTAAAGAACTAAATGTGTGCTTTTTTGGACGGACACTCGGCGCCAGGTGTGTGCAACTATGGTTACGTACCGCTGAGCCACTTGGGGAACGTCGATAGGAGAATTGAACCTTAAGCTTCATGTATTTCATTGGCAAAAAATATGAAAGATGATGCGTTTATTTCTTTTCCCGATAGCCAAACAGAGAGGAACTTCTGAAAATGCTTACTTTCCATGAATATTTGGGTCGCGTCAAGATAGAAAGGTCTCTCACACATAATTTACGTACCAAAAGACTCAGATCAGCCTGTGCATTTTGAAGTCAAATCTTCGAATTTAAATCCCTATGAATTTGCATAGTGGTACAAGCTGATCCGAGTCTGCGTTCGTGCACGCACGAAGACACAGTTTCTCTGAGTTGAACAGAGTTCCCATTACTTTAAGTTGCACTGTTTTGATTAAACAGGCATTTTAAAACTGGCCAGAGCTTGGGTTGTCATGGCTGTTGTCCATTGGGCTCAGGATAATGACTGACCACAAGTCATCCAACTTTTTTGTTATTGAAAGGAGAAAAATCATACATTTTTTTTGTGCAGAGCCAAGACTCAGATCAACCTGTGCTGGTCGATCAGGGTCTCTGCTTTTACTTTACAATTATATTCATAATTATCTTCAGAGTCATGCGAACAGGGAAGACTTTAATTAGACTGCGCGGATGCGCAGTCTGATAAGAGTCTTTGCTGTTCACAAATGATAACAGTCACTTTTTCTCCTGATTTGACGCAAATGATAGCGCATCCTTAACATATAATTAGAGGCTCGGGTTAAATATGCCCGCTAAATAGGAATATTTTACTGTAATTAAGGACAAAAACAGTTCCAGTCAATTTCATTTTTACCATGGCTGCTATTCAGCTAATGCTTTTTCTGACAGAACATCTTAATCATTTTAATCATAAAAATCAAGGTCATCAATTTCTTGTACGACTCGATCATACAAGATCCTAGCACTTTTGTTTTCCATGATCTATGAAGAAACACGTTAAAAATGTTTTAAACTGATTCATTTCTACTTCTTTTCAGGGTCTGGTATATGTGTTTATGTATGTCTGTATGTTTAACGTTTATGTATGTCTGTATGTTTAACTGGCAGGGCCGCGTAGCGCAATCGGTAGGGCCCAAGGTCACGAGATGACTATGTTTTGAAATTGGCTTGTCTGCGCCACATTACCTGAACAAAATTTTAGATTGTTACGAAAGTACCATGAAATCATTAACAGGAGAATGCAAAAAGTTGATTAGGTTGTTGCTGACCTACATACTATTTTCAGTGCCATGGCATGACTTAGCATGTTTAAAACTGGTTTGCCAGCTTACAATTTCCACACGTTGGATTCTTACTAAACTTATATGGAATCACAAACAACAGAAAACGCAGATTAGATTGGGTTTTGGTGACCTTGATCCAATTTTCAAGCTCACAGAAGGTCTAAATATGGATTGTCTGCTACCTATCTTACGAAGCAAATGTCGAATCCTTATCAAACTAGCACAGACTCATCAACAGAAGAAGATATACAAAGCTGGATAGGTTTTGGAGGCCTTGATCCTATTACTAAGGTCACAGGGGGACTTAGAATATTGAATTTCCCTTTTATCTACACTATCTCTTGAACAGAGAATAGATTGCATCGAAATATCATTCAGATAAGCCAAAGCACTGATTACATTTGATGACCTTAACGCCCTTTCCATTTCATGGTCACTGGAGGAATTTTCCTAGAATGAAATAGCTCTTGACCCATCTGATTTGGGCAAAACATTTCTGGTTATTTTATTGGTCGACTTTGACATGACTTTAAATCACTAATATCACTATATAATGTGGATATAATATCAGTTAAATGCGTAACACAGGGTATAAACCAGTACGCCAATTTTCGCTTCCTACAGAGACTGTCCGTCATATTTGGCTTCCGCCGAGACTGTCCGCGAACTCTTCCTTCCTGCAGGGACTACTGTCCTCGAAAAACGGCTTCCTGCCGAGACTGTCCGCGTGACTCTGCTTCCTGCAGAGACTCTCAGCAGGAAGCAGAATCACGCGGACAGTTTCTGCAGGAAGCCATTTATCATGTGCAGCATTCTCGGCAGGAAGCAAGAGAACGCGGACAGTCTCGGCGGAAGCCAAATATGATGTACAGTCTCTGCAGGAAGCGAAAATTAGCGGAATCGATTATACCCTGTGGTAAATGTGGTATCACACTATCGACCTATATCACAAACCAGTCCGCGAATTTTCGCTTCCTGCAGAGACTGTCCATCATATCTGGCTTCCGCTGAGACTGTCCGCGATCTCTTTCTTCCTGCAGGGTGTACCGTCCTCGAAAAATGGCTTCCTGTCGAGACTGTCCGCATGCCTCTGCTTCCTGTCGAGTGCCACGGCAGGAAGCAGAAGCACGCGGAGTCTGCAGGAAGCCATTTGTCATGTACAGAAGTCTCAGCAGGAAGCAAGAGATCGCGGACAGTCTCGACGGAAGCCAAATATGACGGACAATCTCTGCAGGAAGCGAGAATCGTTTTTGGGCAACGACAAAGCCATTTTCCAGTCTCACGCAGTACAATCTTTAGGCCCAAAATTTACGGGCGTTGAAAGAATTAGCCGAACTTCCGGGTAAGTGAGGCTACAAAATTTATGTAAACAAATCGAGGATTGATTTAGCTGCACGGTAAAACTTATATTTTACACACTTCCTAGGGGAAACATTGCATGTCCGTGTGTGCAGTCTAAAGTAAATCGATGTGACTTGTCAATGACGTCGATGAGAGAGTATAAGATCCCACAGTTTTATTGAGTAAACTGTCGAAAAAATTGAGTCGAAGCCGTGGTTGCCGCCTGTCCTGTCAAGTGACATCAAGATATGACGTATTCCAACATTCTGTATTCTCCGTGTTCTACATTCTTAATCCATTATCAGTTTTGTGCAATAAACAGTAAACGAACATGAAGTGACGTTATAAAATACAGTGCCGTCAATTTGTTTGGTATAAGCGATTTTATGGGCGGTGATGAATGGTGTACGACATGGTTTACGCGGAGGTTGCTTAGAATGTCTCAGTGTCAGCAGACATTCTGGGTCTAGTTGTTCAAAACATCGTTAGCTAGAAATGCCATTAGTGGTCAGGACTTCTCTGCCGCGGGGGTCTGGTTATCAGCATTTAACAATGTTACCTGTACGGGTAAAGGTGTGAAAATTTAGTCAACCGGTCAGTGGACCAGAATTAACAGTTATGATGATTTTATTGGCTGACAGGAGGTGTTGACACTATGAGATCAAGAGACAGAATGACACTGTGGAAGTTGATCCTCCTTATATAGTTCCATCTCTGTCTTTAAGTCATGCAGTGATTATAGGATAAAATACAGCGACTTTTAAATAAAAGAATGAGAGCTATGCTCTCCTTTTGTCATCACAAATTTCAATTTTTATAACGCTTCATTTAAAAATTTCTTGGCTAACGCCATCCTTTGTTTCAAATAGGTTTTTAACAGCCTATACTGAAACAACAACAAAGACAAATACTTTACCTCTGTATTGGCCATCATGAGTATTTTTGGTCACCTTCGCCGAGATCCAGGAAAAATTATAAAATATGCCAGCTCAGCTGTCATCCGTCTAAATTTTAACGACTGAAACCTTTGAAACAACTAGGAGCCCCGGTAGCTAGAAGCCTCGGTAGCTCGGTACGTTAAGCGCTGGCCTACTGACCTAGCGGGAATATTTTCAATCGTAAACGGGGTTCCCATGCACACAACATTCCATTATCACCTGCCCATTGTCCTGATATGACTGTAGGACGTAAAAAGGACGTAAAATCGCAAGCCATCCATCCATATATCCGACACAATTGGCCGATAGTAACCAAATTCCATACGGTGTATTCATGGGTTGAATGAAACAAAATATGTAAAAAACAATTCTTTTAGCATGATCAATATGGCCACCATCCCCATACATGGTTAAAACATTTAAAACCTTTTTAAGATCTAATAGATTGATGGCCTCGAAACTTCGTTCGTTCCATTGAGTACTCGAGTACTACAAAGCATGTCCAAATGATGACCTTGGGTCGATCAGGACCTTTCTCGGCAAGGGTAAATTGGAAAAGGCTACATTTACATGAAGTTGTTTGATACCTCATCTGCATAATCGAGTAAAATTATAACAATTCTAAAGCTTGATTTTATACCAGATCACATAGCATTGTGCAAATGATAACTTTCTAAAAACGATGTAATGAAATAAAGGCTAAGAATAACTTCTTAATCTTTTCCACCCTTGACCTACTTGCCAACCGATCTTATAGCCTTTTCCCCGCTTGCCCTCAATATGGCCACCCATCCCGTTAACTGGTTAAAAAACTAAACCCGGTACTGAGTATGTGACCGGCGACACGAGAAAACCAATAAAGTTGGGCATCCGCCCAGTCTTATGAGAGTCTTGGCAGTGCGCTTTAAGGGCAGTTAAGGGTCTAAGGTACCTCCGTGCGGACAGCGAAGACTGATCAGACTGAGTGAATGCCCATGTTGATCTGAGTCTGCGCTGGGCGCACAACACTTTGTTGGTTTTCTCGTGTCGCCGCTCATATGTTGTTTTACACGTGTGAACATTACTACAATTTTGTTACATTTTAAGAAGAGTAACATGAGAACTTTCTGTGCTTAGTTTGCCACTATATAGGTAAAGCTTGAACAGACCTGGTCTTATATAAAACTTTTCTGTATTCTTTGAACCGTGGCAGTATATCTGGTCATGACGTGAACATGTGTTTTCACTTTATTATTTGACCATGGCATATCTTAATTTTCATACATTGTATAAAAATGCTATTTTCTCTAGTCACAACATTTTAACCGGTGACACGAATTTCAACTCCGAAAATGTTGGCCTAGCTATAGCCTCACCGTCCAAGATATGCCCTAGCAATGTTTGCCTTTAATCCTTTCTGAGGCCTTTAGCTGTTTTGGGGGAATTTCCGCTATACATATCAAGAAAATATCCAAACTAAGCAAAACTTACCTTGCTTTTAGACAACGTCCAGCTTTCCAAACTTTTTAATCGAAAATAACGTTACTAGTGTCAGTCGTTCACACGAGACTTGTGACATTTACTAATTTGTAACAGACTCGCCGTTTGCACGAGACAAGAGATTACCATAATGATTATTAAATTCTAGTCTATTTTATATGTAGTAAAGACTGCACTTAGTTTAATCTAAAACAATAAATGCGAATGTATATTTGTGTTTTTCTGAAGCCATTTGGGAATCTCCGTCGAAAAAACGGCCGTACTTCTACCTCACCTTTACGGTTTGGGCTTAAAGATTGTACTGCGTGAGTCTGACAGTGGATGATCACAGCGCGTAGGTATTAACGAATATGCTTCGGCTCAGTTCCAAATACCGCCAGGTAAAATAATCCGTCATCATTACGAAGAGATTTGCTTACAGATTAGCTAAATCCGTTGATTTGTGAGGAGAAAATGCATGACCAAGAATGCCGAATGGAACACCACGTCTGTTGATCTTTGTTATTTTTGGAACGAGAACGTATTTTTTCGTTCCAAAGCACTCGATCTTTTAGCAAACATGTCGCCATTTTTGCTGACTTGCTTATCATTCTTAGTCGGCTAAATGCATTCACAGAATAGCTTGGTGTATTTGCATTAGCTATCGGGGTGAATGCATTTGCCTCAGTAATTTGTCATCTCCAAGTCAATGATATTCTGTGTAAAGTTGGCACGGGGTTTTGAGTATGGTATATGGTATTTGAATCCCATGCTTGGCATTACCCAGCATGACACAAAGTAGCATGGTGCTAATTCCATGCACTGTATACTATTCCCATATATGGTGAATGGCTAGTAGGAAATTCGCCATTCCATTAAATCCATCCAAATTATGATATTCGAATCCCAAGCGTAGTATTGCCCAGCATGGTATTGGCCAGCTTCAGGTTCGCCATTCGACGAATCCCTTGCATGATATTTGAGTCTCATGCATGGTATTGCTCAGCATGGTACAGGCTAATATGGGGTTCGCCTTTCGACTTAATGCTTGGCATCTGAATCCCAACCAAAATAATGCACAGCAACGTATTGGCTTGCACCGAAGAATCCCATCTACGGTATTCGTATCCCATGCACAGTATTGCTCTCGAATGGAATTGGCTAGCATGGATTTCGCTGTTCGACGAATCCCATGCATAGTATTCGAGTCCCAAGCATGGTACTGCTCGGCATGGTCCTGGCAAGTATTAGGATATGCCATTCGAAGAATTCCATTCATGGTGATAT
Source organism: Ctena decussata (assembly GCA_963989385.1). Taxonomy (NCBI): domain Eukaryota; kingdom Metazoa; phylum Mollusca; class Bivalvia; order Lucinida; family Lucinidae; genus Ctena; species Ctena decussata. The sequence continues at coordinate 33,063,803 of OZ022508.1, read as the reverse complement.
AACGCATGCGGGGTGCAATTCGACGAATCCCATGCATGATATTCGAGTCCCAGTTTAAGCATGAGTTTGCTCAACATGGTCCCATGCATGGTAGTGGCTGGCATACGGGTTGCAGTTCGATGAATCACATGCTTAGCATTGCGCAGCAAGGTATTAGCTAACACTGAGTTGATAAAATTCCAAGTATAAGGTGCATGGTATTCGAATTTCATTCATGGTATTGCCCAGCAGGGTAAGTAAGATGGCCTTCGCCCTTTGACGACTTCCGCGCCTGGTGTTGGGTTGCTTTGGCTTCGGCATTTGACGCATCACAAAAATGCTAATACCCAGCATTGACTAGCATGGAGTCGAATACGATGGATGGGATTCGACAAATAGCAAACTCAGTTCTAGCCAATATAATATTGGACAACACCTTGCATGGGATTCGTCAGATTTGATCCCCATGCTAGCCAATATCATGCTCGCTCATACCTTTCATAGAATTTATCTAATGGCGCACCCCATGCTAGCCAGTTTCATTCTGGGAAATACCATGCATGGGACCTGAAGACCATGTATGGGATTCATCCAATGGCGAATCCCATGGTAGCCAAGGTTATGCTTGGCAATATCATGCATGGGATTTGAATGCCATCACGAGAGTTGTCGAATGACGAATCCCATGCTAGCCATTAACATATTGGACAAGACCATGTGCAGATTCCACACATCAGATTCGTCGAAAGGCGAGCTCTATGCTAGCGAATATCATACTGAACAACGCAATGCATACGATTTGTCGAATAGCAAGCCCAATGCTAACCAGTACCATGATGGACAATACAGTGCATGGGATTCGAATACCATGCATGGGATTCGCTGAATACCAAACACCATGATAGCCAAAACCATGCTAGGCAATACTACCCATGGGATTCACATACCATGCATGGATTTTATCGAGTGGTGAAACCCAGGCTAGCCAAAACCATACACGTGATTCGTCGAATTGCGCACCCCATGCTGGGCATTAACATACATGGGATTCGATGGCCATATTCCAGACTCCATACCCCTGTCAGCTTCACACACGTATACTCCCTCATACCTGTCTCCCCTGTTTTCGAAGAGAGGTGAAAATGAAGACAGCAGAGTTACTTACCCTGAAAGAGTACTCGTTCACTTTAAGGCATGCAAATATTTTGACACAGCTGCCTATATCTTGGTTGTTGTTTTACTGCCAAAACGAAATACGGAAGCCACTCTGTAACTGAACATGTCTTAAGGCAAATGAGCTACACTGCTCAGTCGTACTGTTAAGCTCATGTACAATCCTGCTGTTTACATGTTTTACTCATGTACAATCTGGCAAAGGAATTCTATTCTATTCTTTTCTATCCCATAACCTCACAAGGTCGTTGGGCACCACAATTTACTTCAAAAGAATCTCTTCCCACCTAGTCTTGTTTTCAGTTGCCCGAGTTGAGCTGGCATAATCCATCCCTTTAGTACTGTCTTCCCACCTCTTTTTATGTCTACCTCTTCTTCTTTTTCCTATCACTGTGTTGCTGTGGGCTTTATGTATGAGTATTCCTTGGCCTTTCCCCAGTGAAAGGCCAAGGAATACTCATGCATAAAGCTCACATCATTTGGTTTCCCAAAACATACTACGAATGTTTTCAAGCAAGTCTGGTAAGAGGATCCTAGCGGTGTCGATAAACTCCGGAAGAAATTTGGTAAAAAATTGAGCCATGACACGAGAAAACCAACAAAGTGGTTGTGCGCCCAGCGCAAACTCAGATCAGCCTGGGCATCCGCCCAGTCCGATCAGATTCTTCGCTAAGCGCTTAAAGGGTAGCTAAGGGTCGAAGCTACCTCCGTGCGGACTGCAAAGACTCTGATCAGACTGGGCGGATGCCCAGGCTGATCTGAGTCTGCGCTGGGCGCACAGCCACTTTGTTGGTTTTCTCGTGTCGCGGCTCAAATATGCTTTGTAGTCAAGTGCACACTTCAGAAACACAGAAATCGTTCAAGAACTTCAGTTTTATAGCTTTTTAGATGCAACGATAAAACCTGCAAGTAGATGAATTTCAAGCATTTGATATTTTGGTGCTATTGAGATGGTATGCAATGAAGCTATTAGAAAGTTGAATAGTAGCAATGCTGGCAGTCTAGAACAGCTGTTTAAATCTTACAAAATTGAGAGAACTGTTTAGAACCACTTCCCCAGGCGCCCACAGCGTTGAAACGTCATGTAGTTTTCGGGTATAAAAGTTTAAAAGATACTAATTCCAAACTGAGATTCGCGAGTAACCTATATTCATGAAATTGACTTTGACATTTCCCGTTCAGGAATTCCTATTTTCTGGTCATGAAATCGTCCCAACTGTTTATGTTAATGTTTCATATCGCCATCACGTTATGCTTCATACTTCAGTCCTCTGTTGCAGTCTTGTGGCAAATATACATGTTATGGTTTACTTTTGAAAATGAATGGCTAGCCATCTCTAATGAGCATGATGGATACTTGTTGCCATGTCAGACCGAAAAAGAGGTCGGAAACTCAAAGTTTTGCAAAGTTTGCATCAAAACTAACAAACTCAAGTCGATTTAAACTAGCCATAAACTATAATTCCAATGTGCAAGTATGTCAGTATCGCGATTTTGCCTGCCAAAGAGTTTACTATTTTTCTTAAATGTTTTCTTTTACATAAAGCCAATTTTTTATCAACTTGAGAGAGGGGTCCAAATCACGAGCTGCCGCTGCTGTCCCCAACAGCAGCTGCTGATCTCCCAACAGCAGCTGCTACTGCGACAATAGCTGCTGCTGAGGATTTCTCTGTAAATTATAGTTTTTGACTAAAATTCATGCAGGAAAGTATGTGTGAAGCCGTCATACTCTAATATATTGCAAATTCTACCTAAAGAACGATTGCTACATGCCTGGATTTGAAACAAAAACAAAAATGCCAATCTATTGATATTTGAGAGTGCAGCTGCATGTATAGAAAGTGTGAGACATTAGCAGTTCTCGTTCATTTTACAAGTATTCGCTTTATTAAAAAAATGCCAACGCTCATTAGGCATACCGTTTAAAAGACATATTTATGTGTAGGGAAAGAGTTTTTTGTGTGTTTTTAATCAGCTAAGTGCTTGGGTGAAGCATTAATGCTAAACAATATCTTGCAATGATTTATGGTATTTATACACAAGAAAATACTGAAAAAATACGGAGAGTCAAACATCATGTAACATTTTCAGTAGTGTTGTCATTGGGTTTTTGCAAATTTCAAACTGTAAATTCTTCAGTGAAAAGGGTTTATCCTACCATCGGTTGTCTCCTCACAGCAGGCACACAGAGTTGAAGCAACTCTGACTCAACGTTGATTCCACGTCGTGACATTGAATCAAGGTTGTGTCAATGTTGATTTAACGCGAGGTGCCCAGCTAACGAGGAGCCCCGGTAGCTCAGTGGGTTAAGCGCTGGCCTACTGATCTAGCGGTCGCGGGTTCGAGCCCCGCCAGAGGCGGAGTTCTTTCCATCGCAAACGGGATTCCATTGCACACAGCCTTTCATTATCACAAGCCCATCGTCCTGATATGACTGAAATACTGTTGAAAAGAACGTAAAATCGCAAGTCTTCCATCCATCCATCCCAGCTAACGCTTTTCTGTCCAGTCGGAACGTATAGGGAAGCTAAATGCAGCGAGTTGGATTCACGGCATATATTTCATTTATTTTTTCTTCTTTCTTCTTGCGATAAATACACGTAACACAGACCAAGGATTGATTCGGAGACAAGCCTTAGAATGTTCGAATGGGTCATCTGCTTAAGAAATGACATTTTCAGGTTATATTTTTTATTCTTTTCTCACTTTTTTCTCAGAAAAGACCTGCGATTTTACGATCTGTTCAACAGGTTTCAGTCATACATGTACATGTATCCGGTCGATGGGAGGGTGATGATGATAGGTTGTGGGCTATGGAACCCCGTTTACGATTAAAAAGACTTTTTTTGCGAGAACTTAGACGTTGAAACTATGTCGCCTGATCATGTCCAACTGGCCAGAGCTCACAGTTGTAAGAGTTTGATTTTGAGAGAGTCTTTATTTAAAGATTGACAATTATAAGCAATTCCAGCAATGCACCATGTCAACTAGACTATGAAGCTTTCTTAAGGGTTCTTGAGGTATATGATAATATAGTCCGCAACACATTTTGTCCATCCGCCAGTCTATGCGTCCGTCTGTCACCAGCGGATTTCCTTTATCTTACGTAAGTAATATAAGATAGATATCACTGAAATTCTATGGGGTGCCGGTTAACTAAACTCCGTTCATTAATTCTGAAACTGGTTTTTTCGCTGCTCATACTTTTATAATCAAATCAACCCACGTAAGACTATGCATAGTGATAAAGCTCGACTTCCGCCGATTTCTCATTAAGGTCTCATGTATCTTAGCCTGGCGCCCGATGCTGCAGTTACGTGCACGAAACAGCAAATTTCAAAAACCTGTCCGCAAACTAAGACCATTTGATGAAAATTGACAGCCTAAAGTCATACATATTCAGATACATTCCACGTGGGTTTCACGCTGGTCATTTGGGTAATAACTGTGGTACCCAGTCCGCCAACCTAGTCTCTAGACACACCCTGCCCCAACTTCTTTTCAACAAACTATTCACTCGATTATTCTACCACTCCGACCTCTACCCTGCGACACGAACATATATATATGCAAGAAGACCTTTATAGAAGGAAGAATAAATAAATACATTAATATTTGCAGGGATGTTTACAGGCCTGAAGTTCGCTTCTGAGTCGGATGATACAACTGTCCCGTTGTTTATATGTAGATCTATACTACTTTTGATAGTTTCCTGAGAAAATATGACACAAACAAATACAAGTATTCAAAATAAGGTAAAGAAACTGGATCTGATTTTTAATCCTAAAATCCTAAAACTGAAAAATGTAGCTCAAGTAGTTACTTGGTATTTTTCCACTAAAGACGATTTCCTTTACTGGCTCCCGTCGAGCGATTCAATATAAACAGAAGCGGGATAGTGAACGGAAAACCACTCATGTACATTGTATTTTTACCAATTAATTCAAGTTTATGAAATCGAAAGTAGTTCAATTTAGTTGCCGACTAAAATGACCCAAATGATTTTTAAAACATTTTTATATGAAACTCAAAACATTTTAAAACATTTTTATATGAAACTCAAGGAAGTATTACATAATTAAACCTGGAAAATAGCGGTCATTTACAATGACGAACCTGTAGTGATAAGCTTGCAGCGATACCCCTCCACAAACTTTTTCATATATTTTTTTACCATTGAAAGAGCAATGGGGCCTTTAAAAATAAGCCGAACTTTTTTTCTTATTCCTGTGATTTATTGGAGGGGGTTGATTGAATAAGGAGGTTTGGGAAGGGGTCATGCCAAGGGGTGGAAGTCTGGATGGTAGCCTAATTGAGTGGAGGGGTTTAAAGTTGTGTGGGGGGAGATTATTTTATTATTCTTTGGGGAAGAAGGAGGAGTAGACTGATTAAGGGGAGCTGTTTAAGGGGAGCTGTTATAAGTTTGAGAGGTGCACGGTTTGGTCCTTTTGTCCTTTTATTTCACTTTGCAGTTTTAACGCAACATTGGTAATAAATGTTTTGGAACTTAAGAACTTTATTACATACTGCGGAAAGCTGTACTATTTGCGTTAAAATAAAGCCAGTGAACATCGTTACGTCGCACTGACGCTGATATGACGTCGTTAAGACGTTGTTTGCCGGTGGTGATACTATGATGAAACGCTGAAAACCTTGTCCAGTGTGAATTTATGCGGTGTAATCAATTTCGAATTGAGAACAAATTATCTGGATGACAAGCTTGTTGTCACGCTGACTGATTTCGCACGCGCAGAGCAAGTGTTAGAATACTAACCCCACCCGTACACGAAACTATTTATAGCGACCACTTTATATGGCATTAAAAGGCGTTTCCAACCTGTCCGATGGACTTAGTCTCGGGTTGAAAAGCTGTCTTTTGCAGTTTTGTGCAGGTTAGCCCAGCATCCTACGAAGGACAGAGTCATAGGACACATTGGTGAGAAATTGGCGGAAGTCGAGTTTTATCACTATGCACAGTCTTACCTGGATTGATTAGATTATAAAAGTACATGTATGAGCAGCGAAAAACCCAGTTTCAGAATTAATGAACGGAGTTTATTCATTATCGTTTAATGATATAGATAAGTGAAAAAGTGCTATCCACTATACAAATAAGCGACATCCATAATTATTCATGAATATCCGTGATTCGACTTATAGATGTACAGTATTCGAAGTATGAATATCAACTAGTCTAACTACTTTATGGATATCACCGATTCGATTCATGAATATCCATAAATCGATTTATAGATATCAACAAATTTGCCCATTTATGGATATCACTAAGTCAAATTATTGATGTCAATAAATCGAAATTGTGATATTCATAATTCGAATTAGTGCTATCCATTTCTCATTTAGATTATTGGATATCCACACTTTGGATTATTGATATCCATAATTTGTGGACTGCCTGCTGTTGAAGTTAGGTAGTGATAGTGGTATCTGCTGCTACTACTGTAATGATATCTGTATTTGCCATCTATTGGTGGGCTGCTTGCTGTTAAAGATAGGTAATGCGAGTGACAGCTGTTGATACTGCTGGAGTGATATCTGTATCTGCCATCTGTTGGTGGACGGCCTGCTGTTAGAGATAGGTAGAGAAAGTGACATCTGTTAATACTGCTGTAATGATATCTGTATCTGCCATCTGTTGGTGGACGGCCTGCTGTTAAAATATAGGTAATTAGAGTGACTTTAGTTTTATTGCTGAAATGATATCTGTATCTGGTGATGGTAATGATAACAGGGGCTGCTACTGGAACAAAACTTACCGTTGATAGTGCTACTGACCACCATCAGCAGCTGCCAAAGAACCATCAGCAGCTGTTGCTTTCATCAAATGATGCAGCAAAAACTATTCTTACTACTTATAGTAGCCGATGATGCCCCTCTGTTCTTCCATATCGTCAGATGGTGCGGTAACTTATGATAACATCAGGAGCTGCTAATGCCACCACCATCAGCAGCTGCCAAACCACCATCAGCAGCTGCAAAACCACCATCAGCAGCTGATGCTTTTATCAGACGCAGCTGCAGCAGCAGCTGCCATACCGCCATCAGCAGCTGATGCTTTCCTCAAAAGCAGCATCAAAAGTTTTTCCTACTACTAATGGCAGCAGCTTATGTCCTTTTTGTTCTCCGATATCGGCAGATGATGGTGTCATTAACAGTAAGAGCAAAGCGGCTTATGTCACCACCGTCAGCAGCTGCAAAACCACCATCAGCAGCTGCAAAACAACCATCAGCAGCTGTTGCTTTTATCAGACACAGCTGCAGCAGCAGCTGCCATACCGCCATCAGCAGCTGATGCTTTCCTCCAAAGCAGCATCAAAAGTTTTTCCTACTACTGATGGCAGCAGTTTATGTCCTTTTTGTTCTCCGATATCAGCAGATGATGGTGTCATTAAAAGTAACAGCAGCAGCTGCCAAAGAGCCACCTCCATCAGCTCCTGCCACACCTTCATCAGCAGCTGCTTAACCAACATCAGCAGCTGATGCTTTTATCAGACGCAGCTGCAGCAGCAGCTGCAATACCGCCATCAGCAGCTGATGCTGATTAACAGTAACATCAGAAGCTGCTTATTGTACCACTGACAATAACAGCAGCACCTGCTTATGCCACCAGCATCAGCAGCTGCCAAACTACCATCTGCAGCTGCTCAACCACCATCAGCAGCTGATGCATTTTTCAAAAGCAGCTGCAGCAGCAGCTGCCATACCGCCAGCAGCAGGTGATGCTTTCCTCAAAGCAGCATCAAAAGTTTTTCCTACTACTGATGTCAGCAGCTTATGATCCTTTTGTTCTCAGATATCGGCAGAAGATGGTGACATTTACAGTAACATCAGCAGCTGCTTACGTTACCACTATCAGCAGCTGCCAAAGAACCATAAGCAGCTGTTGCTTTCATCAAACGATGCAGCAAAAACTATTTTTACTACTTATAGTAGCCGATGATGCCCCTCTGTTCTTCCATATCGGCAGATGTTGTAGTCACTGATGATAACAGCAGCAGTTGCTTATGCCACCACCATCAGCAGCTGCCAAACCACTATACAGCAGCTGCTAAACCACCATCAGCAGCTGATGCTTTTATCAGATGCGGCTGCAGCAGCAGCTGCCATACCGCTATCAGCAGGTGATGCTTTCCTCAAAGCAGCATCAAAAGTTTTTTTCCTACTACTGATGGCAGCAGCTTATGCTCCTTTTGTTCTCAGATATCGGCAGATGATGGTGTCATTAACAGTAACATCAGCAGCTGCTTACGTTACCAGCATCAGCAGCTGCCAAAATAATAAATTAGCAGCTGTTGTTTTCATCAAAAGGTGCAGCAAAAGAAAGTCTTACTACTTATAGAAGCAGTTGATGCCCCTCTGTTCTTCCATATCAGCAGATGATGTGGTCGCTGATAATAACAGCAGCAGCAGCAGCTTATGCCACCACCATCAGCAGCTGCCAACCACCATCAGCAACTACTAAACCACCATCAGCAGCTGATGCTTTTATCAGACGCAGCTGCAGAAGCTGATGCTTTTATCAAAAGCAGCATCAAAGTTTTTCCTACTTCTGATGACAGCAGCTTATGTTCCTTTTGTTCTCCGATATATGGTGTCATTAACAGTAACATCAGCAGCTGCTTATGATACTACCATCAGTAGCTGCCAAAGAACCATTAGCAGCTGTTGCGTTCATCAAAAGGTGCAGCAAAAACTATTCTTTATATTTATAGTAGCAGCTGATGCCCCTCTGTTCTTCCTTATCGGCAGATGATGTGGTTACTGATGATAACAACAGCAGCTGCTTATGCCACCACCATCAGCAGCTGCCAAACCACCATCAACAGCTGATGTTTTTATCAAACGCAGCTGCAGAAGCTATTCTAACTACTAATAGCAGCAGTTGATGCCCCTCTGTTCTTTCATATCGGCAGATGATGTGGTCACTGATGATAACAGCAGCAGCTGCTTATGCCACCAACATCAGCAGCTGCCAAACCACCATCAACAGCTGATGATTTCATCAAAAGCAGCAGAAAAAACGATTCTTACTCATGATGGCAGCAGGTGATGTCCCTCTGTTCTCTGATTACGGCAGATGATGTTGTCAATAAAACTATCATCAGCAGTTGCTTTGTACACCAATATCAGCAGCTGCCAAACCATCATCATCAGCTGATGTTTCCATCAGCAGAAGCGGCAAAAGACATTCTAACTTCTAATGGCAGCAGCTGCTGTCCCTCTGTTCTTCGACATGGGCAGACGATGTGGTCACTTATATTAACATCAGCAGCTACTCATGACACAACCATCAGCAGCTGCCAAACCACCATCAGCAGCTGATGCTTTCATCATAAGCAGCATCAAAAGATTTTTCTTACTACTGATGGCAGCAGCTTATGTCCCTTTGTTCTCCGATATCGGCAGATGATGGTGTCATTAACAGTAACATCAGCAGCTGCTTATGCTATGCCATCAGCAGCTGTTTCTTTCATCAAAAGATGCAGCAAAAGCTATTCTTTCTTCTTATGGCAGCAGCAAGTGTTCTTCTGATTTTCCATATCGGCAGATAATTTGGTCACTGTGTAACGGGACAAGCCCCAAAAATGTAACTGGACGAGCCCCAAAAATGTAACGGGACGAGCCCTTTAATCATTCAAAGGGAAAAAACGCAATAGGTTAGCTCTCAACTTAAGTATTAAACTGTGCTGAAATAGTATATCGCACTATTTCATCATATTGGCTCTCTTATGCTTTGTACAAGTTTATACACATAAGTATTTGTCCGTTTAGCCCCAATCAGCACCCCCGGGCAGGTCAATAGCCCTGTCTAACACTAAACACGAACAATAGTGTTGTACGGACTAACGAACAAATACTGTCCTACAGACAGACAGACAGACAGACGAACAGACCCAGATAAGGACAGACAGACGGACGACCAGTCCCAGTCGAGGACAGTCAGACAGACGAACAATAGCAAACTTTCTCCCCACGGGTTCTTCTTTTGAGCTTGTCTGAGAATATGAAAAAAAAGTAATTTGTATTCAATGATTTTATTTACATTAATGAAAACTGGCATGATTTCAGATAATGTTTCCTCTATAGCCTAACACTAACTAGCAAGCTAATTTTAGTTTTAAGTGAACGTATTTTGCAGCCCAACCCCAGAGTTAGGGGGTGAGGAAATTTAGCAAAGATCAGATTTCAGAAATTTGAGATCAAGTAAAACATGGTAGGCCTACTTGTGTTCCTGAGAACGACTTCTTAGGCAAAAACTTGGTATCTATTGGAAAACTTATTAATTGTATCAGAATATACAATCACACTTTACCGTAGCATATAAATTATTATAAGTATAAACCAGATATAATATAGACAAATACCAACTTCATTAGCATAATTTCCTAGTCTCAGCCGTTTTAACTAAATTATACTAACAACACAAAATGAAAGCACATGAGATAATACATAATTCAGGCAGATTATATTGCTAATTGAAGAACGGCTTTTGAACCTGTAGACTGCACAATAAATAGCATTTTCCGGACATAATTTTCTGAGTATTTCGCTTCAAGGGAGACTATAGATTCACACCTAATAAACCATTTATGTGATAATTCTTTTCCAACCGAGAATTCTGCTTGCCAAGTATATTCTACCTTTACAACTGATATTAAAATCAGCAGTTGCTTATGACACCAGCACCAGCAGCTGCAAAAACCACCATCAGTAGCTGCTGATGCTTTTATCAAGATCAGCAGCAAAAGCTATTCTTACTCATGATGGCATCAGCTGATGACCCTCTGTTCCGATATCAGCAAATGATCAGCAAATTAGTCATTAATACTGAGATGAGCTGTTGCTTATGATACCACCATCAGCTACTGCTAAACCACCATTAGCAGCTGATGCTTTTATCAAACGCAGCTGCAGAAGCTATTCTTACTACTAATAGCAGCAGAAGCTATTCTTACTACTAATAGCAGCAGAAGCTATTCTTACTACTAATAGCAGCAGAAGCTATTCTTACTACTAATAGCAGCAGAAGCTATTCTTACTAATAATAGCAGCAGAAGCTATTCTTACTAATAATAGCAGCAGAAGCTATTCTTACTAATAATAGCAGCGGGTGTTGCCCCTCTGTTCTTCCATATTGGCAGATTATGTGGTCACTCATAATAACAGCAGCAGCTGCTTATGCCACCATCACCAGCTGCCAAACCGCCATCAGCAGCTGATGCTTTCATCAAAATCAGCATCAAAAGTTTTTCCTATTACTGATTGCAGTAGCTAATGTCCCTTTGTTCTCCGATATCGGCAGATGATGGTGTAATTAACAGTAACATCAGCAGCTGCTTATGTTACCGCCATCATCAGCTGCCAAAGAACCATCAGCAGCTGATGCTTTCGTCAAAAGATGCAGCAAAAGCTATTTTTACTTCTAATAGGTAGCAAGTGTCCTTTTGTTCTTTCATATCGGCAAATGATGTTGTCGCAGATATTAACATCAGCAGCTGCTTATCACATCACCACCATATCACCACCAACAGCTGCCAAACCACAAACAGTAGCTGCTGATGTTTTCATAAAAAAGCAGCAAAAGCTATTCTTTCTCATGATTGCAGTAGCTGATATCCCATTGTTCTCCAATATCGCCAAATGATGTTGTCATTAATACGAAAATGAGCACCTGCTTATGACACAACCATCAGCTTTTATCAAACGCATCTGCAGAAGCTATTCTTACTACTAATAGCAGCAGCTGAGTGTCAGCTGTTGCTGCTGTTGGATTAAATATCTGTATCTACCATCTGTTGGTGGACTGCCTGCTGTTGAAGATAGGTAGTGAGAGTGTCAGCTGTTGCTGCTGCTGGATTGAATATCTGTATCAGCAAGCAGCTTGTGGATTGCCTGCTGTTGAAGATAGGTGGTGACAGTGACAGCTGTTGCCGCTGCTGCATTAAATATTTGTATCTGCCATCTGTTTGTGGACTGCCTGCTGTTAAAGAAGGGTAGTGAGAGTGACAGCTGTTGCTGCTGCTGGACTAAATATCTGTATCTGCAAGCAGTTGGTGGACTGCCTGCTGTTCAAGAAAGGTAGTGAGAGCGACAGCTAATGCTGCTGCTGGATTAAATATCTGTATCTACCATCTGTAGGTGGACTGCCTGCTGTTGAAGATAGGTGGTGACAGTGACAGCTGTTGCCGCTGCTGCATTAAATATCTATATCTGCCATCTGTTTGTGGACTGCCTGCTGTTGAAGAAGGGTAGTGAGGGTGACAGCTGTTGCTGCTGCTGGATTGAATATCTGTATCTGCAAGCAGTTGGTGAACTGCCTGCTGTTGAAGATAGATAGTGAAACTGACAGCTGTTGCTGCTGCTGGATTAAATATTTGTTCATGCAATCTGTTGGTGGACTGCCTGCTGTTGAAGATAGTGAGAGTGACAGCTGTTGCTGCTGCTGGATTAAATTTCTATATCTGCCATCTGCTTGCTGTTGACGATAGGTAGTGAGGGTGACAGCTGTTGCTGCTGCTGTACTAGATATCTGTATCTGCCTTCTGTTTATGGACTGCCTGCTGTTGAAGACAGGTGGTCAGAGTTACAGCTGTTGCTCCTGCTGTATTAAATAGCTGTATCTGCCATCTGTTGGTGGACTGCCTGCTGTTCAAGAAAGGTAGTGAGAGCGACAGCTGTTGCTGCTGCTGGATTAAATATCTGTATCTACCATCTGTAGGTGGACTGTTTGCTGTTGAAGATAGATAGTGAGAGTGACAGCTGTTGCTGCTGCTGGATTAAATTTCTATATCTGCCATCTGCTTGCTGTTGACGATAGGTAGTGAGGGTGACAGCTGTTGCTGCTGCTGTACTAGATATCTGTATCTGCCTTCTGTTTATGGACTGCCTGCTGTTGAAAACAGGTGGTCAGAGTTACAGCTGTTGCTCTTGCTGTATTAAATAGCTGTATCTGCCATCTGTTGGTGGACTGCCTGCTGTTCAAGAAAGGTAGTGAGAGCGACAGCTGATGCTGCTGCTGGATTAAATATCTGTATCTACCATCTGTAGGTGGACTGCCTGCTGTTGAAGATAAGTAGTGAGAGTGACAGCTGTTGCTGCTGCTGGATTAAATATCTGTATCTACCATCTGTAGGTGGACTGCCTGCTGTTGAAGATAGGTAGTGAAAGTGACAGCTGTTGCTGCTGCTGGACTAAATATCAGTATCTACCTTCTGTTGGTGGACTGCCTGCTGTTGAAGATATGTAATGAGAGTGACAGCTGTTGCTGCTGCTGGATTAAATATCTGTATTTGCCATCTGTTTGTGCACTGCCCGTTTTGAAGATAGGTATTGAGTTACAGCTGTTGCTGCTGCTGGACAAATTATCAGTATCTGCCATCTGTTTGTGGACTACCTGCTTTTGAAGAAGGGTAGTGAGAGTGACAGCTGTTGCTGCTGCTGGATTAAATATCTGTATCTGCAATCTGTTGATGAACTGCCTGCTGTTGAAGATAGGTAGTGAGAGTGACAGCTGTTGCTGCTGCTGGATTAAATATCTGTATCTGCCATCTGTTGATGAACTGCCTGCTGTTGAAGATAGGTAGTGAGAATGGCAGGTGTTGCTTCTGCTGGATTAAATATCTGTATATGTCATCTGTTTGTGGACTGGCTGCTGTTGAAGGAAAGTAGTGAGAGTGACTTCAGTTGCTGCTGCTTGAATTATATCTTTTTTTACCATCTGTTGGTGGTTATACTCATGATACCAGGAGCTGCTTCTGGAGACGAAACTAACCTTTGCTGCTGCCTTCTGTTACGAGGGTGATAGCTGCTGCTGACAGTGGACGGAGTGATATCTGCAGTAAGTTTTAGTGAGAGTTACTACTTCTTGTGGTGTACGTGACTAGAGTGATATATTGTGCTGTTGTTTATCAACGAGTGAAAACTGATGCTGATGGTTTCTGACAGCAGCAGCTGTTGTATCTTCAAATTAACAGCAGTAGAAGTTATTTCATTCCTCCCCTTAGACAACAACAGCAAATCTTACTCTCCACCTAGGTTGCAGGATGCGGCTCTTTTACAACCAGCTGCAGCAGCGTGTGAATTAAAAAAACCCATAAAATCTGCTACTTCTATCATCAGAAAAGAATAAGACAAAAGCGATAAGCCGTACTAACTGCAACTGCGGCATTAGCAATTGTACCAATTAAAAACCACCATCAACAGCTAATGCTTTCGACAGATGGTGGTGCCACTAAAAACAACACCAGCAGCTGCTTATGATACCACCATCAGTAACTGACACCACCATCAGCAGCCTATGCTTTTACTTACAGCAGCAGCAAAATGTACTCTAAACACTAGTGGCAACAGCTGACATCCCTCTGATCTCCGATATAGGCAGATGATAGTGTCATTTACTAAAAGCAGCGGCTGCTTATGACACCACCATCAGCAACTGACATCACCATTAGCAGCTAATACTTAATCAACAGCATCCGTAATGGTTATTCTCAATACTAAAGACAGTAGCTGATATCCCTCTGTTCTCCGATATCGGCAGATGGTAGGCTCACTGTCACTAATAATAACATCAGCAGCTCATTCTGACTCCACCATTTGCAACTGACATCACCATCAGCAGCTGATGCTTTCATCAACAGCAGAAGTTATTCTAAATACTTATGGCAGCAGCTAATGTCCCGCTGTTCTCCAATATCAAAAGATGGTGGTGTCACTATCACTAATAAACAACATCAGGAGCTGCTTATGACACCACCATCAGCAACTGACTACATTATCAGCAGCTGAAGATTCCATCAACACCAGCAGCAAAAGTTATCCTGAATACATTATGGCAGCAGCTGATGTCCTTCTGTTCTCCGATATCGGCAGATGGTGGTGTAACTATAAAAAACACTAGCAGCTGCTTATGACACCAGCATCAGGAACTGACTTCTCCATCAGCAGCTATTGCTTTTACTTACAGCAGCAGCAAAAGTTATTCTCAGTACTAATGGCAGCACCTGATGTCCCTCTGATCTTCAATATCGACAGATGATGTGGTCTCTGGTACAAACATCAGCATCTGCTTATGAAAACTGGCGGAGCAGCAGATGTCACTCCTGTCAAACCACCAACATTAGTGTCTGCAAATACTACACACGGAAAAAACAGTAATATAAGCCTAAATCCTTACTATAAACAGTGGCTGACACTTTTAATAACACCATTATCACAGGCAGCATATATCAATATTAAAAAAAAAAAAAAAAAAGAATATTGAAAACATCAGCATCAGTTGTCACTATCATACCACGAACAGAAGCAGCAGTGTAACAGCAACAAAGTAGAAAAAGTTGCAACAACTAGAAACAACAAATATTAGGCCCCAGCACAAAATATCAAAAGATGTCAGTCTTGCAATAAAAAGAGTGTCAGGTAGTGTCTCTCTCACCACCAAATGTTGCATCACAAATTCTTGTCACACCCGTAGCATTTATATATCTATAATACTGAATAAACGAAGTAACGCATAAACTGCAAAATTGGTGGCATTTTCAAGTGTAATTTCTATACTGGTTCTTTCGCATATTGCTATCATTGATAATTTCGGTTAGCGTGTGTTTTAGTTTCACGTAGATTTAAAGAATTTGGGAATTAAATTCGTCTTTCATTTTAAATTCTCCCAAGTATTTTTCTAGAAACTTCGACTATTGGTCGGATTTTTTTTTGTCAACAATGGGTGCGTTCGAGTGAAATTATCGTGTACTCGAATACATACTAATGACAGAAAAGGGCTTTTGCCACCGAAAAGGACCGAAAAGAACTTTCGGGCACCGAAAAGGACTTTTTAGAATGCCAGTTTATGCTATAAAAACGTTTGAAATATATATAGGGTAAAAAAAAATTCTCAACATAATTTTCTAGAACATTAAGTGAAAAAATGCCCTTTTCGGTGCCCGAAATTCGGCATTTGCGATGTCCTTTTCAGTATATGGCGTCTCTTCACACTGACCAGAAGTGGAGTCCTTTTCGGTGCTGTAATTTTTTTGTAAAATTTTAGGATGAAGATACTACAATTCACAAACTTATTATTCAAGCGCTAATTACTATCAAGATGATATTAAAATTTCTAAAACATATGTTTTATATGACATTTAACGGCACATAAAAGTCCTTTTCGGTGCCCGAAAGTTCTTTTCGGTGGGGTAAGTCCTTTTCTGTCTTTAGTAGGACCGCGTGTGGGTCCCGAATACACGTTTTAAATTAATCCGGTCGTTTCGGTTCTGCGTCGTTATATCGGCGCGCTGCTTAGCAAGTCCAAATTTAGCAGGTTCTAATGCAAAAATCCGACCCATGAACGTACGTCATTCCCCATAAATAACGATTTATTTTTGTATTTTTGCTCATATGTCTAAACGGATGAAGAACTAAATGGTCATAGTCCCGACGGCCCTGGCTCGAAACGACCCATTTTCTTCCAGAACGATAGTCAATACGAGTAGCCAATCGAACTCGCCCATTGAAGAATAGTATGGACGGACGCTCGGCGCCCCGTTACTGCGGCTATGGATCCGTTCCGCTGAGGTGCGGGGGCAACGTCGATATGAGAATTGAAATACTACTACTACTTTCGAAAAGTTGGACGGACACACGGCGCCAAGTGTGTGCGGCTATGGTTACGTACCGCTGAGCCACTTGGGGAACGTTGTTAGGAGAATTCAAACTGAACTGAACTTTCGAAAAGACAAAAATTAAAAATGTCTAAGGTTAACACACATGCGCCAGGTAAGAAAGGGCATTTTTTCCAGCGAAGCAGACAAATCAATTTCAATGATTCAACGAAGCTAAATAAGCCTTTAGTCTTCAGAGGGCTTTAATATTTTCCCCAAAAACGTTCCAGGACCCAAGTTTTCCAGAAAAAAAAAATACCCAGGACAGGTCACATAACCAAGATGGCAAACATCTATTATGGTAAAAAATTTTAAAAAATCTTCTCCCCCAGAACCACGCCGGGCCGCGTAGCGCAATCGGTAGGGCACCTGCCTCATAAGTCAGAAGTCCTGGGTTCGAAACCCGGTCTGGCCACATACTTTCGTTTCTCCTTCCGCTGATTCAAGAAGGGCAGTTGTCAGTTACTGGCGAAAGTATATGCACTTAGTACTGGTTAACCGCTTAGGAGGTCTAAGCCTGCCCAGGAATAGTGTGGTTAGGTTAACTGACCGTCCCGACATGACCTTAGCTGTTTACCGTGGACGTTAAGCATCAAATCAACCAATTCTCCCCCAGAACCACAAATCCTATGATCTTGAAACTTAGCATGTCGCATCAAGGACTCAAAAGCTCAACAAAATTTATATAAATGATGACCCTGGGATGACCTTGATCTGTTTTACGGCAAGGTCAACTTTTGAGTCACTTAGGTTTTTCTACAGGAAAAAGTGAAAAAAGTTAATTTTTTTAGAAACAATGCAGTCTGCTACCTGAAAGTTTGTAGATGCAGACAACTAATTAGGTAAATGAAGCTTTAGTGAGTATTCCTGGTAAAGGTCATATCTTCACCTGGGCCTAAGGCCATTTACATTGAAAAATTAAAACTCGCTTTTTTTATACTTGACCATCATGAAATATTTCCGCGCTTGCGCGGGCTTTTTTCTAGTATATATATATGAAGAAGAATGTTTATTCAAGTGCTATATAGGTTATGTAGCCCTTGAGCATATACATGTACATACATGCAATATATGTGAGTCAAGAATCATTAATACTTAAAGCTATTAATTTCTTTCCTCTGAGCTATATCCTAACCTATCCCACTTAGACCTTATCTTTGCTTGGTGAAAACTGTGTGACTCTTCTTGTAATATCCCTTCGGGCACTATGCCTACCCTGCATTGAACCAACGTCGATTCGACATCATGACGTCGAATCGTCTTCGGTTCAAAGTTGATCAAACCCCATGTGCCCGACGGGTTATTTGTAAGGTAACTTAATTCGTTGCGAGCCCTAAACTACATATAAGGCACATCTGTTATGCGAATTGGAGAGAACTGTGTGACTCTTCTTGTAATATCCCTTCGGCACTATGTTTAGCCAGCATTGAACCGACGTTGATTCGATATCATGACGTCGAACCGACGCTGATTCAAAGCTGATCAAACCCCCATGTGCCCGACGGGATATTTGTTAGGTAACTTAACTCGTTGCGAGCCCAAAACTACATATAAGGCACATCTGTTATGCAAATTGAAGAGAACTGTGTGACGCTTCTTCTTGTAATATCCCTTCGGGCACTATGATTAGCCAGCATTGAACCAACGCCGATTCGATATCATGACGTCGAATCGACGTTGGCTCAAAGCTGATCAAACCCCATGTGCCCGAAGGGATATTTGAAAGGTAACTTAATTCGTTGCGAGCCCTAAACTACATATAACGCATATCTGTCATGCAAAACACCCAAAGTGGCTATGTGAAAAAGCAAACGCCAGTTTGAGTACCTAAACAAACAAAACAGTTTTGTGTCTACACTGAAAACACATATTTGAAGGAAAAAAAGAGAAAATAAATCTTACGTAAATATATGGCAGCAGAGGGACATCAGCTGCTATATATTTTTTTTTTCGTTGATGCTGACAATGGCTTTCTGAACAACCCTAACGACCTTGCATATTGAAGGATTCTGTTGTTTTTATTTCTCTGTTTATACCAATACCATGGTCTTGCATGCTGTTAGTATTAGTCCTCAAACACATACATTGAGATGACACTAGAAGCTCTAAATGCAGGTAAAAATAATTGTAATTAAATAAATAAACTTGAAAAATTAACTTCTGAAAATTAACTTTGACCTTGTCTTTTTTTTCAAACATCTTGCTGATCTTACCCAACAAGTAGAGCCAAACTAAAAACAGGGGATAAATGAGCAATAAAAAGGCAAATAAGAAGAGAGGGAAAAAGAGAAAAGAGTGGCCAAGATCTGTAGGAAAATTTAAAAACGATGAGAAAAAATAAATGTCATGTTGAATAGCTAATTATAGTATCTTCTGCGGGAGTCTCAGCTGAAGTTGCGGACCTGGTGTTGTCTCAGAGGCAGCAGCAGTTGTTTCTTTCTGTACAGCTGCAGTTGATAGTTGATGCCAGAGGTACTATTGCTACCTTAAATTAACTTGCAAGCTGAGCGAAAACGGATTTGCGATATATCGGTATTACGGTATTGTGAGACAACTTTATCATGTTTTTTTTTAAGATACGTTTTCTGTAATAAGTACTTTAACTCCGAAATTCAACGCTGTTTAAGATGTTAATGGTCATATTTAACTCTGAGTTTATTTCATTTATGATAATTAATAACATTAAATAATACGCGGACTCTCAAACACTGTACACGTATCCTAGTGATAATTCGAATTATGAACATCAATATTTTTATAGATATCCATAATTCGAACTCAGGATATCCGAAAATCATAATTATTAATAGATATAATTTGTATCATGGATATCACAAATCCGATTTTTGGATATTTATAATTTGATTTATGGATGGTCATAAATCGAATTATGGATATCGGATATCACTTATTACTAATGGATATCAATAAATCAAATAGGTGATACCAATGTCGAATTAGTGATATCCATTAATCATTAAGATTATTAGATATCCATAATTCAAATATTAAGTAAAATCCATAATTCGGGTTACGGATATCAATATTTGGGCCCGTTTATGTATAACACTAATTAGAATTATGGATATCATATATTCTTCGTTACAAATAATAAGTTTAAATAACGACTGCTCTGCGATTATTTATGGATATTTACTATTCAAATTATGGATATCAATTATTCAGCCCGATTTCTTGATATAACTTAGTTAAAATATGAATATCCCTACTTCGAATTACATATATGAGCCGCGACACGGGAAAACCAACAATCTGGTTGTGCACCCAGCGCAGACTCAGATCAGCCTGGGCATCCGCCCAGTCTGATCAGAGTCTTCGCTGTCCGCATGGAGGTAGCTAAGACCCTTAGCTACCCTTTGGGCACTAAACGAAGAGTCTGATCAAACTTGGCGCGTCCGCAACTTTCTACGCCACCTGGAGTAATGTGTGAATTCTGTTGGATATTTGCGCCAGCATAGAAAATAAGGGTGCTGATCGAAAATGTAAAAATGACCGCACTGTTTTACTTCCTATTTCAAAAAAAATATATCAGTGAAATGCTGAATAATGCTGTAGTTTTCGGAATGAACACGGAAAATTTTCATTTTATGAAAAAAAGAGACATATGCGGGTAAAAACTTTGATCAACGCAGTAAAAATGTCATGATTTACTATATATTCTATACATTTTGAGGGTAGTCAACTTAAACTAAAAAATGACCGCGGTATTTCTTATGCAATCTTTTCAAAAATTATATCAGGCTGTTCGCAAATTAATGCGGTTTTTGAAATGAACACGGAAAAATGGATTTGAATATAAGGAAAAATAAAATAAGAAGAAAAAGATGACTTGCCCATATCTCGTAGTGTATTTCATTACCAGCTCGATTCGCTAATATCGATTATCGATTTTTAAACAGTGGCGTGGAAAGTTATCCATGAATGCCCAGGCTGATCTGAATCTGCAATGGGTGCACAACCACATTGTTGGTTTTCTCGTGTCACGGCTCATATGTATTTCCATAATACTGCCCATAGCTATCAATAACTCTAATTATGGCTATCCATAAATCGAATTAGTGATATCATAATTCGAATTGGTGATATCCATAAAATCGGATATTTGACATCCATAATTCGAAGTTGTGATATCATTTCTTTGAATAAGTGATATCAATAAATGGGCTAACCAAGACCTGACAAATGTAACAATTTTCTACTTGCTCACTGCGCACTGGGAAAGCAAATACTTTTATTAGACCAGCAAAATTTCTTGCTTCTCCAGAATTATTGTTGTAACACAAATTTCCGATGAAAGAGATTACAGGTGTGATCTACGAGACAGGGCTGAGATATATGATAAACTTTATTTTTCAGCATTTTTTACATGTATCAACCAAATAAAAGATTGCTGAAAAATGTCTCCTTCCCCTACCCAACCTGCATTCGCACTACTGATTTCTTTTCATCTCTCGTAACGATGTCCCCGAAGTGGCTCAGCGGTTTCCATCTGTTGGATTTTATTGTATGTGTATTTCAATTCTCGTAACGACATTGGATTTTATGTACTGTTCTGTTTCAGTTCTCCTAACGACGTTCGCCAAGTGCGTACGTAACTATAGTTGCACACCCCTGGCGCCGAGTGTTCGTCCAAGTCCTATGTATATTGTTTTGTTCTCTTCTCTTCTCCTAACGACGTTCCCCATGTGGTCAGCGATACGTAACTATGACTATAGTTGCACACAGCCGTCCAAATTTATATTTTGTAATCGACCCAATAAGCGCAGATCATGGGAAGTTCTGAGGCATATGATTTTTAGCGCACATATTTTTACTGGTTTATCCCTTTGATTGCTTGTTACAAGTGCTGAAAACACTATAAAATCTTATAGTTTTCACTTACAAAGCATCTCCATCCTGCATGACTATATGCAGCTTTCTCTAATGATTCAGTTTATTTCTATATATAATAATTCTTTGAAATGTGCGTTTATTAGGAAGAATGTCTACTGAAAGTATTTAATGTTTAGCGCACAGTGCGCTAAACGGGTCGAATACGGTACACCTTTATTTTTTTTATTTATATTTTAGAAGCTTATTATATTTTGTTGGTATGTAAGGGAAGCAAACTATTCCAATTCAGTCTCTTATATGTACCATGTTTTAATCTTTGCCAAGGCAATAGATTTATTTATTTTTTTTTTTTTGGTATTTTTTTTAAATTTATTTTTGTAGCTATTCCATTCTAGTATGTATTATTCTCGCAAAGGAAATAAGTTAACATGTCTGTAAACTATATATAGGCACAAGGGAGAAGCCTGCGAAAGATAAATCCTATTATTGTATAACTGCAACTACAGTTATTCATTTTAAACACAGACGTTATTATTATTATTATTATTATCATCATTTGTCATTATTATTTTGGGCTTTACAGCCCTTACAAGAACACTTACCTATATCGAGCCGATCTTTCCTAGAAAGTGGGCTAAAACCAAACTTACTGGGGTAAAACGTCATCAGCTGCTGCGAGGCTATCAGCAGCTGCTGCGAGGCTATCAGCAGCTGCTGCTGAGGCTAGCAGCGGCAGCTCGTGATTTGGATGTTACTGCAACTTGATGGTAAGCTTGTAAATATTGCCAGTTGCATTTGAAAGCCATCCGACCTTATTTTAGGGCAGTATAAAACCGAATAGTTGTGAAATAACATATTCATCGCTGGAGCGATGTCCTATTGTCTGATACCCCACCCGCTGACAAAGATATAAATTTTCATGACACGAAATTTAAGGGACAGATTTAAAGTCCATTATAAACATGTTTCCCAATAAAAAAGAGAGCAATTTAAGCCGTGTTCATTTATAAACTTGTCAGGCCCGATGTCATCCTATGGTCAATTGGCTCTGTTTGCACACACTGACCTCTATTAAAGGAAGAAATAATCCCATTAAAAATGACAAATTTCAAATTCTAATCCATTAAAAACGAGGTGTTAGTTGCGACTGCTGTTCCTTTATTCACATGAACTATTAGAAGCGTTTGTCATGTTCATCGTTTGTCAGCAAAGTTGACAATGTCAGAGAGATGACTTAGGATTGGGTCACATTTGTCAGAGAATGATATGTGTCTCTTCTGTATCCTGATATGCCTGGTATCACGGGGACTTGAAACAAGTTGCTATTATTCCTAAGCATGTCGTAATCAGGCTTGCTGTCATTCACATCATGCACGTATGCACCAAAATTGCAACTGTTCATATGCATGCGTGTACCAAGCTTGCAATTAATAATGTACATAGGTTTATCAAGGTTGCTAGTATTCATATGCATGATTGTAACAATGTTGCTATCATTAATAAGCATGTGCACCAAGCTTGCTTTAGGACCACTGCATGCATGTACCAATGATGGTATTATTCATACGCATGAATGTACCAAGTTAGATCTTCATTTATATGCATGTGTGACAATGCTGCTATTTTTTCTACGCATGTGTGCAACACGGTTGCTTATATTCATATGCATAGCTTACCAGGTAACAATTATATCTGTCAGAAAGTGTATCATCGTTGTTGTCATTTGAGCCGCGACGTGAGAAAACCAACAATGTGGTTGTGCGCCCAGCGCAGACTCAGATCAGCCTGGGCATCCACCCAGTCTGATCAGACTCTTCGCTAAGCGCTTAATGCGTAGCTAAGGGTCTAAGCTACCTCCATGCGGACAGCGAAGACTCTGATCAGACTGGGCGGATGCCCAGGCTGATCTGAGTCTGCGCTGGGCGCACAACCACATTGTTGGTTTTCTCGTGTCGCGGCTCATTTATGTTTTTTTTCGTTACAAAGATTGCTGTTAGTCCTATGCATGCCTGTACCAAGGTTGTTGTTATTCCTACGCATGCGTGTACCAGGAATGTTTTCCTATGCATTCCTGAACCAAGGTTGTAATTTCTATGCATGTCTGTAAGAAGGTTGTTATTCATATGCATGCCTGTACCAAGGTTGATGTTATTCCTATGCCTGACTGTACCAAGGTTGATGATATTCCTATGAATACCTGTACCAAGGTTCTTGTTGCTCCTATCCATGCCTGTACCATTGTTGATGTTATTCCTATAAGTGTCTGTACCTAGGTTGTTGATATTCCTGTACATGTACTGAGGTTTGTGTTATTCCTATGCATGCCTATACAAATATTGTTGATATTCCTATGCATGCCTGTACAAAGATGTTGTCATTCATATGCATCCCTTAGTCAATGTTGTTGTTATACTTATGAATGCCTGCAGCAAGGTTGTTTTTTTCCTATGCATGGCTGTACCAAGGTTATTATTCCTTATATTCATGCCTTTACAAAAGATGTTGTAAATCCATCCTATGCATGCAGGTGCCAATTTCGTTATTATTCCTAATGCATATACCAAGCTTGTGTTATTCCTATGCATGCCTGTACCAATGTTTTTTCCCTTTTATGCACGCCTGTTCCATGGTTGTTGTTATTCCTATGCATGCCTGTATCAATGTTGTTGCTATTTTAACGCATGCCTTTACCAAGGTTGCTGTTATACCTATGCATGGCTGTACCAATGTTGTTGTTCTAACTATGCATGACTGTGACAATGTTGTTGTTATTCCAATGCATGTCTGTACGAATATTGTTGTTATTCCTAAGATTGCCTGTACAAATGCTGTATTAATTTCTATGCTCGTACCAAGCTTGTCGCCATTCCTATGCATACCTGTACCGATGTTTTTTTTTCTAAGCTTGCCTGTACCAAGGCTGTTGTTAGTCCTGTGCATTTTCGTACCAAGGTTTATTTAAGCCCTATGCATGCCTGTACAAGGTTGCAGTTTTTCCTATAACTACATGATCTAAGGTCGTTGTTATTCCTATGCATGCCTGTACCAAGGTTGTTGTTATTCCCATTCCTGCCTGTGTTGATGTTATTCCCATGCATTCCTGTTCAAGTGTTTGTTATTCCTATTCGTGCCTGTACCGAGGATGTTTTTATTTCTTATGCATGCGAGTACCAAGGTTGTTGTGATTCCTATTCCTGCCTGTACCAAGGTTGTTATTATTCCTCTGCATGCTAGTACCCAAATTGTTATTATTCTTTTTCATGTCTGTACCAAGGTTGTTGTTATTCCAATGCATGCCTGTACCAAGGTTGTTATTATTCCTAGGCGTGCTTGTATCAATGTTGTTATTATTCCTATGCATGCCTGTTCTAATGTTTTTGTAATTCCTATGCATGCCTATGCAAATTATATTGTTATTTCTATTCGTGGTGGTAGTTCCTATGCATGACTGTTTCAAGGTTGTTGTTCCTATGCATGTCTGTACCTAGGCTGTTATTATTCCTAGACATATACCTTTACCAAGAATGTTGCTATTACTATTCATGCCTCTAAAAAAAATGTTATTATCCTATGCATGCCTCTACCAATCTTTCTGTCATTCCTTTGCACGAACCTGAACCAAGGTTGTTGTCATTCATATGCATGCCTGTACGAATGTTGTCGTTATACCTATGCATGCCTTTACCTGGGTTCTTATTATTCCTATGCATACCTGTTCCAAGGTTGTTGGTATTGCTATGCATGCCTGTACCAATTTTGCGGTTATTCCTATGCCTGCCTGTACCAAGGTTGTCGTTATTTCTTATGCATGTGAGTACCAAGGTTGTTGTCATTCCTACGCATGCCTTTACCAAGGTTGTTATTATTCTTATACATGCCTGTATCAAAGTTGTTATTATTCCTTTTCATGCTTGTACCAAGGATGTTGTTATTCCTTTGCATTCCTGTACCAAGGTTGTTGTTATTCCTTTGCATGCTTGTACAAAGTTGTAATTATTCCTATGAATGCGTGTACCAAGGATGTTATTATTCCTATGCAAGCCTGTAACAAAAGTGTTACTTTTCGTATATACGGCTACACCAAGGTTGATAATATTCCTATGTATGCCTGTACCAAGATTCTTAGTATTCTAATATGCATGCGCGTACCCAGGTGTTTGTTATTCCTTTGTATGTCTGTACCAAGGTTGCTGTTATTTCTATGCATGCCTGCAAGAATATTGTTGTTATTCCTGTGCATGCCTGCAAGAATGTTGCTGTTACGCCTATGTATGCCTGTACCAAGGTATTGATATTCCTGTGCATGCCTGTATGAAGGTTGTTGTAATTCCTTAATGCATGCCTGTAACAAGGATGGTTTTAATCCTACAAGCATGCTTGTGCCAATGATTTTGTTAGTTCTATGCAGCCTTTTACCACTATGCGTGCCTGTTCCAATGTTGTTGTTATTACTATGCATGCCTGTACCAATGTTGCATGCGTATACTGATATTGCTATTATTCGTCTGTATGCATGTATAAAGGATTTCTACTTGTCCCTTGCCAATGCGAGTACCAAAGTTGGTGTTATTCAAATGCATGCAAGTTCCAATGTTGCTATTACTTCGTTATGTTCGTGTACCATCTTTCCTGTTATTTATTTTCAGGCGTGGACCAAAATTGCTAAAATTGAGCCGCAACGCGAGAAAACCAACAATGTGGTTGTGCTCCCCAGCGCAGACTCAGATCAGCCTGGGCATCCGCCCAGTCTGATCAGAGTCTTCACTGTCCGCATGGAGGTACCTTAGTCCCTTCGCTACCCTTTAAGCGCATAGCGAAGATTCTGATCAGACTGGGCGGATGCCCACGCTGATCTGAGTCTGGGCTGGGCGCACAACCACTTTGTTGGTTTTTCGTGTCGCGGCTCAATTCATGTGCATGTAAATGCAAGTTTGCTTCTGTTCAAATGTTGTGTGTATCAAGGTTGCTAGTATACATATGCATGCATAAACCATAGTCACTATCATTCAAATGCAAATATACATGTACCAACGTTGCTATTATTAATATGCGCGTATATATCAAGGTTGTCATTCTTACGGATGCACATTGTCTTGTTTACATACGTGTGTGTTCGAAAGGAAGAGGCATGACGGCTAGCAACGCCGTTGTTCGCCCATCGGCTGTGGTGGTGTTTCATGGTTTCATGGTGGTGTTTCATGGTTTCATAGTACCTGTTTAGCAGTTCACACGAATCCAACTGAATAAAATTTTGACTCAGACAATTTTTATCCGTAGCTGCATATTTTAGCAGTCATGCTTCAAACTGGCAGCATTAGGTTTATAGTGTTTAACTTTGTGAAAGTTTGCACATTATTCTATTACAAAAAGTTTACATACAAATTAAAATTCTGCTTGGCCAGTCCGCTGTAAAATTTGAAATTAGTGTCATAATATTTTTCAAAATTGCTTATCAGATACGTAGCCATGCATAATGCATTTATTTGAGAATGCGAATTTCAAACGGTGCGACGGTTAGATGTGATAACGCAAGACGGGGGCTTAACGCATATGCAAACAATTAAAGCTCAGATCAGCCTGCGCATCGCTGCAGCCTTTGTTATTCGCACAGATCATGTATCAAAACTGAGGAATCCACATTACGCAAAAAGAAAGCTGTAGTAAATAGAGGAGCTTACAGGAGTGCTCATGTATTATGGAATTTATTAAACGAGTTGGGGGAAAAGATAAGATGCGAGGCTATGCCGAGCGTCTTATCGTTTTTCCCCAACGAGTTTAATGAATTCCATTATGCAGGAGCACGAACGCAAGCTTTTATTTATCATATGACACTAAAATCGCATTTTACTAGCAAATTTTGCTCTAAAACGTCATGATTTCCCCATTAGAAAAAGCGACGTTTTTATTGACGTCAACGCAAAACGCTTCGACGTAATTTGCATATTTAATCCACTAGTGGATTACCGATTTTAATGCATAGAGATTATTACATGGGGTTTTCGTTATTACTCGATTTATCAGCCCGAGACTCAAATATCGGACCGAGGGCTTGCCCGAGGTCCGGTATTGGTCGAGGGCTGATAAACCGGGTGATAACGAAAAACCCATGTTATGATCTGTTTATCATATAGATTCTAGTTAAGAAAAAAAAAAAAAAAACATGTCCCGAAACAGGTGCTAGAAATCAACATTTTTGAAGTTGTGAAAACTTGCTACTAGTGCTGAAGGCCAAGGCCTAAAAGGGCATCCAGCAAACACAACGGCAGGGACACCCGAGTGTGAGTGTAATATTTCATTGTATAATGAAACGAGGCAGGCAACATGGCAACTGACGACAATTGTCTAATGAAACGAGGGATCTTACGATAAGTCTTACTAACACACAGCATCACTGCGCCATCTGAAATGTTTCCCGCCCGTCCAGTCTTCCAGCGCTTGCCGTTTTGTAGAGAAATAAAAAATTCAGCCATTTCATATTTATTTTGACACCAATGTGTTTTTTTCGATCTAACTAAGAAAATGAGTGGTCACACTTTATGTCTACGATGGATAATAAGAGAGATAGAAGCTCTGAAAGGATGAGAAATTTTCTGTTCGGCAACATCTCTCTCGCCATTTTAAAGTCGAAGTATCTCACGCGACGTCGTTGACGTTAACGACGGGCCGATAAACGTATCGGACCGGGAAAACCTTTATCAGACCGATGGGCAAGATAAAAACTCTGAAAGCCAAGCTTTATCAAACATGCAGATTGCCGCTTAGGCAGTCCAAAATTCTGTATCTATGTGATAAATGGCTTTATCATATAGATACAGAATTTCGGACCGTATAAGAGGCAATCTTCATGTTTGATAAAGCCAAGCCTTCAGAGTATTTATGCCGCCCGCCGGTCCGATAAATGATTTCCCGGTCCGATAAAGGATTTATCAGCCCGGCAGACTGTAACTAACGTCAACGACGTCGCGTGAGATACTTCGACGTTTTAATGGCGAGTGCGATGTGCCAAAACAGAAAATTTCCCATCCTTTCTAACGTCATATCTCTCGAACTAGCCACCGTAGACATAAAGTGTGACCACTCATTTTCTTAATTAGATCAAGAGGAACACGTTGGTATCAGAATAGAGTGAAAATACAGAATTTTTCGTTTCGCTACAAAACGGCTAGGGCTACATGACTGGGTGGCCGAGAAATATTTCAGCAGGTGCAGGTGCATGTATTTATTAACACGCATCATAAGACTCCTAGACTTGTTGGATAAATAAGTAAATAAATAAATAAATAAATAAATAAAAGTACAGTCCGTGACACCAAGACGTCCAACTCGCTGTCGTGTTGTCATAGAGTTAAGTTGTGGTAGCAGATTTTCATCACTTAAAAATGTTGACTAGAAATTTTCATATCTTGAATCCATATGATAAACAGATCATAACATGAGTTTTTCGTTATCACCCGATTTATCAGCCCTCGACCAATATCGAACCTCGGGCAAGCCCTCGGTCCGATATTGGAGTCTCGGGCTGATAAATCGGGTGATAACGGAAAACACATGTTATAATCTCTATTTATTACACTCTCAGATGTGACGTCATATGATAAAAGATAGTTTAAAGTAGCAAGAGCCACAGTGTGCCAATAGGGTTAGATGCCTCCATAGAGGTCTCGTAATATGCTGAATTATATTGTAAATGCTAATCGGATTTGCAGTCAAACAGATATGAATCTTGTTTTATGATAAGCCCATGATATATTTTTTTATTTTCATTTTGCTCTAAATACACGTAGTCGTCTCATAAAAACAGAGGAGAGGGCATCTATAGATGAAAAAAATCGGTTGTGGTTCTTGCAGTAGAAGCTCAGATATTAAATGTCATAAAAAGGGGAAAGAGTATTTTCCCAGTCTTATAAATGATTTCTCTTCATATTGAGTCACCAGATCTACTTACATGTGTCAACATAATGCTACTAGCTACGTACTTCAGTAGACATTTCTCCGCCTACGTCATAAGATACTTGAACTACCCGACATCACTGGAGATACAGGTTTCTTTGTCTCTAACAATACAGAACAAATTTAAACATTTTTCCTACCATAAAATACAGTTTTAAACAAATTGTATAGCTCTCCAGTTGTCTTTGATTAGGTATTTTATCTATATAAAATGACATCAAAATTCAGCCGAGACACGACAAACCAACAAAGTGGTTGTGCGCCCTTCGGAGACTCAGATCAGCCTGGGCATCCGCCCAGCCTGATCAGAGTCTTCGCTGGCCGCAGGGAGGTAGCTTTGACCCTTAGCTACCGTTTGAGCGCTTAGCGAAGAGTCTGATCAGACTGGGCGGATTCCCAGGCTGATCTGAGTCTGTGCTGGGCACACAACCACTTTGTTGGTTTTCTCGTGTCGCGGCTCATTAATGTTCTTAAGCTACCGTAATTTTCCATTTAACCACCTGTATGTGTCATGTCAGTTTACCATCCGGGCATGTGCCACATTTGGTTGACGGAGTGCTAAAGAAGATAGATCCTGGCTCTGGTCAATTTGCTCAAACTGACCTTGATCACCCTGGCTTTGACCTTCATTATTTGTCAGGGCATTCCAGTCCCAACATTTATTGTCATTTTGGTATTTCTGTTGCAATGTATTACAACAAGCATGTTTGACAGTTGTAAAACCAACAATTATATTTCAAGCGGTATGCACTAAACTGCATTGAAATGTTGTAGTTGCAATATTTGCCTGTTATTATTTATGAACCAAGGCAAACTGAAGATGTTATCCTCAAACATACGTGTATGAAAAGATTCATTCTTTAACTCTTATTGAACCCGAACGTATGTCGGGGGATATATACTTTGTCTTTCCTTTCGTCCGTCGGCCTGTTCGTTTGTTCGTCCGTCCTGTTAATATTTACGTTAAAGGTTTGCGTTAATTTATATTCTTTCCTTATAATATTTCCAATGTCCTTTGGTGGAACCTTTTGGTATGTAAGTAGGTTAACTTATAGGTTCATGCAGATGTTTTGACGTCATCTGGACGCTAAAATTTTGCGCTACGTTTATATTTTTCGTTTATATTTCCAGTATAATTTGATGGAATCTTTAGATATATGACTAGGTTTACTTTTGGGCTCATACAGTGTAGCTGACATCATCTGGATACTGCTGCTAAGCCAAGAGGTTAAGGTCACAGACTTAAACATTTGCGTTAAAGTTTTGCGCTAAGTTTATATTATTCGCTTATATTTCAAATAAGTTTTGATGGAACTGCTTGGTATGCGACCAGCTTTAATTCTAGGTTCATGCAGATGAGGGGACATCATCTGGATGCTGCTGCTGACCTACTGTCAATGTCACAGACTTCAGCACGTGCATTAAAGTTTTGCGTTAAGTTTATATATTTAGTCTACATTTCCAACATTCTTCGAAAGCTCCTTTTCATATGTGATTAGGTTTACTTCTAAGTTTATGCAGATTAATTGACATCTTTTGGATGCTGCTGCTGGCCAAGGCCAAGGTCAAACATTAGAGTTGTATGTTAAAATTGTATTTTTTTTTTTTATATTTGTAATGTACTTTGATGGCACTCTTTTGAACTTTGAATAGGCTTACCTCTAGATTCATACCATGTATTGAGATTAGTTCCATAAGGTGTTTTCGATAGGTGGTTGCACTGGTCGGGGGTATACGTGAGCCCCTGCTCACTTGCTCTAGCTTATAATCTATTAGAACGTTTCATTGTTAAAGCATCAATTGTCAGTATGTTTTTCCGCCATTTTTACAATGAGAAACGACTTTTGCGACCTCCTTAAAAATGAGGCCTACTCTTGAAAAAAAAAATGATCACAAGGGAGGCAAAAATGAAAATGACAGAGTTGTTTCTCCAGACAGTGTGCCAATTTACAGTAATTTTTCTGTCTCGAGACGTTCATTCATAATCATGATAATGTAACAAGTACTAGATGATTTTTTTACCCTCTATATGTGCGAAGTACCGATGTATATGCAGACAGTCAGTCCATGCCAGCTTTGGATTACTTGTATCACCTTTATAAGTGATTACCCACTGGGCACACAGGGTTGAATCAACCTTGAATCAACCTTGATTCAACGTCACAACGTTGAATCAAGGTTGAATCAAGGTTGATTCAACCTTGATTATCTGCTGGGTACACGCTTCAGTTTGATTGGTCTGAGTCTTTGCTTTTCGTACGCGCAGAAATATGTATTTTCTCGAGATATAGCCTATATTATTTCATACCAACAGTGCGCATTTTATGTCATATTAAACTTGGTTCAATCCATTTGCAAAATGAAAAGCATGCAAATTATATGTTGAGATACTTCAATATCAATTAAAACTCCTAAATTAGAAAGGAATTTAAATAAAACAAGTTGAAAACTATTTAAATAGCGTCACAAAAGGCGTCATCTTATATTAATAACACTTAAATGGATAGTTATTAATGCTTCCTATAATTAATATTTTGGAGTGCAATAAAAAGTATGTTTTTCTTTTTTCAGATTCACCCACGCCACCTGGTAGTAACGTTCGATAAGTTTATTTACCAACCTAGCAACGAAGGACATTAATTGCACATCGAGTCATCGTACTGGGCATGCAATAGCGACGCCCTTAGCGATGCGTTAATCATTATCATAGGCGTAGCGCCCTTTACGTAAAATACACATGAACGAAATACAAAAACACTCGAAACAGATAATATGCCCCCCAAATCCACATGCGTCATGAAATGCAAAATCTCCTAGTGGGAGACCCTGACTCGCTTACGAGAAGAAGTTAACCTCTCACGTGCTCGCTCCATCTCGCAATATGGCAAGCACAATCTTGTGATATAGACGGTTACGCTGTCTACGGGCCCTTACTGTCAAATTCGAATATTTTCTTGACAAATTTAGCCAGAATGTGTAATTTAGGTATCTTGTTGATAGATATGCTAAACCTACGTTTCAGTGTTTCTCTGCCATGTGTATCTACCCAGCAGGCACATGACGTTGAAATGACGTCGTACTGACGTCGATGCGACGTAGTGACGTCGCATCGACGTTAGTACGACGTCATTTTGACGTCATGTGCCTGCTGGGTAAATTGCCCCACCTTTGAGCTGCTTCACTTGCGCCATAAAGTCGTAATTCTTCAGTGCTTAAGCCCATATCTCACTGGGCTGCTATGTATGTCTCATTTCCTGAGCAACGGGGCTTATGATTAATGGCGACATAGTAACGTCATGCTGAGTTGCCCTGTGAATCTGTCATGGCGTGTGAGCAGCATGGGTATTGCCATGGACCGCACGGGTCTGTAAATGAGCCACGACACGACGAAACCAACAATGTGGTTGTGCGCCCAGCACAGACTCAGATCAGCCTGGGCATCCGCCCAGTCTGATCAGTCTTCGCTGTCCGCACGGAGGCAGCTCAGACCCCTAGCTACCCTTTAAGCCCTTAGCAAAGAGTCTGATCAGACTGAGCGAACGACTTGGCTGATCCGAGTCTGCGCTGGGCGCACAACCATATTGTTGGTTTTCTCGTGTCGCGGCTCAAATGATGTCGTCATTGCCATCAATTATCCGGATGCAAAGGAAGGACAAAAGTAAGTCAAGGTGGTTTCTTTACCCTGGTTCAGAATGGATCAAACAGCCGGTATCTCCACCATCGTTTCAAAACTGGATATTGGATAATACCCATTACATGAGTCCATGCCCCAAATACGAAAGAGCATAACGAATTCTCGTTTACCTCTCGCAAGAACGAGAAATTGAGTCACGCATGCGAACAGCATGCAGTAAAGGTTTGCCGACAGGTATAATGTGGAAGCAGGATGATTTCACTTCTGTTTTTCATTCAGTCCACAGTTTTATACAACACCTCTCGAAATAGAGGATCGAGTCCTGCCTGTTCGACTTTAAATTTCAGAGGCTTTTAGGCAATATTCCTGATTTTTCTTGAATGTTCTGGGAACCAGGGGCCATATTCATAAAGCCACTTAAGTGGTTGCTATGCTGTTGCTAAGGCTAAATATCTATAAAGGAGATTCCCTACAACTATGAAATATGGTCTGGAGGAACAGTCTTTGTAAGACTGTTCCTCCAGAGCAAATTTCATAGTTGTAGGGAATCTCCTTCAAAGAAATTTAGCCTTAGCAACACCATAGCAACCACTTAAATCGTTTTATGAATACGGCCCCAGAACCATCTGCTTACAGAGTCGAATACGTGTTAGAGTAATTGATGATAGTGTTATTCTTCTTCCTCAAAGAGAACAAACAATCATCAATATAATTATAGATAGGTGTAAGATGGTCAATAACCTTTGTTTTAACTCTTTCGGCGCCAAAGTCGCAAAAATGCGACTTTGCAAACAGCGTATATCCAGATCAGCCGGCTCTTAAAAGAGCCGTCTGATCAGGATCTACACTGTTTGCCATTCAAATATGAACTTAAAAAGCCTGATTTTATGAAAAATGTCTTTAGATTGTTAAAATTTCCAATTACAAATCTGTCGTCTGATGATTTGAGCAGACGAAAATTTGTCGTCTGAAAAATTTGGCGCCGAAAGAGTTAAGGTGAATAGACACACTTTCAGGTGAAGCAATTTTGGCGATTTCAATTTACCTCCTTTTATATTAGGGTCAACTCGTAAATGCAAGAATTTGCTCCTCCAGCAGGTAAGGATTTTGTATCATGATAACGAATCAAACTCCTTTTTTCCTTTTTTCTGTCCTTGATTTTGCTGATTTAAGCCCCAGAAATACCGTAATTACTCAATTATGGTATGTGAGAGGCATTCGTGTTCTTGACCGATATTTTTACAATGTAGATCAACTTTTGTGACTTCCTCTTTGCTTCACTAGACGACAGAATTAGCTCCAAAGGGAGTGTTTTTTTCTGTTTAGAGTTGACACCAGAAGGGAGGCTGAAATTAAAGTGGGTGAGTTGCATCCCACCGAAAATGTAACTTTTCATTTCAATAACCGTAACGAACTATTTAAGTACTGGATAGGTGCACTGAAGGTGCGGTTGCCGATCGCTATAACCCAAAAGGCTGCCAAAATGGCTACCGATAGCTGCTGAGAGAATTTTGAACGCAGTGACAGAATGAGAACTTTGGCAAGTGCATTGATATATTTCTAGTTTTGTGATGAAAATCAGTAGTTAAATTAAAGGTCGTTGCGTCAAAAGTCATCGTACTAAATCCCTCAGCTGCTTTAAAGCTATCAAAATATCAAAATTATTATTGCAGACAGGTTCAGCCAAAAACGTTAATTTTAATTTCAGTTTTTGCTCAGTTTCTAAACTTCGAACCAAGAGAGTACAAAATTAATACTGTGGGAAAATTTGGTTTATCATATGGCGTCGCTGTTATTCAGTGGATAACGTCGTGGCTGAAAAATCGTATGATCGCACGTACGTGTAATAACACTTTGGCGCGTACACGTAACGTCATTGACAACGTCGATGTCAACAATGCGTTTTCTTACTGAAATAATGTTCAGTTTGAAGGCGGTAAAGTCCCATTTTCCAGGTTCATATGATAAACAGAATCTCTTACACTCGTGGTCATTTCATTTGAAATTTATGAAACTCGCCAACAGCTCGTTTCATAGATTTCATATAAAATGACCACTGGTGTAAGATCCTCTATATACGTAGGGTCATGCCATCATGTCATATAGTGCTTCATGACCTCACTGTATTGCACGAGTTATGAAACAAGCCTTTCGCAAAGAATTGATGCAGATATATGAGCCGCGACGCGAGAAAACCAACAATGTGGTCGTGCGCCCAGTGCAGACTCAGATCAGCCTGGGCATCCGCCCAGTCTGATCAGAGTCTTCGCTGTCCGGATGGAGGTAGCTCAGTCCCTTAGCTACCCTTTAAGCCGGCTTAGCGAAGAGTCTGACCAGACTGGGCGGATGCCAAGGCTGATCTGAGTCTGCGCTGGGCGCACAACCACATTGTTGGTTTTCTCGCGTCGCGGCTCATATATCTGCATCAATTCTTTGCGAAAGGCTTGTTTCATAACTCGTGCAATACAGTGAGGTCATGAAGCACTATATGACATGATGGCATGACCCTACGTATATAGAGGATCTTACACCAGTGGTCATTTTATATGAAAT